>JAVMKO010000007.1:44173113-44773113 GCA_032164245.1 Sternotherus odoratus
ACACTTGATTCAAACCAGTGACCCAGAGCCAAAAGCTCCATAAACCCTTAGAAATTCACTGAGCCAGTTAGGCCTCTGGAAAAAATAAAAAGCATAACAAACCCAAATAATTTACAGAATCAAGACCAAATATTATTCTGAGATACGCATGTAAAGGTCATATTCTACTTTCAGCTCCATTGACTTCAATGGGGGTTCATAGGTGAAGATGAGAGAGCTGACCCTTTTCAAATGTAGACATTACAAACAAATGTGTTTTAAAGCAAATCATTTTGAAAATGAATCTTTCCTTCATTTACTGTCCAGGCCTGAGCAAAGAATTCCAATGATTTAAAATATCTTGAACACACACAATCTAGAAGTCAGCTCTCCATATAGGAGGCAGCTTTTTAATAATTTATTTTAAAATAAAAGGATATTTTTGGTCTACATATATTTCATTACAGATCTGAAATGAGACAACTGCAATGTTACCTTTTGACTTCAAGTAGAAATACCATGTGTATGAGTGTGTCTGTGCCTATATAAATAATATTAACTCAATTTTCATTTTCATTTTAATGTTATTGTGTATGACATTAGCAATTAGTGCTTTCTCAGATTTATCTGTCCCTGTTTACTTTTCAGTAGAGAGTCTCCTATTGTTTTGGACTTCAAAACCTTGTGTTAGATTACCAGGATAATTGCTAAATTAATCATACTTGCTAAGGCTCCATAAAAATACAGTTGTAGTTTAGTTTTAGTAGAAAAATGAATAAATTAGTCTAGGAGACATATATATATATATATGAAGAGTGGCTCCCATTGGATTTTTAAGGAATTGAACCCAAGAGGTTTAACCTTCCATTTTTCAACAGTAACCATCTCTAAAAATTGCAATTCTTGTTTTACGGTCAGAGGTAACAAAGGAAATCAAGCAATTCACTTGATATTTATTTTAGTAAAAGTAAACTACTGACCTCCCTACCTGTTCTATAGACTACTATTAACCTTGTCTGCAGGAGGGTGGTGATTTGAAGAGTTATGATTGTTAATGGCCTTTGAATGCAGCCAGCTCAGGCCACTTACTCCCCAGTGTACAGCATGGCTCAGCCTTTTCCAGATGGGAAAATGATAAGGAGACCAGGAAGATAGCATGTCATTCTTGGGCAGCCGCCAGAAAATGGCTGCAAAATGAATCCTGCAGGTCTGAGGTGCTTTACCCAACATTTTTCTGTTTTAATTTATCAAGCTGAAGCTTGTTGACATGGAAGTGAATGACGTTGTGCAGTGTACTCTTAAAAAGTGAGCTCAGAGGGTTAGTGGAACAGAGCTCTGGCTGTAAATAATAAAAAAGAGCTGTGGAATATTTTCCCTATCAGCACCTGCCCTAGTGTTTTGTATTCATTTGCAGCAAGCTGAAATCTCACCTTCAGCATCAATTGTAAAATAAAAAAGCTAGCTCTTTGAAATTTTACATTGACACAGAAATCTGTTGTTAACTGTTATCAAAGATGATAATTCCCAAACTGGTACTTTACTCTGGAGCTATGCATTTGTTTATCAAATACAATTAACTGATTAAATAGACTCAAAGCATCATTGATAATGTTGGGGAAATGCAGTACGATCAGAATAGCATTACAGTCCGGAAGTTTCAATGTCAGAGTCAAGCTCTCTCCTCCCACGGAAAAAAGTGTGTGAGAGAGGGCCAAAGGTAGGAAAACTGCATGAGTTTCCCCTTGCAGCGTTTGCTTCATATATTCTTTTACTGAGATTAAGCCCTAGCCTCTAGAAACAGCGGATCCCTTCAAATCTGCTAAAATGCTCTGAACTGAGACCCTGTGCCCCCATACTCTATGCTAGACCCCTTTCAGCATAGCTGGCGCTCTGACCCACAAAAATTGAGATTAGTTTCAAAATCTGATTTCTGGGTTTTGAACCTTTTGGGGTTGATGATTTCAAACTTTTCTCTGGAAACACAAGAGCTATAAACTTACGTTTTATGTTAAGAAAAATGGAGAGTCACATGACTCCTGGAGCTTGTGCTTTAAGGACAATACCAAATATTGTGGGACTTGCAATAAAATCTTGAGGGTTAGCAATATCCTGGAGCTCTAGGAGACCAATATTGTAATTAACCCCTGAATAGATTCCTCATGGTGTTGGGAGAAAAGATGTATGTCACTTCCATCCACCCTTTCCTCAGCCCTCCCCTTCCTAGGCACAGATTTTGGACTACCCCCAAAGAGAGCCCTCTGCCACATCCAGGGACTATCCCATACTCCCACAGGTTCCACATAGGACAGGGAGAGAGAGAGGGAGAGAGCGAGAGCAAGCGTGCCTTTCTGTTTGGACTCCATTTATGATTAATTACAATGTTATTTATTACAATGGCTGTTTTCAATCAGAAAAACTATCAAATCATTAACTTGCACTCAGAAATGAAAGAAAAAATTAGTTGAAGCTTATAAACTGCATTTTACACCACAATTGAGATCATTGGCATTTCAATGGTGTATCTAAAAGCAAGTTGATTTTGGAAAACTTCTGCACCTGAAAAGTTGCATTAAATTTTATATCATGTAGTTCTATATGATAAAATCCCTTTTGCTAATAATGCTGTCACATTTGTGTGAAATGAAGATTGTTGTCTCGCCCACACAGAGGATAGGATGACACTTTAATTGGAAAATGACATTGTTGGGCACATTTATGAATATTTTATCTCACCACCCCCAACTCTTTATATTCCCCTTCCCTTTATTATTGTATTTATTATTTCTTAAGACATTATGCTCAGTGCTGTAGAAAGCATAGAGGATACAGTCCTTGCCCTCGGGACCTTACAATGCAAGATACGTACAAAACTGAAAGTAGGTGCTCAGCTCACAGTACATCCACATTAGATGGGTTCCAAATTTTCTCAACTCCTGAGCTTGCCTTTACTGAGAACTTTAATAATAACATTGAGGCCTAGGCTCTTTCTTAAGTCTGGTTGTTTCTAGGTTTCTGGAGCCTGAATGAAGTCCATCCATTGGCCCACTCTTGGGATCCCTAGGTCAGCCACTTAATCCTTCCCCCGCTCTCCCCCCCCCCCCCCCCCCATCACAGTGCTGAACCTTCAGACACCCCAATACTTAGGACTTGGCTACACTTGCAGCTGTAGAGCACTTTGGGTTAAACCAGCCTTTGGAGAGCGCACTAGGGAAAGTGCTCCAGTCTGTCCACACTGACAGCTGCAAGCACACTGGTGTGGCCACATCTGCAGCATTTGCAGCGGCATTGGGAGCGGTGCATTATGGGCAGCTATCCCAGTGTTCAAGTGACTGCAACATGCTTTTCAAATGCAGGGGGTGGTGTGGAGTGTGTTGTGTGTATGTGGGGAGAGAGCAAGTGGGTTTTTGGAGTGCTGAATGTGTGTCAGCAGGCTATCTTGTAAATTCAGGCCCCGGCAGCCCCCCTGACTCACTCACTCACTCAGTAAATGTTTGCTTTGCAGCAGCTTGTTTGCTCAAACAGCAGATAAGCAGCCGCTGTCTGAAACGGAGCTTTGAAAAGACACTTCTGCATTCCTGCAGTGATTTCACAACAAAGGGAAAAGTGACCACTTGATTTAGGGGGATTGTGGGCCACTTCCAGAGATCAATCAGAGCACAGTAACATAACTCCTCATCCACACTGACCCTGAAGCATCTCAATATGCAACAGCCGTTAATCCACCTGGGGCGGTGGAGGACCAGGAGTGCTCTAGCCAGGGAGTCAGAGTGCTCTACGTGCCTTGCCAGTGTGGACGGGATGTAAGGTAGGGTGCTCTGGGAGGCTTTATTGCGGTATAAAGTGCCAGTGTAGTCAAGCAAACAACCCCATCTCCCAGAACTCCACCCCTAAGGTGTGAAGCTTCTGGTTTACAGTTTAAACTCTTTCATGGGCACACAGTAGTTATGAAGCTGTCAACAGACATACACACTTGCACAGTCTAAGAACTTTATACCCTTTCTGTGGGAAGTAGTTCATTTTTTCCTTTTCTTTTCTCTTTTCATACTATTTATTTAGGAAGTTTTAACCAGTTCACAAATCCTTGTCATGTAAATATCAGAAACAAAGCAATCATTACAATTGTTAGCTTTTTTAAAAAGAGATATTATAAAGGACTATAATCCTCAGAGTTTTCTAGTTAAAAAGGTGAGCATCAATGTAGTTGAAACTACAACATCAATGTAGTTTCTATTGATTTTATTGCATGGAGTGAAATTTCAATATGCATATACTTAACAGACCAGGTATGTCTATCCTTAACAAATCCAGTTTGATATGGATTTATATAGACTGCAAATGGCTAGCTAATATTTTTACTAAAATCTTTGTCATGACTTAGAGATATGGGCCTATAGGAACTGCATAAGGTAAGTTCTCTTCTGTCTTCAGGAAGAATAACCACCATAGCTTTTTGCATAGGTCATGGAAAACAAAATGGCATTGATGATACTTCTCAAAGCACCCACTAATGCTTCTTTAATTGTCTTGTAAAATTAATGGAAGCCATTAGATCCTGCAGTTTTATACTTTTCATACTTACTACTGCCTCTAGGATTTCTTAATGTAAAGTTTCTTTATCAAGTTTGTGTATCTTGGGCAAGCCTGCTAAATCCAGATATTTTTGAATAACTTAAGAGCTTGGAGTATTTTAGGCATAGAGCTTTTTATAATGAGGAGCTAAAGTAGCACATATTTCATTAGAGTGTGCAACTATCTTTTGCTGATTGTTCTTAATTGGTGGAATAATACGTTGCTCTCGAATCTCTTTAAGCTTTCGAGCCAATAGTCTATCACTTTTATTTCTTTTTAAATAAAATATCTGCTTTGTATACCTAAAAGCTTTTTCAGTGTCGACTTCCCTCTAATATTAGTTAATTGTTGATGTGTTTTTTCTGAAGCTGTGTTTTCATGAATGTCTTGTAACCTTTTTAGCTCCTGTTCTAATTCTATTTTTTCTTGAGCTTTTTCTTTTTTTCAGTTGAGTGATTCGGCTGATCAGCTGACCCATAATACTGCTTTACCTGCCTCCCAAAGAAGACCTCTTTTGATATTGTCTGGGTCATTTAATTGCAAGTATTGAATAATGTCCTCTTTAATTGCTGCAACCCAATCTTTGTCTTGGAGAACCAAGCAGCTATTTGCCAATAAAGTGATCTTTGGGACCCAACCAAGTTATCAAATATTACTTCCACTGATGCATGATCTGACCATGTAATGTTGCCAATTTCTGCAGATCTTATCTGCTTCATTAAGAATTTATTAGAGATTAACATTAAATCAATCCTAGTATATAACAGAGGAGGATGTGAATAAGATATGTAATCTCTTTCCCCTGGGTGCAATTCTCTCCAGCAATCTGAAAGATTGAACCTCTGACACAGAGAAGTCAATGCTGTACCTGCTTCCCTATCACCTATGTCTTTTTTCTATCAGATCTGTCCCAGTAAGAACTTGGTGTGCAATTGAAATCCCTCCAAGTATAATTTTCCCTTCCCTAAAGTGTGGCATAGATTTAATGAAGTCCTTTGAAAAGGGTTTTTGTTTTGTTTTTGGTTTGGAGCATACACTGAACCCCCTGCTATTAATAACCCAGCAATTGTGCCCTTTAACAATATACATTGTCCCTCTTATCCTTGCATTGATCTTTAATCTAAACAGGTACATGTTTAGCCAATGTGATGCCCACTACTCTTCTTTATCTGAAGTAAAATATGTCTGTTTAAACCAGTTACCTCTCATGCCAATAATTTGCTCCTCCTGAAAATGAGTATTGTGAAGTAGAATAATCTGATAGTATTTAGCCCTTTGACATTCGCTGATGTTATTGTAAAAGGAAGAGAGATTGAGAATAACTATTCAGTTTATTGAAAACTTGAAATGGTTGTGATACTTTACTGTGTGATGTTGTTGTGTTTATTATGTTGCCACTGTCTCTCTTGTTTCTAATTATTTTGCATTCACTATTGTGTGCCTGAAAGTGATTTGGTTTATGTTTGTGACCTTCCATATCTATTTCTTGTATTCGTTCCCCCCTGCCTCTCCATTTCCCTCCCTCTTCTACATTTCCTTTCCTCTAAATCAGAGTTGGCAACCTTCGGCACATGGCCTATCAGGGTAATCTGCTGGCGGGTTGTGAGACATTTTGTTTACATTGACCATCCACAGGCATGGCTCCCCACAGCTCCCAGTGGCCGCAGTTCACCATTCCCGCCAATGGTAGCTGTGGGAAGCAGTGGGCCATAGGGACATGTCACTTCCCACAGCTCCCATTGGCTGAGGCTGACTAACTACAGCCATGGGGGGCTGTGCCTGCAGATGGTCAATGTAAACAAAATGTCTCATGGCTCGCCAGCTGGTTACCCTGATGGGCCGCATGTCGAAGGTTGCTGATCACTGCTCTAAATCCACAAATGAAATACCAACATAACTGTAAAACAGTCCCCAAACTACTCTGCTTCGCTGAACCTTAACCCCTGTACTCCCCCACAAGCACTTAGACTGCTTCTCCTGCAATCCAAAGGAGGTACCTTCTCCACCTATGGGATCTTGATCCTCACCCTAAAGGACAGATTGCCAGCTGATCATTTGAGTTATGAGGAGAGTTTACACAGAACCCCTAAAGGCTCTTGCCTTCCTCTCTCTATTTTCTCCAGTCTCCTCTAATCTTGAAATCCCCCCCGCCACGCCCTCACACACACATTCCCTTCTTATTGTTCTTTATTTCTGCTACGCTTTCAAATACAGAACACAGCTATTACTGATCACCAATTAAAGTAAACTTCATTCTATTTTTTTTATAACATTAACATAGTTACTGTTCAGCTTTTCATTCCAAGTGACCTCCAAGAAGTCCTTTCTGGTTAGTTTTTGGATTACTACTCAGGCTTCTGAATTTTCTTGTTTGGCTTCACTTCTGCCATTGCAAGTATGGTCTCTAAAGTCTTTTGTCGTTTCTTTTCCTGTTTTTCCTGGGTTTCACCATTTGCCAAGAGTTTTTTTGCAGTTTATCGGTAGTCATTACCTCTTCTTGTATGTCTGAGATTTGGATTTTTATCTCAAGTGACTGGAGTGTATTTTCCCCCTGGTTACAGTCTCATTGTGTAATACTGATTTTGGAAGTTGAATGAGAACTTAAATGGGAATCCCCGTCTGTAGTGGATATCTGCCTTCCTGACTGCTGTAATTCCCCCAGCTCTCTTCTCTTTTTTAAAAGTTGGGCCAGAAAGGGCATGGAAAATGTGAAGCTTGTGACTTTGAGCATGAAATCTGAATACGCTCTGGCTTTTTTCATAAGTAATTTTTTCTGCTGATAATCATGAAATTTCATAATTAGCTCTCTTGGTTTATTTTTATTATGAGGCCCAGGTCATTGGAGCAGCGCTATGTGTACTCTTTCCACTTTTACCTCTTCCAGAGAGATCAGATGTAACAATTCCATAATTAAAGTTTTTATATGCCAGTTGGGTTTCCCCTTCATTGTTTCCAGGCAGTCCCTTAATTCTGATGCTTTTCCTTCTTGATCTGTTTTCTATATTATTTAATTTAAGCTGCATCTCTCTCTCTCTCTTTACCTTGCAGTGCTGTTTCTCTTTCACTTGCTTCTCTTGGGTCATTCGCTCGCACTGTGACTCTGGCTTTGGTTACACTTACAGGATTATAGCACTTTTGGTTATAGCTGTACCCATATACAGCAATAGGTATAGCGCTATAACATGGGATGGCGTGGCCACATTTGCAGCACTTGCCGCGGCACAGGGAGTGGTGCATTATGGGCAGCTATCCCAGCATTCAGTTGGGCGCAACATGCTTTCCAAACGAGGGGTGTGAGGGGGAAGGTGGTGTGTGTATGCGGAGGGAGGGAACTTCATGCTGTCAGTGAGTTTTCTCTAGAGAAAAGTAGCAGGCTCTGAATTTCAGTCACACAGCTCTGTCCATAAACATTTTCACTGCTTATCTCCTGAGTTAAGAGAGGAACTCTGAAAAGGTACTTCCACATTCCTCCTGCCGTTTTCAAAACAACACAGAGGTGTCAATTGCCTTAAATGGCTCAGAGGCGTGCCAGAGATCCCTTATAGCGTAATGACTGATTACACTTGCCATAACACGCTACAGGGAATACGCGACAGCCCTTATTCCTCGGGTTTATGTGGTTTACCAGTAGCGTGATAAGCTCGGACTTATAGCGCAATATGTGCCTTGCCAGTGTGTTCAGGTACAGAGTTATAGCGCTCCTGGAGGCTTTATAGTGCTATAAAGTGCCAGTGTAACCAAGGTCTCTCTCTTCCAAGTAAGCAACTTCCTTCTTTACTTCAAGAAGCTTGGTTGTCAGATCATCTCTTGTGGCCTGGAACAGAAAGATCATCTCCAGCCATTAGACTTTTGCTGCCTCTGGGATTTCTTCCTGAATTGGCTGCTAAGTGCTCACTGGGAGTCTGAGAAGTTTCTCCATGCTTTGAGCCAGAAACATTCTTCTAAGTGAAATATCTATTTACATTTTCAGATTTTCTTGAATAACTCATCCTCTGAAACACTGTGCTCTGTTTTATAGGGTGTTTAGTAGGTTTGGGGGATGGAAGCTGTTTATTTTGCTATCCCCTCAGAGTTCTGGCTTCAGGCAGCTATATTGTGCTGGTCCCCCGCAGGTCTCTCTAACTTTATGCCCTTTTATACTTAATCATGTAAAGCACAAGAGAGTGCAGAGCATATAAAATAATTGACTGTCCCCAGTGGCGGGCCACCATTTCCGGCAGCTCCCATTGGCCAGGAATGGCTAACTGCAGCCACTGGAAGCTACGGGGGGACCATGCCTGCGGACCAGTTCCTGCAGTGCCCATTGGCCAGGAACGGCAAACCGCGGTCACTGGGAGCTGTGGAGAGGCCGTGCTTATTCTGATCTCATTTACATTGGTGTAAATCAGAGTCATTCCACTCAAGTCATTGACTAAATCTTCAGTTGGTACAAATCAGCGTATCCATGGAGATATGCCAATATACATCAGCTGAGAATCCGGCCTGTTATATCTTCAGACTACTAAAAATGTGGTAAGGCCTTCTCAAAAACAAATACAAACAGAGCACCTTTCCCAAAGGCTTACAACATTAACACAACATCTGAGAGCTATTAAAAGACAACATGGGATGGGGGAGAGGGAAATATGGTTGATTTTTTCATTGTTATTATTTTCCTCAGACACACTTTTTGTAGCTTTATGGCAGATGTTATGCCGCAGGAGGATAGAAAGCCAGATCCTCATCAGGTGTAAATTGATGCTTGGCAGTGGTTGAAGTTCTGGTCCCATGTGTTTTTTAAAGGGTATGAAGTGGCATCTCTAGCACTTTCCTATGTTCCACATTAAAGGCGGGAAAGGAACCATCAATTAATTTCCTATCAATTTCCAGTATTTGCTAATACAGACACAGACTAGGGAACAACCTTATTACAATATATCTATCTTTTTATATTTTATTTTTTATTTTTCAGTGTATAAAAATGCATCTATTATAATGGTCTGTGCTTCAACTCACAATCAGCAGAAGTGCCAGATCCTAGTGAGTCTTTGCTGTCTTGTGAGTCTATATAGTAATTTTAATCAATACTCCTCTCCCTAAGTTCTGCCTCTCCCCAAAATCAAACAAACATAATACAAATGGGCATTACTGCCTGCCCTTAAGGTCAACAGACTTGGCATCATCAGAGCAAGGGGAAAGCAAATGCCAGAGTCAAGAGACCTGAAAATATCCTGTTCTCAGTGCCTGGACATGCACATCTTGGGAGCATACGTTCTAATACAAAAAGAACCAGCTTCGACATTTCCAAATTGAAGTTTTTTTGAACTCTCCATTCTGCAAAATATTTCAATATTTTGACTTTTCATCACATTTCAGGACTAACGCAAATTTTGAAGTACCTGAATTTTCCACTTGGCAAGAAATGTCTAATTTTCAATCAGCTCTAGTGGAAACCCAAGCCCTACAACAACAAATCAGCAATAGAGAATCAGAGACAAGATGGAGAGGGGGGGAAGGAGAGTAGCACATGGGGCACATTGGACAGACAATCTCAGTGAAGTGGGAGCTAGATGAATGTGCATGAAGCCAGTCTAATTATCTGAGAGTGAAAGGTCATCAAAATCAATTTGCAGCATTATGTACAAAGGTCATTATCAGACTGAGATTTTCTATGCCCATTTAAAACACAATAAAAATAAAGTGGTTGTTTTAATAACTATGATTAGTAAAGAAAAAGGCATATCATTGAGCCATCTGTTTAAACATTTGTGCTACCTTAGATTTTATTCAAAACATTGCAAATAATGAGAAGTGGTATTTTAGTAAGGCTGTGGGGGTTTTAATCCTGAAATGTTCTCCATTGGTTTTCAGGATTTATAACCCCAACAGAACAGAAAGTACCTCTGTAAAATGATAGCCCTTTGAAATCAATAGTGTAATATTTCTAATTTGTTCCTTTTTTATTAGTTACTACTTCATTATTATTTTTATCATCATTTTATGGAATTCAACCTTCTCTGCTCTTATATGTGATTCAGTTTCTTACTCATTGGCACAGATGGCCTGATCTGACGTGTTATGACACCCCCAGGTTGAAGCTGCCCCAGTGAAAGCAAATGTACATATGTGTATCCAACAGACATGAAGCAACCCAGAAACACATAAACCCAAAGGATATCCAACCTAGTAGTGTTGATAGTGAATGTTTATTTAATCTTTTTGGGAGGATTGCCCCCAACCACAGAAATATGGCGCAGGGGGTAGTCTTGTGAGTAATATGAATTTCCATATTAATTTTTAATAGTCATCATCCTAATCATCATGGCTTAAACATTAAGAAACAAACTCCTTGCATCTGCTTCCTATTTTCCATATACCTACAATAATTCAAAGATTTGTTATAAATAGATTTTAATATTGTGATAGAGGAAAGTCAGGGAGCTGTGGCAGAGTGCTTGAGGGGAGATATATCAGCTCCAGGTTCTTTAGGGCGTGGCTCCCTGTAGACTAGGGAAGCAGGCGGCAGGTTAATTAGGAGCACCTGCTGTCAATTAAGGCCTTAATAAAAAAACCCTGCCTCAGGCAGACAGGTGTGGGTGTTTGGAAGGAGTTTGGAGGTGTTGGAGCAGAGAGCAGTTTGGAGGCGTTGGAGCAGAGAGCAGTTTGGAGAAGTTGGAGCAGAGAGAGTTTGGAGAAGTGCTGCGGTGAGCTAAGAAGGACCCAGACCCTAAGTAAAGGAACACCTGGCTTGTGTAGAGAGAGGGCATGAAGCCCCCCCCCCCCAAGCTGAAGAGTAGGAGAGGGAAGTAGTCCAGGGGAAGGAGTAGCCAATCCCAGTGGTTTACCGCTATCCTCAGGGCCCCTGGGCTGGGACCCGGAGTAGAGGGCGGGCCCGGGTCCCTCCCTCTCCACTTCTCCCCTCCAGGATACTAGTGGGACAGTTAAGACCCTGTTCAGGGGCAAGAAATAGGCTCCCTGAATTCCCCACAAGAAGAGAAAGCGCAGGAACCATCAATATAGTGGCAGTAATTTGTCACAATATACAAGTCCTAAACCTGGTATCAGCCATTGTACTAATTATGGCTTTTGTTATTTTATCTATAATTACCCTTTTTACAGTTGTGTTCACTGTAGCCATTTGAATTCCCTATCAAATTATCAGGGTTTCTCATGTGGATATGGTGAGCACCCCAAAATACTTTTTGTCTATGCCTACATCAAAGTTTTCATGGAAGAGAAATAAGATTTGAGTGGTGTTAATGTGAAGATAAAACCATACCATTTTTTGAATTTTACAATTAGCAGATTGAATGCATATGGAATAACAGGAAAAGGTAGGGCAGACAATGAATGATTCTTTTCATATTTCATAATTGTTTGTTTCTCATGTTCTTTTTGTGCATTTTCTGCATTAAAGTGTTGTAGAATCCTCTTCGGGTGAAATAACCTTTTTTCACAACTGTATTATAACTGGAAACTCACAATGGAGGAAAGTAAATAAGTCTTTTCATTGATTATAATGAGAATTGGATACTATCCTAAAAGTGCAACTGCACTTTTTGTGCATTAAACTACAACTGCATGTGGTGCATTAAAACTATCTGGTATTTTCATTTTATTTCGCTTAAAGCAGAGTTTCACTATGCACCTGATCCAGTTCCCATGGTAGCCATTGACTTCAGCGAGGAGGGATCTATATATTTATCTTATCTTAATTACTTGGATTTCTATAATAAAAAGGGTCTTTTTATCCAAAACTAAACAGCAGTTTGCCACCTATAGCCAACAGAATGAACCCTTACAAAATACAGAACTTCCCACCCT
Source organism: Sternotherus odoratus (assembly GCA_032164245.1). Taxonomy (NCBI): domain Eukaryota; kingdom Metazoa; phylum Chordata; order Testudines; family Kinosternidae; genus Sternotherus; species Sternotherus odoratus. Next base: position 44,185,465 of record JAVMKO010000007.1, read on the forward strand.
GCACACAGATCTCCACCCCCACCCCCAAAGCACCCTTTGCAACCACACATACAAATTGGTACACCATACAGTCTGCCCAGAAGGATCCTAAACCAGGGTTTTTGAGACTAGGGTAGATAGTTTCTTCTAGAACTGAAGGCCCCTCAGTGCTGCATGTGATTGAACACCCTTATACAGCCCACAGCCCACTTTGGGTTAGTGACCTAATTCTCTTCCATGAATGGGTCTTTTAATCAGCAGTGCACTAACACAACATAAAGAACAGTTAAGCTTTCCTCACCTAGCAGGCCTGTTCCTAGGGCTCCCATAGGACCTTTCTGTGCTGCACTCCCACTTTCCTATGCCCAAAGAATCACTCCCATTTCCTTTAAATGCAGGGCGAGGATAAACTACAATCAACATTTCCTTACAAAGTTCTAGCACCTGCTTACAGGGTGAGTCAGCAAAAGACCCCTACCATTTAATTTACACGGAGTTCATTGTAAGGCACTTCCGCCATATTCTGCAATACAATTCTGAAAAGCCTCTTATGGCACACGGGGGCAATTAAATATCTTTTTGTTCCTTTTCCCTCTGTATTACATCAAAAAGAAAAGTTTGACAGACAGAAAAAGTACTTTAAACTCAAAGGTGAAAATGCATGTCGTGGAAAAAATAAATTATACACACACAAATATATGAATCTTCTGATTGGGGTGGACCCATATATGCTGTCCCTTTGTATACTTATTCTCTCATATCCACTGGCATAAGCCAGTGACATAATTTCTTTGAATTTACAGGTGCTAAATTTAAGTCTGAGCAGCATTTAGTCACAAAACTCATATGTGGCATTACTCATATTTCGCTGCCTTACTTCGTATTCTAAACATGCAAATATTTTATAATAAATTAAATGTTTCTTCAATTAAATTACTATCTCCAGAGATTTAATAAACAATGTTAAATTTCTGGCGTTTTGTCACAAAGACATCGATCCTATAAGTAGATTCAGGTGAGTAACCCCTGCACTGTGTGAAGCCTAAATGAAATCATGGGACTTCACACAGGTGCAGGGGGTGACCCACATTCACCAGCTTGCAGGAGCAAGTCCAGTGGTTGCTTCCCATTCAACGTGAAAACTGAGGGCCAGATTGTGAATCCCTTACTCAAACAGGTGAACAGTTCTTCACACTACAATCTCATTGTGAACTCATCAATGTGAATAAATTGTTTACAATTTATCCCTCTATTATTTTTACAAGCTACCACCTCTCTGTAGGCCCAAAGCTGTTAGGGGCTCAATGGCTCCTTTGAGGTGCTCCCTATTGACACTGAGGAGGCTCTAACTGCCAGGCAGAACAGGTCCCCTCAAGCAAGATCATAGAAAGTAAAGCATCACTAATTTATGATTGAGCTTACCAGAAGACTAACTATTCCTTAATTATGCACCCCCCCAGCATAAAAAAAATCACATTCAGAGAAGATGTAGCTTGCATAGTGAACCATTTAAAAGGCAGACAATACCAAAATTAACATTGCTCCATCAAATTTAATTTGGCCCCCTTTTTCACATACTTTACTATCTTTCATTTCAAGATCACATCTTATTTCTCACAAAATACAATATGATATAAAATTTAGACCTTGTATATGTCCTAACCCAGTGATGGCAAACCTTTTTGAGCCCAAGTGCCCAAACTGCAAACCAAAACGACTTGTTTTTTTACAAAGTGCCAACACCCCCGCTCGACTCGGGACTCCCCCCCGGCCTCAGCAGCGCGGCTCACCCCCCCCCCCCCCCCCGGCCTCAGCAGCGCGGCTCGCCCCCCACCCCCGGCCTTGCCTCCCCCCCTTGCCTTGCCTTGCCTCCCCCCTTGCCTTGCCTCCCCTTGCCTTGCCTTGCCTCGCCTCCCCCCCCTTGCCTTGCCTCGCCTCCCCCCCCTTGCCTTGCCTCGCCTCCCCCCCCTTGCCTTGCCTCGCCTCCCCCCCCTTGCCTTGCCTCGCCCCCCCCCTGCCTTGCCTTGCCTCTCCCCCCCCTGCCTTGCCTTGCCTCCCCCCCTTGCCTTGCCTTGCCTCTCCCCCCTTGCCTTGCCTCGCCTCCCCCCCCTTGCCTTGCCTCTCCCCCCCTTGCCTTGCCTTGCCTCTCCCCCCCTTGCCTTGCCTCCCCCCCTTGCCTTGCCTTGCCTCCCCTTGCCTTGCCTCCCCTTGCCTTGCCTTGCCTCCCCTTGCCTCGCCTCCCCCCCCTTGCCTTGCCTCTCCCCCCCTTGCCTTGCCTCTCCCCCCCTTGCCTTGCCTCCCCCCCTTGCCTTGCCTTGCCTCCCCTTGCCTTGCCTTCCCTCCCCTTGCCTTCCCTCCCCTTGCCTTGCCTCCCCCCCTTGCCTTGCCTTGCCTCCCCTTGCCTTGCCTTGCCTCGCCTCCCCTTGCCTTGCCTCCCCCCCTCGCCTCGCGCGGCGGCAGCGCCGCCGCCTCCTGCCTTGCCTTGCCTTGCCTCGCGGCGCCTCTCGCCGCCTCTCGCCTCGCCTCGCCTCCTGCCTCCTGCCTCCTGCCTCGCCTCGCGCGGCGGCGGTGCCTCCTGCCTCGCCTCGCCTCGCGCGCCTCCTGCCTTGCCTCGCGCCTCGGCCCCGCCTCCGCTCTCCTTCTTGCCTTGCCTCGCCTCCTGCCTCGGCCCCGCCTCCGCTCTCCTTCCCGGGCTCCGGCCGTCCTTTCACTTCCTCCTCCACCACCCGCTCGCCTCTTACTGACCCCGCCCCTCTGCTCCGGCGTTTTGACGGCGTGCCCACAGAGACGGCTCGGCGTGCCGGCAGCGGCACGCGTGCCACGGGTTCGCCATCACTGTCCTAACCTATCTCACCACTTCCCTTTCCTTTTATCTCCTGTTTAAAATGTATTCTTCCAGTTTACAGGGAATAAATTCTGTATCTATTGAGCCTGATTTTTGCTAGCTGTAGCTACTGTTGTATCTCCTTAGACATCTTATCTGGCTGACAACAGTCCAGTGTTTTTCTTTTCTCTGATATAATCTTTGTTTTGGATAGATATCAGGTTTAACACCAGCTCCGACCAAAACAAAGAATTCTGCAAATATTATCTTCAGATTTTACATTTGTCTTTCTATATGACAAGAAACTAGGAATGCCAGAGTCCTTCCTTGCAGCAAAAGGACTTGCACAAAGGCTAATTTAATTAGCTTGCTAAGCTTTCCGCTAAGGTCATTGTGCCACTTCCTGTATCCTGTTTTCTGGTCCCATTAAAGCTTCCTATCAATTGTTGACAAGAAGTTTGTTGATGAACGTACCCTGGGAGGATCATAAACCAATTAGTGGAGCAAATGAAAAGGTTATGAAAGCCATGTCATAAACTGTGATTTTCCACTGTGTCACAAGCGTCTTAATTTTCAGTTAGCTTCATTGCAAAATAAAAACCTAATAATATTCATTTTCTTTGTATTTCCCTTTTCCCATTCCATCAGGTTTCAGTGGACTAGTTCTATAAAAGGATAAAGGAACACTATTCACTAGAAAACAGTTATTTAGGTACAATAATTTGTACTTTATGTCATATTATAATGGTGAGTGTAAATTTTCCTTTGAACCATATTTTATTAACTTTTTTTTCCCACAGAGTTACATCAAAAGAGTCTATAAATAAGTGATGTGCTCTGCCTGCCAGCTCTTACATGCATACCAATTACCTCTATTGGTTTCAGGACACGTAGTCAGTACTTTAAACAACCCAGATAATATTGCAAACTGAAATATTCAACATCTCCATCTTGGTATGCTGTCAGTATGGAGAGAACAATTATAATTGGTAATCAGTTTCACTGCTGGTAAGTTGAGTGGCATGATGCATTTTATATCCATGCTTATGTCAAACTCAATTAACATTCTAACACAGTGTATTTCAAAGACACAGACCTAATCTGCAGGAACAACGCATTTTTTATGTTAGAAATTCTTATATTCCATGAAGGGAACTTGAAGCACAAATATATTTATTAATACAACAACAGTCTGTTTTAGTTTCCAGAAGAAAAAGGAGAACATATATCTTTAATTTCAAATACCCATTGTAAGTGGGGCTTTCAGAAAACATAAAATGATTGGGTTTGTTTTTTTTTCTAACTACAATGTACATTATGAATACCTTGGAATTGAAAAAAAGCTTAATTCATATTTTTAAAAAAACTAAATTAAACTATTGAAGCAGGCAACTTTTATTTATTTCCTTAACAGTAATTCACAAGTATCACAGTGCCTTGACAAATTCAACACAAAATGAATAGTAAAATAAAATCACAAATAAGAAAAAGGACAAAGTATATTTGGATCAAATCCTAAAGTTGATAAAAGGAAATGAAATCTGCAATGGGCAGTGCTGAATATGGTTCATTCTCCCTAACAAATCCCACTCTCACATCACTCAAACCCTTTTGCAGACTCTCTGGTACTCCTGGTTTTCTTAACATCAGTTTATGGCTTGGAATAATGGATTAGCCCTGTAGCACAGGGTATAGAGATTGTAATGAATACAAGGTCTCTAGAAGTCTGGCTGAGATAAAACACACTTCTTGTCCAGTAGAGTTCCAGATACAGTTGGTTTCTTCTAGCATAACATAGATGGCCAGTACTTGCCACTCTGCATGCTCTGTTGGAAGTGACAGCATTTCCATAACACGTCTTCTCTGCATGTGCACTGTTTTATGCACATACTGCATTATTTTCTTCTCTTAATTGTCACGTACGCCCCTCCATATGGCACAGCAGCATTTGGCCTAGAGCTATGTGATAAAGGAACACCCAAGTGAGCTGTTTTGTTTCCATTTTTGCAGCAGAATTTTTTAGCACATTATAAACTATCTGATAATGTTACTCCTCTGGTAAAAGAAAGATCTTCAGCAGTATGATTCAGAGAGGACATGAGATGAGACTGACCTCTGTCCTGATTCTCCACTGAAAACACCCCAAAATTGAGATGCTTAGCCCTGCATTATCTGAACTATTTCAGCCTCTCAGATCTGCAAACTGGACCTGAAAGTCTCAAAGGAACAGCCATTTTTGACATTTCTGGCCCAGTTGTATTAAGGGGCATTTTTTTCTCCTTTTCCCACTCCTACATGCCAGGCCTAAACAGCTTAATTTATTATGGAGTTTTGGGGACAAAATTCCTTTCCCAAGCTGTAGAGCAGCCACTGAGTTCCTTAGAGTTGCTACCTTCAATCTGGTCCAGCCACAGTAGTGTCCTCAGAATTTGCATTCCCCCTCTTTAAAAAGGGAGAGTACGTTTGTGGATCAGCCAGCCTCACTGTCAAATCCCTCCCAGCAACACCTCCCAGAAAAAGTTGAGTTTACCTCTAAACAGGGTGTGAATGGGCTCCTCATATCCTGACCACTCCTACGTGAGCACAGGGAATAGTGTTCGTTTCACAGTGGCCTGGGTTCCCACAGATGTATAGGATATTACAGGATTTGCCTTCCAGTGAAGTGTTTCTTCACAAACACAGGAGAAGTTCATGCTGGTAAAGGACTCACCACATCACTTCCTGTATCCTATTTTCTGGGCTATTTCAAGTTTCCTATCAGTCATTGACATGGAGTTTATTGATCATGCCCCTTTCACCCCGGAAGTAGAGGCAAGGCCTCGTTTTATTTCAAGCCATCTGAAGGCACTGTGGGATAGGACTCTAAAAGGTCATCAGAATGGTGGCAACTTCTTTTCTCCTATTCCCTCTCATTCTGCCCTCCCTCAAAGTTCAGATCTCTCTCCCATCATGTTCTACATTCACACAGCCTTGTGACAAGATAAATTTTAAACAAAGTATAGGGTACTAGTCTAAAAGCCCGTGTACACGGGCCAACGGTAATGGCTCGCGGCCTCCCCACTTGCCCAGCTCTCTCCCCCCCCCCAAGGTCCCCCTGCTCGCTCAGCCCTCTCCCCACTCCAAGGGCCCCCCTCCACTCGCTCAGCCCCCCTACCCCCCACTCCAAGGGCCCCCCCGCTCGCTCGGCCCCCCTCCCCCCACTCGCTCAGCCCCCCTTCCCCCCGCTCCAAGGGCCCCCCCACTCGCTCAACCCCCTCCCCCCACTCCAAGGGCCCCCCGATCGCTCAGCCCCACCTCACTCCAAGGCCCCCCCGCTCCAAGGGCCCCCTGCCTGCACCTCCTGCGCCCAGCCACTCTTGAACTCTTGAAATATAGAAACTATAGGTGGAGATTATTATGAAGATACTTCATCCTTTTTTGTAACTCTTCTAGTTTAGAGGGCTTGGAGGTTGCAAGTAAAGCTGGGGAAACAATTCAAACTAACAATTTATTCCTTGGACTAAGCCTGTCTCCTCATTTGCAAATTCTTCCTCAGAGACTGGAAAGCAAATTTCAGTCTATGGATTTCTCAGTTTGTTCACTGCAATTATTTCTCTGAGAGTTTGATATTCACAATTTGTTTTCATGGCTAGGAAAACAGGAAAATAAGTCATATGTTATTGCTGCTCTTCCCTGATTGGATGGCCTCATTTCTATCAACAATTTCTTTCTGAACAGAATTACTTTTTTGATAATTAAATGAATCTTGGTTACAGTTCCAGAATTTGCTTTCCAGGGATGTCGGAACAAAATTAGAAAGGACAAGGCACAAAATGAGATTAAATTACCTAGAGACATAAAGGATGACAAAAAAAATGTTCTACAAGCACATTAGAAGCAAGAGAAAGACCAAGAATGGGGAAGCCTGTTACTCGATGGGGAGATGGGGGAAAATAACAGAAAATGTGGAAATGGCAGAAAAGCTAATTGACTTTTTTGTGTGTGTTTTCACCAAAAAACTTAGTAACAATTGGACATCTAACTTAATGAATGCCAATGAAAATGAGGTAGGCTCACAGGCCAAACAACATGTTAAAAATTACTTAGACAAGCTTGTGTTCAAGTCACTGGGGCCTGATGAAATACATCCTAGAATACTCAAGGAGCTGACTGAAGAGATATTTGTGCCATTAGTGATTATCTTCAAAAAGTCATGGAAGACAGGTGAGATGCCAAAGGACTGGAAAGGGCAAATATAGTGCCAATCTATACAATGGGGAATAAAGACAATCTGGAGAATTACAGACCAATCAACTTAATTTCAGTATCCAGAAAGATCATGGAGCAAATAATTAAGCAATCAATTTGCAGACACCTAAAAGATAATATGGTGATAAGTAACAGCATGGATTTGTCAAGAACAAATTGTGTCAAGCCAATGTAATAGCTTTCTTTGACAAGGTAACAAGCCTCCTGGATAGGGGGAAATGATAGATGTGGCATATCTTAACTATACTATCTTGCATGACTTTCTCACAAACAAACTAGGAAAATGCACCCTAGATGGAGCTACTATAAGGTGGGTGCATAACTTGTTGGAAAAGCATTCCCAGAGAGTAGTTATCAATGGCATTTCAAGTGGGGACTGTTGCAGGGTTACACACAGTGGCTAGCTGGAAAGTGGTGAGTTTATTGAAGGGTGCGGCACTACTGCGCTGGGGGCCCCGGTCAGCACAGCTGCGATACAGGAGATCTGACACACCCAAGCGATGTCCAGAGACGAAGCCCAACCCATGAGGGTGTGTCAGCACAGATATACCCATGCTCATTTGCATCTCATACATACTCATATCTCATGAATAGCAAGCAGCAAGCTAATTGGTTGATTACACGCTGTTTAGCACTTGTTGATTACACGCTGTCCTGCCTCAGTTTCCCCATCTAGTTTCCCACGCATTCATTCTCACGCAGACAGGGTAAACACTCACACAGCTGGGAAACTGTTCCCAAACACACAACAAGATAACAGAAACAAGGCCATTCTCAAACTGATAACACCATTATGCCCTCTCCTGGAGTTGACTCAGAAGTGTAACTACGCCCCCTACTGGTTGCCGTCACAATAATCTTCCGGTCACTACAGGGTCCCACAGGGGTCAGTTCTGGTTTGGTTCCGGGCCATATCCTCATAAATGATTTAGATAATGGCATAGAGAGTACACTTATAAAGTTTGTGGTGATACCAAGTTGGGAGGGGTTGCAAGTGCTTTGAGGATAAGATTAAAATTCAAAATGATTTGGAAAAAACTGGAGAAATGGTCTGAAGTAAATTGGATGAAATTCAATAGGGACAAATGCAAAGTACTCAATTTTGGAAGGAATAATCAGTTGCATACATACAAAATGCCTAGGAAGGAGTACTGCAGAAAGGGAGCTGGGGATCATAATGGATCACAAGCTAAATATGAGTCAACAGTGTTACAAAAAAGCAAACATCATTCTGGTATTACTCTGACATCATTATGTCCTGTCACCCACATCATTCTGGGATGTATTAAAAGGACTGTTGTAAGCAAGATATGCTAATCCATGCTGATTAGACCTCCGCTGGAATATTGTGTCCAATTCTGGGTGCATCACTTTTTAGGAAAGATTTGGACAAAATGGAGGAAGTCCAGAGAAGAGCAACAAAAAAGATTAAAGGTCTAAAAAAAACATGACCATGAGGGGAAATTAAAATAACTGGGTTTGTTTAGTCTGGAGAAGAGAAGATTGAAGGGGAACATGATAACAGTTTTCAAGTACATAAACAGTTGTTACAAGGAGGAAGGAATTAATTGTTCTCTTTAACTTCTGAGGAGAGGAAAAGAACCAATGGGCTTAAATTTCAGCAAGAGCAGTTTAAATTAGACATTAGGAAAAACTTCCTAACTGTTAGGGCAGGTAAGCAGGGAATAAATTGGAATGATGGAAAATCCAAAGCCTCCCTAGGTACATTATATCATAAGTCTCACTTAACACAGCAGTAGGTAAGGTTAATAATCTCAGTGTCAGTCTACTTCTGTGAAAAGCCATGTGTTCAACAAGGTAAAACACCTTTGTTAAGCAGTGCCATTTATGCAGACTGCACTCTTTTTTATCCTATGACTAACAGCAGTGCAGGGCGTGGTTCAACCACGAAGTTGATTACTGTAATGCAATGTAAAGGGATCTTGCATGTACTGTGTATGACCTATGTTGATCCCATGCTATTACAAACAACCACGTTCTATGACTTTTTCCCCTTTTACCCCAAAAATTGGAATAGTTGTATTGAGATTAAATATATTTAATTTTGTACAATCATCAATGAATGAAGCACAATGATGAAGGTAATGATAGGATATTTTTGAAATAAAATTATTTTAAGATAATTATGAACCTTTAGAATCTCTGACATCATATACTTTAGTCTTGAACTGAAACTTTCTTACTGTTTTGTAAGGAATCTGCAGTCTTATCCATTTTTCTCATCTTTAATTTCCTTTTGCTTTTATCACTGCCTGAATTCACAGAAAATAATAGTGCTTATTAAAACAATGGAAAAGAAAGCATTCTAATAGCATCTATGTGTCTTTTTATGTTCCAATGATTTATTATTTGCAGATCCGTTTCAAATCTCTGAAGTTTGAGACATTGATTTATTCTTTCAGTATCATGATATTTGGCTTTTCAATGGGCAAAACATAGTCCTGATCTTCTTTGTAAATAGTGTGTCTGCATGAAAGAACAGTGTTTTCATTCTCCATTGATACAGTAGACTCTCGATTATCCAGGATGATAGGAAAAAAATTAATCCTGGTTAATAAAATCCTGGATAATCACCATCCATAGGAAATATGGGGAGGGGTGGTTGGTTCATCAGCCACCCTGCGCCGAGGGGAGAGGGTGTTAGTTCACTGGCTGCCCTGTGCCCTGGTGGGGTGTTTTTTTTGTGTGTGCTTGGGGTGGCAACAGAGCCAGAGCCAGCCCTGCAAGTTACGCATAGGTTTTTTTGACATCCTGGTTAATCCACATCCTGGGTAACCCAATCCTGGATAATCGAGAGTCTACTGTATTCATATAATAAAGATTTTACTGGTACAAATATTTGTAAAAAACAAATTTCAAATCTGAATTTGGAAATATTTATGGGAAAAGAACATTAAATTTACATATCTGAAAACTTGCTCCAAAAATGGTTGCACACTCATTCGCTCAGAAAACAAACAATACCATATGACTTATCTGAAGAATCCCAATTAAAGCAATGCAACTCAAATGTTTAAATATTGATGTCAAATACTCACAATGGGCTATCCATGGTTAAATCAGAAATAGATTTTTAATTTGGGGAATAAATACTGTTGCCCCATTTTGACCCGATGGCTAGTCAAAGCTTAGGCCATGGGGATGTTTCATTTGGAAGTAGAAACTAATAATCTGGTATTTTCTTTGATAGATTCTTGTTTATTTACAACTAATATATAAAGTCCCATTCCTCCAAATGCAGGAGGAAACAAAAACAGGTTCTTAACTTACAGCCATCGAGCATCTCAAGCCAACACCAGACCCAAAAATGCTCTCTTTAGGTTTTATTCCAGAGTCATGCTGTCAAAGAGAAAGACATGTGGTAATGCCTAGTGGTTAGAGGAGGAGTGAGTAGGCCAGAAATAGACACCCACAGTCAGAGCTGGAATCAGAGGCAGTGTCATAAAATGAGCTGAGGGTCAAAGCTAGGTTATATGGAGCAAGGCAAGTCAGGAGCACGGTTGCAGTTCAGCCACTCCATGGGCCCTTCTTCAGGCCATTATAGAACCATGCTCTTTACACAGGCTATCTTCATATAGAATCTGAGTGTCTGGCAATCTTTAATGGCTTTATTCTCGCAGCCCTCCTGTGAGGTAGGGAAGTACCTTTTTACAGATGGGGAACTGAGTCAGAGAGAAAGTAAACAACTTGCTCAAGCTCACACAGGAAGTACATGGCAAAGCAGGAAATTGAACCCAGGTCTTGCAATTATCACCTCCTGGATCATCCCTCCACTGTTCTTCTTCTGGGCTCTAAATGGCTATGGATTCCATGTCTTTTTCCCATACCTATTTCCCAAAACTTCAAAATACAATGGCCTGTTTAGAGTGAGGACATATAAAGAACCTCCCATGTGGCTGGTACTAACTCGAGTTTAATCATCCCCTTTCAGTATAGATCCATCGTTCACATCTGAAAATAGGCAGCCAAAAAAGGAGGCAACCAAAATTACTGATCACTTCGGAAAATGCTGGCTTTCATTTTTGATCCCAATAATTATCTTCAGGTCAACTCTTTAGTTTCAATAGGAGGTCAAACATTTGTTTTTAATTGTGGATTGACGAGCAGCATAGTCAATTCAAAGACAGACTTGTCTTGTTGCATTCTAAATGTACATGTGAAGATTATGATCTCCATTCTGAGTGTTAGAATCCATCTAGCATTAGAAATGGGTTCTTCAGTGTAGGGCTTTTTGTTCAAACTTAACTATGTAAGAATATTAATCAGCCAGCAACATAGTCTTGAATGAACAAGCACACTGAAAGCATTTTAGCAAAGCCCACCTAATTAGCTTTGAGCAGTGACATTGACTAGAAACACTTCTTAAGCACGGCTGCCAAAGTGTGCATGGGGAGCACAGTAGTCATTATAACCAGGCAGTGGCATCTCTGGGACTACAAAACTTTGCTGAACACTGGGAAGTCAGTTATATCAGCCTGCTAAGCAGTTAATGTCCTGTCACACACATCTGTGTTTACTCCTATCAGATACTCCCAGATGTTCATATTGCCTATGTTTGATGGTCATTCTGGGACCCTCATGATGATGAGAAGCAAGTTATTAGAGAAGTACAATTCCTCACTGAAGATAAATCAAGGACTGTCTTTAAGATTGGGACTGTCTTTAAGATTGGATGATATAAGTGAAGGATTGTACACTAATAAGAATAAAAACAAAATTAATTTGGTAGCCTTACTTAATTCTCTCTATATAGCCTCTTTCCCGCTCTCGCTCGCTTCCTCGCTCTCCTTATTTTAATAAATACAGTTTTTTTTTTTTAAATGTGAATTTTAATGCCCATGAAAGTGAGGAACTGATCACACTGCCTGGAGCTAGGCAGAGTGCAACAGGAACTGTTTAAGGTTCAATACACAACTCTTCTAGCTAATTAGCTTCAAACCTGACCTGCAATATCACAGCTATCACAGCCCTGGCTCTCTCCTAAAATTACTCTGCCAACAGTGCTAAATTGTACAATAGTTTTGCATTTTGGCAAATCTGATGAAATCACCAAACACATTTTCAAGAGTTTTGAAATGCCTCCTTCCACATGTTGTGATATGTAAACACTCACACGTTCTTTGTCCACTACCACTATATCCCCACAGTGCAAACATGCATGTAAGGAGTTCCATTGAACACAATAGGAATACTTGTGTGTAAAGTTACTTACCTGTATATGTGTCTGCAGGATCAGGATTTAAAAATGTACCTAATTTTTACATAATTCAGAGACTTCTGAATTGGTTATCCCTTATTCAAATAAGCCTCCAGAGGAATATACGCACCAAGTATGTCTAAAAGAACATTTAAAATACTGTGCTCATGTAGGTAATATATTTTTTACAAACTGTAAAGCATTGGGTTTCTAGGTATTTGACTTCATTATTTATAAAACGGATCCAAACATACCACGATTCAAAGGCCAGAAAGGACCACTGTGATCATCTTGTCTGATCTCCTCCTATTATTCCTAGAACATATCATTGTCAGTGATGTAGAATCCACCATAACCCTTGATAAATAAAATACTTTCAGAAAGGGCCCAAGAGATTTTTTGTATTCATTTTACTACTTGAAATTAGTAGTTCTGCAATACTCATAGTCTATTACTAGTGGCTTTTGAAAGTGCTACCAAATGTCTGCAGGTACAACATTATTTTACCCTGCCACTTTATTTTTAGAATTGTCTTCTGGGAATCATATCTTTAGCCAATCAGTATTTCTGACATTAAAACATTCTTGAAGCGTTACTTTCTAGGACTCAATTTGTAGTAATAACATGGTGGTGTCACTGTGGGGGGTGTCTTACCAAAGACTAACAAACGTCCTACCTCACACAGAGTGGTGGGTAACCCAGGATTAGAGGTATCTCAGATACTTTGATTGCTACTGTAGTCTTTTCTTTAAGAGCCACATTCTGATCTCATTTACACTGCTGTAAATCAAGAGAAATTCCACTGAAGCCATTGAAATTCCTATGGATTTAAACTGACTTATATATGAGCAAAGTTTGGTCCAATGGATTTATGCCACTATGAGAGCAAAATTATGACTGTAGGAATCCACATTAATATTCTAAGCCACCCCCACCCGCCAACTTTCATAGTTATAGTTGTGATAAGATATGGTGAAAAAAAGCAAACATTTGAATGAAGATTTTTGGTAGCCATTTATTGAAAACCACATTTTAGATAAATGATTGAAAAATAAAAATAAAAAAAAAATACCAGCTCTAGTTGTGACTCAGAAAAAAGGCACATTAAACAGCTTTCAAATCACCAGGGTTAGGAGAGAGCTAGTTAATTGTGAACCCAGAAATTGTATGTTCAATTTTTTCCTTATTTAAAAAGACTCAAACGAGACATTTAGGGGGTGAAAACCCCAAACAACAACTCACAGCACAATTTATGGGTTTTCCTAACACAAGTAATTATTAAAGACTATCTCCCAAAACTCACTGGGAGCGAAAAGTTCTTGCTTGCTCCTCTGTGTCCTCCCTCCCCTGTCCCCTCCAGCCCAGGTGTCTGGGCTCTTATACTACCTAGCTGCTAAACTCTGACCTCACCTGGAAGAGATAAAGCAGTGGCTCTCAAACTTTTTTTTATTAGTGACCTCTTCACACAGCAAGCCTCTGAGTGTGACACCCCCCCCCCTTATAAATTAAAAACACTTTTTAATATATTTAACACCATTATAAATGCTGGAGACAAAGCAGGGTTTGGGATGGAGGCTGAAAGCTCACAACTCCCTATGTAATAACCTCAGGACCTCTAAGGGATCCAGATTCCCCCCCTCCCCCCCCCCCCCCCCCCGTTTGAGAACCCCTGAAATAAAGCTTCTTCTTAATTTGGAAAAATACTCATTTACTGAGATGGGTTGTAAACTGAGCAACTAACTTGCCATGTCTATTGGTTTTCCCCAGAAGAAAAGCACATTTTCAATTCCTCTCAGAAGAGAAGAGGCACAACTCAGCGTAGTAAAGACAGAGGGAATCGTTTATTCAGATGGTAGCCACACTGATACTTCCTGTCCCTCTTTGTCTAGGCCATAGGCTGAAGAACACAGCTTGTGCTGCACAGTGATACCACGCAGGGTCTGCCTAAATCTTGGTCTAGGTTAAACAGTCACCAAATGGCTTGCTGACTTTACTGCAAACCCCTCTACAAAACCTTTGACCCTGCTTTGGGCATCTTACAGCCATGAGCTTCTGCAGGAATTTAAACCACTTAGATGTTAGCATGTTGTTTGGGTCAGAGCAGCTGATACTCATCAAAGAATAGGTGAAGTAGGCCAAATAAGTGTGGATCATCAGAGTAATTCCTCACCCCAGATGAACAGGCAAAAGCAAATTTTAAAAATCATAATGCTGAATTACACCAATTACAAACACACCTCTGAAAGCAATATGGCTACCTGTCTCCTAAACTACATTTCCCATAAAACCTGTGGTTTGTGGTCAAAGGTTAAAGCCTCTTCCCAGCTTTAAAAGTGCCTTCTTGGAAGAGTTTCTGTCTTGTATTTTGTGTGGGAATGCTACCCATGCAGCTACTAGCCGTGTTGTAAAGTAGTAGTAGAAGTTTCCACACAAGCAGCTTCAACATCAGCATAGCCAGGTACCTTTCTGACAACTGATGCATTCTTTCTGATCAATAGTAGATCTAACATAAAATCAGGAGTGCTCTATTGTTAAAATCAAAACCTTCAATTCTCATTATCAAGTTATGTGAAATATAGAGAGAATAAGAAAAACACTACATGTTAAAGTCTCTATTCTTCTCAGTTTAGGACCTAATAGCTCAGTCCTTAGTTGTGGAAGTTAATACACTGAGCTTAATTCTTCATTTATACCAGAATAAATCAGGAGCAATTTCACTGAAGTCATAGAAATTATACCCATGCAAAAGAATGATTGAGTTGAATATTGTCTCTAATGGGATTATTCATGTGAATAAGAACTACTGCTAAAAGAAGTAACTTAAAGGTTTTGGGCCCTACATTTTAAGAGCCCACTTTTGCACATAAATGTCATAGTCTGTTCTGGTTCAGATGAATATTTTAATGCTCATCTCACTACATACCTTTGACCCTTTTGCACTGGATGGGAAAAAGGTGAACAGGGCAGTGAAAGTTATGAATATATTACTAAAATGGCTTCCTGATTTGAATATCTTTCTACTAAAGCCACAAAAATCTGGAGTTGAATATGAAGTGCTCCTTCAACTTTCTATCTGTTGATATGTGACAGGATCTATGTTGCTTGAATGAATTTATTTCTTTCTTTATTATGAAAGGGGATTAGCAAGCTTTGCTTTCTCTAATTTGTTGTAGTCTTATTTTGCTTTGCAAATATTTCTTTGGGTATTGTCAAAGCTGTTATTTTTTCCTTTGCTTTATATTGTATACATGCATTGTGGACACACTACAAAGAAGTTTCTTACATTATGTTGTGTGATCATGATAGATTGTTTATTTTGACATCTTGTGGAAGTTATAAATATATACACTGTTTGTTAGAATGGGTTGTTGGTCAAAATGGTGACAAATGGCTGTTGAAATAATAAATGTGTATATCATCTCTTCATTTCAGTACAACAGAACTATGGAATGAGAATAATGGAATTGTTTGGAATGAAGTTAAGAACTATACCTGTAGTGTGATATTTTTGGGTGCAAGCACAGCTATGTCATATGGAGATGTTGGTTATAATTTTCAGAAGCAACTACAGCCTCCATTGTGCAAACACTTGTGCTTAACTTCTATTAACTTCAGTGAGACTAGTCATGATAAGAAAGATGATACACTCTATCATCAGTAGATTTCAGCCCACTGACAAAGTATAATTATCACATTTTTACAGACAGGGAATCTAAAGCATATAGAGAAGTGATTTGTCCAAGGTCACCCAGCAAGCTAATGCCATAGCTGGGAATAGAATCTGCGTCTCCAGGGTTCCAGTTTAGTGTGCTATCCCTTAGTACACACTGCCTCTAATTACATACATTTGTTTGCAGGATCAGTACTTTAATGACTTAGCAGCCTCAGTCTTTCAACCATTTAAGTGCTGTTCAAAATTGTGTCCATGGCTACTAATTGAGGCCTCTACCCTGAATTAGAATCCTCGCAAGCAGATCCAATGGAGCTCCATTGATCCCAGGGGTTTGCTTACATTGATCTGACTCCAGCTTTGATATGCTACTTCAGAGAGAGATGAGACTTTATGGAAAATAAGAAATAATCGTACCTTTAAATGATTTTATTTAAAATGTTTCTGACAGGCCCAGTTCTTGTCAAGTAGGTTTCACAAATCTTGAGGCAATTTACAATAGAGACTGCATAAATCTATTTGGTAATTCTGGATTAAAACTATGTTTGGAAACAATGTTGCTCTTACAAAATATGCCTTTTCCACTGATCAAGTGATGCTCATAGGTCTGTTCATTGAATTCACTAACATTTAGAGAGTAGAACAGCAGACTCTCATTTCAGAGAATAGCTCCATAATTTCATGCACCTACCATAAAAACAAGCAAATTGACACCCTGCCAGGAGTAGCCAGAGGAGATCTTAGAAGAGAGTTCATAATGATACTGTTTGCCATATTGCATGCCTGTAAATAATTCATTAAGTCAACCACCCTTTTGTTTTAAGCAAACATGAGCAGATGCTTTTTTAAATTGGATGCAGACAATGGTTCTCTGCACGTGATTGTAATATGACACTTAAAGAGTAACATTTTTGTCTTATTTTTGTAGTGTTATTGACTCTGATAATTCACAGTGATTACTGCTGTTAACCAATGAGAGACTAGATGGGTTTCTTCTCACACTCCTCCCCTGCTTTTTATTGTTTTCATTGTTTTGTGTGCATGCTAAATTTCATAGTGAAGCATAGCAAAATTAATTCAAAAGCAATTAAGTAAACTAAGGAGGCTTTCATGGTCCTGAAATCTTTATTGTATTGGATTATTTGTATAAAATGAAACTTTCTATTCAGACATTTTCAGCCCTGTTTCTGAAATCTTTTCGCTTTCCTGTTTGGAAAATAAGTGTATAGAAATAACCTATTAATTAATAGACATGAAACCATAATGGTTATAGGGGATGAAGGGAAAGATTAAGGTAGTATTTGTAAAGCTGATGACTCCTTAGTATGCATTTCATGAAGTCATGTCACACCTTTCAAAACACCATTATTATAAAGTGTGGAAGTATGTAAAAAATGTCCTTCTCTCTAACCTTTCTCTATGTTTCCTCCCCGCAAAGACCTAAATAGTAAAACATTGCCTCTTTATTCTATCCGCTATTTCTAGTTTGGATTTTACAAACCCCTTTTTTACGTCAACATATTCCTGCTTATACATGCACACAGCATCAATTTTCTTTAGAAATTCTGATTCTAAACATGTAGTGAAAAATTTATACACACAAAAATAGATGCCACGTGTATCAAAAATTAAACTAGAACCTACTGAAATGTAGTTTTCTTTAATACATAAACACATATATTTATATGCTAACTCTTTTTTTAAAAAACCCTAAATCCTTATTGCGAAATATTCCATGGTACAAATTCCATTCCATTTTGAGTAGTAAATAGTATACATTTTAACTTTTTACTTATAATAATTTTACTGTGAAAGCTTCCTGTCCTTCGAAGTCTGCTTTAAGGATGTAGTAGGTTGTTCTAAAAGGTCATCTCAGTATGGCTATAGTTAAAAACAAATTATGAGGTTATATTATTTCAGCTACCTTTACCATGCTTAGACCCCAGTCCTACAAATACTTTTGCTCACATGTATATATTTTCACATGCTTAAAGTTAAGCACAGTATAAGTTTTTTGTAGTATCGGCCTAAAACTACAAGCTTCAGGCATGCTAACTGTAGCATAAATACCAGATGTGCAGGAGGAAAAACCCGACTTCTCTGAAGCCACTAGTGAAACTCTCATTTACTTCAATGGGGCTAATATTTCACCCTAGACATGCAAAATAGTCTTCAAAGTGTGGAACAAATTCTGAGAAGTTTTTTCTTTTATATATTGTTATGGATTAAACAGTGAGACCATGTCCCTGGAAAAAAACTTCCTACAATATCAGATTAATGGGGTGATGAAGAGAAGTATGTTTCCTCACAATAGGAAACTTTAAGTGCCCCCAAGGCCATTCCCCAGCTTCTTTGGGAGATGCCTTCTCCTAATCTACTTCCAGTTCTGGTTTATCAGAGCATTGGACTTCCTACTAGATGCATACCTACACTGTGCTGTGTGCCTGTCATAGTGCAATAAAATGAACTTTACAACCTACTCGCCGGATCCTTGGCCTGCTGAGAGGAAGTGACAAAACACCACACTGCCCAAGATACTCTGACAGTGAGGGGAAAATGCCTTACTATCACTAAAAAGGTGACTAGCGTGGTAGTCACTGCAAGGCCCCAAAATATGGTCACATTCTAATCCCCAGGGGATGGAGTCAGCGGGAAGCTTTTTTTTTTTGTAAGCCTTTCCCTTTGCTGCACAGAAGCCAATAGGATTATGCTGCACCCTTCTGTCCAATCAGTCAGCCACAGTGATCCCCTTCTTCCTTCCTCAAGCTCACAATTGTCCAAGAGGAGGGGAAAAGACAGTGGTGTAATCCTTAAAGGGGCCAAGGGTTTTCTTCCTCCTGCTGCCCCAGAGGCTTCAGGGCAATCCCCGGAGTGACATAATTTATGCCGACTTAAACACTGGTGTGGACAGCACTATGTTGGCAGGAAAAGCTTTCTCACCAACATAGCTATCACCGTAATTAAGTCGACAGGAGAGCTCTCTCCCACTGGCTTAGAGCACCTACACCGAGAGCTACATTGGTGCTGGTGTAGCCATAGCCTGAGATCGGTAACCCTTACTCCAAAGCCTTGCTGGTACCAAAACTTATCAGGATGTCTGGTAGGCAGGTTGTCCAGTGCTGACCAGCAAATCTGGTGCTGATTTCTCTGAAACATGGTTTGTTTCAACATGACTCCCTCAAACACTTCATTATTAGAAAGCTGTTGTTTGGTTTCCTGAAGGCAGTTACCACCTGCAATTTTCATAGCAATAGAAGTTGAGGGGTAATTTGCCTTTATGTGGGCATGGTATAATAGATAATAGATTTTTGCAGTTTGTGATGAGACTGACAGCTCTTTTGAGGCTTAGTTCAATGTGAGCCAAATTCAACAAATACTGTATTTACCAAATGTTTTTTTGACCTAGATATTTTAAATCACTTATTAAATACTCTTTCCATATTGTGGAATGTAAATGTGAAATCTTCTTACAAAATTTTGAATGACCTAAAAGCAACTTTTGTTTTTACTGCCATTAGCACTCAGCAAAACATTGGACCTGTCTGTCTGTTGGAATTTTGATAGTGTCTCATACACATTTGATTGGCTCACACTCTCACTGACTTGAACACTGTATAGCTAACCTGCAAAGACTTCCAAATGGCTGATTTCAGCAACATTGAGGAGCACATCCACCTCCACTCAAGACAATTGAGAAACACACATCAAAGGGAACTTTTTTTTGTAATAACATCCACAGACTCTTCTCTTTCTAGATCTCATTACTGATGACCAATCTGTCCATTCATTCTGCTGCTTAAATCATTATTTATTTATTTATTTCTGCATAGTTCTCATAGACATTAGATATCGAGTGTTATCTTTGCCATAGGGGTTTATTGCTTCCACAAGGACAAGAAAATGTTTTTGACATTTGTGTTGTTTCTGCACAACAACGAAGTATTAGGGCTGACTTTCCAAGAGAGGAACACTTTCACTGAGCATGCCAAGAACAGAGCTGGCATTAACAGCTCTTTTGTGTAACTTATTTTCCATTACACTGTAAATATGGTATGCTTTCTGATGCTCAAATATCTGTAATGAGAACAGTGGATCTTCTCAACCTGTGCTTTATTTAATCTCTCAATTCACAAAATGTATTGTGAATTGTATTGTGTATTGTATTGTTTTTCTAAAAGATTTGCTCTAAGAATTATTTTTGGGAAGTTCTATGCCTTGTGTTATATGGACACATGATGATCACAGTCCTCCCTTCTGGCCTTGGAATCTGTGAATCTATTAAATGGGTGAGAGCAATTTACCCTTGACATAATGAGGGAGAGAAAGATAGAACTGTGTTTCCTTATAAAAGGCCTCCCAATTCAGTGCTATATGTCCTAAAACATTTATAATAGTCTATATTTTTCCTGATGATAAATTCTCTGAATCAGTGGTGTTTTGTTACCTTATAATCTGTTAGCTTTTATGGTCCTTTGGGCATAGATTCTCGCCTTCTTAAATATCTGTAAAGCTACAAGTAAAAACAATAGCAAAATATATAACAGCTGCACAAGTGTGCTTTGGGAATGAATGTCTTCATGGACAAAACTGTTATCACACTTCCATAAGCACACTTTTGCTGTCTCATTCATCATGTCTATGTGGCTTGTTGGCAAGACACTTGATCTCAGTGAGGTAAACTCCTATTGTAAGTTCAAACTAGCCTGGTGATTTTTTTTCCTTGTATGTTAGTTTTCCCTTCCAGTCTTTGAGACTTCAGTTATGTACTTTACTCACTATAGATGTATCAATGTAAATTGGAATGTAGTAACAAATAATTATACTGTACCTATATCAGTAAGACTTTCAGGTGTGCCTTGATGGAAATGTTTTTTAAACAAAACAGATTCATCAATAAGTTTAATGTTCCAGCATGAACATTGATAGGAAAAAATAGTTCACAATCTATGCGTAATTAATTAGCCTGCAATTATGTACCCATCTACTGCAAACAAATGTACAAATCAGATAACTATGTGAGTAAAGGGCAAATTAAGCAATAATAATTGCAAGCCAACCTGGACTGGGGTGCATTAACAGAACAGTGTGGATAGCACCTGCCCACCATGATTAGCTATAGAGTACATGGCTGCTGTCTGCACTAAGACACTTTTTTTTGTTAAAATTTTGTACTATTGCTACCACTTGTTCAGACCCACCAATGTGAGGGAACTGTAGAGAAGGCAAGTTTGCAGGATGCTGTCAACATTACAAATACAATATCACCCACCCCTGCTCAGAGCAGGTTTACACACCTTGGTGCTTCAAATGCCTTAGGCCACTGGCAGCTTGTCTATACTCATGGTTTCCCCATTGCTACCACCAATGGAGTTGAATCAGTGGGAAATTTAGCAAAGGCTTCCTAGTTTAGAGAGAGGCTGTAAGGATAACCCTGAGCAATACTGTTGCTGAAGCTTTTGCTCTGCCCATTCAATGTAAAAGAAATAAAATTATTATGAAGAAAAAATATTTTTCTTAGATTTTTATTGTTGTTGCCTTAAGAAAGTTTATTTTTAATCTATGTGGTTGTTGTCAGTGATGGGATAAGGCCTGAAAATGTTCACAAATGTTGACACTGTAGGAAATTGTATTAATGGTCATATCAACAAGAGAATAAAATATAGAGCAGAAGTAGAATGAAATATTGTAGACAATGTTCTTTTTAACCAAAGAATAACCTGGTTTTGAAAGCAAATTATCCATCTTTTAAAGGTACCATTTGTGACAGATGGCATTTTTCTACAATATTCTTTGAAGATTGTTGATTTATATTTAAGTAGATTTGTGATCCATTGTATGAAATGAATGATTTACAGTATGTGTTATTGTGGAGGTAATGTGGAATGGTATTGTAAGTAACCTCTCGAGAAGAGAGATGTGACAGATGTGAGATATGGAGGGTTCAAAGATCTATGTTGAACTGTGTGCCAGACAAGAACGCATTTTATGTGGTTTTACTGGGGAATTTCTAAGGGCAGGTAAATGCAAATTCCCCATTTCTGGTTATGCAAAAACCCCACCATTTGAGTAAGCCATTGTCTGCTGATCAGCTGTTACATGAAGCCAAGCTCCAAGGCCCAAGCTATATAATGGAAAAGACTGAACCGTTCCTGGTCATTCTGGTTCTGAATCTGAAACAGTTAAGAACTTGTAGCCCTGGGCAAAACTTATTTGTAGCTTTTGAAGGATTGACGCCTATCAGAGTCTGAGACTTAAGTTGGGGGTAACCTCTGGTAAGCATTTTAGCAGGTCCTAACATTTTTTTGTAATGATTTCACCTTATTTGCTTAAAGAGCTGTATGGTAACTTGTAACTACTGGCAATTAGATTGTTTATGGCCTTCAAAGATAAAGGAAAGCACAGACAATGACCTGTTTAGGCAGTCTGTCCAGCTGGGCACATTGCAGTGTAGACAGAGAACTATGCAGCCTGGAAAAAGCCCTGAGCAGCAGAAAGCATGATGTGGGTATCTACACAAGAGAGGTGATGGTTGAGGAATCAGAATCCTAGAGTGGATACCGTTAAGGGACCATGGAGGGGGAATACAGGTGCATTTGCCTTGAACTGTGACACCATTTAAAGTCTCTATTTTCAAAAAATTGGGCTTCCATTTTGTAAATTTCAGTCCTGGAAGAGAATAAAAGAGGTGGAGTGGGAGAATAATCATTCACAGGAAAAGTGGGGGGATTAAGTGGAAAAATACATGCACAAAAATTCCAGCCACTTTGTGCACATGCAGCATCCTAGCTGAAAAAATTACCTTTAAATAAAGTAAGTTGGTCTTCCTAATTAATGACATCAGTGAATTTTTGTTGAAAGTTCTATAAAATGAAAAGATTTTTCATGAAATTGTTTTGAATATTATCTCCCGTCTTTCTTACCAACACTAGCTCCTCGTTTACTAGTTAGGCAACTGGAATATATATTTTAAAGCATTTGAATCTTGCATCTCTTAGAACAATAGCATATGAATCCTATCTGAACAGAGCTACTGGCTTGTAGCATTGGTAGATACTGAGGCCTTGGTTACACTGCCACTTTATAGCGCTATATAGCCTCCAGGAGCGCTAAAACTCTTTACCCGACCACACTGACAAGGCACATATAGCGCAATAAGTCCGAGTTTATAGCGCTCGTGGTAAACCACCTCCGCACGGGGAATAAGGGCTGTTGCGCTACCGCTATAGCGCTACGGCGCGAAGGTGAACACCCATTGCGCGTTAATTAGCCTCCAGCCTGGCCCATAATTCCCGTTCAAGCCACTCTGGGCATCAGTTTCAAACTCTTCTGTTGCATCCTCAGGTGACCACACTTCAGACCCGCCGTTTAAATTCCCAGGGAAATTTGAAAATCCCCTTCCTGTTTGCTCCAGCTAGGCGTGGAGTGCTCCTCAGGTAACTATTTTGCTTGGCCATGACTCCACGTGCCATGCCTCCTCGCAATAAGCGATCTCCACCGTGGTTCGATCATGAGTTGCTGGACCTCACAGTAGTTGGGGGGAAGAGGCTGTCCGGTCTCAGCTGTGGTCTAGCTGCAGGAATTACGATACACAGGGCCTGATATCACGGGCCATGAGGGACAGAGGCCATGACTGGGACACTCTGCAGTGCCGGGCAGAAGTAAAGGAGCCTAGGATTGCCTATCGCAAAGCCCGTGACGCAAACAGCTGCTCTGGGGCAGCCCCTGTGTTTTGCAAGTTCTACAAGGAGCTGGACGTGATACTTGGTGGTGATCCAACGTGCACTCCATTGATCACCAAGGACACTTCTTCCCAGCCCACCAGTGAAGGGGGGGTGGGAGAGGAGGACGGAGAGGAGCAGGATGGAGAGGAGCAGCAGGGAGAGGAGGAGGAGGAGGCCGCGGCAGCGACCCAGGGCACGGAGAAGTCACAGGACACATGCAGCCAGGAACTCTTCTCAAGCCCAGGGTGCAGCCAGAGCCAGCCACAGCGTCCGGCGGCTGTGGGGGACAGGGCAGCAGCAGCAGATTGCGCAGGTACAGCTACTTTTCTACTGGGAAGGCAGGCAGCTTGGCCGGGGTGGAAAGGGATGCTTGCCGCACGCTTGTCTACATGTGGAATAGTGCATTGATATAGTCTATGACATCACAGTAATCATCATCAGTGATTTCTTCAAAGGTCTCAATAAGAGCTCTTGCAATGTGCCTGCGCAGGATTCTCGGGAGAGCCAGCGTGGTCACTGTCCCGGCCACGGTCACTAGTCCCCTCCACTCTTCTAAGAGGGGTGGGGGGAGCATCGCTGCACATAGGCAAGGTGCGTATGGCCCTGGGCGGAAGCCGCATCTCATTAGACTACCCTCCCTTTCTTGCTCCGTCACCCGCAGCAGCGAGATATCTTCCAGCACGAACACCTACACAGAGAATGTTGGAACAGTGCTCAGAGTGCAGTTCCCGCAAATGCCCTCCGCTCCCCCCAAGCCATAGGACAGCAAGGCAGGGAAACAATCATTGTCCCCGCAACTCACCATGGCAGGGGCTCCGTTGCTTTCTCTGTGTGTGCTCTGTGTGTACTACAGCTGTGTGGGACAGGGAAATGGCACAGAGAAACATGGAATGCGTGGGACTCCCTACTACTGTCTGTTGTGAACAAGGGAATCTTCTATTTTAACTGTGCACTTATAACTTTCCCTAGGTTCGACCTTGACATTGTCACCGGTCTTATCTGCCATAATGAAGTCTTCGCCCTTCCGCTCACAGAGATTATGTAGGGCACAGCACGCGGAAATAACTGCGGGGATACTTCCCTCTGCCAAGTCTAGCTTCCCATAAAGACATCGCCAGCGGGCCTTCAGACGCCCAAAAGCACAATCCACAGTCATTCAACAGTGGCTCAGCCTGTAGTTGAACCTTTCCTGACTGCTGTCCAGGCTTCCCATGTAGGGTTTCATGAGCCAGGGCATTAGAGGGTAAGCGGGGTCGCCAAGAATCACAATGAGCATTTCCACTTCCCCCACGGAGATCCTCTGGTCTGGAAAAAGTGCCTTCTTGCAGCTTCCTGAACAGGCCGGTGTTGCGGAAGATGCGTGCGTCATGCACCTTTCCAGACCAGCCTGCATTAATGTCAGTGAACCGCCCACGGTGATCCACAAGTGCCTGAAGAACCATGGAGAAGTACCCCTTTCGGTTAATGTACTCATCTGCTAGGTGGTCGGGGGCCAGAATAGGTATATGGGTCCCGTCGATCGCCCCTCCACAGTTAGGGAACCCCATCTGCTCAAAGCCAGCCATGATGTCACGCACATCACCAAGAGTCACGATTTTTCGTAGCAGGAGGCGATTAATGGCCTTGCACACTTGCAGCAACACGACTCCAACGGTCGACTTTCCCACCCCAAAGTGGTTGGCCACCGATCGGTAGTTGTCTGCGGTGGCCAGCTTCCAGAGTGTTATAGCCACCCGCTTCTCCACCGGGATGGCAGCTCTCAATCTGGTGTCCTGGCGCTGCAGGGCGGGAGCGAGTTCAGCACACAGACCCATGAAAGTCGCTTTTCTCATGCGAAAGTTTTGCAGCCACTGCTCATCGTCCCACACTTGCATGACGATGCGATCCCACCAGTCAGTGCTTGTTTCCCGTGCCCAGAAGCGGCGTTCCATGGTCGTAAGCATGTGTGTTAAAGCGATGATCAGTTTAGTGTCCAATGCGTTCCTCGGCTCGATCTCGTCTTCTTCACCAGACTCATCACTACTGTCACCTTCCCTGTCAAGAATGAACTCCGCTGCGCAGAGAGTTGTGCTGGCGACACTCGCCAGCATGCGCCTCAGCAGTTCGCGATCCATTACGGCACAGGAAAACGGACGATGGAGCGCGCGTGCCTTGCTGAAACTGTTGAAAGATGGCGCCTGAGGTGGACGGAAACACAGGGATTGCTGGGATATGACACAAAGCATCATGGAGAGTTGGAACAGGATGCAGAATGGCCGCAAGTGACGCCCCCCCCTTCCCACAAGGCATTGCACCTGATTGGGAAGAGGTGCTCTGTGGGATACCTGCCCTATTGCGCTGTTCCTAATGCCCCTGAACCGCCGCAAATGTAGCCATGCTTTAGTGCTGGCGGGTCTAAGTGTGCACATGCTCTAGCGCAATACCTATTGCTGTATATGGGGCGCGCTATAACCAAATGTGCTATAATCCTGTAGTGTAACCAAGGCCTGAGTGAAAACATTCAACTCTTGTCAATGTGTACTGCAGTCAAAACTGCCTTCATAACCGTTCAGTCTGTCTCTTACATAGCCTTTTGGTATCAAGTTATCTCTTTGCTTTGCAAATGCTGGTGTTTGAAGATGCAACCTATCAATCACAACAGAAATCCAAGACTTTTAAGTGGAAAATTAATTTTAGTACAGAGCAGGACATCATCTTCAACACCATAGCACCTTAAAAAGGGGAGATCAAGCTATAATAGAAGCCGTCAAACCTACATGAATCACTTAATCATGTTTATATATAACTTGCATATTAAAAAGCAATATCCGATGTCAATGACTCAGATATAAAAATATCTTAATAGTCAGTAACTGACTAATGAATACTACAGTAATAACAGTTTAATTTGAAGAATTCTGACAGCTGGTTGCCTTGATGAGAGCTGTTACCAAGGAGCCCTAGTCCCATGCTGAGAACATCCACAGCATGCTGATTTATAGCAGCAGTGCAGAACTGTTTAATGTCAGCACCTCTCAGCTAAAGTAATAATAAACGGGAATGTTATGGTTTATTTTTCTGTATGAATTGTTCAGGCTCTGTATGGTAAGCACCAACTCAATAGGGGATAATAGCTGCCATTCCCCGGGGAGTTGTAACTGAGGTTTAGGCATTTTTATTGGCAAGGTTAGTGTATCAAAATGAATCCAGAAGAAGTTGTTTTTCTTTTCTCTCTCTCTCTTTTGATCTCTTGTCCCATTCTGGTTAGCAAATATAATTCTTACGGTTATGAAAGCTGGCTTTAGATTCCCACTACAAACATCTCCTTGTAGTAGTTGAACTGTGTGTTGTGAAATGTACTGCATACACTCCTGTATGATTTTTGCCTTTGACATGTAAGTCCCCTCGACTGTGACTTCAGAACATTCATTAAATGCATTGACTTAAAAGTAGACTATTGCTGCATATATGCCAGAAACTTCATAGTAAGAAATAGTGTGTTGAAGAGCTTAAGGTGAAAAATTATTTTTGTATGGCTTAATTTTGACTATTATGCCTTTGTTCTTGTTCAGCATTACAAACGTTATATTCCTGAAAAGCAAACCTCTAGAATCCATTTTAGTTCAAATCTGCCATCTTGAGCATTTTGGTTTGCAGAGATTGGTTATGAGACGCTGCATGCCACAAATAGATATGAACATTTTCCTCACAGAAGCATTAAGGTTTTGCTGTTTCAATGGCATTTTACTTTTTAAATGTACACTGCATTTGATTATATAGGCAGGCACATACATACTTTAGCTAGTCTCTCTCATCTTTTGCCATAATTTTTGGCTAAAGATGAAAACTGCAGATTAGTAACAGGATAATGCACAGATTAAATTAATCTTTTGTTGTTCATCAAAATTGATGTCTCCTAGCTACTGTATTGGGATTATCCCAGGACCCATTAGGGTTCATCCCCAAAAGCTTGGGTTAGAGAGCCAGAGGCTTTGAGGTTGGGGAGAATAATCCCTTCATAAATCCCTTTTATTTCACTGCTGTTCTTCATTTTCTGCTGAGCCACTAACTTCACTGATGTGACAACTTCCACAGTGGGTATTTATGGATATTTGGGCATGTACCTTTTATCATACAAATGCACACTCATGGGGGCAGGAATAGAAAACACCAGAGAAATGCACATCCTAATACTAAAGCATGGTGGTTATAGCCCTAGCAAAACATTGCTTTGTTGATTACAGGAACGATTCCATCTGCTGTGCAGGATAACTGTGGAGTAAGCACCAAGACCAGCATAATATATGTGATTGTAGAACTGGAAGGGAAAAGGATGTATTAGAAGAAAAGGAATGACTATTAGGTGGTACTGAGAGGGGACTATAGAGATGCCCATGTGGTTAAAATAATTAGATCTTAAAAATATTTGACATATAGTACAGCATATCTTCCAACAAGATTTAATCTCTCTTTGAAACTGTGTAAGAAACAAACCTCTTTGTTAGAGGTATAAATTGCATACAGGTGTTGTAACCGCAGTTTGATGCCAAATCAGAAAAATACTTAGGCCCTTCCCTATTCAGGAAAGCACTTAAGTGCATGCTTAATGTTAAACAGTTTAGATTTCTACTCTTCTTTCTATCTGTCTAGGACCTTCAATGACCCGCATCACTATTGTGTCTCAATGCAGCCCTTTGGCAACCCTTCTTTAATTTTGTGGAAAACTCTGCTCCCTATAAAAGTCTTGCCATTGACTTCAATGGGATTAGAATCAGACATAGGTAGAAAAATCTGTCCCTTTCTCCACAACACTGAATGCTCTTCTGCTACTGGTTCCAGGGACTGGGGGTAAGATTTGTATAGGATATGTGAATAGATCTACGCTTCCTCTTTACACGTGAGTCAACACCCCCAAACCTGGAGGAACAATTCTGGCCCCTGCACACAGACAGGCTTTAGGCATTATTAAATAACCCTCGTGTACTGTAATTAACTAGCCTGTACTATCATGAGATATATCTAGTTCATTTTAGTAGTTAGGATTTATTCCTTAGTGTTTAACCTATACATTCATTATCTAACCTATACATTCCAACATTTAATTGTTCTTCTATTTTCTCTAAAAATTACATTTTATTGCTTTTACATTGTGTTTAAAGCATTAAATTAAAATGTATATATTAAAATAGAAATATTTAGATATTTTTAAGTGGTCAATCTTATTAAGGTTCCATTTATAAATTAAGGGGGTTAATAAATATTTGACCTGTTTTAATAAGTCAATACTCAACTGATTCTGACTGTTAGAGTCCAGCATATTAGCAAGTTGCTTATAACTATGGCTTATAACCACCTAAAATACCTACTGATGTGCTTAAAACCATCTGTAAATGCCATGTCTGCAACATGCTTATAACTAGTAATTGTTTGATAACCCTTTAAAAAACAGTTACAAGTAGAATTCTAATTTAAAGTGTGACCTGTTAAGGTCACAGCTTGATTTCAAGACAGTTATGAAGAGCTCTTTTGGGGATAGGATCACTATATCAGAGATAATTCAGCCAATTACTGTATCATACAATTGACTTTAGTTCCTTTTTTATTGCAGTCCTATTGGTTCAAGTGATGTAAAACTTGTCTTGAGCACTTCTAATATTTTTAAGGTGTCATATTTCACAACCATAAAATATAGCTTTCTGAAGGCAACATAGCCATGAATATAATATGACCTTTAATCTTTAGCTGGCATCAAGCAAAAAAAAAGAAAAAAAAAACCTTATAGCTATGATTAATCTGCCAGCTATGCTTAAAATGTGAGGAACAATCCAAATCATTTTTGAAAGCATTTTTCTCCAATAGTTGCAAAACATTAAACAGATTGTGATTTCAGAAGTAACTCAAATCAATAATTTTTCCAGCCAATAAAAGCTGTTGAAACTGTCTTGAAATCAAATTAAAGTGATGAAAACAAAATTCTAAGGGGCAACGTCTACTTATCAGTTATACCCAAACAATCATTGTGATTTGCAAGTGTAATAGCGGGAGGTTGGTGAGAGGAGAGGGCCTAAATATTTTGCGCTTTGTTTTTTCCCCATAAACAGAACTTTCCAAAAATAACACTTTCTACGAGAGGTCAGAGAGATTTTCCATATGGTTATAAAACTGCAAAGAAAAATGTTTGAACATGCTCCAAATGTATTAAATGTAACAATCTAACACATTTTGGGCAAAATACTACTTGTTTTCCAAAAGTAGAACTTCTAGTTCAATGAGACTATCCATGTGAATAAGGCAGATTGGAATTTAACAATGGTCATCAGGGCAACAACAATGTAAACTAAAGGCTGGGAGAGGAAATTAGGGCCTCTTCCCATCCCTCCTCTCCCTGTTTTTTTTTTTTTTTTTTTTTTTGAAAGTTTAAGGAGTGCAAGTTGCCCCGTTGGAACCATGACCTCTAAAGGAATTAGTTGCCCGATTGACTAATGATGATTGACATACACACACAGCTAACTCCTTAGTTGCAACAACCTACCAACCCTTGAATAAGATCCATATGTTTAGCATCCACAGTACAAATATGCAAGTCTTTTTTTATCCCAATAACCTACACAAGGTAAATTGAATTAAGAGACGCCCAAGTGATTGGGAGCTTTCCTGAGTCTGGATCATGGGATTTTTTCAGCCATACATAGCAATGCTATTTTTCAGATATCTTTACACACAGAAAAAATTGCCACTTTTAAAATTAAGATATTTAGAGTGAGGGGTGGGGCAATGTGGGAAGAACAGAGCCTCTTCTCCCACCCCCACCTCCCCATCTGGCTGAGCAGAGCAGCTTGGTGCTTGCAGAAATTGGGCTGGGGAGTGGACATTGGTGTGTGACCCCTGCATGTCCCACCTCGGGGGGGGGGGGGGTTAATGCCCCACCTGTTCACCCCAAATCCATACCCATGGAGTCAGTCTAAATTCTTCCTGGGAGCTCTTAAAGGAACCCATGTGGCGATGGCAGCTGCACCACTATTTCATTGCTGGGTAGCTCAAAGGAGTGGTGGGAGCCAACAATCCACTCTTATCTCTCCTCAGCTGGATAACTAGTGTTTGAGGGAGTCCCAACAGAGAGCTGAGGCCTTGCTTCTCAACAGGATTGTACTCAGTCTCTGCACACAGCACCAGGTTGGAGGGGAAGCACCTTGTGACCTCTCTGCTGTTTGCATGTTTGAGCAGAGGTCAGCCACAATTGCCTCCTTGATCTTTGTTGCAATAAAATTTAAGATGCTTCATTCTAACAAGTACAAAGTGACATCTAAATCATGCATGCTTCTAATAAAGGGCTAGAGATTACTTGTTCAAGATTTCATTGACTATCTTTGTCTGACTCCTTATTTAAGATTCCTAAATTTACTCTTTTCTGCTACTGTATAAGTCATCTGTAACAGAGTGGACATTAAGGGCTTTAGTCTGGGACACACATTTTTCACACTGGAGATTACCTCCTGAGTTGTGCTTAACCTGAGTTGTTTCACTTATACACACTTTTATGGCTTGCTTAACAAATAGACGCACTCACAAATCTGTACCAATGACTTTATTTTATACTTTATGCTGCTCTTGCTATAGTTTGTTTCTGTATCCACTGCTACAAACTGGCTACACTTTCTTGGCTGAATTACCCTGTCGGAAGGACAAGAAAAGACCTGCTCTTATTTCCCATGGTTCAGTGGTTAAAGGAAAGGATGAGGAGTCAGAAATTGTAGCCTGTATTCCTGACTCTACTACTGACTTGTGGGATGCTGTAACGACGAGAGGTGGAAAATAGGAATGGCTGAAGTGGGTGGAAAGAGAAAGCACTAGTGTGAGTGTAGCATTGATAGAGATGGGAGCTTAGATGAAGGAATAGAAAGGATGAAGGGGAAGAATAGGTATGGGTCACAGAATGTTTGAGTTAGAGAAAATTAGAGATTGGGAAAGGAAGTGTGCACAGGTGTAGAAATGGGAAGGAGAGATGAGATTTTTACTTTTTTTTCCTTTTGAATGGGAAGAGAGAGAAATCAGTATCTTGGCTATTAGTTTGGTTAAAACTGGTGTACACCCATGTACACACTCTTGTTTCAGCCTGAGTGGCTTACTTTGGCTTAGGTTAAACTTGTTGTTAATCAGTGTAAAAGAAGCTGAATCAAGTCTAGTTGAAAATAAAAACAGACTGTCCACACCACCTTTTCCATTGATATAACTAAATAGGTTCTAAATAACACCTTACATTAAACTGAGGCAACTTCCTAAATAGAAGGAACAGGAGGAGGATAAACCAAGGGAGACAAAATAAATACGTAGGAAAAATGAAAAGATTTAAACTAACAATGCTGATATGGAAAAAGACAGAAAGAGATAAAGAGGAAATGACCCAAGATGAAGATGGAGCAAAGCAAAGTGTGCCTTTCTGTAGTATTGTGTTTCTGTGAGATAGAGAGAGAGATTATTCAGTTAGGGTTTAGATCAATGTTTTTCAACTTGTAGTCTTTGGACCCTTGGGGATCTGTAGACTGTCTAAGATTTCCAAATAGGTCCACACCTCCATTTGAAATTTTTAGGGTTCCAGAAATGGGGGGGGGGAGTTGAAAACCTACTGGTTTAGATCATTACTGTCCCTGTGATTCTCTTGAGTACATTTCCACAGGAATATTCTAAGTGTGTTTTCTTTACAATAATAGTTTATGAACCTAAACAGAAACTGACAGTAATGAGAAAATGGTGTTGCTAAATCTATTTTTATGTAAATTACCACATTTAAAATATTCTGGAAGCTGTAAAGGCACTTAATGAACCTTACCGATATTCTTGTTAGAAATGCCTGACTTAGACCCTGATCTTCTCATTCAGCCTTGATAATGATCATCCTTTCATAGTTTAATGTGCTTGTTTCCCTTCATGATACTGTAATTATAACAGTTTATCCCCCCCCCCACACACACACACACCTAAGCATCTGACAAAACCAGTTTGAATTAAAAATGAACAAATATCAATGTGGTAAATGTAAATCTACCTCCAAGGCTGTTTGTTGTGGACGTAAGGGAGGAAATGATGATGTAACAGGCATAATTTATACCTGTGCCTCCAACTGCCTTGATAGGGACAATTCTGTTAGCATCTCCACAATGAATAATGATATCAGTGTCACTAGTCATATCAAATACCTTTTTGTAGCGGCTCTTTTTCAAAGCAGCTTTGGTTATAAAACTTAAAATTGCACTAAGTATCAATTTAAAAAATAAAACTTCATTGGGGAAAGTAAGATTAAAGGTACAGTATTATGTGGCAGCTGAGCAGAAATAATAATTATTAACTCTAAGACCCCAGTCCTGTGAACCCTTAGCCACATGCTTACCTTTATACATGTAAACAGTTCCCCTGAGATCAAGGGACTACTCATATGTTTAAATTTAACCATGTCCATAAGTTTGTAGGATAAAGGCCTAACTGAGAAGAGTTTATACACAAAGTAATATTTTTATCATCAAACTTTATGGGTTGGAGTGGTCCCATTGAAAAATGGGTAGCTGTTTTTCATTTTTCATGTATATAAATATAATTGCATTTATATTGTATAAGGAAAGCGTATGTAGATAAAAGGAAATGTTATGTTTTTGAAGATTTGTTCTTCTAGACATATATACATTAAGGCCCAGATAGTGGTGTGAGGCCATAGAGTTTCTTGGGGATTAAGGATATGAGGAGAAGCTGCAATGCTTCCCTGGAGGAATTCTGGCTCACTCTGTCCCTTCTTTTACCATGGGTGGTACATGTCAGGGAACCAGGTTGGAGGGGGGTGGAGTATAAAGGCTCTGCAGCACTCCCTCTCTCACACTCCTACAGAAGCTCCTGCCTATGTAGACTATGTTGTTACGTTTCAGAGGGTAGCCGTGTTAGTCTGTATCAGCAAAAACAACAAGGAATCCTTGTGGAACCTCCAAGACTAACACATTTATTTGAGCATAAGCGTTCATGGGCTAAAATCCACTTCATCAGATGCATGGAGTGGAAAATACAATAACAGTATATATATGCACAGTACATGAAAAGATGAGAGATGCCTTACCAAGTGAGGAATTGGTGCTAACGAGACAATTCAATTAAAGTGGAGATAGGCTATACTCAACAGTAAAATACCAAGGGAGGAAAAATCACTTTTGTAGTGGTAATGAGGGTGGCCCATTTCAAACAGTTGACAAGAAGGTGTGAGTAACAGTATGGGGAAATTAGTTTTTGTAATGACCCATACACTCCCAGTCTTTATTCAGGCCTAATTTGGTGGTGTCCAGTTTGAAAATTAATTCCAGTTCTGAAGTTTCTCATTGGAGTTTAGCCCATGAAAGCTTGTGCTCAAATAAATGTGTTAGTCACTAAGTTGCCACAGGGACTCCTCATTGTTTTTATGGTGTCAAAGCTCAAAAGGCTGTAAGGGGGAAAGGATGTGCCTGCAAACTGGTTGATATTCATATATATATATATATATATATAATATATATATATATGTGGTAATGTGGACAGTGACAATCTTATGGCTATCCTCTCCCCACCTTTTCTCTGTAAAACTACCCTTGAAGTTCCCTCGGGGTATATCTGCCAATGGGGACTGCATAGGACCATGGGATGAGGCCTAGAATTCTGTTGAAACACACTGGTCCTGAGCTCTGCATGTGTCTTGAGAGATGTCTGTACCTGAGGTCATCTGTGGGTTTGAAGGACCAACGCTCTTGCCAGTTCCATGAGAGAGAAAATATACATGGGTGCACACACAGACAATTCAGCAGAAACTCCAAACAATATAGCATCTCAGTGTTTTCCAGAGTGATATGTTCCATCCATGCCTTTCTCTGTGAAATGTTACTTCCCTTTTGTATTCAAAGCAAAATCAATAAACTGCCTTTGCTCATAAGCATACTTTTTCCTGCCTTTGAATTCATCAGTCTTTTTAATTTCTGTTCATTCAGCAGAATATATTATCACTCAGGTTAATTGAGGACAGAAACTGTAATCGATACAAGAATTGGTTTAATAATATTATGTTTATTAAATTGATTAAAGAACTGTTTGTCCCTATAAATCTGCAATGAGAATGTTGTTTCTAGAATTAGAAACCGATTAAGAAATGCTCAGCCAAATTAAATGTTTTCTATAACAAGTTTTATTTGCAGTGTGTGCGGTGATGTTCTCCCACCCCCCTGCGCAACGTGCATTGGCTCTCATTTACTTAGAAGGATACAATGTCATTGTCCCACTCTAATCTTTCAGCTGGGCAAATGACTGGTCTCTAGTAGTGTGACAGCATGATGATCTGCCAAGTGACTGAATTACATCAGGAAACCTGGCACAGCTTCCCAGTCCTCCACAGAAGGGGGATGGTAAACAAGCACAACACAGATGGCCATTATGCCTCTTAAGAATCTGTTATGACTGGTCCTGTCTGCAGAACATGAGGGGTTAAAGTAAGCTCTTAGTGCCTTCTTTTGCTTTAAATTGTCCAGTTCTTTTCTGAACCTGCAACCCATTTTGAACAGTGGAGTTTTTAATTGCTACTTAATCTCTGTGCTGCTCTGACCTATATGCAAACACTGGGGGCGAACTGAAGCTTTGGTATGAAAGAACGGGATATTGACAACCGTAGGGTGTGAAACTTGTCTTCTCTTCGCTAAAAGCTTTTTTAAGTGCCTTAGTGGTCAGGTGAAGGCAAACAAAAAAAGGGAGAATGAAAATTTGCAGATTATTGAGAGAAGATTTTAATAGCTTGTGCTGAGAACTCAACTCATTTCTCTGGGTTTTCCCCAGTTTTTTGCTTTCTTAATTTCATAATCAGCTACAATAAAGTGAGTCACTTAAAACTGAAATGTCAACTGTAACTTTTTTCAGTGAAATGCTTATTTCTGTTCAGTCCAATGAAAACTGAATAATTGTTGAGGGGATAGAAAGTTGACAGAAAAAATAATTTAGTGGGATACTCTTACTTAGAATGTATGATCAGCATTAATGAGTCAAATCGTAAAGGCAGGGAAAGGGAGTAAAGAAATCCTATGAGGGGATGTTAAAGGTGAAATTAATCTTAAAAATGTAATCTACCATCTTGAAAGGGGAAATGCAAAACACAGATCTATAACCATTAGGCAGGTATGAACCTGGGGAAAAGGAACACAGATCTAGAGGTGATGGTGAACAGCAAATTAGGCATGAGCTTGGTCTTTGATTCAGGGCTGCATCAGCAGAAACATCATGTTAGGGAATGGTAATATTTCCAATCTAAAGAGCCCTGGTGTGACTACACCTAGAATATTGCATTCAGGTCTGGGATACTACATTACTAGAAAAACATTGAAAAACCGGATGGCATTCAAAGAAGAGCAACAAGAATGAGCAGGGGCCAGAAGAGACTGTCATGATGAAAGAGTGACAGAGATAACTGTATGGCTAGGTTAGATATAGAGCTGGTCAGGAAGTGGAGATTAGGGTGAAGATGTCCTGTATGTCCCTGTAACTGAAACAAACAAAGAAAAGATAACCAGAATTTAAATAAAAAGGTAGATTAGAGAATTTGAAATGGCAAGCAAGGATTCTCAAGCAAGCAAAGAAGTAGGAGAAATTTGTTCTTAAAAATACTTTCCCACATTTTGAATACTCATTTGAGTAAATAAGGAAACTGTTTTAAAGTTTCAGAGTAGCAGCCATGGTAGTCTGTATCTATAAAAAGAACAGGAATACTTGTGACACCTTAGAGACTAACCAGTTTTTCAGCATAAGCTTTTGTAGGTTAATCCTAAAGTCCAGAAAGAATGACTACTAGATTTTTTTTAGTGGTAATATTCAGGTAAAGTAAACACTGAATGGTAGCTGAACAATGACAATGGCAAAGATCCTTTAAAATCCTCCTATGTATAGCTCCCATTGACTGTGATGGGTACTAGGTAGCATCATCCAAAGGCAGAACTTGGCCTTTAGTCATAAATCAATTAAAATGCCATGTCTCAGTAAACCCTTAATAAGTTTGACATTATTACATTGTTTATACATTCTTGATATATTTAATTAGAAACAATATAATGAGCCTAAGCTTCCCGATATAGGCTATTAGTGGCAAAAGGTATTCATTAATGGGTGTATTCTGAACTTTTTGGGTTAGACCTCAAATCCACTTATATGGCTTGTGGGTTTTCATGCGCCCCAGTGTTCTGAAGTGTAAAATGCCAGGGGCCAAGTAATGCTGGGTGCATTTTAACATACTCTGTGTATGATCAGTCTCACAAAGTACTCCTAATAGTAGAAACCATTAGGCATTTCCTAAGTGTTAGTACATGGTGACCTCTGTCTCCTTCTCTAACTACAGGGAAACTGTGGTAGCTCAGATAGTAGTAACTGTGGGCAAATGCTAATGGCTCTTTAAAAGACAACTTATTTTAATGAACAAGACTTTCAAAAGCCCAGAGTCAGTGTAAATCCTTCCAAGATGCCGCAGCATGAACAACAATGAGAGTCAAGGGAGGTCAAGACTGATGATTTGCTGCTGCTGCAATTTTGTCCACTCATTGTAGGCTCTCCATTTGTTTCCTAGTTTGAGGTTCCCTCTCCTCAGTGCTAAGCCACTTTTAGTAGCTCTTCTCTCTGCTATAAGACTTCTTTCTCATATCTAACCTTCTGTACCCTATTATTGACCTCCAGACTACTCTTTCTAACCTCTTTAAAATGTGCTATGAGCTGCTCTCTTCTCCAAACCCCGATCCATTAAGCTCAGAACTATACCTGGACTAGACCAACACTACCACTGCCTGTAAATGCATTACTGTTTTATCATTGTCATAATTTTACTGCCATTAGTGTAAATGTTTTTTTTTCTTTCCTCTTTTATTTCAATTCTGTAATGTCGTTTACCCATTGCAATGTGAGCAGTGAGTGAACTAACACTTAAATGTTTTCCTTCCAGACAGTTTTAAGGGATTAGCTTTTCTAAGAGCACTCAGATCTCTAAAGTTTTAGTTCGACTGGGAAAATCTGGAGCCTATGTCTTCCAAATGGGTTTTTAAATTCCTATAAAGTGATGTTCTCATCTTTAACATTCTCAGCTTGTTACCTTGTGAAAGAACAAATCCGAGTAGTGAATTTTCTGTTGTTCAAGATGCTTAGATAGTGTATTTTTTTTAAAAAAAAAAGAAGCAAACCTGAAACATTTTCATTTGTTCTTGTGAAATACACATGAAACATATGCTCATTAGTTACAGGAACTAATTTAAATGATGATGTTTTCAAATGGC
Source organism: Sternotherus odoratus (assembly GCA_032164245.1). Classification (NCBI taxonomy): domain Eukaryota; kingdom Metazoa; phylum Chordata; order Testudines; family Kinosternidae; genus Sternotherus; species Sternotherus odoratus. The sequence goes on from JAVMKO010000007.1 coordinate 44,223,398, forward strand.
CGACATCAAATAAACTTAGGGAGGTAAACATCACTGCAGCATGGTAAACAAGCTATGAAGTGCAGCTGAGTGTGAAGATGATTATCAAGGGATAGGGTTTGTGAGTACAGGGCAAGTAAACCAATCTACTTTCAGATAATAATGTAATTTTCTCATGCAATATGCCAGATTACTTCTCCCTCAGCTCTGCTCTTGCTGCTCTCTACTGCAGTAACATCATCCACTTTGTTCACTCAATTCCGAAGCCACTGCTGACAAACCTTGAAGCCCATCAAACTGTGTGGGTCTGTGTGCATGCTGCTGGTATATTAATGTATTTGGTTGCTGTGAGATGTTCACAAATGCCAGAATAGCCATTGATTTTCTTCAGCAAGCAGAAGCCACTAAAGGGCTTGTAAACCAGAGCACATGAAATGTAATTAATCCTTCTCTCCTGGTGGAAAAGATTATAAATATTGCCACGTACTTAAAGCAACTTTTATTTATTGTGTTTCATCTTTGGTTTAATTTTCATGTACTTAATAATTAGACAATTAGAGAACAGTTTAACTTATTTGCGGTACTATACATGACATTTTGTAATGTCACATTTTGTAGCAAAAAGTAAACATTTGGGTACTACCAAATGCATTTATCAGTTTTCCTGAAATTAAAATGAATTTCTACAGGCAGTAAAACTAGGATATTAACTTGATCCATTTTTTTGAAAAAGTCCTTATGCTTAATGTTGGCCTTCCATATTGGTCTTCCATAGTAATTTCCTATTTATTTAGTACCTTTCATCTGATGATCTCAAACAGCTGAACAACACCAGATAATCATTATTACAGATACTGTAATTGTTGTTGCATCCATTTTATAGATTTGCACCATAAGGTGCAGAGTGATTAATGAAAGAACTTACAGAAACTTTCACAGATGCAAATGGTCTATTGTGTGCTCCAAATAGAGCTTTGTGTATTTTAGGAATCTCATAGCAGTTTTTTAATCATTTTCGGTTTAGCCTGAGAAGTTGGAAGCCGAGCACTTCAAGACAATGTGTCCAGAACCAGGTTAAGGTCTGGGTACTCAACTGGGATATTGCAAATCCAAGCTGAAACCTCCTCACTCTTGTCCAGTGATGCTTCTGGCCAAGTCCTGGCAGGGGTATGACAAGACCATTTGATCTTCATGACCACCCCTCTTGGAAGCCCACTTCAAACTGATTTCTCCTAATATTTAGGAGTGTTTAGGTGAAAGCAAGATTTTGAAATCCATAGAGAAAGGAAGCAGTTTTCAAGGGGGTTTTGAGCTAGGGGTTCGGCTCAGACTAGAGGCATAGGTGCATTAGATTAGTCAGATTTCGTGGCGGGGGGGGGGGGGGGGGGAGGGGGACTGCACCAGCTATTGGCTACAGCACAATATTCATCCATTCCAAGGTAGTACATGTTGAGTCAAGCAACAGGTAGGAGTCAAGACTTGCCCTGGCTCAGAAATAAAGAAGATGCCAATCATGGACGCTGGCTTCCTCCTTGCCCCAGGAGTGGTCAGCCCCTGCTTCATCACAGGTCCCTCCCCCATTCAACCCCTTCCCCCACACCTCCACTCCTACCATAACTCTTCCCACCCCCTCCGCCCTGCCTCTTCCTGGACAGTTTTGCCCCTTCTCCAAGCGTTCCCCATCCCCGCTCCTCCCCTATCCCTCAGCACCTCCTGTATGCTGTGGAACAGTTGATTGTGGCAGGCAGGAGGCACAGGGAGGGAGGGGGAGGAGTTGATCAGTGGGGCTGACAGAAGGTGGGAGGCCCCGGGGGGGGGGGGGAGGAAGTTGGCTGCCAGTCCATGCTAAGCAGCCGCTAATTTTTTTCATGGATGTTCCAGCCCCAGAGCACCCATGGAGTTGGCATCTATGATGCCAATAATCTCAACTCAGCATCTCTTAGCCAAGAAGGACCTTCCTCACTGCAGCTCTGAACCCCTGGATAGATTCAAACGCCTGTTTATTTTTGATTACCTTCCCTCATCCTAAATATGGAGTTGTCTACCCCCAGAATTACAGAGAGCTGTGTCTGAAGCTGAGCAATATTCAGATCTGGGCTGTTGACAGCCTTGAAGTCTGAAGAGTCCTATAATATTAATGCCACCTTTCCAGTTATGGTGTGATGTTAGGTATCAGATCTTTAAAAGGCAGCATTAGTACACATGGGAAAAGCTATTTCAGTTAATTTTTATCCAGTGGATTCTAAAATGCAATGGTTAAAATTCTCATCTCTGTATGAGGCCAGTAAGAATGAACTCATGGCACTGAGGCAGAAAGATTTGAAAATGTACCAACAATATTTCGAAAATTTATCTGAAACATTTCTGAAATACTTCCGAACCTTATGTGGGCTATACAGAAAACAATTGCGTGGATGGGTCTCTGGATTTTGATGGCACTATTTGGGAAGACTTACACAAGGCACTCATGGTTTCATCACTTGTGTGACATTCTAAACACATGCCCATAAAATTGTATATCACACTATTTAATATAGGCTTCCCTCCTCCACACATACATACATCCCTTTGTTTTAGGAAGAAAGCCAGATGATGGATTATAAGAAAAATTTAACACTTGGGTTCATGTACCTTTTTTCCCCCCCAGCCCCATTCATACTCTACATGTGGTGATTGGTACTATATAAACACCAGATCTAGTCGGCTTTGTTTAAACAGTGCCTTGTGAGAGCCAGAATCTAGGATGCTTCAAAATCAGTGTTCTGAGAACATAGCTGTGGTCTTTAATAACAGGCAGCTGGGGATATAAATATTAATGTATACTTTTTTGATTCTGAACGTAATTTCCAGGACACCCATCACATGAAATCAGAGCTAAGCAAAACAGTTTGAATCAGTCTCAAAATCCTGCCCACAGCACTTCATCATCTTAAACAGTTAGTGTTGTTAATGCAAACAAACAGCCATATCTGATAGGAACCATTTGCAGCGAGCAGAGCAAATATCAGCAAGGAAAGGGTCGGTTCCTTTATACTCTCAGTTCATTTCTGTAAATAACTTACTACTGCCGCAGCCCTCCTGAAAGGTCTGTCCAACAGCTTTTTGCAAACATTGAATTTTACTTGCTCTACAATGCTATGATTGTTCCATCTTCTAAAAAGTCACCAAGATGTAAACTGCAGCTTATGGTATTTATTTAGCTTGTAGTTGTCTAGCAGAGTAGCACTTATCCTTTTGGGATCACCGGTTATTTTTGTAAATCCCAGGGGATTATTTTTTACGTTGAGCCTACCAGGCTCTTTGTTTGAATTCACTCTCTTCAGACTTTGCTTGTCTTGCACTACAGCTTGCGCTGTTTTTAATTTAAAACTTTCTGTCCACGCAACATGTTGAAAGGTAATGTAGATTAGAATGCACTTAAAAGTGGAAAATGAAAAGAAAGATCTTTATACAAGAAGGTAAATTTTGCAGAGCCTAATAACTACTAGGACTGTGTAGCTAATGTTTTAGATGCTAACTCTACCACAGAATGATAGGTAGGCAATGCTTGCCCTGTATTGGCTCAGTGGTAAATGGTTTCACTTCATTAGGCAAAATTCCTTTATCCCAAGCTCTGCAAGCCAAAGAAAAAGTCAGTCCTCAATCACTATGGAGACTTTTTTTCTCCTTGTTCTTCATTCACTCTGTGAAAAATAAGTCTGTTTGAGCACACAGCAGCGTAATTGACTCTATGGAGGAGCTGTCATAGGGGGGTTGCTATAAGAAATCATAGTAGCCTTCCTTTTAAACTTGCTGAAGATAATATGTCATTCCTGATATTGACAAATCATACAATAAAACGTCTCTGTTCAGAAATCAACACCAAGCATGACAAATAATTCACATTGAACATGTAAATGACACAAATGAGGTCCATTTTTAAAGGTGACCTCCAAAAAAATAATAAATGGGCTTGTGGACTTTTTTCCCCCCTTTTACTTCTTTGTGACATATAACAAAGGCCTAAAAATTTGTGGGCAGAGGGTTTTTTAATAGGATTTTTTTTTTGGTCTGTTTGATTTTTACAATAGAAACGGATATCTCATCTTCCCCGGCAAATATCACAATGACTGAGAATTATAGTAGAGCACAAGAAAACTTATGGAAATGGCTAACTAGCAAGAGATGAGTGATTGGAGGAGGATTGGAAGTGGGTGAGAGTGGTTATGTACATATTTGGCTAAATTGTCTCTGATTACATCACAGTTGTATTTTCTCCTAAATCGTATTGATGTCCTTCAAATTCAAATTCTGCTTTAATTTTGCAAAAATATTTTCCCCAGGCTGATTTTTTTTTCTTTTTAGAATTACCGCTAATTCAGATGTGTGATAGTGCCATCTCTGACAAAATACTGCTATAACTTGCCTCACAGTTGGTTTCAGCTCTATACCCTTCTTATAACAACACCTCCTTTAAATACTCATGACACCAGCATGTCATGGTTAGGGCTGTAATGACCGTGGAGTGTATCATTGAAAGTCTAATTCTGTCCAACCTCACCTCCCAGTTTATACTATTTTAGAAGTGTTATTTCAGCTGGATGATCATTTTGTAACCTTCAGATTACTGCTGGGTGACTTCTTCAGAAAGGGAATTACCAATGCATTAAATTTGAATTAGCTCTCAGAAATCATGCAGATGTGTGCACAGAACATTATAGCAATACTGTCTCCAAGGCACAGCAGAATTGCTTTTATGCAGTTTTAAAGAATCACTTGAGCAACCCTTAAATTGCACACATGATGAAGCTGAGCCAGCATCTTTACTTAAACACACATGTGCGCAAATACGCACACACCAGAGTAAATGCAGCATTGACAGTTGTCTTTCAGCGAAACCTGATCACAAATTGACTGCTGCTGAGTGGGCCATTTAGGTTCAGACCTGCTGTACTGGAGAGCACTAGCACACATACGGCAGAAGTGTCACTTAGACTAATGATTATGAATTATGCAGAGGGTCACATCCTCTTAGTTACAAGTCATCTCCACAGTTTCCCTCTAGACTGCCTAGCCTAGTTCAAGTTTTTTTTTCCCTTTTGTGCCACTAGCAAATAACACACAGAATAGATGCTCAAACCTGCATTTATCAACATTTTATTTTTTTCCCATATCTCAAGATGACAAAATGACTGAACAGTTTTAAAAAAACTCTGCAATTGGTGATTAGATTAGGAAAAGATTTCCACATCCCACTAAGTCATTTAATAGTACAATAGGAATCTGTGGAAACCATGGAACTTGGGGCTTCTTACAGATTTTGCCATATATCTCAGACTCTAAGCTTTCATGTAAAAAGATGAACTCTTGCATCCTTCTTACTGGTAAGGTACAGTTTGCCTCTTTGGAGCCACTAACACAATAGTATTCCTCTTAGTGGGGTATCGTCCTGAAAAGGTAACTAGCACCATTTAAATTGAAATGTTAGCACTGTTATCAGATCTATTGCTGTGTTTCATACTAAATGTGTACCACAAACATATTTATCCAGTATGGGCAGGTGTATCTTCTATGTCCTGATTTGCAATGACAACGCACTATATTCTGATAGCTAAAACTAGGCAATAAACTGGTAGTCACAGATTAAGGTACACTAGGGCCAGGTGTAAACAGGAAGCCCTTTACCTGCCACTAAGAAAGAATCTGCTTTCTAGTGGTGCACACCACAAAGGAGAAGGACAATAAGTGCTACCTGCAGAACTGAATGGTCCCAAATGAAATGTTCCTGGATGGGATGATACCCTCACTCCCTTGCGTGCTGAGATTGCTGTAGCAGAAGGCATTCCTGCTATAAATGTAGCAAGGCCTACTCACCTCAAGCATTTGACAGGCAATAATGCCTCCTCCCATCCCCTGGGGAGGCTCGACCTTATAGCTGAAGGCATAATTTGCACTTTAGCTTTAAGGAAAGTTTCCCAAATCCTATGTAATTTTCTGTGCATTTCTACTGGATTTTTGTTTCCATTTACAGCTTTTATTTTCTTGTTCAGCAGGTGGTTAAATGTTCCTTACTGTGGTTTCAAGAAAAGGAAACAAACCCCTTTCCTCCTGCAAGTTTGCAGCCCTTAAAATATATGCACAGATTTTCAAAGGAAACTTTTGTAGATTTTGCTAAAATTCATCTTATATGTATGTTGCCCATTTATATATAAGATCAGAAAGTCCAATTTATTTTCTGTATGAGAAAAACAACATTGTCCATTTTTCTCTGACATTTGCTTTGTAAAGACACAAATTCACTGTTTGCACTCCAGCAACCTTGCTGACTAGAAGGTGGGATGTCTTTATAAAAATTTTAACAGATTGTCTAGTTGTTCCATGCAGCAATAACTTTTGACTGACACAAGAGTGCTTGTTCATAGCTTGCTACGTATATTGCTACTTGTCATCATGCAGCCAGATTTAAAATGAATACCCAGGTTCAAGATGATTTATATCACATTTTAGATTTATTAAGGCAAAGGTTCTCCCCAATAATAGTGAAAAAATAAGGAGAATAGGGGGAGGAGAGAGTCTGGCTATGTTTGCTTATTTGATTTGTAAACAAAGATTCACCTAAGGGACCCTAAGTACAAAGTTAAAAATACAAAGAAGTGAAGCAGTTCACACACTAAGTCTGTCAATTAAATAGCTCTCTAATATACCAAAGAGAAGAACCTCAAATCCCCTCTGGCAACACCTGTTTCAGTAGATAAACTTTGCAGTGTGCCCTAAAGGTCAATAAATTTTGGCTGCATGGGGTCACTGCAGGGAGTGTGTTTATGTGCTGAGAACCTCTAGCCCTTATACTGACATTTTAGGAATGTTAGCAAATCTCTGCTGTAAGGTCAGAACAAGAGGAGAGAGACCACCTTTAAAAATGTGTCTACTCTAGGGAACTTTATAAAAACACATTTCTGTTCTGAACACTTGTTCAGCCAGGTGTGGAACTGCTCCAAGCAAGGTTACATGAGACAATGTTAAAAATATTGGTAACAACTAGCCACTCACATATAACATAGGCCTCCCATTATCTTACTGTAGATGAGGACTATGGCAGGCAGGATCAAAACCATTGAAACTTTCTGAATTACAATTGTTATTTATCTGTTTCTGGCAGAGCTTTCCAAACAAAAGAGGACACAGTCCCTGCACACAAGTGCTTGTAATCTAAGACAGACAGACAATTGGAAGAGATAAGTGATAAAATATACAAGTAGAGGCAAGTCTGGTAATTTGCTATTTAAATGAATACAACATATGGGTTTTTTGGTGTCTAACCCAACCATAATCAGCCAGTTAGTTTCTTTTAGGCACCATCTGGAAAGAAATAAGAAGCCAATGCAGATTATGGAGTGCAGGTGTCCTCTGCTCTCTGAGTGAAACACAGCTAGGTAATTTAGCCCTTGGATTTTGTACTCTGCTTTTTGAGTTACCCTTAAGGATTAAGCTGAGCAAACATGTTGCAGTAACCCATACTGGATCTTACAAAGAGGTAGATAACTGCAGAGAGGTCCACCTCCAAGAGAAAAGTCACAATATTTTGGCTACTTATAATAGGTGAACAAAAACCTCACTACTAAAAGAGCCGATATCATTTCTAATTTCCTCCAGTTGTTCCCCTAACTGGCATCGTAGCCATCTGAGCTTCAGATCTGATTAAAAGAAGTGCTATCAGCATGTTGATGGCACTGCTGCCAATGTGTGTGTAGGAAATGTAAATGTCAATGCAGATAGAGCATATGATGGGATGGTGAAGTGCCGTGCACTATATTTATAAGAGTTAGTGTGAGCAAGTTGTAGCCAGTTTGAGGAGAAACATTCTTGCTCTCAAAACAAAAGATACATATTTGTTTTGTAACGTTTTATGTGCACTGACTTTCTCCGGTGTTCTGTTTATTTTCATGCAATGAATCGTGCTTATCCAGCAAGAGAATCCAGGGAGATGATAATTTAATAACAAAGCTAAATCAGAACTGTGTCAGCACTCTGGATGTAAACTTGAGAACAAACACTTTTTGAACAATAAAGTCCATTATGAAAAATACAAAATATTTTCAAGCCAGACTATCCCTAACCCTTCATTTCCATTTGACATATGTGTACGATCACAATGTAGTCCTAGTAAAATGCTATATTTTCCTTTATTGATGTGATGCAAAACTTGAAATCTTAAAGGAAAAGAGATCCTGTGTTTGCAAGGAAATGAACTTAGGTGGTCTAATAGGTCTCTTCCTTTTCCAATTCCTGTGGTTCTGTGATGACTGACAAGTAGTTTAGGCCTCAACATGTCGGGTTTGATTTTTAAGTGTTTATTTTGGATTTTTCACATTGTCTACTGGAAACTCAAACAAAACGGTACTGTTCAGGAATCTTAAAGTGACTCAGCATCTCTCTTTCCAAAAGAAGCTAGCCTTCCATGGGAGCTCAAAGGGAAAGAGGAAGCAAGGAGCCTTCTCTTCCCTTGCACCAATGTGCAGGGACTGGGAACAATTGCAAGCTTTGCACACTGATCACAAGGGTTGGGCAAGCCTAGCACTGGGAATGAAGCTAGACTTCCCAAAAGAAAACGAGGCACTGGCCAGCAGAGCTCAGCTACCCCAAGTAAAATACATGCTATCTCGTGTTATAGGGTGGTAGAATTCATGCTGTAGGGGATGGTCCCACACACCACATTGAGGAATTCCAACTTAGTCTGCTGCGTGCAGTTTTCCTGCATGACCCCTTCATGCATTCCTCCCAATCCCATTTCGGCTATGGCTTAAAATAAAGCTATTAAAGAAGGGTCTGGGAAATACTGCACACTTGGTGCATCTTGGAGGACAATTCTTAACAGGTGGATGGGGCAGCTGGACCCCAATCCCAGACAGTCAGCAGGTGCATAAAGCAGCAGGAGGGCAACACCAGATGTTCAGCAGGTGGAGAGGGCAGCAGGAGGGCAACATCGCTTTGTACTCTATTTGACATTAATTACACTTGTTGGAATCCTGCATGCCTTCAAAAAAGTCATAAAAGTGTTAAATTGCAAATGGCGTTGGTTTAAATTCTGGAAATGCTAGATTTTTTTTAAAAAAAGTGAAGATGTGGAGTGAAACTTAACATTAAGCAAAAAGCATCCTTCTCCAGCCCTACACCATAAAATAAAACTTTGAGCTGCATTTTGAATTTGTCCTGAATCATCCAGGCCTTCTAGGAAATCTTTAGATACATTAATGAAATACTGGCTTTTTTAATTGTTGCTTTGGGGTCTCAGTGATGCCTAAGTATTCATAGATAGTTTAGAAGTAGTACTTCCAGTTATTCCTTTCTATTTCCATTATCTTGCTTTCGTCAATTGTCTTTTATTATCCACCATATGGTGCATTCACTTAGCTTTGTAAGGCCCCTTTGGAGTTCCCTTATTTTCTCTAGTCTGTCATCTGCAGATTTTCCCATCTAACTGTTCATCCTTTTCCCCCAAAACAACAATAAATACAGTAAACACTAATCATACTACAGAAACCTAGAGACCCTCTTTGTAAGCCTTTTGTCATGTTGAAAACTATCATATATTCCTACTCCTGGTTAATCAGTTCCTAATTCATGACAGTCCCTAAACTCACCTCAATGGCCCTTGGCAAGGTATTTTGTCAAATGCTGTTTCGAAGTCCAAATAAACTTTAGCTATAGTTATTATATCTATTTTATTTCAACTATTTTGTTGCCATGCTCAAACAATTCTATTAGATGAGATAAGCATGATTTTCCTTAACTGATCTTTAGCTGGTTTGCCAAGCTCATCTTGTTCAGCTCGCTGTTCTAAATTCCATTTTTAATTATTGTTCCATCCATTTTCCTGGCACAGAAGTAAGATTCATTAGGCTGTAATTCTCAGGAATGGATTACCTCTAGCTATGTTAAGAACAGCGTTTGCTAACTTCTAGACTCTAGAACAGCGTTTCTCAAACATTTGTGTCCGTGGCCCCCTTCCTCTTTCCCAAGTCCTCTTGCAGCCTGGGGGGGTGTCTGCCGAAATGCCACCGAATAGAAAGCTTCCGCTTTCGGTGACATTTCGGCGGGACACAAATAGAACGCTTTTGATTTCGGTGGCATCCTGGGGCCGATCCTGGGGCAGTGCTGGGACACCCCGGCCCCCTGTGGGGGATCTCGTGCACCCCAGGGTGCTCAAGCAGCCTGTGAAGCCCATTGGTTCTATTTTTCCAGAGACCACTTATCACTTATACGCGTGACTTACCACTGAGAAAACTGTCATTGCTTCCCTATCCGAGGTTCCATTGAACCATAACAGAGAATGAATTCCTTAACTCTCCTTCTCTACTCATTGTTTAAAAACTGCACAATGGATCAACTCATGTCTTCCATGTTATCTGGAGCCATTCATGACCGTGAGTGCCAACCTCAGGGCAGACACCCCACTTGTGTTTTATGTTCTATCATTAGATTTCACCAACCCAGTAACAAATGTGAACTCCTGAAGCACTATAGCAGTCATGGAGTCAGACAATGCCCTTTAGTGTTCCAGTCTATTTTGCAAGCCAGGCAAACTGAACTTAGTGATAGTTGGTTGCTATATACCAAAGATCACCAAAAAATCAGGTTGTTTCCAGTCCCAAGAGAGCAGTCACTTATCCCAGGTCAATTTGCACTTCAAAGCTCATCCCAAAGACAATGCTTGTAGTGAATCCTAAGGACTAACTAACTAGCTTTATCTTAGTTAATAAATCCTTATTGTCAAAAGTTATTTACAGGTTAAAGCAGGCGCCCACACACACATGCACACACAGAAATGAGTTTGCCTATGGTTGTAAAAGATCACAGAATTGTAGTTGTCTGTCAGCACTGAATGTCTTTTTGGACTAACCCAGGTTGACTTTGGGCATCTCTGCTTGTTTCCTAACTCCAACCCAGTGAGAATCCAAACAGCAAAGAGATGAAACATTTTCATGTCAGCGTGAATTCTGGAAGAAGGAAATAAATGTAGCTGATTAAATGAGCCCTTTTCAACATAGCCTGTGCAGGGGTAATTAGCAAAGTCTTTGTATTGTGATGCTCCACAATTGCCATTTTGTTTTGATAGTCCTTTCTGATGTCCAAGAGGTAATACTTTTCATAGGGATTAAGCACTAGGTAAAGTTTTTTTGTTTGTTTGGTAAGTTACATAGCTCCGAACAAACATTTTGCAGCTATATGACAAGCATTACCTTATAGCATGGGATACAGACATTATCATTTTAATGCAACCAATTACAAACATTTCATAAAATTTAATGGCATCCTTAAGATCAGTTCCCATCTTAACACACCAGTGAGCTGGACTAGAGGCCTAAAGCCTTGGAAAGAGATGGTGCCTGGTTTGCCAACATCACTGGTGTTCCAGGAAATGCAGAACTTCATAAAAAAGTGATGACTGGGAGCGATAGCAGGCAGGTAGTGACGAGGGGGCTATACAAATATGCAGAATTGGGAAACTCATTCTGAGTGAGAGAGTACCTGGATGGGGTGGCTTATATTACTTTATAGAGTGACCCAAAAACAGATCCAGCCCAGCATGGAGACAGGATGCTCCCACTATGTTCCACTGCTACCCCCACAATGCCCTATACCAAATTGCAAAGTGCTGACCAGGTGGAGCTGTAATAGAGGATCCCGTACTGGATCCCAGAGATAATGGAGCATAAAGCACATCTTCATCCCTCCTTTCTGGGTCTCTATCTCAGTTCTCTTACTATCAGCTGTTACCAAGAAGTTAAAAAAAATTGTTTCTGCAAGTTAAAGAATAAAAAATGGTGCACCCCATTTGGATACATGGTTTATTTTCTTCTTGCCTAGGTAAGGCTCCCAGTTTGCCTTTACTTAGATCAACAATATTTGACCTGAAACACACAGCCTGTTTCCATCTGGCCTTGGTACCGAGCTGTGCTGGGTTTCTCTTCTCTTCTCCCAATCAATACTTTATGTTCTGAACAGAAGAATCATGATTCCATCTTTTTTTAAACGATCTGGAGGATGGAGGTTTCACAGTCCTAAGATTTCATTTGTGTATATCAGATGGTTTTACTCAGTTCTCTAAATCAGCAGACTCCTTTTATTAAGGCCACTTAAAATTAGCCTTTTACAAGCCAGTGCTGATTGATAATACATGTAGTAAGAGATTTGAATGTTTACCTGCCTGATACAAAATGGCCATAATAATTAATTTTACTTAGCACATCTAAAACATCTTTTATCCAAGGATTTAAAATGTTTTACAAACTAAGCCTCAGACCACCCCACATCTGGTAGGTAATGGATGGAGAGAGATTATGTCAATTCAGCCATTTCTGGGATGGATTACAGCAGCTGTTTGACAGTGCTTTGCAAGACTACCGGACATTTTAGGCCGGATAGTAAAAAGGGCCATATTCAATTGACACTGCAGGTGCTCTGAAAAATGGAGTTACTCAAGCTGGTGATTGGCCAGGATATGAGGGTTTAACAAGATCTTAGAGATGCATTAAGGCTGAAACTAGCAAAATTTAAGTCTTCCCAAAGAACTTTAGGGAAAACTCCCGAATCAATACTTTATCCCAACCTCACCAAATAGACTTTTGTGTACTTCCCACACCTCAGTGCGTGAGCAACTCCCAAATGTCACACCTTGACCCACCCCAGCAAACAGAATAAGCCTTATCTGCTGTCCTGATTCACTGTTCTGCTTGTGTCCCATTTGTGTGTGGTATTGAAAACTGTCAAAATTATAAGCTGTCAACCAAATTTGTAAAGGATTTCCTGGTCCTGCTTGTACGCACAGAGCCTCTGCAGGGAAACATGCAATCAGTTAATCTGAAGTGAGCCAAGGGGGGTTGAGTTGTACCTCGCTCTTTTAGGGAGCAACCTGCTTCAGCTGTGTCTGTTTTTTGTGCTATGATGAGTTCTAAATTCTAAGAAATAGTGATGTTGCAACCTTCCAGCACGAGTATTTGTTTTTAATCTAACTTCTCTGTGTATGCTTCAAGTATAAACATCATTGACCATAGAACCCATATCCACATGGTTTGATAATGCTTCTTTATCTCCACCATAATCCCTTACTACTTTAGAAAGAACCAATGGATTGTTCATGACTAGTTCCCAACCCAGGACCTCACTTTTATGAGTAACTCAGAGCAAGAACTGTATTTTATACAGTGCTGAGCACACTATAAGCACATAATGAATAATAAAAACAGGCCAGCTTTCAAGATCAAGGCTTCCTTTCTATGAGTGGCTCTGACCCCAGACACCCAGGAAGTGTTCAGCTGTCTCCACAACAGTGTGCACTTGGACTTAGAGATGGGCTCTTTCTGGGTCTGTGGACCAGACGTGTAAATGTGAGAAGGTGTAACAAAGTCTCGCATTGTCTGCCTGGCATCCTGTGGGGATTCTGTGGTAAAATCAATATAGCCTGAGGCTCTCTATTGAGGGATCCCTTTTCCCCCTTAAGCTTTAATATGGATAAGGCCTTTGATAAATGGCTCTGGAGGTCAAACAGGAGGAGTGCACCTTCAGTTTTGAAGTTGCAAGTAAACTCTGGTCTTATTCTGATTCCTATCACACATTTATGTGAAACCCACATCCAAGACATAACCACCCAGCAAAATGGTGACTAATCAGTGCAGCTATTTTCTATTGAAACATATGTGATAAATTACATCTGCAAAAGATTTGTTTCATATGTCAAGCACATGTTACTTCTAAATCAAATGCTAAAACATGCCTAGTTTAGTCAAAAGTGAGCGGAATGCTGTAATTTATAATCTTGAAGCACACTGCAGCAAAAAATGAAAGCAGACTATTAAAATTTAATGCCTGTTCGGCACTCTGTGTAGTGCATCTTTGGCATGTTTGATGCAGTGTGGTGTTTCTCACACCATTGTGTGCACACAGAAAGTCAGTCTGTTTACCAGCATTTGTGAAAACAACCTGGAAAAAATGATTTTGGCTGTTTAAAGCTGCCGTCAGGTTGGAAATTATTATGAGCACAGATACTCATGGCAGAGGTTTTCTCCTCCCTTCCCCCCATCAACTTGCTTTTAACAATTGTCTGTTGTTCTTCACGCTGGCTCCCCGCAGTACAGTTGCTAGCAAATATTCATTGGGGTGTCATCTCTGTTTAAAGTCTCATCCTACACACCTATTCATCTGTGTTAAGTGAACAGCAGCATCAGCTCAAATTAAGCTGGCATGAAAACAGCCACTGTTAATAATTTCTGCTGTGATTCAACTTAGCTTTGGATAACAGGTGAAGATGTTTCATAACTGAGGCAATTACAGCTCTGTAAGCTCTTTCCGGCTGCCTATTTAATCAGAGGAATGGAATACTACAGCTCCTGGTGCATGTGGAATGGGCTGGGCCCAACTGCCATCAGACCACATTTGTTATCTGCTAGATTGAACAGGCTGCCTGGCAGGGACAGATGCTTAGTGCAGTGATTAGAATGTAAAGCGTTTGGAAAGGCTGAGGGGATTGAAGTGAATGTACTTTATCTAAACTTACTATAGACCTTTCCAGTCAGATAAAAGTCTTATAAACCAACACTCTCTTGATTGGAATAGAAACTTTCTATACACACACAGATGTGCATGTACATATATATACACACACACACAGAGTCTCTATGTGTAAACGCACACAAATTGTTTACATGGAGCTAAAAAATAGAGATCAAATCAATGATGAATTCATTTCATATATGAGAAAAATCTTATTTACTGATGGCCTATAAAATGTTTCTTTTGAGATTATAAGACGGCACACTGATTTAGTGAGCTGTTTAACAGATGTTAATTAAAATGTAGGAGAGAAAAAATAGCAAGATGGGTGCAAATTAATAACTAGCGAAGTACAGATAAAGTTTGTGCTCTCATAAGAGAAGTGATACACTTGTTTGATGGATCTTTGGTCATTTTTTTTTTTAATTAAAGAACAATGTATTTCCGTCTGAGAACTCTGTTGCACTATTTAAGTGGTCTTTCATGTCAACACCACATCGTTCAAACTATATTAAAAACAGTCATACTTTATTGCGTGGATTTTCAGATGGTTCATTTTGAGCCAAATATTTTTTCCTTCAGAGATGAAAAGAAAACCAAGTAACCTAATTGAATTTTTATACATTATGATTTCCAGAAATGTAATTCTTAATGGTTTCTGATGTGCCTAAAGGCATGAATCTTAAACTACTTTTTTTTAGAAATGTGCTTGAGAAAAACTGAAAAACATGTTGGATATAGCTTTTTCCCCTCGTATTGCAAATATTGAATTTCTATTTTATGTATTAACCTACCTGGAATATAGTGCTGTAATGTTTTCATGAAAATGTTTGTAATAATCAACATATATTTCAGAAGCAATTGATTACAGTTCCACAGTATCTGTAAAATGTGCACGGCTTTTCAGAAACAATAGGCATATCTGCTTACTTTTCAAAGCAGACTGTTAGTAGGTTTGAAACATTTGTGGTTCCTTTACACCAAAGATAAAATTTAGAGTGACCTATTTCCAAATTCCATTTTTTTTAGAGTAGTGTATATATAGAAAGAATCTTCTTTCACTTAAGAGTAGGTATTTTTGAAATTCTCTAAAACCATCTGACAGATAAAAATGGATGTGGGCTTCAATCCATTTTCAAATCCTAATCTGACCAGCAAGTAATTGTTTAATTTAGTTTTGACAGTCCTCCGTCTATTGTTGCCTTGGAATATTCTCTGCAACTATACTCTGCATACTGTATCTTCCCCTGACAATTACTCCTGTTCCTTATCCTTGAAGCTTTTAAAGCTCTGTGTAACATTAGCCTATCTAGCCTAGTGAAAATGTCTTTACAGATTAGTGTAATGTTAATACTACTGGCTCCCTGCTTTTGACCTGAAGTGGAATATATTGCACTGCTGGAACAGATGGAATCAGAGCTTCATTGGGAAGCAGAGATTGGTTGGCTGCCTGCCAAAACCTCAGCGCCGGAGGCTGTACGAGCTCCAGCTAAGGAAAGTAGCCTTGAATCTATTCTCTGCTCTTAGAGAGAAAAAAAGTGTCATAAGTTTGCACTGAATTGAAATATGATTGTTAAGGTTGTTCATCTATAGATGTTTACTCAGCATTTTAAAAGTAATTGAATCTTTTGGTGCATCTTCACTGTGTTTTGCTAAAAGAACTGAGAAAAAAAGTAAGAAAGGAAAAATCCTCAAGTCCAATTAACCTTCTGCATAATCACTGATACATCTATACATTACAAATAAAATTCATTTAGCTTACTGAATTAAAAAAAAACCTCACTCCCTTTCACAGCAAAGTGAACACAGATTCCAATAAAAACTATCTCCTTAAACATCTTTGTCACAGAGCGCCCGGGCGATGGTCTGGAACCGCTCCCTAGGAAGCCAGACCGGACTCCGGGTGGAGGGCCCCTTCTACGTCCACACAGCCTGTTTCCCAGGCCAGGAGCTTCAGGGGTACCCACTTCCACCTTCCTGGGTCTGACCTCGGAGCATTCAGCACCGTCTGCCCCTCTGTGTGCTTCCCCCAGCAAGCCCGCCTGGGCAGGGTCCTGGGGGAGCCCATGGGTTCTGCACCCCAAATCCACAGTCAAACGTGACTCTCAGCCAGCCAGCAGAATAGACATTTTATTTGAGATGTCAGGAACACCATCCAACTCAGAGCTACTCAGTCTCGACAGGGCCCATCCAGTCAGGCCCTTCTGGGGTGCTAGGAGGTGAGGCCCAGATTCTGGGCTCCTGCTTCTCCCCCAGGTTTATTCGATGACTTCAATCTGGTCTAACACAGACCATGCAGCGAGCGAGCATGAGCCCTCAGCTGGATCCATCTTGGGGCCAGAGAGTGAAAAGGCTTCTCTCCCCTTCCCAGCTAGACCCAGACTGACCACCCCCTCCCCAGCCCATCCGTGCTTTCCTTTGTCTCTTTCCCGGGCTCGAGGTATCACCTGACCTCCCTTCTCCTCCTGGGGTCAGATTACAGCATCCAGGGATGCACACCTGGAGAGGGGAGGGCATTGCCTACTGGCTTCCAGTCTCAGCCCTTATTTCTTAAGAAACGCATAGAGGAAACTGAGGCACACACACCCAGTACTCCCACTTCATCACAGTCTTGTATTACATACTAAAGCTATGTAACCTCTACAGTATGGAAAAATATAAAGGGACAAATAATTACAAAATATACATCCTCTATTATATGCCATTTAAATACATGAACTGCATTATCACAAGCCCGCCAGCTTTCATTTTATGTACTTTATTAGACCAAAAGGATCTCTAATTTGGTACATATTTAATAGTAATCTGTCACATCACATTTCTACATTTGTTGCAGTTATATTTTTCCTCTCAAGTACTGCATTTCTACAGCAGTAAAACATACGCTGTTTTCTGCCTAAATAGATGGGTAATGTAAGCTGTGATGTGGAGAGTATTTTTTTTTTATCCTCTCGTTTTTGAGGGTGTAGTTGCAGAAACATATATGTGCTTTTATCTGTGATAAGAACTACCATCTGGTCGCTAAATGTGCACAGCTTATTTCTTGGAGTGCTTATACATATTGTGAAAACACACAGCTTTTGTGTATGTTAAGAATATGTGTAGGCAGTATCCTAATAAACCCATATATTAGCTATTTGAATGTGTCAAATGGATGTAAAAGATAACTAATTCTAGACAAGGGGGATTAGGACTGGCATTTTGCCAAAAGTGTATATATGCCAATAGTACAATTGTGACCTTTTAATATCACATTGTTTTCAACCTCTTCCAGCAGATAAATTGTTTAGGGGGGAAATGGAACCTCTTTGACAAGGAAAATGCCTTTGTTACATTCAAGGAGCTGAAGCTTTCATCCTTAGTATACCAATTCACAAAGATGTGTAGTGCATGTGTGTGAGCCGAGAGAGACAGAACACAGTATACATTTGAGTTACTGTGACCTTTAATCCAGGAGACCAAGAAAAGAAATGCACTAGGAAGGTTGGTTTGTTGCTGTCTAGAGACTGATAAGCTGTAATAAAGGTGCACTCGGTTGCAATTCATCTAAAGCTTCCATTGCTATAGTGTTTTTCCCCCGATTTTTGTTACCTCAAGTACTTATCTAAATCCCTTTCAGTGCCAGCTTGAATGCACTTTGTATTCTCTCCAACTGTGACTGGTGCTGACTGTGTGCGTCAGTGTGCTTCAGCATACACTCTTCCCCTTGTTTGACAAGAACCAGTGCCAACACCTAATTAAGGATAAGACACAGAGCTCTCTGCTCTATCTTTGTCAATTGCTACCTTCCTATCTTTCTGCCTCGTTAAGTTTTCTATGACATGAGCAATGTTTCAGGTTCAACCTACTTTAGGTCCATCAGTTCCCTACCCAAGAACTAAATACAGAATAATTTACAGCAGTTAATTTTAGGAGGATGTTTACTGTAGCTAAATTTATGCATCTGTCTATGAATCTCTTATAGAGAGAGAAAAGGGGAGAGACATGCAGATATTAATAAACACCCAAACATATATTTAGATATTGTTCACTTTTTGAATTATCATCTTTGTCTGATTTTTCTTGGACTGTTTTCTAGGATATGGTGGTGGGGACTGGAAGTGTTTTTCATTAGAAAGTACTGTATTTCAAAATCCAACAGCAGTCTAATTTATCAGGACAAAGTACCATTGGCTCAGTCTCCTGTTGTGCTGTGCTAAACATTCTATTTCAATTATACAGACCACAAAGCAATAGCAAAAGGGTTTGTCATTCTAAAAAACAGATGAAATCAGATTAACATTGTTGATACTGTTTCTCAGTGCAAAGAGGATGTCTTAGGTCTCATGAGCTAATGTCACTTAGGAAGCTGCGAAGAAAATGTGTGTGTGTGTGTGTTTGAATATAACATATATATGTACACATATAATGGCACAACAAATGACTTCGTGTCACATACACACCAAGGTGCTTAAAACTTATGTCTTACAAGAATAAATGCACACCAATAATGTCTTCATTACACCTGATATCTTGGTGTTATACTAGGAGCATTAACAAAAGCTGTGGTTAAGAAGGATGCCTGAAGATTTCCATTTTGACTGTTTTCTGCCACTCATAGCTTAATGAAGCTTTCATCTACTGTGGTTAAATTAGTCTCTTCCCATACATAATGTTTTGTGGGCACAAGTCTGGGGAGAAATTGGGTTATCTGTTTTCCAAGCAGAGGGTAATGAAGAGAAAATACTTTCCTCATGATTTTTTTTTTAGCTTATATTTTAGCAATTCCAGAGCCAAAAGAGCTGAGGGCTAGCAAGTCAAAATCTGGCAGACAAATAGATTTCAGTGAGCAGACATGCTCTTGTTTATGCCAAAGAAAACAGCGTTTGATTTGGCTAAGTTGTGAGCCTTAGAATATCATTCTTTGTGCAAACTCTATATATTTAACAATATTAAAATTAACTTCGGTTATGTTAAACTCTGACAGCAATTCAAGTAAATTTCAGGGATTCTGAGCATACATAGAAGTATATAATGTAATTACTGTTGTAGAAAGGTATAGGAGATATATCATATGAGAACTAATTGTGTGGGCACACTTTAAAATCTTGTTTTTTCATCCATAAATTGGTTTAAAAGGAAATCATCCTCTTTGATCTCTCTGTTTCCCTGACTCTAGTTGCAATCATACGTGTTGCAATCATACGCCTTCTTCTTACTAGAAGATATTAGTTGTCTTGCATATATGCATTTCTGCTAAAGTATTTCAGGGTTACTACAGCAATTGGTTGTTTATGGCAAGAAGCAGCCATGTTTGTCCATCTTCTCATACTGCTGCTGAATCCTTGTAAATGGCCTACCTCAAAAGAGAAATATTTTATTCACAAAGGATAATACTTTAAAAAGCACCAGAAGCCAATTTTTCAAAGGCACTTGGTTGCCTAGTGGGATTTTCAAAGGTGCCTAGGCAGGTTAGATGCCTGACTTTCATTTGATTTAAAGTCTTTTTGCTCTGAATCAGTCAGAACAGGGAGTTGAATTTGGGTCTCCAGCTGAATGTCCAAATCACTGAGTTATTATCTGTCTTTCTCCTCTCTCCCCTCCTCTTCCCCACAGACATTTTATCCTGGACCTGAGAAACCTTCCTGACAAAAGTATTTTGTTGAAATCAATGTTTTATCAAAAAATATCAGTTCCTGACCAGCTCTACTACGGGCCTAAGTCCCATTTTCCAAGAAGATATAGACACTTCAAAACCTGAGTCCCACTAACTTCCAGTGAGACTAAGGACATGTCTACACCTACTGGAGATCGACACTGTGGTCAATTTAGTTGGTCTAGTGAAGACCCGCTAAATTGACTACAAATTGTTGTCCTGTCAACTCTGGTACTCCACCAGAACAGGAAGAATAAGGGAAGTCGACGGGAGAGCATTTCCTGTTGATGCAGCATAGTGTAGACACGTGGTAAGTCGACCTAAGCTATATTGACTCCAGCTACATTATTCACATAACTGGAGTTGCATAACTTAGGTCATATTGTCCCGGAAGTGTAGATAAGGCCTTAGGCTTCTAAGTGCCTATGTTATTTCTGAAAACAGGACTGGGGTTCTTAAGTCATTTGAGGACTCTTGAAAATTTTATCTAGTGATCTTATGGAATTATTAGCTTTTCCTAAGTGTGCCACTTGTGTGACCATATAGTTAGTGAATTAACTTTTGCCACCTCCATGTTTAAGGTTGCACAAGTGACCCTAATTTTGGTATTTCCTGACTTTTCTATGTTCAACTATCAAACCTTAATTTTCTTTTCATTATAGTTTATATGCATCTCTTTATGTATGTGCCTGTAGTCAAATTGGTGCGATGTGAGAAGCTAGGACCCTGATCATTGCTAGGGAAGGGAACAAAATGTGTAAATTGCACCACTGTGCAGGAAGTGATGGAATGTACACCAAAATAGCAATACTGTCATGCTGCCCTTCACAATGCAGTGAGTGCACAAGAGCACATCAGCAGAGCTTAGGTCACACACAACTCCAAAGAAGTGGCCAGAACAAAAGAACAGAGGTGATGGCCCCAGGAAATAGCACTGAACTGTAAGCTTCACACACAGAATGCACATTCAGAAAATGACATTCCCACCCTGCTCCTAATGCAGCACATGCACACACTGGATCGGATCCAGGCCTACTCCCTTCCTGCGGTTTTCTTTGTTGTTAACTTAAATAACAACAAGATTGCCTGCCAATTGCTCCTGAGCTTGGCTATTTCTTGGGTTGCCCCCTTTGTCCCTGTCGCTAGTTTCCTGTGCCTCAAGGAGGCATTCAAAAACATTCTATATCCTGAGCTGGAGCCAATAGGATTCACTTGCTCTGGCTGCTAACAGCATAAATATCTCTACATCTTTACACAGGGCCTTCAAACCTGATCCCAGGGTGAGCCAGTAGAATAACTTGGCATCAAAAAGCAAGACTTTAGATCCTGCTACCACGTTATGACTGCTAGGATAGTGTGAAGCATGGTGTTCTGGATTAGGGTGACCAGACAGCAAATGTGAAAAATCAGGATGGGGGGTAATAGGAGCTTATATAAGTAAAAGAGCCAAAGATTGGGACTGTCCCTATAAAATCGGAACATCTGGTCACCCTATTCTGGATGTACATCACAGTATCCATACTTACAGCATGATTCAGTGAGGCCTGGTGGTGCTAATTCAGGCTCTTAGGAGTTCAGATGCTTGGTGCAGTCAAAAAGTCTCTGTCATGGTAACTTTGTTTGTGTCCATGGATTGTCCTGAAATCCAACTCTTGACTTAAATTGTGCACATTTCACTCTCACTTTATTGCAGGTCATTGCAGACATCAAGGTTCTCCTCCTATTTCTGCTTGTGCCCATAGGTAGTAGCCTAATTAAAAGTAGATAAGTTGCACATCATGGTTATAGGTGACTGCCCTATGAATGCTGCTCCTTGATGTTACAGGCAAAGAATGCCCCTCAGAGATGTAAGACAGAGGTTTTTTTAAAATATTGTGCTGTAGTTTATTCATTTTAAAGCTACTACTAACTGAAGCATATTAATCGATTTATTTGATTTTATTTATCTTTTGAGACAACCCTGCAGGAGTTAGAATTACAGTAGGAAGAACTGCCTTTGTAAATAATAATATATAAACTAGAAAAGTGCTTTGTTTATAACAGCAAATGTTTATTGAATTTGATTTCATAGTGAATTTTTGGAGCAGGATTTTGGGGAGGGCTGCCTTTCTGAAATTGAGAGGGGGAAAGGTTTATTTGATTTGCGTTTGTTTTGTTGCTTGGGGTTGTGTGTATGAGGATATGGAAAACATGTTGCTGTTGTTAATTGTTAACTAATGGGAAGAGTGCCTAGATCCTAGGATAAGCCTTTCTTTGTTACTTCAAAATAAATAACTTCTGATCAATCATAATATATTAATTTAAACATATTGTGGCTAATTTGGGATACAAAGACGCTCAGCTAAGTCCAACAGTTCTATAATCTTAAACTAAAGTATGATCCAATTTTTTTCTTGGCATTTGTATGCTTCAACATGCTTTTGCATAAGCACACCACTACTTAAAGTAGATCCCACGTTAGCTCCTCAAACTCTTTATAATCAAGGTTAAGTGGACTCTGTATTTAAGCCCCTGCAACTCTTTTTTTTCTAAAGGAATACAGCATTAAAATTCATTCTGTGCGCATCTTACAATATAGATTGCTAACTTTGCTTTGGTTAGAAAAACAAAGGCATCTCATTACAGCAACCTGCTCAGGGAGCTGTAGGTTAGTTTCCCTATTGCAGAATCTGATGTCAGTGTGGTAATTACTAGGCACAGTCAATAATACCTCTCCTCAGTATAATTGCAAATCCAGTACAACCATGACCAGAACTAAATTGCTTCAGAACAATCAATAGGAATCTCCTGATTGCATTCCCTGGTGAATGCATCAAATATAAAGAGGAAAACTGCCCATCCAAGCAAAAGGTAAATTTTTATAAATAAAAAAGCCAGCACAAGTACTAGCACATTAGATTTGTTTTAGAAGCCTCGTGGTTTACTACGACTGGAAGTGGGGTGACGCAATAGGAGAGTATATTTAACCAAATAATGAAAGAATACTTCTGAAAGATAAAAATTTAATCAAGAAATCAAGCCAAGCCATTTTGGGGGCCCGATTTTGCAGCCCTTTCACATCCTGGGTAGCTTTTACCCTTATATGAATGTCTGATTTGCTGTTCTGGCTTTGGTACCATTTGTTGTCCTTCTACTCAAGCTTTTGCTAGAAGCAGAGATGACTAATGACTCAAAGGTATGTAATATGGATAATTAATAAAGAATATTGGCAAGATGATGTGCAGTGGTTGAGATGTCCCTACATTTATGCCCCAAAATCCATGATTGGACATCTAAATAAGAGGCTTAATTTTAAAAAGAGCAGAGCACCCAGCATCTCCCATAATACCTCAGCGAGCTCCTGGCTGCTCAGCAGTTTTGAAAACCCAGCCACTTATTTAAGAGCTGTTCTTCAAACACAAAATTGGAGTTAGGCATCAGTGTCCATAGGCTTTTCAGTGGAATTGTGTTCCTTACCTGACCTTTGAGCCTTTCAAAAGCTCCTCTAGTATTTGACAGCATAACTTGGAAACCCATTTTTTGAACAGCTTGACCATTGTTTTCTTTTAGTTTTGGATCAGCTGAATAGCAACTACTAAGTATACAGAAGTATGCTAATACTATTTCCTTATGACATCTTTCCTGGATGGGTTTTCTAAACTGCGTTTTTAGATACAAAATCTTCTTTAGCATAAAATTGTTAGTTTTCTCACTACTGCAAATTATGCGGCCCACACAATGCAAAGTAAATACACCCACACAATGCTGTAGTGTGTGAAACATCAAGTCTACTTCTGCTTAGACTGTGCTGACAGAAAATGTTTTTCTTCCAGTGTAACTCTATCTTTGGTCTGACATATCTTTTGTTACAGACTTCTCAGCCAAATATTTTCAACAGGTGTTAGATTTAAAAAAAAATTATTTGCAGATGCATTTGTAATTTTAGAATGGTAGAAAACAGCATTGCCCCAAGAGAACGTATTCTGCATGAATTGCTTGGTATAAAATTATCTTCCTCACCATACTTTTTTTTTTTAAACTACAAGTATTTGCATTATGGTATAGATTAAAGAACTGCAGTCAAAAGGCTGTTAAATAGCTGATAATTTCCTCCTATTGGAACTGAATGTGGATGTACAATGTAGTACTCTAATGCTATGAACATTTTCAATTACCATGCTTAACCTTGCTACGAAGCTAAACTCAATGCTATCACTACAGTGCTGCATAAAATAACACAAAGCAGCACACAAGTCTCTCTCTTGCGTTCTCACTCCCTTTTTCTCTCTGTTTCTCCCCTCCCCAGTAATGGAAATGTGTGGACTCCTTACCCACGCCAGTTTTAAATTGCTCAAGCAATTGTTTCCTGCAGATTAATTTGTAATTCTAAGTCTTGAGAAGAATGAAATGTGAGCATGTCCCTCCCTTAGGCCATTTACAGAGCTGGAGCTTTAATGTAATCTAAAGCAGAGGTTGAGGACTTGCACAGGAGAGAGTGGAAAAAAAGTAAGAGGAGAATGTGGGGGGACAGAGACTGTGATAAGGCTGCCTGGTTATTTCTACAGTGAAGGATTTTCTTTGCCAGACAAATACTAGTTGCCCCACAGTTACAGTTGCATGCTGTTTCCATTCATGTAAATCAGTCTCACATGAGCCTAAGTGCATTGAGTAGGTGTGCATTGACATGTACCTGAGACTGTATTTCAGGAAGACCTATATTCAGTTGGATTCTTTATTTGTACATACTTTGCTCCGATGACGATGAATAGCTACATTTAACAGATAATATTCAAATATCAAAATCCTTCTCCATCAGAACCACTTGAATTCCACCATTTTGTGCATACATGACCATTGGGACAAGGTTTTTAAAGATATTTCAGTTCCTAAAGATGCAGGTAGGTGCTTGGCACAATTTTCAAAAGTGCCCAGGTATCTACTGGAGTTTTCAGTGGCCCCAGGATGCTTAATTGAGAGAAGCTAGGCATCACAAATATGCATTTTTAGAAGCCTAAATACCTTTCAATATATGAGTCTTGGTAACTTCCTTACACACAAATCTTCCTTATTCCTCTCCATCTGTTTTATTTTCCAATATGATTGAATCACTGCAGCTTGATCTTTTATTACTTCTTCATTTCAGTCCTCCTTATCAATGAACACACTTTCAAGTTCATATCAGGCTAGTTCAACCACAACAAAGAACACGGGAAGGAAAGAAATGAAGCAATAGAGACACTTAAAATAATCCGGATGTGGTATTAGAAACAGCAATGTGGTTACTTTGGATTTTTAGGAATTTCCAAAGAATATACTAGGTAATCTATGTAGGACATTGCCTGTATTCTGAGATATTTTAGTACAATAGTCTCTGGATGGGTGTCATTAAATTGGGGTATGACACTCTTTTCTCTTCCTCTGGGTTAACCTCCCATGGAGTGGAACCATAGAATTTTGTGCTAATATCTCTCAGCACACAGGACAAATCACTTGATGGGAGAATGGGGAAGATGGGAAATCAAGTGACCTCTCTCCTTCATTTTCTCCTGCTGTATCTGTTATGCTTAGGTCTAAAGTCTCCATGATAATGGGTGGGACTCTGAAAATTGCTGGTTTGGGGTTTATGCAAATGCAGCTTAAGGTGGAGAGAGATCATTTAGGAAGCAAACATTTCTAATGTTATACCTGGGATTTCAGCCAAAGTTTCTTTATTTCTACACCGGCAGGAGCTGGTGTTCATTTTTGTCTGCTGGGAAGAATTGTTTTTATAATAAACTTCGACTATTGTTAAATAAATGTTTAATATTTCTCATAATTTTACACTGAGTGTGTTCTGTGCATTTTCACAGCAGCATTAGATTTCGAACCATTCTGTGCAATGCAGCGAGGGCTAATAAGGATCTCCATTCCCTACACCAAACATAGTCACTCCTGCCAAATTCTCTTTGCTCAGGCAATGATGTCAATGCCCATATTACTCTGTTGTCAGACAGGGGGAGTATAGGATTGAGCAGAAAGTTCTGTGAATAGGAGAGGCTGGCCAAGTACTACTCTGGAAAGGCCTCTCCAAGAAATATCTAGTGCTGACTCCAGGAAGAAAGTCTTGCCACAGCATCCCATGTGTATTGCAACTACCTGAAACTCACCCTTCAGTCTCTGCACAGGTAGGCTCACATTAATCACAAAGGAAATTCACAGGAGTCAATTTGAAAAGTAGAGCCCTGGGGTTGCACTTGGAACAACTCTTCATGGCTCAACACAATGCTGATAGAAGGACAGGGATAAGGTCTTAATGCAGGAAAATGGAGTATACCTAAGAACCATGTGAGCCCCCTTTGGACACTTGGGGTGTAGTTAAAATGAATAAGGAAACACTCATTCCCAGATACCTAGGTCTTGGGCAAAAATTGAATCGTCATGATGTATCTTCCTGGGATCTTATTACAAATACTGCAGCATTACCAAATATAACCAGTACTGACCCTGTAAACAGGATCGCAAACTAGACTGATCACTGTTCTGTCCTAGTACGGCAATTCTTCCGTTTTTATGAGTAGGCATTGGTATACTTTGCATGTTTCATTCAAAGTTCTCAACACACTTTGTGAATGTTAAACAAGAAAGGGTCTCCTCACCTCTGTGAGTAGGAATTTATTTATTTTATAAACAGATAAACTGCACCCTAGAGCTGTGAGATGCCTTGTCTAAGGTCTCTGAACCAGTGACAATGAAGAATGTGACCCAGAGCTCCCACCCTCTCCTAGATTGTGGTTTTAGATTAGGAGAATTAAAAAAAAAAATGACATAAGTCCAATGAAAGCTTGTTTAATTCAGATGGAGCCTTTTAAAAAAAAATTCTTACTCCTAACAATTCTTCTGAAAGTGATTTTTCCTAGTTTAAACACCCAGTTATTAAAGCTGCATTTTATTTATTGATGTAATGGAATTAAATTACCTAAAAAACAGTTCTAAATTCTGCTTAGGAAGTGTGGTGGGGAATATGGTTTGGAGGAACGTAGAAGCTGAGCTAAGACGGTATTGCTGTACTCTGTTACTACCACCCCACCAATGCACTATGGACAAGCCGCATTAGGGGGAAAAAAGGTTAACTAACACATAATAGCTAACACCAGGTAACACCCTAGTGTGGACAAGGCAGTCTTAGTTTTAACATGCATTAGCAGACTGGCTCTCCCTTTGTGTTAGCTGACACACAGTAAAAATATAGGGTTTTTTGCACCATCTTTTTGGTCTGTTTGGACTGTGCTTAGTAGAGTGGGCTGGTCCATGACTGAGGCTGCTTGATGCTACTGCAATATAAATTAATAATAGCAAAGAGCTGGTCTAAATGTTATGAAAAGTTCAGCAGTGTCCCTAATTTTCAACAAGACACACCATCTTTTTTACTCCTAAAGTTTTCCAAGGCAGCATTTCAGAATTGTCAGACTGTTTTTAAAAGGGCAGCTCTGATATAGTACTCAAATTCTTCACACAGAATGGCATCCATATGGTGAGCTCAGTGAATTTTGACCCTTCACTTATGATGTTCCCACTTTGCCAGCCAAAAGAATGCCGTAGTAGGAAGCCAATAGAAGCCCTAGCAGCCAAACAATTGAACTTAAAGGGCACTCAGTCAGCTATAAATATCTTATATGGAGCCAAAATTTGCAATATTAAACTGCTTTTCTTTGTGTCTTCGTGAAAAAATGTGCTTTAGATTTATATTAAAGGGATTATAAAAATGAGAGTTCTGGAAATTACACTATAATTGCCTGATGTCTTGAAATGCAAAATGATCCAATTCTTCCATGTGGTGTTTGGATTGCCTGCCAGGTGTTGCTCAACATTTCAGCACAGTGCTCGATTCTTTGCCACATAACTCACTTTAAAAAAAAAAAAATCCTGCCTGGGAACTTCCTGTCATCTGACTTCAAGAATGCTTCATAGGCTTCTGATTGTTGAAAGCATTCAACTCCCTTTGCTCAGCATGTTCACTCCATTTTACCTGCCTTATCGACTTGTTTTATTGTTGTCAAACATTGCTGCTGCACAGTTTCAATATAGTTCTTAGCCTGATTTTTTCAACTGCACTGGATCTTTGAAAGCTGGCAGGATGAATTGCTTGCTTTCCAGTCCTTAATGTTTATCTCCCTTTAGATCTTGCCATCTGCTGTGATTTGGCAGCTCAGGTAAATGAATTTTTTCAGCTTCCTTCGGTTGTCCTGTCTCCTATAGATAGTACTTTTCTTGCCTTCTCCCTCTCTCCAGATAGCATCAGCTTGGATTTGATGGTATTTATTGAAGTTGATGCATCTAATTAGTGTTTCCATGCTGATTGTCATTCTTTAAATGTAGTGAAGGATGCTAGTGGAGAACAGTGCAGCGTAATGGGCAAAATCAAGATTGGTTAATGTTTGCCTTTGTTCCCACTTCATTCCTCTTAACTACTTACCTTTTGTTGTATTTCTCATTGTCTACTCTCTGGGCACAGCAACCAATTACAAACAATTCTTTCAGGATCCCAGTTTTAATTTGTGTTCATTTTATGTCAGCGCAATCGTATGTAGTACCTGGGTCACAGAAATCATAGACGGCAATGCTCTGTTAGGACATTGTGTCCCAGTATTAAGGACCATGCATTGCAGTGGTTAGATTTAAAGATAGACAATCTCAAGCTTTCTTATTTTATTTTATTTTTTATAGTCAGATTCAGGATGATCCTAACTTTTATATACTTTCTGCTTTTAGAATCCCTCGCCTCAAGACCCCGCACAGTCCAATATGCCCCTCCACCAACATACAAGGGATCAAAAAGAAGCAAAGATAAGGCATGGAATATGAAAGAAAGGGGCATTTACTGATTTTTTTAAAAAATATTGGGGACCTAATTTTAAAACTCTGCCTCTGTTTCTGAGGCTACACTATGGAGTATGGGGGAATTTGTGGGTATTAATGCTTCCTTTTAAATATGGAAGAAATTGATTTGCACAAGATGGCTGCCAGGTTGTGCCTTCATAATATCCTCTATGCATTGTATTTCTTTTGATTTGTATCTCTGTATTTTTTTTTATTAAATATAAATATAAATGGAGATATACCAATCTCCTAGAACTGGAAAGACCTTGAAGGTCATCGAGTCCAGTCCCCTGCCTACACTAGCAGGATCCCCCTGCCTACACTAGCAGGATCGAGTACTGTCCCCTGACAGATTTTTTTGCCCCAGATCCCTAAATGGCCCCCTCAAGGATTGAACTCACAACCCTGGGTTTAGCAGGCCAACACTCAAACCACTGAGCTATCCCCCCAAGTATTCTAATACTTGGCATTGAAATTAAATAGAATCAGCTTTTGGTGTACACCAAGTCATGTTCAATGAGTTACTGAAGGGTGGTTGAAGAGCTCCACTGGGCAAGAATCAATTTGAATTAAAAATCCATCTGCTGTACTTTTTTGTAGTTTAACTGTTCTTGGATTCTCTTCTAGGTCAGACCTGTGTTATAATTTAGCAGGTGTTGCAGTCTGTCCACAATGCCTGTTGACCAAAAGTAATGACAGTTGTTCTGTAGTTTATATGAAATGAGCTGGTGGTCTCTGTCCAATTCTGATAGGTGTCAACATCACCAAAACCATCAACCCATTTGGTACCCTTGTTGGCAGTCTCAGAGCAGAGTCCAAGGACTGAACTGGCATTGATGCTAAACTACCCTCTTGCCCATAGAATCAAAAGTCCTAGCAGTAATCCCTATGACTTTCATTTGCCTCGGTCTACTTTATTAGGTCCGGGGTAAGCTATATTGTCAGAGGATTGCAGGGAGGATCAGTGAATTGCTGCTGTCTGTGCTTCATCTGTTTTGTGGCTAAACAGAGGACTTTTTAAAATTGCCAGCCAGGGGTGAAAGAAAAATTTCTCTCTTACCGGTACGGGGGCAGTTTTGCCCCCTTCGGGGCAGGGCCTTGCGTGGAAGGGCCGTGGCTGGGGGGACCAGCATCCCTCTGCCAGCCTGCCTGCGTCGGGGTAGCTGCTCTGTTTCCCCCTCCAATCAGCGGACCAGGGGTGGGGGAGTCAAGAATGTTAAAGCATGACAGCACTTTAAGCAGGGTCCTTTTGCCATGGGAGTGCTTTAAAGTAAGGCGGTAGGGGCCTGTACAGGTGGCCACTTTTTACCAGTATGCCATACCAGCCCATACCGCCTTACTTTCACCTCTGTTGCCACCCAAGCATCTGCAACCACAGGCAGTAAATTAGTTTAAAAAATGAAGTTGGTACTTTTACAATGATCCCTTGCTTCTTTCCATATTTCAGGTATTTGCTTTTCAATAATCTTTGGCAGCTCCTTTTTAACTTTATACAGTACAGTTCACTAGCTCCTTTCAACAGTCTAGCAAAAGCTGAGCATGCATACTGAATAAAGCTAAAGCTCCATAAAATGTTGTAGAGGAGCATTTTGACTAAAAACATTACCAATTTGGGGGATGATGGATAGCTATTTATAACACTTCATTCTCTGGCAGCTCTGTTTCCTCAGCTACTCTTCATATTTGTTCTCGCTTAAGACTTTTTCAAGCAGTTACCCTACATCAGAGAAGTTAAAGATGTGAAAGGTTTACTAGGTCATGTCTGGCATCTTTGAACTGCCTAATTTCTTTCAAATCCTTTTGTGTGGGCTCTGATTTCAGGCTGTTTAAAAATGGCAATGATCAGATTATTGAAGGTTTTATTATTGGGTAAACATTTCCTGACTTCAGGCTTGTTCGTGTCTGTTTGATTCACAAAAGCTTTTATTTCCTGCAGACAAGACAAATGGTTTTGCTTGTTGAGTTATCTAGCAAACTGCTTTACTACACTCCAGCCAGTGTAAGATTGTGCTGTCAGGGCATTATATGGAACAAATGATATGTTTCATGACTCTGGGGCTTATCTACTCTTAAAATGCTGCAGCAGCATCAGTGAAGATGCTACCTACCTATGCCGATAGGAAGAGTTCTTCCATAGGCATAGGAAATCCACCTTCCCAGGAGGACTTAGCTAGGTTGGTGGGATAATTCTCTTTTGACCTAACACTGTCTATACAGGGGATTAGGGAGGTTTTACTGCATTGCTTGGGAGTGTTGATTTTTCACACCCCTGGATAGTGTAGTTATAGCAACTTAATTTCCTTGTGTAGGCCAGGCCTCAAATATTAATCTATAATGCTCTTTACCACCATCTCCTGGATTACATTTCAGATTTAGATTTCTAATCTACCCAGATACACAGCACATATTACTACACTTCTAGGGGTTTTCTTTGTTTGTTGTTTGTTTGTTTCTGCTGTAAATTCTGTAATAGAACCATTTAAACCACTGCTTTCATTTTGCACGGTTTTAATTCACTAACTCAGTTTAAAGTTGCATCGTTTGTTGAACCAGTGCAAATCTGCATGTAGATAAGGCTTTTTAATCAAAGAGTAATGTTGCCATGCAGATCATTAGGAGCCATAAGTGACTGCTTCTTGTAGCAACTAGTCCTGGAACCCACAAGGGGAGGTAGTTGTTGATTGAATCCTAAGTGGAACATAATATCTGGTCCAAGAGGTGAATATAGCTAAACTATTCAGGAAAAGTGACCAAAATATGATTACATTTAACTTTCTTGTGCTTGTGGGGTCGGTGGGGAATACTAATAAAATCCACCACAGTAACATTTAACTTCAGAAAGGGGAACTACACAAAAATGAGGAAGCCAGTTAAAGAGAAATTAAAAGGTACAATTACCTTGCAAGTGAAATGCTTGCAAGCTGCATGGAAACTATTATGGTGTTTTTAAAACGAGGCCCAAATTAAATGTATACCCCAAATTAAAAAGCAAGGAGGACCAAAAAATTGCTACCAGGGCTAAATAAAGTAAAAAACAGTTAAAGGCAAAAATGCATCCTTTAGAAAAGTGGAAGTTAAATCCTAATGAAGAAAATAGAAAGGAGCATAAACTCTGGCAAATGAAGGGTAAAAATATATTTACAAAGGCCAAAAATGAATTTGAAGAATAGCTAGCTGAAGACTCAAAAAGTAATAGCAAAAAAAATTAAGTACCTCAGAATCAGGAAACCTCAAGATGCCCAAGGAGCACACAAGAACAATAAGGCCAGTGCGGAGAAACTAAGGGCTTGTCTTCACTACAGCGGGGAGGGATCGATCTTTTGGCAATCGATTTATCGTGTCACATCAAGACGCGATAAATTGATTGCCAGCAGCGCCCCCGTCAACTCCGGAACTCCAGCTCGCCAAAAGGTGCAAGCTGGAGTCGACGGGTGAGCGCACCGCTGCCCGCCGCCGCCGCCGTGGGGATGGCAGGTAAGTCGGCTGTAGATACACCAACTTCAGCTTCGTTATTAACTTAGCTAAAGTTGCGTATCTACAGTCGATCTCCCCCTCCTAGTAAAGACCAGCCCTAAATGAATTATTTGCATCAGTCTTCACGGCTAAGGGTGTGAGGTAGATTCTCAAACCTGAGTCATTCTTTTTAGATGACAAATCTAAGGAACTGACCCAGATTGAGGTGGTGACAAATCTAAGGAACTGACCCAGATGGGCATTAGAGGTGGTTTTGGAACAAATTGATAAACTAAACACCAAGACCAGATGGAACTCAAATGTGAAGGAACTCAAATGTGAAATTGCAGAATTACTAACTGTGGTATGTAACCCATCATTACCAGATGACTGGAGGATAGCTAATGTGACAGCATTTTATTTTATTTTTTAGAGGCTCCAGGGGCATTCATTACAATTACAGGCTAATACTTGGGCGGTGGGTATAATAGGCCTGGGGAGGCTCAGCTTCCCTTGGCACTGCCACAGCCACTGGACCCTCGGTTGCAGGGAGTGGAGGGGAAATTTTTGCTTTATTATAGCCCATGTGGGTTCTGAGGTGGCTGAGGCGGTAGTATGTGCTATTCAGCTTCCCGGGTTCATCAGTAGTCTCTGTGAACTCCAGAGAGATTACTAATTAACCCAGGAAGTTGAGGTGCAAATACCACCTACACAGCTGTCCAGAACCTGCATGGGGCATATCAAAAGCTTCTTTGGGAGGAATGTGAGATTCCTTTCTCAGGAACGGTTTTGGGTTTTGGGAAGGGAGGCATGACTGCAGCTGGCCTAGGGCTCCTCCAAATGGAGAGGGGAGGCTCAGGGCACCTCTAGGCAGGTGGGGGGAAGGCAGTGCTTGGGCCTCTAGCCATTTGGGGTTTCTCTGGCTAAGGAGGGCACTCGTGGCTGTTTTGGGTGAGAGGGGGTCTCATGGATCTGGCCGTGGGGGGAGGACAGAGGATCTTGGGGCTCTGGATGCCGGGTGGAGGGGGTGGAACCAGGGGCTAGCCTCCCTGAAGGTGGGGCTCCACCCGCTGCCCATGGGCTGATAAGTCTACCTTCAGTATCAAGCAAATTGTTTGAACCTATAGTAAAGAACAGAATGATCAGACCCACAGATTTCACCAACAAATGGTGTCAAAGTCAACCTGGCTTTGTAAAGGGAAATCATGCCTCACCAATCTATTGGAATTCTTTGAGGGCGTTAACAAATGTGGACAAGGGGGATCCAGTGAATATAGTGTACTTGGACTTTCAGAAGGCTGTTGACAAGGTCCCTCACCAAAGGCTCTTAAGTAAGCAGACATGGCATAAAAGGGAGAGTCCGCTCATGGATCAGTAACTTGTTCAAAGATAGGTAACAATGGGTAGGAACAAATGGTCAGTTTTCAGAATGGAATCAGGTAAATAATAATGTCCCCCAGAGATCTGTACTGTTCTGTTCAACATATTCATAAATGATCTGGAAAAGCAGGTAAATGGTGAGTTGGCAAAATTTTCAGACAATATAAATTACTCCAGATAGTTAAGTCCAAAACAGACTATGGAAAATTACAAAGGGATCTCACAAAATTGGGTGTATGGGCAATAAAATGGCAGAGGAAATTCAATATTGATAAATGCAAAGCAATGCACATTTCAAAACATACCCCCAACTATCCCTAGAAAATGATGGGGTCTAAATTAACTGTTCCCACTCAAGAAAGAAATATTGGAGTCATTGTGGATAGTTCTCTGAAAACATCCGCTCAATATGTAGCAACTGTCAAAACGGTTAACAGTGTTGGGAACCATTAATAAAAGGACAGATAATAAGATATGAAATATCATAATGCAACTAAATAAATCTATGATATGCCCACACTTTGAATGTTGCGTGCCACATCTTGAAAAAGACAAATTAGAATGGGAAAAGAGAAGTCCAAGAAAAATGGTTAAGGGTATGGAATAGCTCCCATATGAGGAGAGATTAAAAAGACTGTGACTTTTCATCTTGGAAAAGAGACGACTAAGGGGGATATGGTAGAGGTCTGTAAAATCATGAATGGAATGGAGAAAATGAATAAGGAAGTGCTTTTTGCTCCTTCATATAACACAAGAATCAGAGGGTTACCCACTGACATTAATAGGCTGCAGGTTTAAATCAAAAGGAAGTACTTCTTCACGCAACACACAGTCAACCTCTGGACATCATTGCCAGGAGATGTTGTGAATGCAAAAACTGTAGCAGGGTTCAGAAAAGAATAAGTTCATGAAGGGTAGGTCCATCAATGGCTATTATCCCAGATGGCCAGGAATACAACCCTATGCTCTGGGTATCCCTAGCCTTTGACTGCCAGAAGCTGGGGGTGGACAACGGGGGATGGATCACTCAATTGCCTGTTCTGTTCATTCTCTCTGAAGCATTGGCCACTGTTGGGAGATGCTGAGGTAGATGGACCATTGGTCTGTCCCAGTATGGACATTCTTATGTTCTTAACCGAGGGTGAAAATCTGGCCTCACTGAACTTACTGGCAAAACTCCCATTGATTTTGTTGTGGCCAGGATTTCACCTCAGATGGGCAGTTCCCAGATGCATAATAAACCTCCCATTATTCACAGAAATTTGACATCTTACCCATAAATGGAAAATATCTAGGGAGATACATGGCAGAGAGACTGGAATGTAAGGAAGAAGTGGAGCAACCCACAGTGACACTGCAGTAATGTTGTTTGCCCAGTGCCCACATCTACTATCTTAAAATCCCTTATGGAAGACAGGGCTGGAAGGTCTGAAGCCACTGCTAAAGTCTGGGGGCTGTGCAATGGTGACTGTGAGCATACACTCCCCTAGTCTCCCATAAGTTACCCACATGAAGCCCATTTACCTGGGCTGTGCATTGGTGACCATATTTAACCATCTATGGCAGGGTGGCACATCAGATTATTCTGTAGGATGAAACACAAGAACCAGTTTATGTTCTTGCAGATTTCTACCATTGGATCAACTGCCACAGAAGCCGATGGAAGCTTTGCACCCAAAACTAAGGGTAGATTTATTTATTTTTTGATCCTTGTTATCTAATCCTCTGGTCTCTTTCTTAGCCAGTTCATATTTTTCAGTTGTGCGCAGTTTTGTCCTGGTCCAGATTTTTCTTAACCTCGTAAACTGGTCAAATCTAGAACAACCATGATTTTTCCATTTTGACCTTTATTTGGAGAATGTTATAATTGTGCCAACTAACTCAGCTGTCAATATTTCCATCTCACACCTTTTTATAGGGGTTTATAAATGAGCTATAAAATTATGTGCACTGAGCATATGAGGTGTGAACCAGCAAGAAATTTATTAAATTATGTGTATAAATACAAATGTGTCCAGTTTAAAGTTATACACACACAAAGTTAAAACTAGTTATTTCAGGTGCATTTTATAGTCCTGTAACTGGAAGGAAATTGGGGGTTTTTTGTTTTTCAAAATTGAAGTGATTAGCCTATTAGTTTCTAATGAAGACTGGACTAATCTCTTTGGTCATTATGGGGAATAACCACATTATTTGATTTAGGAAATTAGCTACTCTGCATTTAGGGTAACTTGTCTCAGTGAAAGGGATACACAAATTTTAAACAAGCAGACTTATTCCAGGACTCGGTTCTCCTCTCAGATACACCAAAGCATGGTGTGTCACCATTTTGCAAGTATATGCAAGACTCTTCTTCGGCATGCTAATCAGTGTTACTTTCACTAGACTGTCTGAAAGATTAGTGATAAAAACTTTTACTTTTTGAAAATCCCAGTTGTGTATTTTTTTTAAAAATACTTCAAGCTCATATTAAACCATTAAACAGTAATAGCTCTGAGAGAGCTGCTGTACTGTGTTGTAATTTCCAAAATTGCATAAGTAGAGCAGAGGCAGGTAAAACTGAACAAAATTCAGGGAGGTTTACAAATAATCTCTCCACTAGTTTCCATATGACGGGGGTTGTAACCTGCAAGCCACTTCAGAATTTTGCTTGGATTTTTAGGTCCCTCTGAACTACAAAACTGAGTGGAACATGAGCAAACCCTGGTGAAACTCTTTCAAAATAAGTTTCAGAGTAGTAGTTGTGTTAGTCTATATCCACAAAAAGAACGAGGCATACTTGTGGCACCTTAGAGACTAGCAAATTTATTTGGGCATAAGCTTTCGTAGGCTAGAACCCACTTCATCAGATGCATGGAGTGGAACATACAGTAGGAAGATGTATGTATATCTACAGAGAATATGAAAAGGTGGAGATGGTTGCCATACCAACTTTAAGTGCCAAACTAAGAAATGCTTGTTAGCATGGTGCACAGTGGCAAAATCTTAGGGAAAAAAATGCCTTGGGATGTGGCAGCACTGTGATCAGAGGAATATTTCCTGACATGATGGAAATGCTCACATAGCTGTAGTACTGGGTTACATTAATAAGGATGTACACTTAAAATTTTAAGAAATTGAGTGTTTCTTTATAAGGCTACCCAAAGCTCTTTGGATCTGGGGAAGGAAGCAGAGTGTTTGAGTTAAATACAAATTGGAATACTGTAGTATGTTAAACTGAAAGGGTTAACACATGCGGTGCATTACAAATTGTTGTAATGAGCCAGAAAACACTGTCCCTGTTAAGTTCATGGTTTTTTGTTTCCAGCACGTGTTACTCCTTCTCCTTAACAATTTGCTCAACTTGTATTTAGTTCAGACACTCTGCTTCTTTCCCAGACCTGGAAAAAAGCTCTGTGTAGCTCGAAAGCTTATGCCTTCCACCAATAGACTTTGCTCCAGTAAAATATATTAGCTCACCTACCTGGTCTCTCAGAAATACTGGATCACACACAAGTTTTGGAATGTGCTTGCAGGATTACAATCAAAGACAGAGGCAAATGCCAGACCTTTCCAGAGTATCTATTGCTTGACTGTTATACTTAAGGGATAAAGATTGAATCCTTTCAAAGGCCAGGGAGCTGAAGACAATCACAAACAGAGAAAAATAAATCCCTTTCTTCCCAGAAGTTGGGCCTAGTACTCAAGGTAAAAGACATTCACTTTGGGCCTAGTAAATTTTTTTTTACTGAAATAGCAGTAGCATAATCTTTCAAAGCGTAAGGGTTTTGTTCAGAATTGGCAAACAATTCGCTGTCTAACCTGGAGGTAGATCCTTCTTCAGTGAACGCATACAAATACATAGCAACAGATTCTGAAGACAAAATAAAAAATACCAGAACAGTTTATTTGAGAAAATTCTAATAATCATATTTTCTTTGCTTTACATGGAAACAAACACTGAATTTCCATCTTGTGTTCCAAGAACTTTTTGTATACAGAAGCTGCGTGAACACTGTGGAAATATGCATTTGTATTGCCTTCATCAATGTAGGATCCCTCTGAACTGATTGCATTTCCTCCTTCCCTCCCCATTCATTGCTGATTTATTATGCAGTTTCCTTCTCCTTTTATTAGAAAATTTACTATAACTTATACCTTGATATTGTACCAGTGCCCCTATTTCTGCATAAAATAAGCGTGAGCATGGAGCAAACACTCCTACAGCATTAAAAGGCTAGTGTTAAAATGAATCTGTCTCTTGAGGAGAGAGTGGTATCATTTACCAAACACAAAGGAGAACGGCACAGGGAAGGGGCTTGGAGGAGAGAATCAAAGTAATAAGGTTCTTCTGTCCACACTGGTGCTCCCTGGTTTCTGCCACCAGGGAGATGTAACAATGGTGGTTGTATAATAGTGAGAGATTCCCTGAAAAATGCTACAGTTCATACAGCTCAAAGCATATTTTTCTCAAAGCGTCCCTATTAGGAATCCAGCTGCTACTGCTGATCCCAAGGGAAAGAATCAAATCTAGATCAACTAGGGCAGAAGCCTGCCTCTCATCTGTGGCCTTCATTTCTCCAACAATGTACATTACGATTTCCCCTAAGAAGCCATTTGAGTTTTAAGAAGAAAAAAGAAAAACCATGCTTCTTCCCAAGCAATTTCTAGTCTTCACTGTTTTCACCAGAATAATTTTGCCTACCTCTTAAAATGTATAGATTTTTCATTCAACACAAATTCCCCAAACAGAATGTGAAGCTATAGTGCTGGGTTAAGTATCAGAAAATGGAAACAATCAGTTCTGAGAATTTCGTTGTATCTTGCAGGATTTAAATGCAATTGAAAATGTTGCCTGTTTTCATATACTAGTAGCAAGAGAGAAAAGAAACAAAGATAAAGTGATGCACAAAATGGGAAAAGTCTTTAGGGACATTGAATCAATTGAGAACAATATGGAAGTAATCAAAAGTCAGTCAAGAGACCAAATAAAACCTTATAAAAAGAAAGTTAAAAGAGGACTGGATAATAGTAGCGGCCTTCTGTTTCTATAAGAGACTCAAAGATTACAAAACAACATATGAAATAACTAGTATTGGTTAAATCTCAAAAGGTTTAGAGCTTTGTTTTCAGTCTGAATAAGCCTCCAAAAATTTGATTGCTTATCCAGATCATATCCAAGCTTTCATGAATCTGCCAAACTGGGATAGAAGACACATGGAAGAGGCATGCTCATTAAAGTTCCAGTACTTCCTTCTTCCAGTTGGTTCAAAACAGCCTCTCTATTCTGGCACATTTGCAGCTGCTCTCTGGAAATGTAGATACACATAAAAATGAACTGAATGCAGATTTCCCCAACAGTATTAATTATCAAATAATGTTCAAGTTCTGAGTGGAAGTTTGCGTAAGTTTTCATTTCATTCAAAATGGTTTTGTTCATCCTTAGAAATAACGTTAGGGAAAGATGGTTGTGATGACATAAACGCAGTGCTGTGAAAGATATAACTCTGTAGGGATGTGGGCATAGACTGAAAGGGAATAACATCCATATTATATTAAGCTTCTTGTTTAGATACCTTTGGGGGTTGGAAAATGGGTTAAACCGAGATAATGACAAGGTCTAAACCACCCATTAATATAGTCAATCAGTCATGATGATGGGATTACAGCTAACAGATGTGAACCAAACTGCAACACACAGGAAAAAAAACAATAACAAGGTAAACAAAAAGCTATGCCTCTGACTGAATTACAGGTGACGTTTTGGAAACTGATGTATTATGTAGTCAAGATTTCAAGGTAGCAGCTGTCACATCATTGATATGCTAGCAGTGTATTTCTCCTGACTCATTCTGGCTCCTTTTTAGCTTGTTCTTTGAATGTGCTTTCACTATAAAAAGATTAATTTTAAGCATATCAAAGGAATTTGAACTTTATATATAAAATCCTACAAAGGATAGGCCGATTTTATGCCTCTTATTTTGATGCTCTACAAATTAAATGTTACATCTGAAACACATTCTCACATTTCCAGCAGAACTTTAATATTTAGCAACCCAGCTCCATTGACTAAGAAATAGTTTGTCTTTAAATGCCTACCTTTTCCATTGAGGACCTAATGTGCCATATACAAAAAAGTGATGTTCTGCTGATACAAGCGTAGCACAATTTCCATTGACTCAACCCCACAGGTTCCTAGAGTTTCTCAGCTGTGGGAATGCAAGACTGCCATGCAAAGCCAATAATCTTCTGGATAACGGAGTCTATAAATTGGGCAAGTGTTCTGAAATGGTTGGTCACCAACTGTCAGATAAAACAGCTTAATTTGGGGGGAAGGGAGAGTGAATGGTAATAATTATCTATGTATCATTTCTTCTTTAGCTAGAGTTAAAGTGATGCAAGCACAATATAGTCCAGGGGTGGGGAAACTTTTTTCTGCCAAGGGCCATTTGGATATTTATAACGTCATTCGCGGGCCGCTTCCCCCCCCCCCCCCGAGGAAGCCCAGGCTGGCAACGGGAGCTGAGACCCCCGCTGGCAGGAGCCTGCGGGGAAACTCTAAAGCCGCAGCGGGCTGAGTGCTTAGCCCACTGCCGCTTCTCCGCCCGCTGCCGCTTTAGACAAATTTATGTTGCTACTAGTGTAAAAGCCCGTGGACACGGGCCAAAGTGCTTAGGGAAGAGGAGCTGGGGGTCAGATGTGAGGAACCAGGCCTTCTCCCACACCAGCTTCCCTCCCCCTCACTGAGTCAGCTGGTCTGTCTCCCATCTGCCGGGCTCGGGCCCACAACACGTGTCTCCTGGGCTTTGCAAACCTCACATAGGACACATACACCACCCCTGCCTGGCTCACCTCACCCCCCAGCCTATTCTCCTTCCCCCCCTCCTGACCCGGCCCACCCAACCTAATCTCCTCCCCTAGCCTAACCTCCTCCCCTCACCACCCATCCCTGCCTGGCCCACCCCGCTGTTGGGGATGATCTTCCTTTACCCCCGCCTAGCCTCCCCCCATCTAACCTCCTTCCCTCCCCCACCCCTGCCTGGCCCATACCACCGAACCTAAACGCCACATTGGTCTGGCCGTCTCTACTGAGCATGACAGCTTCACACCCTTAGCCTTTTATTATAGGATTAAAAAAGCTCCTAGATTTATTGATTTTCGAGACCTGCCTGCGGGCCGGACCGAATGATCTCGCGGGCCTTATACGGCCTGCAGGCCGGACGTTCCCCACCCCTGATATAGTCCCTGAGCAAGGATGCGTTTCAAAGCTGCCAAATCAGAGATTAAGTATACGAATAACTACTCAACAAAGAACACATACTAGCTTATGATTTTCCTAAACAAACTTTGTCAATCAGGGTTTTAAAGGAATGGGCAGAAACTCCAGAAATGGGTTCAAAATGATCCAGATATGGATGTGTTTAAGAAGCAGAAGCATGTGCATGCAGAAATGTTAAGGTACTTTCAATATCAGTAACTACTTTCATTGCACATCTAAAATTACTGTAATTCTAAATTGTGTGTGCCCAATTTTGCATGCCTGTGTTCTCAACACGGGCATTAAAACCTGCTCGTCAACCAACTAAATTTAGAAGTGAAATTCATATTCTAATTATGTTGATAATGTATATTCATACTTTAATCCATGACCACATCCTTAGGCCCTACTCATTTACATTTGCTCATGCTGGAGTTTGCATATTTCTCAACTTCTGAAAATATTATTCCATTTATAGAATAATTACATACATGGAATTTATTCCTTACCTGTATTATGACTTGATCATGATCTACTTGTATTTTCACGGACAAGAGATTTCTGGTAGTAGTCAACTCTTTAATCTAGAAAAAGGCACAACAATAGTCAATGATTGGAAGATTAAGATAGACACATTTAGACTGGAAATAAGTCGCACCTTTTAACAATACGGGTAATTAACAAATTGAAATGATTTATCTAGTGGTGTGGTGGATTTTCAATCACTGAAAGTATTTAACTCAAGACCACATTTTTCTCAAAAAAAAAAAAGGTTATAGTTCAAACAGAAGATATGGGTTTGATGCAGAAATTACTGGGCAAAATTCTATGTCCTGTATTAAATAAGAGGTCATGGGATGGTTTGGCTGGGAAAATGATGATCATAATGAGTTACTCAGGCTCCAAATGTTTATCTTACTCTGTTGCTGCCTTCCTAAAATATGAGGATTAATGTTTAGACTCCATCCTAATGGGGGGCTGCAGACCCTTTTGCTGACAAATAACAAATACAATGAACCAACAGAGATGTTAGTGAGATGGGCTGGAAATTACAATGAGATTCAACTTGGAAAAACGTCTGCCAATACATCTGGGGGGAAAATGAAGTCAGTGTGAAACTGAAGAGTGAGAAGAATCAGAGCCCCCATAGTACACTATGACCTTTTTTGTAAAGTTCATTGAGATCTACTGATGAAATACGCTATAAAAGGGCCAAGTGTTATTACTGTGTAGGTAAAGTAGATGTTTCAAATTGGCAATCCAGTATATAATAAATACATTATATGAGATGGCACTAGTTGAATAATGCAGTAAAAGTTCAAAACATCCCCTATTGCAGATAACCTTTGTGTGGAGTCTGGAGGAGGAAATCTCAGCAAGGATCCACCAACCAAGCTTCAACCCATCATTCCATGGAGAAGAGTGGTTCCTGCCCCTCATTTGCTGTTTTGTGCAACCAGCTTGCTCTCAAACCTGGTGACTCACCAAGGATCTAGGGGAATCATCTCTCTCTCTCTTGGCTCTGGTTTTGTGTGGCTCCCTGGTAGCATAGTTTCATTAGACACTCAACCAGAGTGCTCAATGGAAAAGTTGAACCCCAAGGACATATTTTTTTCTGATTAAGATCCATGGGGCAAGGAAAAGCATCATGTGCATTTTCCCAGCCAAACCATTCTTTGGCCAGCTGCTTCTCCCTCTGGTCCACTGGGTTTCCTTCCCTTCCTCTGGGATGTTCAGAAGAGGCAGGAAGAGAGTGATGCTAAAGAGATGGCTGAATCTTCCTCTCCTCCCATATTTTTTTAATGCCATACATACCTATTTTGGATAGTGATGGGGCTTCATTGGAGCAATGAAGGAAGTAACATTGAGAGTTCAACAATGGCAGTAATGATTTGTTGTTGGCTTAGTCATATAAGCGATGTGATGGGTGGTGAGGTTTGAGCCCTGTGTGCCTGATCCGAGTCTACTGCCTTGTCCCTTATGCTGTTGTTATATCCAGTTTGCACATGGGTAAAATGCTACCATGAGATCTGGAAGTGCTTTCTACTCACTTTGCATTCTGTAAGTGACGACAGAAAGAACAAGGTAGTGAAACCCAGGGAGTTCTTTTGTCTGTTTGCATGCCAGTTGCATTGTGACAGAATTTCTCTCCTGTTAGTGTTTTAACTTTGTTGATAAGCTCTTTAACTTACTTAGGGACCAATTTTTTGAGCAGGTAAGTGATGGCTGAGCTGAGGGCACTCCATTTAATGGGATCAGGCCATTAGAAAGCTAAACTGATATTACTAGTCTTACTAGTATTACTTAGTCATGCAGAAAAATATCACATCACATTGGCTGAATGATCCTATATACTGTATGGCTAATCTTGATTTTCTGAACTTGGGAATTGAATCAGAAAAGCTCATAGTAAGTCTAACAAAAAAAAATAAATTTTTTAACTAATTTATAAACTACAGACCGAATGCTATGTTCTATTCTCATTTCCTTTTATCAGTTTTGCATGTAAATATTCATAAAGTATTCAGCAATGTACAGTAGAGGCATTTCAGAGCTGGTGCAGAAATTGTCCATTTCTCACTTTAGGGGGCCAAAACTCCAGACAGGATCAATAAATAACTGCCGCTAGCTTCACACTTGAGAGGTCCCATGTGGCTTTCTTGTCCAGTCTCTGGAATTTTCCACTTTCAGCTGCAATCCCCAGTTTCCTTGGCACCATTTTAAATATCACGTGATGGAGGCACCACGAGCTTCCTACAAACATAGAAGACACATACTCAGCCATGGGTCCTTGGTTCCCGAGACTTACTTGCCAAACATAGTTTAATGAATATCTAATTTAAATGCACTCAAGATGTAATGAAAGCTTTGCCATTGAGAGAGTGAAAGAAGTGGACACAAAAATATTCTAATAATCTGAAACACATTTTAATTCAAATGTGTGCAATGGTATGGAGCCAAATTTACACAAACACCATTCAGAGTGTAGAAAAAAAGCTATTGATGCTTTACAACATACAAATGGGAGAAGTAGAGGCTTTGGAAGCGTGAAAATAAGGGTGCCAGTTTACTTTTAAAAGCATTAATGATTCAGAATAGCTGTTGTCTAAGATGTAATAAGCAAATTCCTTAGCTCCAAAAGATTTCCGATGGAACAATCGAACAGTTAATTCCTGCCCCAGGAGAATCATGAAAATGAACAGTGGGAAATATTAAATTAAATCTGAAATATAAGAAAATCCCAGCCCATGAAAGGATTTAAAATGTTGTGAACATACATTTAAAGAACATGTAAAATGCTACAATAATAGCAAGAGACGCCATAACAGAGATAATGTATCAGGCTATACGATCCTTAGGAAGGA
This sequence comes from Sternotherus odoratus, assembly GCA_032164245.1. NCBI lineage: Eukaryota > Metazoa > Chordata > Testudines > Kinosternidae > Sternotherus > Sternotherus odoratus. The sequence goes on from JAVMKO010000007.1 coordinate 44,267,811, forward strand.
GCCTTGCAGCAGCATCTGCCACTGAAGTCTGTAAATAAACTGCCAACAGGTCTAACAAAGAAAAGAATTATAATAACCAAGCATGGATAATATAAAAGCATAGCTGAAGAGTTCCAAATCAGATCCAGAAATGTACTTATACTACTGAATCTAAAACAGCCTTCTAACTGATATAGCAACCTATGAATGGTATGTACTAAGCACTGTTATCTGTAAGCAATGTTTGGTTTGGGATATGCATTGAAGTTTGTGGGTTTATCTGAACCTCTTGGATCTGCAAAACTGGATTGGTTATTTTGGAGTATTTTAGCATTACATTTGGAGGAAAACCAGAAATTCACAAATGCAGAATTCACAAAACAAAGAACCAATGGAAAAAAGATGGGTCAAAAAACTTTCTTGAGCCCTTATGTTGGGTGAAGTCTTGAATTGCTTCTTAATTATCTCAGCTTGTTTGTAATTCACCACTTACAATGCAGCAGATATTGATAACACTATTTCCCAACGGTTAATTCAGTGTGGAATTAGATCAAACAGATGAATTATGCGATGATTCTGAATACTTCAAGTAGATGTTTTTATAATGATCACAAACACTGCTTGAACAGTCTCAAAATTATATTGCATTGTGTTTCAGAAAGCTTATTCTTTCCATAATGGCATCTTGATAGAATGTGGGTGGATTGAATAGCTCCCAGGACATTAGCAAAGCAGTGACATAAAAGCTTTCTTTTATTTTCTGTAGCTGTTTGTGATACCTTGAGGGAAAATATACACTGTATATATACATACTGGAACATAGTGTGTTACAAGGAATAAATACATCAAGGAATTCTGGTGACATCATAAATCATGAAAGGAAAGCTTGAGTGGATTGTCATGTTTCCAAAAAGGTGCAATATATTTTTATTGTAATTCTCATTTCTTGTTATAACAGATCAATACCAGGCCCATTCCGCATTTGTCCCTTGGGCACAGCAAGAAGTTCTGTGGGGGGCACCCATGTCTTTATGTCTATAGTACAGTCTGACTTGCTTGTCTTGGACTGTGGCAATGATTTCATTAAGCTATGAGGCTGTTTAACACATTCTTCTGTATGCCCCGTTAATGGGCTCAGAATAGCTATGTCCACGCCATACAGCTTCTCTTTGTGTAATGTACCTCAAGGAGACACTCTGTAGGGACTGTTAAATATGATCCAGTAAAGGAAAATGTATAGCATTTATTATCAGTATTTACAAGGTTGGTAATATATACTATAGGAAACATTAAATCAAAAGAAACTGCCACCGAATCTGTGTTACATTTAGTCTAATAGAAAGCTTTCTTGTAGGGAAAGAGAAAATGTCCAGACCTGAAATTCCAATCTTAATAAAAACAGAAACACCAATTTTAATAGTATTGATCCTGGCCTGACCATTTTCAAGAGCTCTGCTATGTTTATACTGGAGCTTCTGTGAGCCACTGGCAATGAATGGCTAAGTGAGATACCCCCAGGTGTCACTGCTTGTTCCCAAGACATCTACTCTGAGGCTAGGCAATGTTGTGTGAACTCTACCTCAGTCATCATAAGTTAAGTTAATTGGACACTGCAAAATTCTACAAAATCCCATGACTGTCCTCCTCACTGGACAGGACCTGCTTGCAATGAAATCAACGGGAGTTTTGTCATTAACAATAATGGAAGCAGGATCAAGCCTAGAGTTCTTGTATCAGCAGACCTCCACATTTCTGTCCTGGAGATCAAAGTCCAAACTTCTGGAAGTATTATTAAATTATTAAAAGCTTTGTTCCTCTACCTGATCCCTGTTTTTGTACAGTTGGATATAGTTGATGCTCCACAACAGACTGTGCAAGATTGACACCTTCAGAGCCCTGACTCCTTAATCAAAAGTGTTGTGGTGAAATTCTTGAAACTCCTTTTCTGCATTAGTAGTTGAGGATGTTACAACTAGAGTTGGGAAAATAACTGATTTTTGTTTACTGTCAGCTCCAAAACAATATGAGGAGGAGGTTGATTTGGGTAAACTGAATCCAAAAATTCTGATAAATTTAGGTGAATCAAAGAAGTTCACAAATTTTGTTTTGATTTTCTGCAATATGAGTTCAAATACATTTTTTACATCAGGCAGAGGGGGAATTGAATAGTAAGTCATTGTAGTAGGGACACTAATTTGAGTCTTATACCTCCCAGATGAGTGCCCTTGCCACTGAGCTATAGAGTCTTTCTCACTTTTCATCCACATGACTGTTAAAGTATTTTATATAGAGTGGAACAGATTCAACAGGAGAAAGGCCCATAACCTAGGATCAGAGCAAGTGTCTGTAGTGTGAGAGAACCAAGTTCAAATCCTTTCTTCACATCAAACAGAGACCATAGGGTGTAAAAATGTGCAGCTGTACCTCCTCCAGATATTTTGTGAATGGTGACTAAGTACTCAGTGTGTGTGTGGGGGGGAAGGGGAAAATTTTATGGCCAAAACTATTTGGTGAATTTGCATCAAACTTATGAGTAGTTTTGGGTCAATAGAAACTCCAATTTTCAGGGAATAAACTATTCATCCAAAATATTTAATCTAGTTATAGTCAAAACTGATGCATGCTTTTGTAGAAAATTGGGAAGTAATTGTACAAAGAGGGAAATAACATGGAGTTTTGTTAAAGTGAACAGACACCAAGTGTGAAAAATCAGGATGGGTGTGGGGGGAGGGGTAATAGGCAGCTATATAAGACAAAGCCCTAAATATTGGAACTGTCCCTATAAAATCAGAACATCTGGTCACCCTAAATTTTGGTCTATGTGGGCTAGATTCTAAGTCTAAGTTTGTGGGCTAAATTCTGCCAAAACACAGCTCCTTTGCACTGATCCTGTGCAAAGTTTGCTGTATGTTTCTGCAGAATTTTAGCATTGTAGATTTCCATCTGAATCATTGTTACATACAACAAATAATTAACTTTTGGGATATTATTTCTACCCTGGATTTTCATTTTTTTCTAATTAGAACAATTCCATATATTTTAACACATGATCCCAGTGTATTCCCTATAGGCACCATTAAGAAACCTTCCGAACTTTTGGCTTCTAATTACAAAAGGTGATTGTGGCTTCCCACTAGCTTCCTTCTTATCAATAAGGTGCACCATGCCATAATAGAATATCAGGGTTGGAAGGAACCTCAATATATCATCTAGTCCAACCCCCTGCTCAAAGCAGGACCAATCCCCAATTAAATCATCCAACAGATTTTTGCCCCATGTTCCTAAATGACCCCCTCAAGGATTGAACTCTCAACCCTGGGTTTAGCAGTCTCATACTCAAACCACTGAGTTATCCCTCCCCCATAATGTGATCTTTTACTGAACACAAAAAAAAGCAAAATAGAGGATAAGTCCATTCCACTGAGCGGTTTATTAAGCAACATCTAAAATTCAGAGGCATTATCTTTGGTTTAGCCAGTACTATTTTAACTCTAATCCTGTGATTTACCCCAAATGGATGCTTGAACAGTGATAGTATGACTCATTAATTGATAGTGTGCTATTTGAATTGTACCATGAAGCTTAATGGGATGGCTTTGACAACTTCTCAGCAGCAGTGGCAGTATATTTCCTATCTCAGAGTTTTCATAAATCCCCAACCATCATTTTTCACTTTAAATCCTGCTTCAGTTCAATATTGTCCAGCCATCTGTGCAGAATTCGTTTTTAATTTCCTTCTATGAAATATATACCCTTTGTAGACAGCCATAGGTATACACTGACGGAAGTGGAATAGTGAGGAAATTCTGCTTTTTGTACAATTGCAATAAAAATTATTTACAAAGGAATTTGTTTTCAATTTACATAATGATTTTTCTTTGGATTAGGGACTTGTTTTCTAGTCAGTTGGGGTGGTATGTGTTCAAAGGTTAAACATACTTTTTAGGTATCTAATATATCTTGCCACATCTGGCTCAAACTGGCTTGGGGAAATGCCATACCTAAGATGGATAAAATAATAAGCAGCATGTGTCTTGAACCAAACTTGAACTGAAACTTGAGTTGGGGGGCAGGGAATGGTGATTGTCTGATTCCTTTTACTCATGTGTTTTAACACTTCTCTGTGATTTTTAGTTACAAGAGGGATTTTGTGTACCCAGGATCTCCTGAGAGCCTGTTTATGTGCAGTCTCTAAATATCTTTCTAGACTAGATGCAACTGTTTGGCCTGAACTTTAGGACCTTACAAATAAAACTGAACCCAGTGAAGTTCCCCTACCCCACTACAGAACATGGTAATATTGAGAATCCCAGTTCTAGACACAGTAGCTTGATTACAAAATGTAACTTTCCATTAGTGGTTACCATCATCTTCCATCTAACAATACTGCCATGAAGATGAGGTATTTCCTCATCTTGTTATATTGTTATATTACAACAGTTGTTGAATTGCTGCAACTTGACTCCTAGAAGTACTACATTTTAGGTGCTGAAAGGAGCATGGGGAATATTAAGAGGGGAACATTCCCTGTACCTGCAAGTAAGTTGGATACTGGGAAAGTACTATGCAGTAGACAGGTTAAACCTCGGCTCAGCATCTATGACGTGACAATCCCAAAGGATATTTGTGCTGTTGCACACATGTAGCAGTATATATGGTGCAAGAAGCATGGGTCTAAGTCTGTGGAAATAGCCTCATCCAGTTCTGGCTTCATGGTCTGATTACTGAGAAACAATTATTATGACTGTGTAGTAAAATCCATATAATCCATGGAAATGTATACTTTCAATCTAGAACTTGATACTCCATTGGCCCAACTGCACTTTCTTCCGCACTTGACTCCAAAATTCTGTTCTTCAAGACCCTTTGCAGGCCTCTGAACAGGTTCCTGAAATCCTATCCTTTTGCTTCACAGTGGAAGGCACATTAAAAAAAAGTGAACTTCTATTAAGTCTTGTGCTGTAGTCCCTTATTAGCTTGATTGAATATGCAGGTGTTTTATTTCCCAATTCTGAGGTAAACTGGAGGAAAAAACAAATGTTTCAAAGCCCTAGGTTTCAATGGCTCTGAAGAGAATCTAGACTTTAAGATTACACGTTCAGAAAGAATGCCAAGGTGCAGATAAAAGATGTGGTGTGGAACTGCATGACAACATTTGTATGCACACAAAATGGTCCTATGGATAGGTAAATCTAACAATTTTGTGCACTTTGTATTCTGAAAAGCTGGTCCCAAACAGGAAAAATAAATTGATAATTCTACAAAGGTGACATCTGAGTGATTTTGTGATTGCATGCCAAACTATTATTTTTGGAGATGTGGAGGGAGTGAGCGCGGGCCTGAGGATGACAATTCAGTTCAGCACCTTTTGAGATTTCAATATATGTTGTTCTTCCATATTGGAGTGAAAACAGAATTGTTGGTATATCCATTTTCAAAGTGGAAAGTTTGGTCTTCAATCCAGGAAAACGTATATGAGTGTGTATATCTGTTTATCCATCACTGAGGGTTAAAGAATTAGCTTGTAATGTGGTCCTGTGACACCTTAAAGACTAACTATAAAGTTTTGAAGCATGAGCTTTCGTGGGCTAATACCCACTTCGTCGACGAAGTGGGTATTAGCCCACGAAAGCTCATGCTTCAAAACTTTATATTTAGTCTTTAAGGTGCCACAGGACTTTGTTACCTCTGCTATTCCAGACTAACACGGCTACCTCTCTGATTCTTGTAATGTGGAACGCCCAGATTCCAACCCCTGGTGTGATTCTAAGGAGAACTTTTCATCTCTAATCACTCTGAATCAGATAGAGACAGAACTTTGAATCTGGGTTTCCTATGTATCAGGCCACCACCTTAACCAACAGGCTACAGAGTGAGAGTCCCCACTCCACAAAAACATCTCCATAAAACTTTTCAGCTGCAACAAACAAATATTTTGGTGAAATGAAATTTTGACAAAAATGTTCTGACCAGCTCTTGGAGGGTGGGGGGGAGGAAACAGGCCCAGATATTCCAAATTAAGTGTGTATAATTGCCTGCACTTACCTGAATTATTTCAGCATGAAAATTAATTCAGGCATTATATTTAAGTAAGAAGGAGAATTGTGCAATCTTCTACATTAAGCAGCAGGCAGTTATATTGTAGTGTTAGCATCAACTTGCTTATCATTATAATTATTTGCCTAACCAAAAAGATTTATGCCCCACTGCATTATTGTTTCCTCTTCTAAGTGCATTGTGTTCATGTTTCATAGGAGCACTGTCAAATTATGTTGGTGCATATGTACAAAGCATCTGAATGGGGTTTCAGGTGAAAATGGTTTCCATGATGTAACTTGACAATTTATTGTGAGCATTGTCTCCCTTTACCCTTTGGCAGGCTTAAGCATTTGATAGAATACCTGGAAATAATGAGATGAAATACTAGAAATCAGGTTGGGGCAGATTCTGATATCTCTCTGGTCGTTGAGTAGTACCTTATTCTGGAACTACTCTCACTGATTTCAATAGGATTAGTCTGAAAATAAGAGGTAACAAAGAGTTCTGTGGCACCTTAAAGACTAACTAAAGTATTGGAGCATAAGCTTTCGTGGGCTAATACCCACTTAAGCTTATCCTCCAATACTTTAGTTAGTCTTTAAGGTGCCACAGGACTCTTTGTTACCTCTGCTATTCCAGACTAACACGGCTACCTCTCTGATTCTGAAAATAAGGTGGCACTCAGTGGGATCAGGGGAATCAGACTTTGGCCCCTTATTTTTAGGCTTCAAACACTAACTCATGTTTAGCTTTCTTTATTTAATCCTGTTGAATTAAAATGAGCTAGTCATAGGTTAGGTTAAGCATGTGTGAGTGTTTGCAAGATAGCAGCCCCCTTCTCAGCAGTGACAGAACGCCTACTCTTTTGGAGGGGGGGGCTTGATTATTTCTAAGTAAGAAACATACAGTGATCAGAAAAAAGGAGTTAGTATAACCAATAGCTTCTTTTTAAGATATGTATTAAATTAAATTGAAAATAGAGCCATGTAAAGTTAGTTTTTTGTGGCACATTTTTTTCCTTGCATACAGTAACGTATTTCACCTTGCATATAATACATGGGTGCAATGCATGCAAGTGTAGTTTTTGTTTTTAAAAGTGTACAAATCTGCAAATGAGAAAAAGAATGTCAGTAATAATAGACTTCTGTAATTCAGTAGGGATTATCTGTTATCTTTTTTTCTCCCTGTAATATTATTTTAACTTAAATTCTGCAATCTACTTTATGTGCAGATCAATACCATCTGGTCTTGAGGAAGTCAGACTTTTATAGTGTCTGAATTCCTTTTCTTCATAAGCATGTGAAAACTAAAATAAAAATTACTGTTTAGCTGTAGAGCAGGTATTGGCTAAACTGGTATTATAGAGGGAAATACTCAGATCTTGCCTTTTAGTGGAGCCTTTCTTCTTACAATACTTAGCTATAGTATTGCACTGAAAGTTCATGTTTAGCTGGTTAACTACCATTAAACATCTGTCTCATGCTTTCAGAAGAAAATGACACAGGTTGTGTATTCTTGTAGGAATTTTAGAGACTCCTATAGAGATTTAGAAACACTGACCTTCTAGCTGCTTATTACTATTGTTTTATGTGTTACAGCAGCACCTAGAGTTCCCAAACCAGACTGGGACTCCAGTGAGCTAGGAACTGTACAAACACAAAGCTAAGAAAGTCCCTGCCCTGAAGAGCTTACAATAGATAAGTTATTTATAAGTCTTATTATCCCCATTTTGCAAATGGGGAAGTAAGGCACAAAGATTAAGCAAGTTGCCAGACAAATCTTGTGAGACAACATATTCAATCAAATTGGAGAAGCTTTAAAAATAGCTCTTAAACTTTGTTATCAGAATTGAATTACTTTCTGTAACATTAATTCAGTAGTCCTTTTGGAGGATCATTGAAAATATGTTTGCCTTGATCAAGCTTCATTAGGTGCTCTGCAATGAACTCAGTTATCATTAAACTTCAATTATGAGATAATTAATTACCTTTCAGGGACAGAAAAATGCCATATAATATAGAAGTGAAAGCTTCCACACATTACCCCATTAATATGCTCCAACCCAATTCTTAAAGGTCCATGTCTCTGAATTAGATGATCATTCACTCTCCATGTACAGCTTCTTTGCTGAGACTGTCAACAACAGTCTGTGGTGATAACAGCTGTGGTGTTTGGGTTCAAGGGTAGCCTGATGATCTGCTCCTGATTGACTGAGTCCATACTGCTTGATCATGTGAATCCATTCAATGGCCTCAGAGCAAGAGAGGCCTGCTTCTTCACAGCTACAGCTGGAAACATCAAAAGAAAATATACTTTTTCCAACCTGGACCTCTTGAACAGCAGGGCTGTGAACCCGGGAAAACTAGTTTATACGCAATCTTCACAAGGGAATATATGCATCGCTCTAATGCATATCACTTAGTGAAATGGCAACTTGTCTGTAGTTCTGCTTCATTCCAGGCAGTCATTGAGGCCATTTCTTCTTTTAATTAGAAGATCCCCACATTCCACAAATCTGCACCCTCCATGGTACACATTCATTTGCAAATCAATTTATCAAGGTTGAACATGGAGAGAAACAGCTAGCTAGGCTCCAGACTAGTTATATAGTTGTCTTAGTTGCATGCACACCTGCAGAAATTGTGCACATGTATCAACTTGTAGACCTTTGCCTCTGTTTTTAAAAGATTGAATCAAAATAATCTTTTATTGCTTCCTCCTTTATAGTGATATGCATCTCGAATTAATCAGTGGCATAATTTTGCTATCTTAAAAATAAAGCTATTACTTTAATCAATCTGCATTGATTGAGGGAAGAGCCTCATTAGCTAGCTGCACAATAACTTAGTTATACGCTTCAGGTTTCTCTATGCCTGAAGAACATGGCTAGTTCTGCAAGAACTTGGTTAATGTGAGTGTTCCTCAATCAACTCAAATAATAGAACTAAATTTATTTCCACCTTATTTATAAGAACATTGCCATCAAAACCTATATTGGCTGTTTTGGAATAAAAAAATATTACCAATATTCCCATAAACTTTATCTATTAGTTGAGCACTTTCCACCTCCATTCAGTTAAGCGATTTTTAACCTTTCTCACAATCTTTCTTTTCCATATTCTATCCTTTGACTATGCACTTATAAAACCATTTCAAAAGGGTGAAATTCCTCTTGCTTTGCCCGGAAATAAATCCAAATGATGTTTATTACATGACAAAGGAGCACTAGAGATTCCTTTTTTCCCTAGACAATTTGAGAACTAAGGGACTGCAAAGGTTGCACACTTATAAGCACAAAAACAATACAACAAATATATGTAAAGTTAGAAATAGATATCTATAGATTATTTGGCTAACAATTTTTCCACAAATTATTGTACATTATAATTTTCACTCTTTTTGTATGCCAAAATACCAGCCAGAAGCTTGGGATGCACGCATCAAGATGCTAGTAAATTACACTGAGAGCAATCAGATAATGTTGTTAATATGACTCACTTCAGTGAAATTTCTTTGCTTCTCACTTGTATGATTAATTACAACTAAATTGATGTTGCCAGCAATGATTAATTTACAAATTCAGCTGCAGAGTAAATGAGCTAAGCAAAACTGAGTTGCCATTGTTACTTGTTTTAAAAGTTCCCACAAAAGATCACACTCGACAGCTCAGCCTATTATGAGTTATTGCATATACATAAATAGTAGGTAGATGGAATAATTTTTAAATTAAAATTTTATTATTTCTATGCTACTTGTTTGTCCAAATTTGTCCCTGCTTCCATTTAAATCAATGGGTTTACAATGAGGGTGAGTTGGGCCCATTCTGTCAGACCAGTCATTTAGTCAAATTACTGTTTAACTTGGATATTTGAAAAATAAATAAAACTTGCAAGCCTCTGATTAGAGAACTGAAACAGGGCCACATACTTGATGATATACCTAAAATAGCTCATTGAAATAAACACTTAGAAGAATAAATGAATTGCACTTCAATGCATATTGTCTAATCAAAGGAATCTGTCATCCAGTAACTACACATGCCTTCTTTTATGGTACAGTTACCTATCTTAGGGACTAATACTGCTTCCTATCACCATAATATCTGTGCACAATCGTGAAATGTGATTCATGAAGTCTCTAGCACATCTCTCTTTCTGAGGTGAAAACTCTATTTGGAATGGGAGGGGGAGTTGAGTTTTATTTTTTTAATATTCATTTATTTTGGGAGGCCAGGGTTGGGTCAGGGTTTATTAGTTAAAAGGGACTGTCAGTGTTGTGTTGTTCTTATGGTGGAAAGTTCACCAAAGACATTTATGTGGGGTGCTTTGCATTTTTAAGAGCCTTAGTAAAGGATTAACCTCCTAATTTTCAGCTTCTATTTTTGAAAATATCAATGAACTTACAGCAGTTTTCGAGAAGAGGTGGTTTAGTCACACCTTGCATAACTGGTGTGTCTCAAGATGAATGGTCCTTCAGGTAATGTGTCAACTCCTGAAACACAGCTTTTATTTGAGGTCCAGTGTAATCTTCATCAACGGGGTGGACCTGTTGTTACTGCATTTAAATATTGTACATTGTGACTATGACAATTTTAGAATCAAGTGGAGTATTTCTAACACAAGAACCCTATACAAATATACCATATAATGAACAGTGGTAACACATAGATTCAGGGGTTTGGGGAAAAGGGGAATAACTAAGGTTCAATAATGCAGTTCAAGTGAGATCCATGTGTTCTGGTCAATTCCCATTCCTTTTAAACTCCCTTTCCAATCCTAGAATTATTTTTTAATGTAACGGAATCTCAGTAGAAAAGCAGCACCTTAGTGTGCAATTATATTTACATGGAAATAACTGGCTGAATAGCCATCTATACATTCAAAGAGCTATGTATCTAATAATAGTAACAGCACAGGGAAATTTAACCTCTCAAAATTTTGATTCCAAATTCACAGGTGCAATATTACAAAAGCTGGCAACGACATTAGAATTTAATTATAAATTATTGTGTTCCTTCTACTGAGCAGTAGCAGATTTTAGAGCATCACAAATTGTTGTTTTTTTTCTGAAGGGGAAATCAGTAACACCGTGTCTGGATGTTAAGTTAATGTAACTTGTTTTATTTTCATTATATATGCTAGTCTTTGAACAGAGGTGGTCACCAGGAAAAAGGCAAGCTCTTATTTCAGCAATCTCAGCCAAACCAACTGATGTGCCAACACTGATGTGCCAACACTACCCCTGCCCCTGTTTTCCTGCCCTGTCAGCTTGGGATGCCAGAAATCCTGTCTGGTTTGAGTCAGACTCACTAGCCTGCTACAAACCCAGACTCAGGTCTGTGCCATGTCCCCTAACAGCTGTGGGCTTGGCTGGAAACGGGTTTGGAAGTGTTCCATCCTTTAGTACTGTACCAATTGGGTCCAAACCTTAAATAAATCCATTTTACCCGGTATACAGCTTATACAGGGCAAACTCATAGATTGTTCACCCTCTATAACAATGACCGAGAGATATGCACAGGTGTTCCTCTCCGCCCCCTCCCGCCATAATAACACATACTCCAGATGAATTAGTAAGTAAGAAATTATTTTAATAAAGACAGGAAGTAGGATTTAAGTGGTTCCAAGTAGTAGTAGACAGAACAAAGTGAATTACCAAATAAAACAAAATAGAACATGCAGAATTATCACTAATACAGTAAAAAGCCTCACCCTCAGGGATGTTACAATAAGTTTCTATCACAGACTGGACACCTTCCTAGTATGGGCACCATCCTTTCCCCTGGTACAGCCTTTGTTCCAGCTCAGGTGGTACCTAGACAATTTCTCATGATGGCAGCCTCCTTTGTTATGTTCCACCCCCTTATATATCTTTTGCATAAGGTGGGAATCCTTTGTCCCTCTCTAGGTTCCCACCCCTCCTTCTCAATGGAAAAGCATCAATTTAAAGATGGATTCCAGTTCAAGTTACATGGCCACATGTCACTGTAAAACTTCATTATCCACTTACCAGCACACAAGTATGCAGGAAGACTTACAAGTAAAACAGAGGCATCTACAGTCAATTGTCCCGGTTAATGGGAGATATCAAGATTCCAGACCACCATTAATGGCCCACACTTTGCACAATTACAATAGGCCCTCAGAGTTATATTTCTAGTTTTAGATACAAGAATGATACAGTCATACAAATAGGATAAACACGTTCAGTAGATTATAAGCTTTGTAATGAGAGCTCACAAAAGACCTTTTGCACGAAGCATACCCCAGTTACATTATAACCACACTCATTATTATATTTTATAAAATCATAGAGTGCAACGTCACAGAGGGCAAATATGTTGTTTGCAACAAGTTCCCCCAAAAGATCCTGCATCACAAAACTAAGAGAATAGTGTTTCTTCCAACTGCACACTGCTTGCATGCTAACAGAAACAACTTTCTAACTGTACACTCTGGTGACTTCCATCATAACAGTATAACTAGAGGATAATGTAAGGTTCATTCTGCAGCCCTACTCACATTGAATAGAAATTATGCAAGTATTCCTACTGGCTTTGCTTACACTATTTTTGTTGGTATGTGCTATGCAATTACAGAATTGGCCCCTAACTGTTCTTGAAAATATAATCCATTTAAAACAAATTAAATTTTCCTTTTTTCTGAATTTCATTGTATAGAATTATGGATCTATACCAAATATCCACTCATTCATCTGTTACAGGATTGGTTGTCTTGTTTGACTCTTTAAATCACCAACACAAACTCTGTTAAGAGGCTTGTCAGAATTCATACATCACACTCTCCAACTCTATTTTAAGGTCCTATAGAATGTAAACATTAATTATCACCAAACTGACCAATACTCAACAACCGACTTCGTTTATTCTCATATGTAGCTTGGAGGGTCAGTAAGTTTGGCGACCCCTGCTACAGGGCCAGTCTCACTCTTTCTCTGGCCCATTGACTACTTGGAGTCATTATAAATAATTATGACTTGATACTATATATTTTGATTCTCTGAAAAAACAAAACTTTATTTTTCGGAACAGCCAGTGAACCCTCAAATTCATTATTTTCCCTTCTAGTTGGATCCTCACACAAACACAGCAGCTCTCACCAGCTTTGGCCAGTAAGCTCATATTTTGCTCTGCTACTTTCATAATTTTTTTTTCAGCCAGTATACTCTATGCCCATTAGTAGATCAGAGCTTTACCGTTCATTACTACAGGTGGTTGAAAAATCATGTCACCTCACAAAGCTGTATGATGATGATGTGTAAACTTCTGGAAACATTGTATTGTAAAGTTGAATATTATTCTGTTTATTAAAGTCAAACATTGATATTATTCCTGCAGTCCACATTTAATAGGTTAAGAATTACCCCCATTTTATTCAAAAACAGTTATTACTGGAGACTCTATGGCAAAATAAGTTCAACATTTATATACGCCGTTCAGTTCTACTTTGTATTTTTAATTACTTCCCTATTGCTAAGAGCCAAAAACAAGAGTTAGGTTTTAGTAGTTGTAATTGTGGGTTGTTGTTTTTCTCTCTGATGTTACAATCCCTTATTCTTTGTATTTAATCATTCATTACCATTAATCACAACAAAACTCCATTATCTTATGCCTCATTTAGTAAACAAGTTGATTTTGTAGTGAGTGTTCAAAAGTTACAAGACTCAAAACTGCATACCAGAGAACCAACATTAGTCTTACAAACAGGTCTGGATAGGGATAAACAAATTATAGCATATGTGGCATAAAAGAAGGATGCTCTTCTGTATTGACTTGTCCAAAGCAAGATGAGTAAATCAGATTTTTTTTTAATTAGCTGTGCAGCAAAATTGATATTTGATATTAATTTCCAGACCTTACAACAACCTTCAGACTATGTCTTTAATTTTTTCTAAGTAACATTAAATAGGTACTTCTTTCTTGTCTAGAGCTTTAATCTAGTGCTATGAATATATACAACACTGACAAAATTTGAGTGCTACCAAACAAATACCAGCTTTCTTCTTCCAAAGATCTAACAATGTAAAGGTTTAAAACACTTTTAGGCTGCTTAAATATGGTGATACCCGTTAACAAATTTGTGGTTGTGGTTGTGCATATATATATGCTCTTTCAGAAAGACAGGCAGAATTTTCTATATCCCTCAAGCAAAACTATTCTTTCAATGTATGGAATTCCATCAGACCTGTTTCTATTGAGTTGGCTCCATCTGACCTTTATGTCCTTAGTGAAGCTAAAGAACCTTATATTGATGAATTAAGTTATCTGAATACAGAGATTTTATAGGTATTAGTCATATTGACTCAAATTCTCCTCTCATTCATTTGTCCAACTCCATTAAGGCCATCAGAGATTTTGAAAGTTATACTGTAGATAGATAATATTTGCTAAATAATTTAATCTCTACCAGTTAGAGTAGGATGTAAATATTATCATTATTAAATATTATCATCTCCATTATACATAGAAACTGAAGAAGAAGAAGAAGTTAAAGGCCTGGTCCCAAGCCAGGTGATAAAAATGGGAGTTAATTGACTAACATCAGTAGGCATTGGATAAGTACCTACATTGCCTCCCCAGAACCAGGATTTTAGGATTTAAGATTCCCTGATTCTCAGACCTGATTTCACTCCAGCAGACACTTCCTATTTTCATGCTTCTTCCTCTCCTTTCCCAATGAGATTTTTCAGTTTTCAATTCTGCAGTACCCCAGTGAATGACAGTATTCCTTCACCATACAAGTTTGAGTACCTTTAGTCTGTCTCCAGTAGGAAAATTATCTAAACATTTCCCATTAGTGAAGCCACTGATTCAGCTGTGTTGGGATCCCTTGTGCAGTCTGGCCACCAGTTTTGGGTTTTTCTACACTGTACTAAAAGATCTTCCTCCAAGCAGATCTAACTAATATTTAACTCCTTTTTTAGGAAGAGTGAGAGGGTAAATGACTAGCAGTGTCTGTTAATACCAAATAAAGCCTGCTCCTGCTCCAGTTGAAAGCCAAAGGGAGCTTTGCTATTGACTTTACCGATAGCTATAGAGAATAAGATGTAAACCTTAGAATATCCTAGCATTGTCTAATTATCTTAGGGAATAAATCTGCCTGCTGGGACCATTTTGAATGTGGAGAAGTTTCTCACTGCAGAAACTCATCTATATGATTTTCCCCCTCCGCTGCCTCCCACCTCCACCGTTTCCCCTTTATATTACATGCAGGAAAAAACAGCTGATGGGTTAGTATTGTGTTTCAAAATCTTTCTCGGTACTGATACAGGTATAATGAGGGGGAAGAATGAAAACCGGGTGCTTAAACTTGTCCATCACATATGAACATAATGAACAAGAAAATGACTTTTCTAGTAATTTTCTTATTTCTTTTGAATTATGCCTATAACAAAGATTGGTTTTAGTCACATTTCACCATAGGGTAATTATTGATGCAGGGTTACCAAAATCCACTTCTCAATCTCTCACTTTCTGAAAAATGTGCTGCTTACTATCAAAGCAAATATCTTAAATAATCTTTTGAGTTACTATTGAAACAGAACCATTGCATCTACATCTCTACTGACTGCAGGTGTGTCAAGGTGGAATCCCGCCTTTGAACAAACCCACAGCCTAGAGAAGGAAGGAGCCACAGAAGTAATCACTAATGTGGGGAACCAGAGTCATTCCTCTCAGGACTTCATTAATGTATTTATTTGCCTCAATTGAGAGTACCTTGGGAAATCATAGAAGTGAAAGACAGCAAAGCCCAGTTAAATCCCTGGCCAGTGTAGCATTGGTCCCTATAGTTAATTTTTGAAGGCTCTATCCAGAGAGGTTTTAAATGACCAAGAGATGAGGGGGCAGGAAAACCTACTATGAAAATGCAAAATCTAAAAATTGAATTGTTGTAAATATTCTGCTCTGTAAAATCCTACAAAAAATTAGCCCCCCAAAATTAGGCTAACAAAGGTGTGCACAGAAGGCTAAGTGATATGTTTTAATGTCATCTTTATAGCTGACAGAGCTGTGGAATACATCAGAGTCAGTGATGTCATATCTCAACAGCCCTTGGCACCTTCTAACAGCCATAGCAAGTGTGATCCAGCTAAGCCTGACAAACCGTGCTGACATGTGGCTTCACATACTGTGTATTGTGGGAGGAGTGTGCACATTTTCTCATTTCTAGTAAAATTAACTTTTGGCTCATTTGGCATGCTATTGTGTATATACAGGGGGAAAATAATGTAATATTAGTAAACAAACAACTGTCAACCTCCCTCCTAAATCTATGGTTAATGTTATATCTCATACAGGGTAAATACTGTGTTTTTGCTTACAAATAATGAAAACCTATTAGTAACAACAGTAATAGTTGTAAAAACACAAGTGAATGGATTTTAATTATGACTCTGGAGGCGCAAAGAGAGTAAAGGAGGGAGAGAGCTCCATATGTGTAATATATTCGCTGTTACAGCTTGCACTGATTAAAACTCTGTTTGTCGTATTATACATCATTGTACTGTAGTTGTAGTAAATGTTCCTTGTAATGCATTTTCAAGTACAAAAATTGCTTCAGAAAAGAGCATTTAGGAAACTAATTCTATTGAAACCAATGAAGTGTTGACACATTGCCTGATGCGGATTTGTTTAAGGAAGCTTATTTTAGGTTATAAAAGTAGAATCCTCAAGGCAAAAATCAGTGACTGCTTGGTATAGTGACTGAGAGAACACTGCAACAGTATGTTCAGCAAGAAACCTCTCATTAATCCTTTCCTGTAATTCTACCCTATTCACCTTCTCCCTTGCCTGACTCAATAGAATTTAAAGCCTGCTGTCAGCACAGTAACTAACCCAGAACCCATTCATTACTCATTGAAGGCATTTGTAATGTTTGCTGATTTGTCCATGAATAGGAACACGGTCTAAATCTGGATGGAGGAGACCTCTTTTTCCTTGTCAGTTTAATTGCCCCTGTGTGATGTGTTCCAAGTGTTAGAAATCATCAAGGGTTTTGACACCCTCATCTTTTCGAATAGCCATGGCACTTCACTACATCTAACCCCAGAGAAAAAGAAAATGCTTGCAGCTGAAAAGAAATATGCATCACTTATTAAAAGCTGTTCATTCACATCAAACTAGGCTACTGGCACCCACAGTCAACTTCCAGTGCCTGAAGCCTCTGATGAAATTAAACATAAAAAAGCAGACGTTCCCTGAATCCTAAAAAGCTCAGAATTCAGCAGTTTAATGGCAAGAGGATGATAATTAATGAATTGAGTGACTCAGTTGTTGCCAGAAAGATGCATGGTACATTTTACAGGACATGTGTTGAATGGAAAACATGCAAATGACAATTTGTAGGGAATTTACATAGTCCCTAGGTAACTGCTTTCTTGCAGAAAGGTCTCTCTACTCAATGAGCAATAATGCAGCTGCAAGCAGGGTGCTCAACTGGACTGTCAGGAAAACATATACATTTAATTAATTTGCTTGATATACTAGTGTTGGTTGTTACTGACATCTGAGTAAGTCAGCAGGAGACATGCGAGTATCTGTGATGAGGACTGACTGGCTCCTCCTTTCAGAAATATTCTGTCAGGTTTTTTTATAGATAGATATTGATATATATATATATCCTTGATCACAGATAACAGTCTTTGTTAACCGTGGAAGTCTTTACTTGTTGCTTTGCTGCAATGTATTGGGATGGAGAGGTAGGTCATAGGGTGTCTCTGATATTTGATGGTTTCTTTTTCCAGTCAAATATCTATGTTATTGAGATGGGGAGGGCGGTGTCTTTGACTGATTTCAGGGGTTTCCCTCACAGATCTTTACTAATCTGTGAATTCCAAAGTGAAAAATTTTGTCCTATTATTGTCTGTCTGCATATTATATACAAGATTCTCAGGGTTACCACCATTATTTTCTAAAATGGCTGTATATAAAAAGCACATTTATTCATTTTTAATACAAGCTACAGAACTGTATGCAAAAACAAAGCAGATTCTTTCTGTGTAGGTATATAACACTTATAGCCATGAGATTTGACATTAGAGAACATTTGCCATTTCATCATCACATTGACAGAATGAATATGTGTAATATAACATTATTTGTTCTTGTCACTTCCTCTGTCCACGTGTGTGTGTATGAGAGAGAGAGATTACACAAACTCACACACTCTCTCACAGCCTCTAGTCTGAAATGTATATATCTTATCTAACATCTGTTATTCATACAAACTGCACAGGGCCAAGTTTATCATTGATATAACCAGAAGAAATCCCTTGATGTCAATTGATAAAATTCATCACTGGTGTAACTCCACTCACTTCACTGGAGTTGCTGCAGGATTGAATATCACCAGCTGGGTTTAATTCCCATTCTAGTCTGGCAGAATACTATTGGCCAGATTCTCATTTGGTATAAATTGAGAATTAAGTCAATGGAGCTACACTGATTATCTCAACTGAGGATCTAGTACTATGTACTTGTTTCTTTTTTGATGCAGAGCCATTTATCACTGTAGAACCTGGAATTCTGACTCCACTTTCACAAATCTTTCCCTCCCAGGTAGCTGATAGAAAAGTTGCTGGTAAGCTTGACCAGTTAAAGCCCTTCTACCTTCAGTGGAAAAAAAGATATTGCTTCAGTTAATTGGTGCAGTTACATCTCATTCTAAGAGTTTTTACACTGCAGTTTAGGGTTTCACGCTGATCCAGTTGACATAGCTTGGATCAATTTGACCCGCTACTGCAGTAGTTTCCCTTTGATCCCAGACCAGTTTGTAATTTGACCCATTCAGATGACTTTCCTATAATAGCCTAGCAAGACAAAACCAAATCAGCTCCATTTATCTTAATGGGGTTTTTTCAGACATGAGGCCTTGCCGATCTTTTGTGGAGAAGAAAAAGGAATCTGTGTATCTGATGGGCTTTGAAATACCATCTGGTGTTTAATGTTATTGTGCTCTGTTCTCATAGTGGTGTGCTGAATCATATCTTAAAAGTTCAACAACCATTCAGTCACAGCCACCATTCAATACGACTGTGTCATTATCAAAGATTCGGATTTACAAAATGCTGCCTGCAAACAAAGCAGATTTTACAGACACTTCTCCCTGCGGCAGACTCTGCTGACGGAGAAGTCTTCAAGTGTGAAGTCTGCTTGTCTTAGATCTTTAGCTACGATTTGGATGCACAGCAATCTTGTTTAACCCCCAAAATTATTGTTTGGGACATGTAATCATAGGTAATAGAGCCAACTTTTAAGGTTCGTGGTTTTTTATTAGGGGGTGGTCAACTTCATAGAATTTGAGATTTTGAGAGCTTTCTTTTTTTCTTCAGATGGCAGGGGAAGGTTACAAGACAGAGTTTACAAACACTTCTCCCCTCCCCCCCAGTAAGAGAAATCCTTGTTCTTTCAAAAAAAAATTATAATAAAAACAAGCATGTTTTACTAGCAAAAAGGAAACTTGTGCTGTGTCCTGGGGGCAGAACACCCTCTTTCCCACCCCTTCTTCAAACAAACAAACAAACAAACAAAAAATAGATTACCCATTAGCAGGTTACCGTTGTAAGATATGCAGAGTGTATTGATTTTTAGCCTCTACTTGGTGAAGTCCCAACTCCACTGAAAGCAATGGTAGAATTCTCACTTTAATAGGGTCAGGATCAATGTTCCCACTAATTTTTGACAGGCCATGTACGCAAAAAATTTCTTCTGTGCAAATTTTTGTGTGCATGGTGTTTCGCCATGTGCGCAGGGTTTAGGATCTGAGTGTGCGCGCACCTGTGCACAGCTTAGAGGGAAAAGTGGTCAGGTTCTCACCCTCTGTGTATTAGTTTTTCCCTCGTTCATCCTGTGCTCTGTTTTTTTCTATTGTGATTTTTGTTCTGTCCCTTTTATCCCCAAGTCTTTTCTGAGGACTACATGAACCCAATAACTTCTTAGTCGAGCTTTCCAACACATGATCTTTGAGTTAAACAATTAGGCAAAAAAATCTCTAAGCACTAATTTTTACATGGAGATGCATCCCTATAATTTATCTATTATTATAGATGCACTGTGTATCTATATATTGTGTACAGAAAGATTTAGTTATATGCATATTTTTCTTCTAGATAAAAATAAGTTCATGGATACTTTAATTGCTGATCTTGGGGTTAGTGCTTTCAGAATGACAGTGTTGCATTCTATTTTCGTTTAATAATTATCAGAATTCTTTGTATGAATCACAACAGTGGAGTATTTCTACATATTATTCATGAACTAACAATTTCCCCCAAAATGCTTTTTGGCTTTTATACATCAGCGAGCAGCTCTATTTGAGTAAATGATCCATTCTTGACTCATTGTGTATACAGAGTAGATCTGCCTTTGATTGTTGTTTTAATAAACTGGAAGTCTGCCAAAATTATCTGGGAAGAGAGCATTAATGATAGAACTGTGAACCTAGTTCTTGTTTGGTCTTAGACTGAATTTAGCGCCCCCCTCCCACTCCTGCCTCTACTCTTTCTTCTGCTGATATAGTCTCTTTTCCTAGTATTTGCTTGGCCTATCTTAAATAGCATGAACTAATAAACTCTGTGGTTTGGAAAAGAGAAACATTCACGGCACTGAACATTGTACATTTTAAATTCTTCTTATGAGACTGAGAGGATAGTGATTAATGAGTTTGTTATCTATCAGAAAGCTTCAGTTTAAGTTATTTATCAAAATGCTTCTATCATGCTGATGGTGTGGGACAGGATTTATGACAAAGAAAAACCTGCCATCCATCCATAGGATCTAAATCTATCAGCTTCACACATTCATGCAAATAACACTAAATGATATATCTGTAGCTATTGGAAGGTAAAATCATTTTGGGAGGTTATGAACTACCAAAAGGAACATTCTTAAAATCCAAGCTAGAAATGATTTCTTTCCAACCTATTGAGCTAGTGAGTGTCATTTTCCTAGTATCAATCTCTCCTCATAAAAAATACTAAGCTGCTGATGATCAAGAGATTACGTTAGTAATGCTCAGTGACTTTCCTGTAATTCTCCAGAACTCATCTGTAATACATTTGATAAGGGTCATATAGATTTTTATACAGAGAACTTGTAATTGCTCTGCTTTGTTCTTTAGCTTTAACACAGACACCCGCCTGCACCTTGCATAAAGCATGCTTATTTCCATCTGCCAGGCAGGAAATTCTGTATGTAAAAGCTGCAAATGCAAGAACAGGAAAAGAACATATGGTGCATCCCGCCCTCCCCCCACCACCACATTATCCTGTGATTGCTCTCTGTTATGCATTTACAAATTTTTAATCAACCCATATAAAATCCTAGAATACTAGCTAGAGATTGCATATGTCTGTGCCAGGTTATGCCCTGGAGTACAGGTATCATGGAGATCACACAAATATAAAGAACTCCTTTATGTTACAGTTCCGCCTACCACCGCCTGCTGGTGAGAGCTGCAGGCCAATCCTTTATTTCCCAACCAATTTACTCTTCTTGCCTGTGTGAAATACAGGAGAGTCAGAAAGGTTAAGAAAAACCTAATGGCAGAATCCAATTTAATAGGAATTCACAGGTGGAAGCCAATAGACATTTTTGAATGCTGTTTTGCATGAATTGAGTTGTTTTTGTTTGGTTTGATTTATATAAGAGATCTGAATAACAAAGGCCCATAACCTCAATTCACCAGTGAGATCAACACCACATCAATAGCTCACTGAATTCATGCCTTGTTGCCCCTTTGCAATGTTCTGTAACATTCCTGCCAAGTCACCAACCAACACCCATGAAAAGTTCATTAAGGAATTGATGGCGTGATTGGTTTTGTCAGCACCAAATGGAAATACAAGCAAAAACTCCCTCAGGAGGAACAAAAATGTGTTTTTGTTCCAAGACAATTTGATGAAATAATCTGAGGAAACAAAAAATGATGTCCCAGGGCCTGGTCCTAGCAAACCTTTGGTGCACAGCACACTTACTGAAGTAAATGAAAGCTCTCTATGAGGAAGATGTACAAGATTAGGCCAAAGCCTACCACACATTCATCAGACGCACAGGGTGGGTGAGGTCCAATAAAAGATATTATCTTTCATATCCTGGGACCAACACAGCTAAAACAACACTACAGACACAGAAATATAAGATTTTTTAAAGCACTTTTCTTCTGCTTGGTAGGTAGCAGAATTGTCCCACTAGACTTTGAAAATTTGTTGACTGGCCACTCTCCATACACACCCCTGCTTTGGCATGCCTTTCCACTACTCCAGAACTTGCAAGAGGGTGTGGCGAAGTAGGAATACTCTGTGTGTGTGCCTCAGTTTCCCCTGTGCATTTCTTAAGGAATAGGGGCTGACACTGGAAGCAAGGAGGCAACCCCTCCCCCTCAAGGTGTGCATCCCTGAATGCTGTAATCTGACCCCAGGTGGGGGAGGGAGATCAACTGAACCTGTTGGAGAAAGGTCAGGTGATGCCTCCAGCCTGGGAAAGGGACAAAGGAGAGCTGGGAGGGGCTGGAGGGGGTTTGGGGAGTTGGCTGTCTGGTTTTGAGCTGGAGCCAGGCAGGAGAGGAGAAGGGAGGTCAGGTGATACCTCTAGCCTGGGAAGAGAGACAAAGGAAAGCAGGGAGGGGCTGGCTGGGGGGTAGTCAGTCTGGGTCTAGCTGGAAAGGTGAGAGGAGCTATCTTGCTCTCTGGCCCCAAGATGGATCCAGCTGAGGGCTCACGCTCGCTGCATGGTCTGTGTTAGACCAAATAGAAGTCATCGAATAAACCTGTTTTACTGGCTGGCTGAAAGTCACGTTTGACTGTGGATTTGGGGTGCAGAACCCATGGGCTCCCTCAGGACCCCGCCCAGGCGGGCTTGCTGGGGGAAGCACACGGAGGGGCAGAAGATGCTGAATGCTCTGAGGTCAGACCCAGGAAGGTGGGAGTGGGTACCCGTGAAGCTCCTAGCCTGAAAAACAGGCTGTATACGGAGAAGGGGCCCTTCACCCCAAGTCCTGTCTGGCTTCCTAGGGAGCGGTTCCAGACCATCGCCTGGGCACTCCGTGACAGAGGGTTTTTTGTTTTTAATTCTGATAAACTGCCTTAGTCAGTTCCTGCATCAGAGGAATTCTTCTGAGGCCATCAGAGCCCCTTCACACCACTCCACTCCTTTATCCCAGTGTACAGGCGGGAACAGAAATAAGAATCTCATCCAGGGAACTTTGATGCCCCTCAACCCCCATTCTAGACCCAAACATTAGGTGAATCTCTTTTTTTCTTTTCTTTTTTGTTAGGGGGTTCCAAAATATTTGGATGACTTTTATCATTTCTGGATGAGACAATTTTGTAGACTCAGGCACTTCTGGTGAACTTTAATATTAAGCACCCACAATGTGCTAGATTCTGTACAAACATATAGAAAGATGTAGTCCCTGCTCCAAAGACCTTCCAATCTTAATAATAATAATAATTAATAATTAATAATGGAGGAAGCATGGGGGAAATGGACACAACATACAAAGTGATCCGGGTCATGCTTAGTATGTTCTATTGATTCAACTGTTTTTGTTTTTATTTTTAATTACGTAGTTCAGATAACCTTCAGATAAGCAGACAGCCTTTTTGATGCTAGTCCAAACTGAAACTATTTGAGGTTCACCCTGCATCTAACCCTTCACAAGGCATGACTCCACAATTCAAACATATAGTCTCCCTGTTGAATAACAGTGGCAATATTTTAAAATATATTTTTATCCACCATATTTTAAGGCATAGCACAAGCTGACTGACTTTGAACATTAATTAGAAGGTTTTGTTATCAACCAGTGACTTTTATAAGTGGCACCTGCCAAGCCTTTTCTTGGTTCAGTGGATGTATGATTGTCTGTGACAAGTGCAATACAAAAGATTTTGTTTACTTTGTTTTTTTTAATAGGGTGCCAACTCATTTCCTTCTCTTGTCCAAGTTAAATGACTTCATGGGTTTAATATGCATTTTGACGCCATGCTGCTGCTCAAGCAAAAAAGCATGAAAAGAATGAATGGTGAAATGGGTATTTTTGTATCATCTCCTTCGAGTCTCTGGTATCTCCACTTTAGGACTTTTTGGTAGAAGGGTAAATAGCTTACAAATCAGATGATCACAAGTCATCAAACAGAGATGCACTGAGATGTTTTTGCACTGCTATTAACAATGAAAGAAGGAATCCCAGTGTTCTTTCATGCAATTTTCAATCTTAACTGTTCAGTAATGTTAAAAAAGGTGGAGTTAAGTAAACATGTATTTTTGCCTTCAACCCACTTGTGAATTACTAGTGGAGCCTGACATCTAAAGTAACTTAATGGGAGTAATTAAATCGAACTGGTCTTGGCTTCTTTCTCAAATTGCATAATAAAAAAGTGAAATAATATCTTTAGACATGGTTTGTTTTCCAAAGTGGGAAACATAAAAATGCAGAGAGATGAATTATGATGTTGTGACAGCAATATTTGTATTCAAGTAGATTTATGCGCTGTTGCTGTGAAGTTCTCTCCCATGCCCTGCTGATAGGAGTTCCATTCCCTTCCAGCATTCCTTCTCCTCTTACTCAGTCATTATCAAATACCTCCATCTTGTTTAAATAACATGGTACTTAACCTCTGTTTGATGTTGGGAATGTAGGGCTGCTGAAATTACAACCAGGAGGATATGAGACTGTGTGTGTATGTGTATCCAAAACTTTAACTTCAAAAATTACTCACTCAACTGAGTTGCAGTCAGTTAAACTTATGGCGTGCAGTTTTTCTTGAAAGCGCTAGCAGAATGAATAATAATTGTACCAATATATTGGAAGTGATGCATATAATGTTGTTAATGCTGTTTTGTTAGGGCAATATGACATCTAAAATAATGGACCTTATTCGAGACAATTGTGTGTATGTAGTTCATAGATCAACTTAAAAAATGAAACGGAGGCACTTGCTTGGGCTATAAAGGGGTACAAGAGTTACAGTGTATGGAGTATCAGATGCCTTTGTGTGACCAAAGTGAAACTTTTGTTCACATTCTTTGAGTATTTGGAAGATGACATAATGTTTCATTTCTCATGGAACCTCATTATTTCATGGTTTTTGTGATTGTTTTCAATCATTGCACATTTATTGTGAACTGTTTGTGGTGGAAGTGAGCACAAAATCATGGAGAATTTAAGAGCTGCTATGTGAAACCTTAAACTGCATGAGAGGCTGATAGTGGCATAAAGGATCAGATTAGCTGTTAGGGACAGTCAAGGGGACATGTGGTTTATCACAGTCTAAAGTGAAAAACAATATTTAAAAAACCAGAGAGCCATGTTGTGTGTCAAAAGTTACATAGCTGATATGAAGGTGGCTTTGTATTTCAAAATCAAACCGGCGATTTAAACCCGGGTCCTCTTTTTGCTGAACCCTTACATTTTGGTGGGTTCCGATTTTACTCCCTCCCTATTTCAAAGGAAAGAGAAAAAAATGAGATGGAGTTCATTTTGGAAACATATGGTCTGTTGAGGCTTTGTTTTACAAAAACCAAAACGGAAGTGGTTCAGAATTGGTTCCTGTTTTATCTCCATCTCAAAGTTCAGAAGGAGGTGCAGGGAGGAATAAATGTTTCCAGCTTTGACCCATTCCTACTATTATAGAGGTTTAACAGCTGATTAGTCCTGTTTTCAAAACTATTGAATTAGTCGTCTAATTCTCTTTTCGTCTAGGTACTTAAGAATTCTTATCATCCTAGATGCTATTCAGAATTCATCCATGAACATTTGAAGTAAAATGGAAAAAAACAAAACAAAAAACAGGCTAACTAAGTATTAAATAATGTCTGTAGTTTGACTTTTGGCCTCTTCATGATAATCACCCCGGGTCTCATCCTAAACATTGCCCTTTTAGAATGACAGCTGTGATCACAGTTAAAAAGGATGGAACGGATGTGTCCCCCTACAACCTTCATCAAATAGTCTTAAGTGCATTTGAGCTCTTTCCTCAACTTTGATCCAGTGGCTATAACAAATACACACAACTTTTTCAATCACATTGGTGCCCTGGTCAGAGGAGAACCTCTAGTCACCATGATGTCAACATCAAATAAACTTGTAATGGCTCCTCTCTAAATTCCTCCATATTTTTTATTGTCTTGTCCCCAGCTGTTATGTCAGTCATAAATGTAGGAGAAGGTACAATTTTAAATGCATGGCAGCTCTGTTCATTCTAGAGAAGTACCTCTACTGCTGTTAACTATTTAAATAAATGGCTCCTGGCCAGCTAAAAGCTATTTTGACTTCCTGGCCAGTGCAAGAGTTTAAATTGCAGTTTAATACAATTTGTATCTTCTGCCGCCTTTTTGAACCAGATTCTAATTTGCTTTTATGTTTGGTGTACAGGTTAGAGGGAAAGCACAGAAAGCCAGTCAGAATCCAGAGGAGCGTAGCTGTCTGCTACTGTCTCTAGTCTCCCATGAGACAGACTTCATTGCAAAGCAGCCAGGGAGGAAAAGGATCAATGGCTAAAGAATGATGTATCTTGTTGCACTCCTTTTCCTGGGAACTTAAGGAGGGATTGTGCCACTACATTTCCCCTCCCCCAGGTCTGTACCTAGTTGGTATAATTTCACCCTATAAAAGATGTATAAACGTTTCCAGCCTGCATGTAAAACCCTTTGATGTCACACAGGAATCTCGCTTAAAAGGGCAAAGCAGAAGTCTTTTGCTCCATCGACTTGGGTTTCCCTTCCCCACACACTATCTTTAAAGGAGCAAAATAAAATATCTTTGTTTTCTGTTGTTGAGCTGTTCATTTCCAATTGCCTGTTTTCCTGTCTGCTAATATCCTCAAAGCTCCTGAAATCTAATTAATTTTCTGTTGCCTGCCTGCAGCTGTGGCTAATGCACCCAGAAGGCTTTGCTCTTGACAGTTACAACAGGATGTAGCACTGCTATTGCAAACAGATAAGGAAAATAAACAGGCTCAGGAACTCTGGGCCCACAAACAGGGGACCCAGACTTGCAGGTGATTGGGGGATGTGATTCCATTCTAAAGTGGATTCAGATGAGGGGGCAATGCTAAGGATGGAGGGGAGTGTAGTAGCATGTGAAACTGGGAAAGAGAGGATTAAATTAATATAGGTTTTGCTAACTCTCATAAACGAGTAAGGCTGGATAATTTTCTCCTTTTCATTCTCACTTTCTTTCAGGGTGTTGATCCCTGATGTTGTCTGTGTGATGAACTCTGAAACTGCATATTGCATCAGTCTTTCCCTAAAACATTCCTGGGACAGATTCACTCTGACTTGCCTTGTCATCACTTTACTTAGAGAGGGGAACAACATGCACATGAAATAAGAATATACATCAGAACAGTATAAACATGTAACAATGCCATTTTAAAAAAGACAACTTGGATGTTTTTAACTAACTCCCTAGTGTCACATCACTTTTAGTTACTTACAGATGATTTAACATCACCACCATAGCTTAGAACAGGGGTGGGCTAACTTTTTGGCCTGAGGGCCACATTGCGTTTCCAAAATTGTATGGAGGGCTAGTCATGGGAGGCTGTGACTCCCCAAACAGCCCAAATGGCCCCCACCCCCTATCCTACTCCCCCTGCTTCTCGCCTCCCTGACGGGCCCCCCAGGGACCCCTGTCCCATCGACACCCCGCCCTGCTCTCTGTCCCCTGACTGCCCCTGGGCCCCCACTCCTAACTGCTCCCCGCCTCCCCATCCAAACTCCCCTCTCCTTCCTGACGGACCCCCCCAGGTAGGGTG
Source organism: Sternotherus odoratus (assembly GCA_032164245.1). Classification (NCBI taxonomy): domain Eukaryota; kingdom Metazoa; phylum Chordata; order Testudines; family Kinosternidae; genus Sternotherus; species Sternotherus odoratus. The sequence continues at coordinate 44,295,606 of JAVMKO010000007.1, forward strand.
ATCAGATGTCCCAATTTTATAGGGACAGTCCTGATTTTGGGGTGTTTTTCTTATATGGGCTCCTATTACCACCACCCCCACACCCTGTCCCGATTTTTCACATTTGCTGTCTGGTCACTCTGCCCCCAGGACCCTTGCCCCACCCACCCCACCTGCTCTCTGTCCCCTGGACACTCCACCCTCCCAGCCAACTCCTCTCCTTCCTGACAGTGCCCCCCCTCCCCCAGGACTCCTGCCCCATCCAACCACCTTAGTTTGCCCACCCTGCCCTAGAAGAATGTGGTCAGCCATTTAGAATTAAAATGAGGATTTAAGGCTAACTCATCTTGGAAATCCTGCCTCTTGGAATACAAGAGGAAGAATGATCTAGGAGTTAGGGCACTAGCCTGGGGCTTGGGAAATCACATCCAATTACCTGTTTTGTCACAGATTTCCTGTATGACCTCGGGTAAGTCACTTAGTCTGTCTGTGCCTTCATTCCCCCTCTGTAAAATGAAGTTAATAGCACTTCCCTACCTCACAAGGATGTTCTGAGGATAAATACATTCAAGATTTTGAAGTGCTCAGACAAGGTACTTATGACGGATAAAGTAGACAACTGACAAAAATTTGACTGTCTCTATCCCTGCTTCCACCACATATTTCAATAAAAGAATATGTTTAGCCATGTATTTGCCACTTTTTTTGCACTTTCTACTTATGTAGTTGTACACCAGTTTGTGGTGGTGTGACTCAAAAGATTCCACACATTTGAATCCCCAGATTCATGACATTGACACTTGTCCTTTATAGGAGTGAAATTTTGTATATTTTCTGCATGAGGAACAATAAAATATTTCAAGAGCATAAAATAAGAATATTTTGTATTGATAGAGCCTAAGGCCTGTTCAGTGTGTGCAATTACAGTATATGAGCACAATAGCCACAACTGTTTTTTTAACAATATGCCTTATTTGCAAAATTGTAAAAATCATTTAATAGAAATACTTGGCTGTAGCATTAGAGCTGCATGTCATGTGCAAGTATTTTTTTTACGATTACCATGCACATACTTCATATGTGTATTTCTGGCAAGCAGCAATCAGACAGTCAAACATGGTTTAATAAAGATCTTATCACTTTATACCTCATTATTCTAAACTGACCTATTTTGAAATCCTGAATATAGAAGATGCTTAATATAAGATGTTTTAAATATTTTATGTGCTGCTTAAATAATTAATTTTGGGAAAGTTACTTCTCCACAAAGAAAGGCTGCATCTACTTACATTCTGCTGTTCTTGAGGAAAAATGAAGTAGCCTTTGAACTGCTTGAAGTAATTTGCTATGGTGCCTTATACTAAGTCATGTAGAAGAAAACAGAAAAAGAATAGTTGACTGATTCACCAGAAAAATTATATTTTGTTCACATTGGTCCTTCCACTGGGTACAGCGCATTGGCCCTATTGGCAAGAAGTAGGCAGGAGGATTAATATGATAATGGAGACCTCCTTAGAAATTACTTCCCAGATTGTGTTTTGGGATCTAGTCCACCATCTTGGAAACTCTCCAACTCATGAAAAGCATGGTTCTCTAGTGCTGTGCTTGTAGCTAAATATCTCATATTGTTTAGATGGAAGAGCAGACTGTCTTCAGGGTCAGAAGCTTGACTTAGCAATTTGGCTATTCTAGCAGCTTAACAGGTAATGTTCAGAAGAGGGATCTCAGGTAAATTTGAAAAGAATTGGTGTGACTTTTTAAACATCTTTGATTAATTACAACAGATGGAAAACAAGATGTCACTCTTCTTTCCGTTCCCTGCTCCCCTCCCTTCCTTTCAATTCCATTTTTGTCTCTTTCCCCCACTCCCTTTATTTGGGGGAGGAGGAGGAGAAGAAATCAATAAAATAGAAACAAAACAGGGTAATTTGTAACAGACTTGAGGAAAAAATACTAAATTCCCCAGTGTGAGAACTAGTCATTACCACTCTGCAAACTGTCTCATTGACTTCATAACCCCCCTTCCATTAAGCTGAGTAATATTCACTGCATTTAATGTACAGGTGGGACTGAATCAAATGCTAGACCCAAACATCCTTGCTTTGGGGAGTATTCATATTTCAGATGCAAATTTTGTGGCTTGAGTTCATTTCTTATTTGATCGCCAGTCATCACTCAGAGCTGAGAGTGCATAGAAACAGTATCTGGAATTTCAGCTCCTGAGGTAAAAATATTGGGTCAGATCCTCATCTAGTGTAAATTGACATAGCTCTATTGATGGCAATTTGTATGAAATCTGAACAGCCGTTAAGTTCAATTGCCTGTATCTCTCATTAGTCACGAAAATGTGTGAATTAGTCTTGTTCACACAATTGCTTGCAAAACATGTGTTCTTTGTATGAATCCCTGAAGCCACATGTGAACAAGGGCATACATGCACAAATAAGAGTCTTCACCAGTCATTGCTGTTAGTCATTCATGCTTCTTTATTTTCCTGCTTTAACAGTTTGTCATCCTCTCAGAGAAATAATCAATACTATGTGACTTTTAGATAACCACTTCCATCCTATGAATTACAAATAGCCAACATGAGTGCTTCATTTAACAAAAAGGGGGGGCTAAGAATTTGTTCCTCAGCAAATTCTTTACAAATAACTAACATTTACATGAATTGGGATGAGTTCATAAAAGAACAGAAAAAAGGGTTAAAATCATCAGATAATTAATTTTAAATTATTAATTCAGCCAGCTCTACTATGCAGGCAATGTGTGATTATTGTAAAAATATTTTTATTGCCATTTCTCCAGTTTTCAAATACCTACAGCATCTGTTTCAACTGAAGGAAAATACAAATCCAAGAAAAGTGTTGCCGAGAAGCACATTTTCCACTATAGTAAAATTTAGTCAGTGTTGGACTGTTTTAAAAAAATCTTACTCTTTCAATCAATGTCCTAAAATGACTTTGTTCTCTCAAGTGCTAGTGGTAAACTATATGTGCCTCCATTTGCCTTTTGGACTATTTTTTTAGCGGTGGTATGACATATGTTGACAATAACATTCAGCAAGATGAAGCAAATTTACACATCATTTCAAGGGAACTGAAAAGTAAAGTGAATGAACATTCTTAATTTGGGGAATGAACAAAAACCTATAATATGGGGCTCCACTGCATTGCCTTAGTACTCATCATGAATTATGACGTTAACTCTAACTTGTGGAAAGTGTTTCATAGATCATATTCATGATCAGGATATACAGGACTTCTTATTCTTCTAATATAATCTGAGTACTAGATTTGTTATTGATCCTAAAGACAAAGTGGTATAATGGCAGAAGCACTGGACCAGTTGACTTAACATCACTCATTCACTGAATAAATGTATGTTGTTTACATGTAGAGAGGAAGATGATCAACTTCAAAGGATTGATCAATTAGGTTTCTCACCTTGAATTAGTAAAACTCCACAGTGAGTTACAATGACATTAATGTCTGTGTTGAAGGCTCTTGACCTTGACCTGATGCAAGGATAATAGGTATATCTCTAACCATGATTTACTTGTTTTCCAGATAAATGAATTCTAAAACCTTGTGTCAATATTAGCCCCCTAACTATAGAATTAATCCAACTTCCATGTATGTGCAACCCCATTGGCCTTTGCAGTCTTTTACTACTGGCAAACAAAACCTCTGATTCTCTCTTCTCAGGGGGTAGTAAAAATCCTAAATATGTATCCAAGCTGGATGTAAACTACAAATTCAAATGTCCTATCATCTCTCAGAATTATGGAGAATCCCTGGAGGGCTGCCAAATGCCTGGTAACAAGAGAAGGGGGAAACAGATGGGTGATGGAAGGTAACCTCCATGTTCTGCAATTTAAATATTTATGAAATGGTCACATAAGAAAAGAGGTGGGGGAGGAGGGCTGCGGGAGGAAACAAGGTCTTGGTAGTTTCTAAGAATTCTTCTGATGACTAAGAAAGATATGAGTATATCATATAACAGTGGCTATCTCATGCCCCTGGTTAAAAAAAGTCTTATGATGCAGGAAACTATTTCTGTAAAGATCTGTTGTATGCAATTCACATCTGTCTGGAAACACTCTATAAATCCTATCATTAAAACCAGCTGGGAGTTATTAGAGTGCCATTGTGAAGGAGAATTCACCTTCAATAAGGATGAAGGATCAATTGTCAGGATTGCCCATAGAGACTGCCTGCCTAAAATTTGCCTAGTGAAGCCTGCTCTGCCCCCAGGTGTTTTGGTACTTACTCTAATATACTCTTATTTTTTTTTACTAAATGCTATTGAAAGCTTTGGAAATAGGGACCACAGAAGAGGAATTAAGGGGGACCACATTGACAGATAACTCCAGATTCCCCATACCTCTCCATCTAGTGAGGTAGGTATTCTGCCATAATAATTCAGAACAAGAGAAAGCATTCTCGGGGTGTGACTATAGATGTCTGAGAGTCAAGTTTCAGGAATATGAGCATATGTGAGGTTGGTATTAGGTGCTTATATAAAAATGGACCTTTGTGTTTTATTCATTAGCAATGGGCAAAGCAAACAGTTTTGGAGGACTTTGGCTCAGTTCAGCCTGGATTTGTAACAAAATTTTAGATAAATGAGCAGAGCCTCCTAGGCATATACATTTCAGCTGACAATCTATTGTGAAAAGCTTTCCCATGAGTTTGGATACTTCCTGTTAAAGTTTGAGGTACCATATGAACAGCCTTTCTCATGATACAGTGGTCACCATTAAAAAGAGTGGACTCTTTGCCAGAGATACCACACAGTATTTACAGATTACAGAAAACAACTGCAGAATCATACTGCGATGGGGCGGGACACACCACCTTGGCACCTCCTTCTGGCCATGCTGGGAATTAGCCCTTGGTTACCAATGTGGCTTCCTCTAGTGGTGTCTCACCGCTGCCACTTCTGCTCCACCTCTAAGATCCACGTCACTCCCTGCACCACAGCTTCCTCATCTGGGCATGGCCCTCCGGCTTTGCCCCACTCCACTTTCTCTTCCCTTCTGGGGGAACTGGTTGTCTCTAGTCCAGCCACTTGCCACTGTGACCTACTGCGGCCTTCGGTCTAGCCCCTCATTTCAAGGGGTAAACTGCAGTCCGAATACTGGCTTCCCGCTTTGTGGCTACTTCAGGCCCCAACCCAGGGGCCCTATAGCTGGCAGCCACATGCTACCACTCCTCCATCTCCCACTGCCTATTTCCCTCGGGCACTTGCCTGTAGCTCTAGCACCTTCCTGGCCCTTTGTATCAGGGGCCTCAGTCTGGCAGTCCTCAGTCTGGAGTTCCCTATTGTTCCCAACCTTGCCCCTAAGCACTGACTCTATGGATGCTCCGGGGCAGGAGCACCAATAGAGAAAAACTGGTAGGTGCTCTGCACCCACCGGCAGCCAAGCTCCCTGCCCTGCCCCGGCTCACCTCCGCCTCTACCCTGAGCATGCCGCGTCCCCGTTTCTCCTCCCCGCTCTTGCTGACAAGAAAGAACTATTTTGTGGTGCAACAAGCTGTGGGAGGAAGGGGGGTATGAACGGGGGAAGAGGCGAAGCCAGGTCGGGGATTTGGGAAAGAGGTCCAAAAGGGGCAGGGAGGGGTCAGAGTGGGGTCAGGACTTTGGGAAAGGGGTTGGAATGGGGGCATGGCAGGAGAGGGTGGGACAGTGATGGAATCAGGGCAGGGCCATGGGGAGTCAAGCACCCACCGGCACCAAGAGAAGTTGGTGCGTATGACCTTGCCAAAAAAAATATGGAGTGCCTGCTTAGCTTTTCCTAAGTTTCACCCATTTCTCTTTCCAGCAGTTCTACCCTCTTCTAAGGTACTCCTCTAAGGGAGCCAGTCCTTTTCCCTTGCACTCCAGGGAGAGACTGCCCCTGCTCTGTTGAACTGCCCTTCTTATATGGCCCTGCCTGGCTGTTCCAACAAGCCTTCTCCTGATTGGCTCTCTACAAGCCCTCCTCCCATTGGTTGGGTCTTGCACAGCCTCCCTGAGGGCTGCTTTACCCTCCATCTACTTGTGTGGGGAAACCACCCCACCACACATAGATTCTGAATAACTGCGTACAGGGTGACTTTTTAATGGCAGCCTCTATTTTAATATGTCTACTTTCATTCCTGGTCAGAACTATAAAATATAGACATAAAAGTGGATAATAATAGGAAATATCCAGATTTTTCTCAAAAGCCTCCACATTTGGTTCAAGTGTCTAGCAAAGTTTTGGCTCATTCTGACTTTATCTATTTGCCTATATTTAAACAGAAAACAGCAATAACTTCAGCCTAAGTTAACCAAGTAATGCACAAATTTCTTTGGAGACAGACCTTAGCAGCAGGTGTGTGTCTGTGAGTGTTTGACAGTGCTATGCAGTCTTCTTTGGAGACCCACTAGCAAAATTAAATAGCCCGGTGAAGGATGTGGCCAATGCCTTTATTATTTCATGAATATTCAGTGCCCCTGTCTGTTTGTTTAGTTGTGTTTCTGCTTGGTTGCTATGTGCTTACAAAGAAGTTAATTCCAACAGGAGCACACAGCATGTAGAGAGGAAAACAGAAAAACGCTTCTGATAGCCTCACTTACCAATACATAAAATGCAGAGAAAATGGTTGTGAAATCTATCCTTGACACCTCCCTTCCCCCTACCCTCCCACCTCCTGGGATGAATAAAAAAGCTTTCCAGGTTTAGGGGCCCAGGGCTGGCAAAAGGGACATTGAACAGGATAAAAGGGCAATCCTTGAAGAGCAGAAGAATGGGGAAGGGAGTCAGGCAGGCAGGTAGGTAGAGACTGCAGGTACAGACTCCCTTTCCCCTCACTCACCACTTAGACAAGTGAGGGAGTCTGGATATGCTGGGCCTACCTAAATAGTAGGCAAGAGAATTTGGCACATAGACTAGGAAACGTATCTGTCACTATGGCTGGCAGGGGAAATCCACCTCACTGTATAACATTTCCTGGAATGCCTCCTGGGCTTAGATAAGGTGCTTGGACCAATCAGGGGCCATGAGGAAAGTTGTCAGTCCAGCCTTCTGATGTGTTACTTCCTGTGACACTTATCTCCATGGTCTGTATGATAATGCATATGGCCCTATCCTGGCTGCCAGGGAGTGGCGTAGAGGTGTTGGCTGTCCAGCTCCCATAGAACCTCACAGATATCTTCCAATTCCAACACAGTCTTAAATACTCCACAGCAAAGGGCCCAACTTGTTTAAGGAGGTGCTATGACATGTATATGTTCCAGTAGGAGTTCACTTGTTTGCATTGTACTTTCTTTCTGCTAGGCTAATGGAGACTGGCTCACTCTCCTTGAAAAATATTTGTGGTTCCTCCATAATATAAAACCTGTTTGCTTAAAGCTGAGTAGTTTTGATGCACGGCACATCATAATCATGCAATGAGAAAAGGCTTTTTTTTTTTACGCTGCTTTTGGAAACAGAAGGACTTCTAACACATGTTCATTTAATCCTTTGATTTATTTGGAGAATGTTATAGTCAACAGTGAGCCTTTTAACCAGCTCTAAATTTGCCTTGGGTATTTATTCTGTCCATCATAAAACTAGTTTTATTGCCTACTTTAGCACAAATACTGGTGTTATCAGTTACATCCAGTGATGATGCTGCCTTTAAAAAGGAAAAAAAATATGGAGTGCCTGCTTAGCATTTCCTAAGTTTCACCCATTTCTCTTTCCAGCAGTTCTACCCTCTTCCTTGTTCACAATACTTGCTTTCAAATCAGCCATTTTGTTAATTTGACAAACCAGAGTTTCTACTAAGCATCATCCTAAAGTAGCATTAACTGAAGCACACATGCACATCCATTCTGAAAGAGAGTTGTCACAGTGGATTACCCAAATTGGCATATATCACGAAAAGGCCAAGCAGCCTAGCATGATTGCTGTTCTGGGCCCCTGTCAGTTATCACCAGAGTGTTAAAACTCAAAAGAAAGCATTGGGGGGGGGGGGGGATTTCAGCATTTTGAGGCCATTAGCAGACAGTGTAAATTAGACTTACGCTGGGGAACTGGCCCTGAATACAGTGGTTTCAGGGTCAGGTTGGATGATGACCAGACAGCAAATGTGAAAAATTGGGACAGAAGGTAATAGGATCCTGAATAAGAAAAAGATCCAAAAATTGGGACTGTCCCTATAAAATTGGGAGGTGGGTTAAAAATCCTCTCTTCCAAATCTACTCTGGACCAAGCCATCCATTTTCCTGCAGACTTGCACAGTTTTGTTAGCCTTCCTTTGTGTGGCTGTACATAGTGTAGACTAAATTCTGCTTTCACTGAGCCCAGGCACCCATGTTGACTCTGATGGAGTTGTATGAGTTCAAATTAAAAAAAGACTCAACTGCATACCTCCTTAAGATAGTGAGGTGCACAGTTCTTAAAGCATTTTAACAATGGTGTTTTAAAATTATCCTTGTTTGCCCATTTTAAAAAAATATCAGTTATTTATTAGTTAATATAAAATAGAACTTGATTTTGTTCCCAGGCTGGTTGCTAACTCAGTTCTTAACAGCAGATTTATCAGAGAAATAGTAGAATGTGAACTTGTTTAGTCAAACCACGCAGCATTTCTTTTGACTGTGATGAAATCATTGTGTGTGTGTGTGTGTGTGTGTGTTTAAACAAAAGCATTCCTAGCTACCAGATAAGCAAGCCTCTCGTTGAGAAAGATAGAAGACGAATGGTAGTGTCTCTCCCAGAATACAGAGGAAAATAGGAGCTGTCATCTAGAAAATGACAAAGCTGTCTCTAGTCCCTGTGGATTAGTACTCCATCTTTTACTGAACAAATAGACTGTTAGCTAAAGGTTGTTGCCTGCAAGCCAGATGCAAGAAGTCTCACCTGTATGAGATTGACACTATTAATTGTCAGTTAAAATTTATTATAATTATTAAGTATTGTAATTATTTGTATTTCAGTAGAACCTTTGGGCCCCCAGTGTGCTAGGCTCTGAACAAACTCACAGTGCAAGACAGTCCTTGTTTCAAAGAGCTGACCATTGAAATGAAGGATGGGAGAGGGGCACAGAGAGACATGGCTAGAGGCAGGTCAGTGGTACAGATAGAAGCCAGATTTCTCAACTCCCAGTTCAGTGACCTATCCACTTAACAACAGTGTCTCTCCACTTACGGTAAGCTGGTCAATGATGAAATGAGTCAGGCACAAAGTAACTGGGATTGTCTTTCCCTAGTGATTCCGCAGTCTTTTCTTGGGACTTGTTTTGCCACAACATGGGTATTGTTGCTATCCCTTGCTGGATCAGAACAACTTTTGGCTCCCTAATAGTACTCAGGCAAGAACAACTTGCTGATTACATGGAATACCATCTGCCGCCATTGCGTGGCACTCGATGTCAGCCTATCCAGATTCTTAAAATGGCACCAATCAGTGTAGTATATAGTGGTCAAAAATATAGACCATATATCCAATTGTGATTGGCCTATGGTCAACCCTCTGTGCAGGTCTGATTTCTCCAGCCCAGTCACACAGGGAAGATAAACCCTGACTTGCGTGATGATTATGGTAGTGTCAGACAGTAGAAATGAAGTCTCCAGGGGATACCAATTGGCATTTCAGCACTTTTGCTGTCAAAGAACTGACTTGCACACGTGCATGCGCGCGCACACAATGTTAAAAGTCCTTGGAAATTGAACACATGGTGAGAAACCACTAATTATTTGTAACTGGAAAGTGAGCATCTTTTATTGTCTATGTGCTATTATGTAGCAGGCATAAAATGACCTTAGATATCCCTATTCCCCCCTTTAAATAAAAAACAAACAAAAAACCCTTCCTTTAGTTTCCATTATTTGTAGTAACCCAACTATAACAAATCCAGTTCATGCTTTAAGAGTGAAACTGTTTAACATTGGAGGAGTGATAATGATTTACAGTAAGTTAAAAGGAATTCCTTTAAGAGCATAAATATTGTAAACATTATAATGTAATGGGCCTGATTTTCCTTTCACTTTCCATGTGGTTTACACCAGTTTAACTCTGTCTGCTTCAGTTGAGTTCATTCTAATTTACACCAGCAGAAGAGGAGAATGCACCCAAATGTTTTTGACCGGGGTGGGGGCTCATTCTCATATTACTATTGCATTTTAATTTTATTTCAAGTTCTAGGTTATGTTCCGTTTATTTATTTGTTTGTTTGTTTATTTTAAAAGCATGTGTGAGAAAAAGGGGAACCATATTCATGTCACACTAAAAGCTCTGTTTGATTTTTCCCCCTTCTTCCTGCTGTCCTTTCTTCTTTTTCATTCTTTTATTTTCAATGACATTTCCTATGATGAGCACTCTGAAAGAATAGCTATTGCCTCTCTTGTCAGTTTTGTTTTGTCAGCTCTGAATGCTGGGTCTTGCTTTGCCATTTTCAAGGTCTCTTTCAATCCCTGGAACACAGCTGGCGCTTCAATCAGGAGCTCATACCGTGAAGAAGCTGGCAGTTGATCCCCAACCAACTATGTGGAAGATATATAATATATTTCACAGTACACAGTGGAATACCCTTTTCATTTCATCACTGAGAGAGACTGTATCACTCATGAGTTCTATATAAAAATATTAATAATGTCCCATTCTCCTAAGGGATGTGAACATTTTTGGGTTTGAACTTCAGTGACCTTAGCTTGTCAAGCTGATATGACTTTAACAAATTCAGCAATGGAAACTTTTTTGTGTCTTGATTTTAAGATCTCATGTGGTCTCACATCTGAGGGCATTTTTAATCACTTCTCTGAAGAGGTTGCGGGAATAGGAGTGTTGAAAGAGAGTTTATGGAGACCCAAATGGCATAGAATAGCATAACTGAATTGTGTAATAGACAGTAACAGATTAAAGAGGAATTATTTTAAATGCACTTACCTTTGCTTCTAATAATTATTATTGATTTCAATTAACCATTCAATATTTTTGAAAATCTCTCCCATACCCATTTATGCTGGTTTCCTTTTTGTATGTCCATGAACGTGGATAATAAAGCAAATCCAGGCAAAATTCCCATAAGGAATGCACAATGAATACAGATATAATGAAAGTCATGAGACAGCAGTGTGTGCCAAATGAATTTTTGCACCATTATTATCTTATTGTCTAGGGACAATCCCACCCTCACCCAGGGATGATGGTGGGGGTGCAGTCCAGCAGAAGGGCAGGGCACAGCAGCTCAGGATGCTGAGGGCAATGCCTTCTGTAGTGCTCCTTATTGGTTACCCAGAAAGAGATTCCTGTGGCAGCATGTGCACAAGCAATCCAGCGATTAACCAAAATCATCCCCAAGCCAGCTAGTCACGAACACTGGACTGTAGGGCACTACCTGGGATATTAATCTGATCCTTCAAAGGGCTTGACCCTGCAAGATGCCTGAATGTCTTCAACTCCTACTGACCTTATAAAATTAGGCCCCTAATGTTCCAGGATCAACCAGCTCTGTCCTGCTCTGATCCTATGCAAGTGCACTAGGGGAGAAAGGTTTCCTTTAGCATGCTATGTAGGGCAGGACTTTCATGTTATTTATATACATAATGTCAATGTATATATTCATATTTTAAATCTAGATGGAATGTGCTAGTGGCACCTAGTGGCACCTTGAAGACTAACAGATTGATTTGGGCATAAATTTTGTGGGTAAAAAACCCCACTTCTTCAGATGCATGAAGGGAAAATTACAGATACAGGCATACAGACTTATTGGCACATGGAGAGAAGGGAGTTACCTTACAAGAGGAGAACCAATGTTGAAGGCCAGTTTAGTTAAGGGTGATGTGGTCCACTCCCAATAGTTTATGGCCAAATAAATCTGTTAATTTTCAAGGTGCCAACGGACTCCTTGTTGTTTTTGTGGATACAGACTAACACGGCTACCCGTGTGATACCTAGTAACTATTGTACATATAGGTCAACCTTTAAGAATTCATGTGCAATATTTTATCCATCCACGAAAACTGATGAGACCAGATAGGTGAGGTAATATCAATTATTGGACCAATTTCTATTAGTGAGAGACAGAGAGAGCAAAGCTTTTGAGCCAGAGTTCTTCATCAGGTTACATCACCCACCTTCTCTTTCTAATATCCTGGGACTGACACTGCTACACCACATAGAATAGTGAAAACAAAATCAGTATCATGCAAACTTTTCATTTTAACCATCTGGGTGAGCAAAAGCTAAACAAAACCATTAAGTAACAAGTTTAATGTAACGTGTATTTTCACTTTAAATACAAATCAAAGAGGAGCACATTCCTATTAGTGCCTGAAATAAATCTAACATGCTATATACACCAAACATTGGTTCTTTAAGTGATACGGTGTATACATGTGAGGCTTTTTTCCCCTGTTTAATTTTTTACACTCTTATTCACTTCTCCATGTCATCTCTCTGCTGCTTGAAGTGACAACCATGGCTAGTTTAGCCAGTTAAGATGTCACTGTGGGTTTTCTTTACTACAAAGGAGACAAGCCACTGTCAGCCATTGATCTAACAGCATGCACACTAGCCTGAGAGCTGAAAGCTGTTCAGAACTGTCCATAGGTTTTTCTTCTTCATCATCTTCATCTCCTTCTTGTGAACCCATCTGAGCTGTTGCACAGCTCCCTTTCTCACTATATTTAAACACAGGGTTGCTATTATCAGACTGCCCCTTTCCTTAGGCAAACTTATATGCTGAATTGTCTAAAAACAGTATCAATTCTATAAGGGATGCAAAATAATGTTAACGTATAAATTATATAAGATCTATTACAAATGTTACAAAACTAGCCAACATTCACATTTAATTAATCTAAGTCATTATATCAAATATAGTGAAATCTGGCCAATCTGGTCATGTATTAAATATTTCTTTTGAACTGACACACACAGTTTCCCAATTGTTTGATCTAACAGGAGTTTTCCATCTCTAATTTCTCTACATTCTATTTTAAATATATTAATATGGTGTAATTTATTAAATATTTAGCAAACAGGTAGAAGATGTAAGAATTATTCTGCAAACTGCTTGGGAAAATGGGTGTTTCTGATATGTTTGTAGAGAGCCAGCATCTTGATTGAACAATTATTCAGTTAATATAATTATATTACATTAAAATAAGGATCCAGTCCCTAAACTTGCATAACTGCCATTGACTTCTGCAGGGTGTTTTTTTTTTCCCAAATAGAAACCACATGTTCCCACCAATAAATGGTTTGCTGCATGTGTTCCCAGTATAGCTGAGAAACAGAAATAGTTAGTAGAGCAATACTCTTACCCCTACAGTGCAGTAAACTATATTGCCAGACATTTAAAATTTAATTTTTTAACTATCAGCCTTCTCCCCCCCAAATTACATAAAAAATAACAGTTTTCTTAGGGATTTAATTAGGTCACCTCCAAGGGTTATCTTTGCCTCTCCAAAATTAGCTTTCTTGCCCACACTTGGGAGGGCAATTAGGACCCCATCTTATTAACACTGAAAGATAAAAATTCAGTATTGTCTTGTTTCAGGACATAATCTTTCATGCTTCACAGCTCTATTTTGCACAATGAGTTGCAGTGAAAATACTGTGAGGGGGGAGGGAAAAGGGCAGACCTGAAAGAACTAAATAAATACCCAGTTTAAGGAAGTTCCTTAAGGCTTTCCATTCACTGACCTTGATAAATACAGCTCCGGAGCAGAAACAAAGCTGGAAGGGGTTGGTGAACTGTAATTAGATCCAATAACTTCCCCTAACTAAATTTCTAACACAACATTTAAAGAACAGGGTGTTTATATGAAGTTGAAGTAAATCCTCCTTTTGAGTAAGGGAGTTTAAATAGAAACTACATTTATAAGTCTTGTGGTTCATCTATTTTCTCATGATGAAATTCTATTGCATTTTATTTTTAGCTAGGAAATATCATTCTTTCACAACTGTACAACTGCTAAATGTTAAAGCCCATCGAATTTCATTCTCACATGAAAAAGTCCTTCCATTCCTTTCCCCTCCCATCCCCATTGAAAAATAAACAGTGTATTTTGATTTTTCTGTAAATATTCAGGAAATTTCTAGATTCCAATTATTATTTTTAAAAGATGTTGTCTTTGAAAGATAATTTTTATAAAACTAAGTTTTTGTGCAGTAAAGAAAATCTATTGTATCTTGCTTCCTGGCTAAACACAGTCCTTTCATAAGAAGCCTCCATCCCAATGCATTGTGCAGTAACAAGCAAAATGACCCTCCAGGGTCATGGGATAACACTTACCCCTTGATGCTTGCTTTTTTTTTTTTTAATTTTTCTTTTTTCTTTTTCTTTTTCTTTTTTTAGTGGCACCTGCTGTGAGGCTTTTAGTATAAATACAGAGTGTTTGCAACAAATCACAGATGTTTTACGCACTGGAAAAATCAACAGGAAGCAATCACTAAAAGAAAAGCAGAACCAATGGGGGGAAAGGAAGGAGAGAAAGAGAAACCTCATTGCATTTTCTATTATTTATTTATTTACTTATCTTCATTCTATTTTATTGTTTGTGCAGTACTGGCAATGTGTTTGGTGCTCTACATCTGGCAGAACTTTGGTTGGAAGCTCATATAGCTCATGTACAGTGCCTGTTTAAGCTACTGTTGTTAGACCCTCAATTTCAAGAGCATTAAATGTACTCAGGTTTGTTTCTTTTGTTATTAACCAAGAAATACTATAAATTCAGTGAAAGCAGTTCATATTTGCTGTCTTTCTTTTTGCTCCCCTCCTAAACTTCTCCCAAACATTTTTCTCTGAACTTAGTTCTCCATGCAATCCTGCCTGATGTATTCTTTTTTTAAAGGAGAATAGCAGAGCCATACCTATCTGGTTCAAAACATTGTCCAAAACCCCGTGTGAGGAAAGGAAAGCGATGTGAGCTGCTAAGACTGTTCATGGGTTCTCCCTGCATTGTCTCTAGGCGGGTTTAAAGGAATCTCTCCCCAAACATCTTCGTATTGTAGTTCCCACATGCTTTGCAGAGGGAACTGCGAATTTCAGCCACTGTGACTTTAAGGACAAAAAACAAAGAAGAATAAACATTTGAATGGGAGAAGAAGACCAGATTTTTTGAAAAACATTGCTGTTGACTATGTCCCCAAAATCAGAAATGTGGATGAGGCCACCAAAAATTGTGAAGACATTCTGTTCTACAAAGAGTTTTCTCACTAATGCTAGAACCTCGTTACCTATATTTAATTTACTACGAGGGGCACAAAGTATAATATAATAATTTACATTTGAGGTTTCCTGATGTATAAGAGAGATTGAACTGTCTAATGTATAACACCAAATGTTATTACAAATGGTATCAGTAAAACTTACTTGAAGTTCTTTTACTCCATATTCTAAATATTTAGTTTTCATTATTTCAGGGGGCAAGGAGTTATTTCTCAGATATTTATGTACTTTCAGACAGGAAGCCTTTCATAGGGTCTTTCAAAAACAATATTTTTGGTTTCTTTCCATGGGGTGAGTAGTGTTCAGACCTGGATTTCTTAACAGCAAAATACTTCAGATCTAATAAGTACAGTGAAGTTGAACAAACATTACCCAAATTACTTTGTATAATTTTTTCAAACACTAACCAACATACCTTTTGGGATGGTGGGACCATTATTCCTAATTTGATTTTTGTTTTGATAGAGAAAATCTTCTCAAAATATCAGTATGTCTTAAACAGGGGGTGGATTTGGAGCTGCCAATAATAACTTATGACTACTGTATTTTGATGAGTTATCTTACTGTATGTATCTATTGTGCTAATAGCAACATTGTCAGCCGGGGTATATCAGGATTCACCACCTCTTCTGCAGGCACCTGACGGACAATGCTGGAGCAATGTGCTGTGATGTTCTGGCTAGACCGCTGGCTAAACAGGTTTTTCCAGGAAAGTCACAGCCCTGGGAGGGGGGGGAACAGCAAAGCCTCAGAAGGGTTGTAATTCACTGACACTCTCTCAAGTAGGTTAAAGTGGAGACCTAAATTAAATATAGAAGGTAGAGATTCTCTGTCCCCAAATTCAGGAGGTTGGAGGGGGGGGTCTGGATAAGACATGCCTACCTAAGTCTTTAGGTAAGATAGAGATGCATATTCTGTTGTTTTACCAATACCTTTTCTCTTACGTTTTGTTCCCATGATTAAGATTAAACAATATTAAGGGCATGGCTACACTTGCAGATGTAGAGCACTTTGAGTTAAATCAGCCTTCATAGAGCGCAGTAGGGAAAGTGCTGCAGTCTGTCCATACTGACAGCTGCAAGCACACTGGCCTGGCCACATTTGTGGCACTTGCAGTGGCATTGGGAGCGGTGCATTATGGGAACCTATCCCACAGAGCACCTCTTCCCATTTTGGTGCTGTGGCTTGTGGCAAGGGAACAGGAGGTGCATGGCATTCTGGGTCCTGTCCCAACATTCCGTGATGCATCGCTTCGCATCTCAGCAATCCCTGTGCTTCCGTCCACATTTGGCACCATCTTTCATCTGGAGTCAGAACGTGGAACAGTTGTGCTACCACTCTTAGGCCTTTACTGCAGTTTTTTGGCTGTAGTGAAAGCTACAGTTCACAATGTGGCCTCATGCAGCTGTTTGGGCAAGTGGATCTGTATAGTTCTGATCTAGGGCCGTGATCCAGCCAGCAAGCTTTCCCTCCACCCTGCTGTGGACAACCCCCAATATACACTGAATCTCCCTGTTCCTCTCACTTCTTTCCTCTCATAGAGAAAAACGGGCCTTTGTTGCCTTTCTTACCCACACAAAGGAGAACCAGATTTTGCCCTATAAGAACAGTCTGTCAAGTTCTTTTCCTTTCCCAAATAAAAGCATTTGTCAGTTTCTGCAATAAAACATTAAGAGATCCTAAGGGGCAACAGGGAAAAGAGAGTTTTTTTATAAAGACTGGCCAAAGTAATAATTTAGGCCATCCCTTTTATTCACAAATCAGTGGGATGCTCATAAAAAGAATAAGATACTATTCAACATGAGTAAAGGAGGAAGAATCTAATCTTTTAAACAGTACCACATTAATGCATGCAAAATATAGATGACATAGAGACAGTTACCATCTAATGGTAAGTCTGATAAATACTCAGAAATTAGGAATTCCAAAAGTTTATGCTAAATACTCATCTTTATCTCTTTGACTTAACTTTGACTGGCTCGTGTACATCTTTAAAATATAGTCTCACTATGCTTATATTTTCTTATTTTTTGACTGATACAATAACTGAATTCTTGCACAATTGTTATACACAGTACACACTGTATTTAGCATAATTTGCTACTGTTTAATATGTGCTGTATTTATGCTGAAAACAAAATTTTGATTTAAATTAGGTGATTAATTCAGTACTGGAATCCGTCACAAATTCTGATAAGCTCTTTGAAAAGAATTAACATTTATATAAAAGCGCATTTGGAAAACAAAGGTTTTATGAAATGCATTAAACAGGATGGTTGTAAAACTTAAAGGAAACACCTCTAATGACTTTTTTTGTCCAAGTCCCATTTTTTGTCTGTATTAATCACCCATTTCCAATGTTAAAAGTTAAGTTGATATCAATACATTCCTAAATTAAAGATAAAACAATAAGAGATAATATTCTCTCATTATCTGATGTTAGTATCATACTGTGGCATGCAGTTTAGTCCAATGTTGCATTGCTTGCGACATATATGAAATTCCCGTTCGAGCCACTCCTGGCATCAGTTTCAAACTCTTCTGTCGCGTCCTCAGGTGACCACACGTCAGTCCCGCCCTTTAAATTCCCAGGGAAATTTGAAAATCCCCTTCCTGTTTGCTCCAGCCAGGCGTGGAGTGCTCCTCAGGCAATCGTTGCAGGTAACCATTTTGCTTGCTCATGGCTCCACGTGCCATGGCTCCTCACAATAAGCGAGCTTCACCGTGGAACAATGGCGAGATGCTGGACCTCATCAGTTGTTGGGGGGAAGAGGCCGTCCAGTCTCAGCTGCGGTCTAGCCTCAGGAATTACGATACATATGTCCTGATATCACGGGCCATGGCGGAAAGAGCCCATGACCGGGACACTCTGCAGAGCCGGGCAAAAGTAAATGAGTTTAGGATTGCCTATCGCAAAGCCCGCGACGCAAACAGCCACTCTGAGGCAGCCCCTGTGACTTGCAAATTCTACGATGAGCTGCACGCGATACTTGGTGGTGATCCAATGTGCACTCCATCGACCACCCAGGACACTTCTTCCCAGCCCATCAGTGAAGGGGCCGTGGGAGAGGAGGCCGAAGAAGAGGAGGATGGAGAGGAGCAGGATGGAGAGGAGCAAGAGGAGTATGAGGCAGCGGCCGCGACAGCGACCCAGGGCATGGAGGAGTCACAGGACACATGCAGCCAGGAACTCTTCTCAAGCCCAGAGGGCAGCCAGAGCCAGCCACAGCGTCCGGCGGTTGCGGAGTGAAGGGCAGCAGCAGCGGATTGCGCAGGTACAGCTACTTTTCTATAGGGAAGGCAGGCAACTTGGGCGAGGGTGGAAAGGGATGCTTGCTGCATGCTTGCCTACATGTGGAATAGTGCACTGATGTACTCTATCACATCAGAGTAATTGTCATCAGTGATTTCTTCAAAGGTCTCAGTAAGAGCTCTTGCAATGTTCCTGCGCAGGTTTCTCGGGAGAGCCAGCATGGTCCCTGTCCCGTCCATGGTTACTAATCCCCACCACTGTTCTACGAGGGGTGGGGGGAACATTGCTGCACATAGGCAAGGTGCGTATGGCCCTGGCCGAAAGCCGCATCTCATTAGAATGCCCTCCCTTTCTTGCTCCATCACCCGCAGCAGCGAGATATCTTCCAGCATGAACAGCTATACAGAGAATGTTGGGACAGTGCTCAGAGTACGGTTCCCGCAAATGCCCTCCGCTCCCCCCAAGCCATAGGACAGCAAGGCAGGGAAACAGTCATTCCCCCTGCATCCTGAGGCAACTCACCATGGCAGGGGCTCCGTTGCTGTCTGTGTGCTATAGCTGTGTGGGACAGGCAAACAGGACAGAGAAACATGGAATGCGGGGGAATCATAGCACTGTCTGGAATCATAGCACTGTCTGTTGTGAACAAGGGAATCCTCTGTTTTAACTTTGCACTGACTTTCCCTAGTTTCAACCTTGAACACCCCATCACCATCAGTCTTATCTGCAGCTGAGAAGCTGAGGAGGATTAGAAAGAAATCACGAAAGAGCAAGGAAGATCTTTTACAAGTTCTGCAACAGTCTGTAACGGAGAATCGCGTTGCACAGCAGTGGCGGGAGAATGAGAGCAAGTGGAGGGATGAACAGATCCAGTTGAGGGAGATGGCTCGCGAGCAGCGCGCTGAAAAGCGCGCTGACAAGCTGTTTACATTATTACAGCTGCAAGTAGAGACTCTGCAGTGGATCGCTGCCGTTCAGGAGGAGAAGCAGCACCGTGCTTGCCGCCCCCATTGTCATTTGCCCCCTAACCCTTCCCCTTCTGGCCCTCTGTCCCCTTCGGGCCACTATTAACAGCTGCCTGGTTATTACCACCCATGGCAGCCTCCAACCCCCCTGTCTTCACCGACCAACCCACAGACCCAGCACCCTTATCCACTGCACTCAACCCCTAATAACAAGCATAATCGCCCTCTGCAAATGGGGTTGGAGGAACACAGCAACTCGAAGGGTATTGGAGGTTATGACTGTGGATCACGTAACTCTGTTTAGCTGTCATGCAAAGTGATCCGACGAAGTGGGTATTAGCCCACGAAAGCTCATGCTTCAAAACTTTATAGTTAGTCTTTAAGGTGCCACAGGACTTTGTTACCTCTGCTATTCCAGACTAACACGGCTACCTCCCTGATTAGTGATTTTCTAGTGCATTTTAATTTGTCAGATTTGGTATCCTATAAAGCAACTTTTTAAACTAGTCCTTGACTTAAATCACATTAATAATACCCCCCTAAAAATATTCTCTCAAGCATTGCCATTAACAAAAATAATAATAATAATATTTGGCAGTTTCTCTATAGAGAGAAAAGAGCATTTGGAATAATGTTGGGTATTTTGCCAAGACTGTCAAATGAGTAACACTTCCACTTTCTCAGCTCTGTCTCATTAAAATTGTATTCTAATTCTGTCTCAACTTGGTCTCTTTGCTTCATAAGTCATTGCCTGCTCATTACTTGTCGTGTGAGAGATGAAATTTATTCACACTTGATAGCAGGGATAAAGAATTGAAAGGCAGGCAGCTGGAAGAAAATGAAATTAGCTTATTTTAATGCTTTTTCGAGAAGACCTTTTCATAGCCATGGGTTACCATAAGTGTCAGTTTGGATTTGTGGCACTATGTTTGTTTAGTTTGTTGGGGCTTTAAAAATATATATATACAGCATTTGAAGCACTAAAATATGCTTTCATTTGTCATCTCAATGAAATAATGTTCAATATCTATGTTGATAATAGGGTCACATATTTGCTACAATATTCTGTAATTATGCAATCATTATAATTGTCCAACACAGACTAAATTTTTGCTATTGTTTTATGTTAGATTCTGCTGCAGAGTCCCTAAGTGAATGCTATACTCTCTCAGTGGTTTTGGGCAAATTATATAAAACGTAATATAACTTACAAGCAATTTAATGTGGAATACAGAGGGGAGCTGAGCTTTCTAGCCCAAATATTCTATCTCAAGCTTTGAATGTCAAAAGAATGCATTAAGGGATTTCTAATTTTGAATATAGGAGAGTATTAGAAGCAAATTGACTAAAAGCACAGTGCTTTTCCATTATAAAATTGAGTTGTTAAGGAATTATATGGTCTAATTACTGAACTTGGTATTTTTGACTACTTGGATTATGAACAGATATTGTCATTAACTAGCTAATTAAATTGACTGCAATAACAAGCAGTAATTTAGAAATATGTTCTAAATTAGTTTTTATATGAAAGCAAAGTCTTTGTTGATCTGTGTATATGATTAGTGTCAAGTGTCATGAATTAGCTCAGGGATCTCTGTGGAGGAAGGGTGTCACATAGAGAAATATCTGTACATGTATTTGAGAGACAGAGACAGCCAGAGAAGCTGTTAAAATGTTTTTATTAAATTAAAAAATGAAATAAAATACAGATGAAAATGCACACATTGTTGTCCATATCTTAATGAAATATATCCATATACGGAAAGCGAAACACATTCATTTGTCAAAAAAGAGTCAGACAAAACTCTATTTGAGGCTACATATTAATTCTTTAGTTGCTCAAAACTACTCCCACTGAAATCAATGGAAGTTTTTAGTGAGCAGGAACAAAGAATCGGGCCCTTAATCTTTAAATCATACAATTTGCAAATGCTTTACAATGACAACTTTTGAAGCCCGATAATTAAATATGATATACAACCAATTCTGTCAAAGCCCCTTTATGATTTCAAAGTATGGAAATCTTTTTTGAACATAATAAACTGAGTTTATATAAGCAGTGAACCATATTCCCAAACAGACTTGGGTTTGATGTGGATATTGTAAAGGAAAACACATTAGCTCAGGGTTTCTCAAACTGGGGGTCGCGACCCCCCGGGGGGGGTCGCCGAGCGCTCCCCGGGGGGTCGCGAGCTCCTGCCACCGCATCTCGCAGCGGTGGGGACGGGGGATCGGGGCGCTCCCGGCAGCCCACCCGCCCGCGGTGGGGACGGGAGACCGGGACGCTCCCGGCAGCCTGCCCGCCCGCAGCGGGGATGGGGGACCGGGGTGCTTGCGCTTTTTTTGTGTGGGGGGGTGGTTTTTTTTGTAATTCGGTGGCTTTTCGACGGAGGGGGTCGCGCCGTGCCGCCGGATCACAAAAAGGGGTCACGGTCTCAACTAGTTTGAGAACCGCTGTGTTAGCTGGACTGGAAAGTTGAGTATCCTCTAGGGAGCTTTCATTGTAGATTTTGTTTCATTGGTTCTTTTCCCACTATAATATTCTCATCACACTCTTATGTCTTTCATTCTGTTGGTCTGCTCATTGGCTTGGGGAATGGGGAGTCATTTAAATAGGACATAATAGTAACACAGCAGTAAACTGAGATGTTACCGGTTGGATTTAACCTTGATATTATTTTTTAAATAAGTCATTTTCAAATAGTTCATGCTGACAGTGTCCCTATATACAGAATTAACCTGAAATGTTTGAAATTGGTTCATGCAACATGGGTTAACCCTAATAGCATCCCAAGGCCAGAGGGCAAGGTGCTCCCTGCTATCTAATAGGGTATTTCGGCTGGTTTGACTACTGTACCGCCAACTCATTGGTGTCACGGTCTGTATCAAAAAGGTGTCATATAATATATCTTTGGGAAACCAATGGCACACTGGTGATTAATATCATTGTGAAATGTATATATTAATACTGTATGGGTAGTTATGGATGTTCCATGATAATATGTTTTATTTAAAGTCTGTATTTGAACAAAGTAGAAAACAGGTTTGCCCAAGTCTTGAATGCAAATTAAGCAGGGTTAACTAGTGATAGTGGGATTAGTTTACATATGCAGTAAATAGAACCATCAAAGCTCACTAGATCGTGAGGGAGTCAGCATGTCCAGATCACACAGATTTATTGCTCTATAAAGAGAGGTGCAGAGAACCCATCAGTTATTCATCATTTGAGGGACTAAAGAGTTCTTGAGATCAGAGAAAGGTGGATCCATCAGCCATGGGGCTTAAAGTCTCTGGAAACTGATTGTAGGGGGACAAACTTGCTTAGGCAAAGACTAATTAAGTTTTAGTCTTGGAAACATAGTCCTACTTTGTCTGCATCTCTTTCTAATATTTATTCCTTCTACTTGGTATCACTTAACCTATGACCTATAATAAACTTGTTTTACTCTTTACTAGAAACCAATGTAGTGCTTTGATTAAAAACAGTGTTTAACTCCAGTAATGTGGTAAATTGCGGATGTACTGTTTCTTTAAATGGAGCAGCACATTTAATAATTCTCTAAGTGTACAGAGAGATGGCCTGACATTTCAGAGCAGACTGTTTTGGGGAAATTCGGAACGAGGCGTGTGTTTGGGGTTATCCCTGCATAGGGGCGGTTTAGGATGGACATTAGGGGAAACTTCCTAATTGCTAGGGTAGTTAAGCACTGGAATAAATTCCATAGGGAGGTTGTGGAATATGCATCATTGGGGATTTTTAAGAGCAAGTTAGACAAACACGTGTCAGGGATGGCTAGATAATACTTAGTGCTGCCATGAGTGCCGGGGACTGGACTAGATGACCTCTCAAGGTCCCTTCCAGTCCTATTGTTCTTTGAAGGTAACTGGATGATAGAGATTAGAGTGGGGTTCTTGTGTTGTAGGCAGGTTGCTAGGGTCAGAGTGCTAAATTAGGGCTGCATAGCCCACACAAACTCAGAGGACTGCATGCTTGTCTGCTGGCTGTTGGTGTCCAAGCTGTGAGCCCAGCAGCAGAGCATTACAGGGCAGGCAGTGACACTCCCCCTTAATGGTTTGGATTGTACCCCAGAATGTGACAATGGGCTGAATCCTAAAGCAGTCAGGGCCTTCAGCAGTCTAAAGGTTTGTCAACACTGTGCTGCAGTGCAGATTGCAGGGATGTGAACTGCATAGGTATCTAGTTCATGTTAAAGTAGTCTTCTTTCAACCAGGACTACGTTAATGCAAACTAGGTACCTTTTAAGTCACACCAGCAGTGTCCATACAGGCAATTAGCATGCGAAAGCTTCGTGCACTCTACAGTTAACATCCCTAATTTCCACACTACGGCATAGAATAGACATAGCTTAAAGCAGCTCATTCTCTGTTCCTGTCAGCTGGAGGATGGGAAAGCTGCAGACGTGATATCCATATTCAAAATATTGACAAAGTCCTCTATGAAAAACATAGTGATGTTAAATACAGATAACGGCTCACCAAAAGTTGCACATTTGGTGTAAATTTTGACTTTTAAAGTTGACCTTAAAATGTGCAGGTTACAGTGAATCAATTTATGATATGCAGATTTGTATAGTCCAAAACCATACACTAGACTATAAATAACCAGAGCACTCCAGAAAATTGCAAAAGGAAAAGATACCAAACTGGGCTGAATGGAATTAGTTATGTGGGATACATACTCAGTGACAAAGTTCAACTACAACCAAAAAAGTTGGAGGCAGTTGTAAATGGAAAGACCCCAAAACAGGCCTTAGAGTTTCATGGGCACATTTTCATCTAAGTGAATTGATTCTTAATTAATCAGTTATATACTCCACGCAGAATGCTGCTTGTGAACCATACTGTGTGGTACTAGAACAATAGATAAGAGAAAAACTTTCGGGAATTAAAAAAAAGTTGTCACAAATTACCTGCATTCAAATAGTTTTGCAACTAACAAAGAATCCCATATCTGGATCAGGGCAAGTTCACATGGGGTGAGGGATGTTCTTTTGCAAGATTATCAGCTCCTAATGAAGCACTGACTAAAACACAATAGTACAATGTGCAGATTGGAGAGGAAAATGTTGGCAGTTGCTTATGATTTTAAGTGACTTCATAAATGTGTTTACAGGCAGAAACCAGTTGAGGTTGAAACACATCATAAATCTCTGGAAGATGTATTACAGAATATGATCCTGAAATTGCACCAACTACTCATTAAATGTGAAATACAGGTCTGATAAGAAGCTTCCTACAGCCGACATGCTTTCAAGAGTGCCTAGAAATAGTGAAAGCCAAGAGCTGCAGGAAAAGAAGTTTAAAGTAAACATGGCTCACATGTTACCAGTTTCCTAAATGAAATTAGACAAGCTAAAATGAGAAACACACAATGAACCATCCTTTTGAAAGCTCAGAAGGGTAATTTAGATGGATGATCATCAGACAACCCTGGAACCTTCAAGCATAAAAATATATTTGAGATTTTAGACATGAAAATGCTGTCTGTGATGGGATTCCATCCAAAGGACATTGGGGTAGATTTTTAAAGATCTTTAGGAACCTATTATGTGCCTAGTGGGGTTTTGAAAAACCGGGATGTCACTTGAATCCACTGGGACTTTTTTTATCTTGTTCTTTGCGATTAGTAGTTAGGCACACAGGCACTTTTGAAAATCCCACTAGATGCATATCTGCATCTTTAGATCTTTTAAAGAGATTTTAAAATCTGACAATGTGTCATAATGCCATACAGCATATGATCAGAAATGTATATATGGTGTACAGTTGACATCTAAGTATTGGGAAGTCTAAGCACAGATATTGAGATGTTCTCTTCTCTTGGTGCTTGTATGCTGTTCATTGAAGATAAGCTACTGAAATAAATAGAAGGACAAAATGCTAAAGAAACACTGAAACTATGAGATTCCTGATTGCCCATTACCTGGCCCAGATATATTTTTAATTAAACAGGAAATATTTTTTAACTGAGCGGTTACACAACACATTGAGTAACTATGTAATAACCCACTCCAAATCTTGTTTACTTACTGTGTAATGCCAGGTGAATTAAAAATACATAATTAATGAGTGACTAAATTCAGTCATTGTCTTTGACATATCAATTCAAGCACACCATGCCAAGTCCTTACTATGCACACACACACACACAAAAACGACTAGCAGAAAATTCACTAAAAATAGTAAAGAACAGGGAGAAGAAAGTCCTGGTGGATTCCAGGGATCCATATTTGCCATTGTTAAACTTTATAGGACTTTACTAAGATCACCAGTTCAGAGATTTTCAGGACAAAGGACAAAAACCTTTGCGTTTATGTATGAAATCCTGGCCCCATTAAAATCAATGGGAGCTTTGCCACTAACTTCAGAGTGGTCAGGATTTCATCCAACATCTAAAGGTTTCTTAAGCCACAGACAATCAGTTTTATATTAATAACCAAAGAACCAGGAAGACCCAGGAAGCTAGAACAGCAGAAATGCCATAACAAGAATGATGTTACCCCTTTGTTAGATTTCAAACAGAAACTGCCACTATTATAAACACCCTTGAGGGTTAGTCCCACAGCAGGAAAATAAAACAAAAGCAAGGACACAGCTCTCTCTTTCTTGAGGACATCTGATGTTATCGATAGTGCTCATGTGCTGCTGAGAGGGGTAACACATTCCCACCCAATCACTGACAATGAAAAACAAGATGAATGCAAACAGGTTTCAGGTGGCTGCCTTATCTCAGTGGCCACAAAGGACACTGCAGAATGAATTGTCTTGAGAACATGTGGTTGTGCGATCAGAAAGCTATTGTGTTTTAGAAGCAGTAAATTTGGAGGCAAAGTAATCCTCTCATTTGGCAAGGAAAGAAATTAAGTTTCCTGACCTTCTCTATCCTGTCCTATTTGACACATGGTTTTGTCCATGTGTGTGTTTAATTGGCTGTATTATTTTGCATGTGTTTGTTTGGATTTGATTTCCTAAACATCTAACATATTTCAGTAAATACTGACCCCTGTCATGTGACTTTGGTATAACATTTTGTAACCTTGGCTCATGCCTATGACTGAGACAGGTAACAAAGACCAGGCACTCTTAATAGCTTCCTGTGTGCTCCACCCTTGTAACACACAGGACAGTGTCTTCCTCCCAAATGTCTTAGGTTCCCACACTTTTGGCAGACCTCAAATTTTTTTTCCCCATGGCTTGAGAACTTAATCTACTGCCTTCCCCTTCAGTCCTCCATGTACCTTGGAGTGGGCAAACTGGTTCCTTCCTGCAACAACAGGACTGACATTTTCCTGTTCTTACTGCTGTATACTTGACCCTGATTACATTTATCTAGGCTCAGTGGCTTTATATAGTGTTGACTTCTTGCATATTTTTGAAAAGTTCTCTTAAGGGCAAATCCTGCCTCCTTATACCTGTCAAGTGTCACTCACCTAAAATTACAGTCACTTGTTTGCCCTTGCTGTCTGTTTGTCCTTCATCTCAGCTGTTGTCACTCTTGTGAAGGGCTACAAGGATTGAGCTGCCACTCGGGCTACTGAGCAGGCAGCTAAAGCTGTCTTTCTTTCTCTTCTCTTCTCATTCCTTCTGCGTGGCCCCTTGCTCCTGTTCTCTAGTTCAGTGTAGCAGCACAGCAGGACACATGGCAGGGCACTGGAATGGTAATCAGTAACACTATGTCCTATTCCTGGAACAGCCGTTGACTTGCTGGCTTGATTTTGGACAAGTCATAACAGCCCCGTGCCTGAGTTTTCCCAGGATGTACAGATGGAAAACATTATATGGCTACAAAGTATTCTTGCTGTATTTACTTAGGATTCCATGTTTCTAATTAAAGGGTAAATAATAGACACCAATTATAATTTGTATATTTGAAAACGACATGAAATACCTTGGGAATATAATTCATAACCCCGTGAAAAACTACATTGTTCGGTTTAAATGCAGATTTTGTCTTTCCTCTTTTTAAGTGAGGCTCCACCCACTGAAACACAGTTGTTATGGAAATGGATTAACTTTCAATAAGCTAATGTCAATCTTATGGAGCTATAACATGAAGGGAAAAAACTGTAACATGCTGGGAATTTTGGTAGGAATGGAGTTATAAAAGAAGTCGCCACATTTCTTTAAAGTCGTGGTTAAAACTTTGGTTTGGGAAAAGACAAAAAGGCATGGAATTGGGTAGTTATTTCAACAATGTGCGTGTAATGGAGAGAGCCCATTGGTTTCATAGGCCTGTGTTAGATTCCCACAGCCCTGAACAAACAGCTCTGGCCCTATATTTTCTAAGCCTTTGTTTTCCCACTTTGGAATTCTGACTATGGGCACATTACCAAGCCAACTGGATTGACTACAAAGCTCCAGTGTAACTCTTTTTATCACAAAGATCAAGACGACAATTGTGTGCCTACAAGAAAAGAACAACTAAAACCATCGAGCAAACATTAAAAGAACAATTCTAGAGATAGTTGCCTTTGAACTGCAATAATGGGCAACATTCAGTCCCTAGATTTGAATTCTGAGTAAAAGGAATTCATTACTAACTGCCTTTCCTTGTAATTATCCAAGCTGCTGGCAGCATATATTTTCAGCAGCATTAATTTTGTCAAATGTAATATTTTGTAGTCATGCTGAACCACACACAATGGCAGTATTGTAAATCTACTTTATAGAGTTAGTTGTGTTTATTATAGAGTTCATTTATGAAAAGGGAAGAAATCTAAATTTTGTCTTGGCTTCTCCCCAAACCACAGAAAATGGAGTATTGTTTTACAAGAGCTTGTTCTGAAATATCACTTCCTGAATGTAAAAGAAGTATGGAATTTGTGCAGATGCATTCCACAAGCATTCACAATGTCCAGCTGAAAAAATATAGTAAGAGCAAACAAACTCTTTTTCTCTCCAGTACAGCCCAGTTTCACACTTTAAAAAGAAAAAAACTACTATTTTTAAAATAAACACTTCATTTAGCGATGCCATAGAAGCAATTTGAACTCGATTTTACCAGACACCAATATAACACAAAGTAAATATTCTATTTGAGGATCTTTGACCACTGTTATTTTAGTTCTGGCACTACATATCCAAATCTTATAAATAGTGTCTCTGAATCATGCTCACCACACTCAAACACTGTTTTTAAACAGATAAGTATTGGAAAAATCTTTTCTTTATTAGCTGCCTTCCTTTGTTCCCTTTGGGATGAGATGTGACAGTATAATTCCTTCACAGATGTCTGGTTTTTAAAAGGAAAATTCAGAGAAAATGTTAAGAATTTGGAAATCTCTAATTGTATCTCAGATTATGCAATCTGTATTTATAAAAGATGAAATCCACATGCACCTATACAGTCTGAGCAACTGGACTACCTGTGGGAACCTCACAGTGAATGGAGGAACAAATCCACCCAATTCAAAATACAGCTGGTGAAAGTTTAGGATCGAGTTCCCACTCCTTGTAGCTTCTATGCCGGCCTATGGGCTCAAATAGTGGCCACAGTCTCTCTATAGTCCAGTGGTCATCAAAGTGGCATGCGCACACCCCTGGGACACTGCTGAAATTGGAAGCAGCTATTTGTGTCCCGCCGAAATGCCGCTGAAAGCTGAAGCTTCCATTCGGCGGCATTTTGGCAGACACACCCCTGGGCTGCAAGAAGACACCAGACAGTGGAAGGGGGCTGCTTAGGGATAAGTTGACTGATGCTGTCCTATATAACACCATACAGGAATTTTTGGCTAAGTAACAATCTTCAAGTGATAGAGTCTCCAAAGACCCAGGCCACTAAGCTTATTTCCAGTCATGTGAGAGGTCACAGGAAGACACTGAAGAAACCCACTCCTTCTTTCCACCCTCCTCTAGCCCTGATGATCAACTAAGGAGATGGGTTTGGGGAGGTGGAGATACGGAGATTCCCTCCATTCTAAATTCTACATATTTGAATTTTTCCAGAGATAAAAGCTTTTGGTATTCAAAGTGATGCAAAGAAGATTGAGGGACCAACAAATTGTCAATCATTTAGAATATAATACTCACATGCAGAGCCCAAAACAAGTAAGTAGAGAATCAGCATGGGAAATCTGCTAAAAATGTCAAGGAAATTTATAAAGGGCATAGAGTCCTAAACAACTTTCCTACTGAATGTATGCAGTGCTGTTGAAGGATATTAGAGACACAAGATGGGTGAGGTAATATCTTTTATTGAACCAACTTCAATTGTCTCTGAAGTTAATCCAATAAAAGATATTATCTCATCTACCTTCTCACCCTACTCCATGATCTGGTTAAGGCAGAACGTCAAGGGGAGATGCTGAGGCATCAGCAGGTGCCAGATCTTTCAACTTAGTTGGAGCAGGCAGCGGCCCAGGTTTATGCAGTCTCCGTGTCACTATTGGGCAGCTTTCAGTCAACGTGGCCAGGAGCTCTGGCTTCTAATCAGAGACATAGGCATATCCTGCTGCAGTTGATGTCCTAAAGTCTTTCATGTAGACCATGGCCAGTGTGCCCCGGGAACAGAATCTGTATGCCGCATGAATATAGAGTGGCAGAAACTCAAACTTTGTTGGGACAAAACAAAGACTGTTTCAGACAGGATGGCACATAATGAATTCAGCAAAGCCTATGCTGATGCTGTATTGCCAGCACAGAGAAAATTCCTATCAGTCTCCATTGAGTCTGCCAAATCTCACACCCAGGAACTATTCAGGGTGGTAAATTGCTTCATAGGCTCTGAATGATGACAACCTGCATCAGAGATGAGCACTGAATTATCATCCTGATTTACTGAAAAGATCATTCACCTACAGGAAGCCTTCTCAAGCAGCATGGATTTACTGTGCCCATACCCACTAACCAACAGGCCACTTACGTAACCAAAGTTCAGTACATTCACTCATCAAGAAGTTCTGGACAGAGCAAAGGAGAACCAACCCAAGATTTGTGAAACTGACCCAGGCCCTTTCTAGCTTGCAAAAGAGAGATATGAACAACTGGTGCCACTTGTAACTAAAATAGCCAACACATCATTCAGAAAAAGAATTTTCCCTTCTTCTTTCAGACACACAATAGTTCAACCAGCAGTGAAGAAATTCTCCCTGGATACTTCAGTCCTAGCCAACTGAAATTTGAATGAAATTTCAAATCCACAATTGGTCAATTCAGTCTGTAATTTAGGAGTATTCTTGAATTTCAGGCTAACACTGAGCTCTCACATCACAATGGCTATGGGTAATGCTTTCTGCCATCTCCACTTGGCTAGGAGACTCCATCCCATCTTAACAGATGAAGACTTGGCTTAAGTAATTCATGCCTTCACCACCTCTTCACTGAACTATAGAAATGTGATATACTTGGGACTATATTTAGGAAATTTCAACTAGTAGAAAATTCTCCTCACCAGCATAGGCTACCATAATCCCATCACACCTGTGCTCCACTCTCTATTTGGATGATTCTGGGTTTCCAACAGACTTTCAAATCAAGTTCAAGGTCTCCATTCTTACCCTCAAAGCACACCTTGGCCTGGGCCCTGGATACCTAAAAGACTCCCTAAGGCTCTAGGACAAAGACTATGATCAATGCTCCTCTGGCAGCATAGAACTCTCAAAAATACGAGTAAAGCTCATGTGTGCAGGAAACAGAACCTTAACCAGAGGCAGCCCAAGCCTGTGGAATGGACTTCCCCAGGAACTAACCTCACCATTTTCCACTCCAAGTGCAAGACACATTGCTTTGACCTTGCCTTCTCTAATATAAACACATAGTGACAGATATACTTATGTAATAAATACATTAAAAACCTACACTCGCTGCACATGTCTGTCCTTCTAAGGAGAGGATGAGAAAACAGGTAATATATGACAGATGTGTAGTCACATTGCTTAATTTGCTACTGGAAGGCACACAGGAACTACAGCGTTAAATGCAGTAGAAAAATCTATATAGAGTAGAAGTGATCAGCATGGACATCTCCTCTGCTACACTGCTAGTAATGGGATCCTCCATTACAGCCAGTCTCCGTTCTACTTTCCTGGAAGTACCTCAGGGGAATGTTTTGAGGCTTAATTCTTTAGTGTTTGTAGAACTCTTTGAAACCCTAAATTGAAAAGTACAATTGAAGCATAAATTTATTGTTTTTGAAGGTCTGGTGTTTTAAGAACTGCAGAGTCCTCTTATATCGATAAACAATTTTATAAGAATAAGTATTTGTTTCATTTTTTTGGACACCACCAGCATTGTCCAGAACCTTTGTGGCCTGCCCCTTGATTTCAGTTCTGGTCCTTCATATTTTCACAAGGCATGTTACACAAGATTACACATGTTGACTTTTATTTTTAATTTCTTTGTGAGGGTAATATTGTAATTTTTGTCACTGATCTGGGATTTCGACCAGGTTTGTTAGGTAGTACTCTCTCCATATTTAAGTAAGATTTATCATCCTGGAAAAACATTTCAAGGCACTTCTCTTTTTGTAAATGATTCATTTTAGTGAATTACCATAACTTGTGATTTTGTTCCTCTAAAGAAGGTTCCATTCTTTTTATGTGCGCTTGAGAATAATGGAAAATGCACTAAATATCCAGCCAATGCTGTTCTGCAAAATCAATCAAAATAAAGAGAATATGAAATGAAAGTGATGAAACTACAGTGCATGAGCATCATTAGATTTTAGTGAGTATGTAAAATTTCTTGTTTTCAATTATTTGCTATTAATATACAGATACTAATTTGGAAAGAAACATACAAACTCAGTCACAAAATCCCTAACAAATCTCTGGCAGGAAATTAAACATTATTCTAAAAATGTATAAAACATATATGAGATTCTAGCAGAGCTTGACTATGCAGTTCTAACATGGAAGAGTGCCATTAAAATGTAATCATAAAATCATGCATTATTTATATAGCTATAAAAGTAGCATTGGGGCTCCCAAGTTTTTTATTATTATTGTATTTACCTCAAATTGCAAGTCTTCAACCGACTTCACATAAATGGATAGGTTATTTTAGAATATTATCTTAAGAAAACAAAATTTTTGATTATCTTTACAAACCTTAAAAGCCCAAAAGGCAGAAATAATCTCCTTAACATTAATTGCTGTTTTACTAAATGAACTGTTCTCCTTACTTTAGTGCCTCCAAATAGAAATCTCATTAAAACACCACCCCTTTGTTTTTAGTGTCTACTTTGAAAGTGAGGGCTTGCTTTTTCTGGCAAAGAATTGGATAAAGCTTCAAACATCTTTTGGAATATTATTGTACTCATTACAGCTTGTTGTTAAAGCTACAAATACTGATATGTCACAAATGAGATTAATTTCATCTTAATTTTTGCTTTATTTGTAGCAAAATGCTACTGATGCTGGACATTATTAAATATAAACCACATGATGGTAGACTTATTGCCATGTAAGAAGCAAATAGTTTTAAATATGACACCAATTTATTTAAAAAGTAGAACTGGTTAATGGTGTGCAACAAACAGACTTCTTAATTTTGGAAGATAAGCTTAGAAAAGAAAAAGGAAAAATAGAAACTCAGATCATGGTCTTATAGACTACACTGTGTTTTCTTAAAGCAGCTTTATGTATATGTATAATGCAGGAAGTGCTAAAATAATAAGTGACTTTACCCTGTACAGTTCTGAGAGTGAATCTGAAATCCAACAGCACTGTGTAGCAATATCCAAGCAATGTTCAGTGCGGATCTGTTGAAATCCACGTAGACTTTTTTTATCCTCCTCTTTCTTGACTTTTCTACTAACCTAGTTTTACACAGTAAGGACTTGACATGCTGTGTTTGAGCTGGGGTATCAAAGGCAATTGTGGGAAAGAGTCCTTCATAACCTGCAGGCCACTATCTGTTGTTATTGCCACTGGCATCCCTCAGTGATGCACCTGTGATTTACAATGTGGTGTTACATTGTTACTCAATGTGTTGTGCAACATCACAATTTTAAACAAAAAAAGTAGTAGTCCACTAATAAGTAATCTTCCTATTCAATTCAAATTGAACTGTGCTAATCTTGGATTAATGGCAATCAATACTCATCAGTGATTCTCTTCCATTATGTTTTTATAATTTTAGCAGATTTCACATTTAACTTCTAATGAGCAGCTTTTATGCCTTGTCAGAAGAGGGCCAGCGCATCAGCCACTAGTGAAGTAGGAAGAGAAGGGAGGGAGAAAATTGTTCTTTTCATCGATTTTCCTTGCTCCTACCTGGGGATCCTGCTGATGCTGGAAACCATCCAGGCTCCCTTTTGAGGCATGACACACAAGTTGAGAAATGGTGGGTCCCATCGCTGTGCTGTGTGAGCAGCCTCACAATCACTAATAAACAACATTCCTGGGAAGCGAGTATTAATATCCACCCTATTTTACAGATTAGAAATTAAGGCACACTGATTTTCCCAAAATCTCACCGAAAGTCTGTAGTTGACCCTTATGTCTCTAAGCAAAAGAATAAATGGACACAAATCTGACATCAGGAATCATAATATTCAAAAACCAGTAGGAGAACACTTCAATCTTCCTGGCCATTCCATTAAAGATTTGATGGTTTCAGTTTTGAAACAGAAAAACTTCCAAAATAGACTCCAACGAGAAACTGAGGAACTGGAATTAATTTTCAAATTGGACACTATTAACCAGGGGCTTAACAGAAGTTCAGATTGATTCTCTCATTACAGTAATTAATTGCATTTCCTGAGTTACTGACAACAGATCTCCATTTCAAAAGGTGTATTTTTCTCCTAGTGATAATGGACCATCTACATTTAACAGCCCTCTTAGAATTGGTATGTTAATGTACAATTTTTTTTCTTTTCTTTTTCTTTCTGTGTGTATAAATGCATTTTACTTCTGTTCCATTCTATACATCTGACGAAGTGAGCTATAGCTCACGAAAGCTTATGCTGAAATAAACTAGTTAGTCTCTAAGGTGCTACAAGTATTCCTCGCTTTCTTTACGGATACAGACTAACACGGCTGCTGTTCTTGAACCTTATGTCCTGAGTCTCAGTTCAGTGCCTTAATCACAAATATTTTCTTCCTTTCTAGAAACTGATGACAACTGCATTTAAACATGGCGATATCTCTGTCTACTCCAAGTATACACAAGACCAAAATGTATTTGATGACAGTTACATATTTGGTCTTGAAGCTTGTATATTATTATTTACATGCTGGTCCAGAGGGAGAAAAAAAATCACGTTAGCTGCCTTATCAACATTTTTCAGGGGAAAATAATTCCCATGTGTAAATTAAAAAAGAATATAAGATTATCATTCCAACAAATGATTGAACTAACTCTAGCCTTGAATTCAAAGTACAAAGAACATCTACAAAATTATCTATTCCCCTTACCTCATTCACACTGTTTCTGTTTTCCATATGTTATATCTAAGAGACTCCTACAAAAATAAGCATGCAGGAAAGCTTGAAGGAAGGTGGTATTTTACATGTTTTCCTTATTAAAATGTTGTGATGTCCTTCAAATATATCAAACATAAGATGGGAAAACTCTGAATATGACTGTGCACACACTGGTGTTCCAGTTACATCATAAACCACTCTGCCATCATTCTTGCGGTTACAATGACACTTTCAATAGGTAGACTTAAAGTTAACAGCGATCTTTGTTTTGAATATCATATGTCTGATAAATAGATCTGGTTCCTGAGTTTTGAGTGTATAGGGGCAGCAAACTCTGTAGTGCGGTTTTGTTCACCTTTCAAAATACAAATCAACAGAATTTGAAATACTTTTTTCTTTCTGCAGGGGTAAATAATTTATGAGGAGAACAAAGAAACAGTTTAACACTGAGGCTCAAGTTTTTAAAAGTGTACAAATACATTTCCACATTCCTCACTTATGCAGGAAAATATTCAACAGGCACCTGCAGAGCTGGTATTTGTATGGATGTATGGCCAACTACCCACCTAGCTGACGAGCTGCACCACAAACCTGATTTACACATATTTCCATGATATTAAACTGTGTAAACTAGGCTTATACTCAGTTGTAAGTACAATTCAGCATGACTCAATTTAAGAATCATTCTTTGAACAGACAAGGAGTCAAAAATGCCCAATAGTCATGATGGTCCTCAATTTATTTGCACAACACTTAAGGAACAGTAAAGCAGATTTTGAATGGTAGATGTATTGTCTAAATTTGTCTTGTCTACACTACTTTTTTTTCTTTAATTTCCCACCATTGCTACAGTCATGGTAGCTCTAGAATAGACAAGCTGATGGCATTTTTACTACTATGTATTCACTACCTTGCAGAGGAGGATTCTTAATAGGTAGAGTGAATTTAGAACAAAAATGTTATCTAAAATTTGTGCATTTCTATCACTTGGTATTAGTCCATAAATTCTCTAGAAAGTACTATTTTCTGAAGGCCAAATTCTGTGCTAATTTTTTTCAATATATCATAAAATACATTTCCTATTTCCTTCCCCATACGTTTTACATAATACTACAACATTGGTGGTCTTTATTGCATTTTGGGGAAGGGGGCTATTTGCTTGAATGCAATTCTAAAAATAATAGGATTATTCTCATCTTTCATTTAGCTTAATAATACACTACATACATTTGTCAATCAAATTAGAATTACTGTCAGGCAATAATAATGTATTTTAGTTTAGCCAATATCAGTCAGACCTGATTTATTTGCTTAATACAAATCTAATTGACTTTCAGGCTGCACTTCTCTTTTCAGCTGTTAACCGACCAAGTACATCTTTAATTTCCAAGACCGATGGTTTGGTAGCAGTTGAGAGGAAGAATGATTTGCATAAGGCCCCAGAAGGGTGCCAAAACTCTTCACGCTTTAAACAACAGCCTTTATTATTCTGTAAGTGGATGTGTTGAATTTTCATGCTTTTGTTTCCAGTTCAGTTCTGACAGAAAAGAATAAAGTAGATTTTGCCAGCACCCCTGCTGTGCCCCGGGGGAGAAATTCAATGTGCCTCATTTGTCTTAATTGGAGAACCGCCCTTAGCACCAGCTTTTTCTATGAATATATTAGCATAACAGACAGAGAAGTCCAAATCCACTTTTTTACAGAAGTATTTTTTTTATTTTCTTTAAGAGAAATAAAAACTGTAATGGAAAAAAAATACATTCGTCATCTCTTAGGCTTTTTACTATTATTGTTGTTGTAAAACACGCTATACAGGAAAAATGTATCTAGTCTACTTTATCTCTCCAATGTTGTTAGTTCTGTATAGTGAAAAATGTGAGAAATACCATCCATGACAGAGAGCTGAAAGCTGCTCTTTATTCTTCATAATGTGCTAATCCTATATATTTGTTCTCTGCCTAGGTATGTTGCTTTTTCAGATGGAGGAGATACTTTTTGCACAGAGAGACTGATGTGCAGTAAGTATGAACGAATCTAGGAACACAAAAAATCTTACAATAGTGAATTTATTAGCACTAAAATAAAATGCAGTTATCTTTGCCAAAGCAAGATTTCAAGCCCCATGCCTATTCATTTGAGAAATATTAAATTCATCCTCACATTTTTCATTTCACAAAAGAACGCTAAATCTAGACAAACAATCTGTGCAGTTTTAAAGCATTTCTAAATCAGAGCTCTCCCAGTGTCAGATTGAACTAGTGGGATTTAAAGGGTAGGGTTTTTTTAAAAAGTATTTAATTTACATGTTCCCATGGTTGATATTAATCCTTTCATCTGTTAAACCAGTCAACCATTGCTAGCACAATGAAAAAGATGAAAAACATGTAGAAAATAGGTAATTTCTTAATAAATTGTGATGGATACATTTTCTTGGAAACATGGTTTCATTTCAGAAATGGATGAATCCATATTTAGTCTTGATATTTT
Organism: Sternotherus odoratus; assembly: GCA_032164245.1. Taxonomy (NCBI): domain Eukaryota; kingdom Metazoa; phylum Chordata; order Testudines; family Kinosternidae; genus Sternotherus; species Sternotherus odoratus. Next base: position 44,332,873 of record JAVMKO010000007.1, read on the forward strand.
CTCCCCAGGGATCTAATATACTCTATCAGTCACACAGCCATTTAACTAGACGCCTGCCATGGCTGTTAGAATAAAGAATGTGGTAGTGGTGATGTTTTTTTAAAGCATCTTGCAAAACACGTTGAAAATTAAAATATTCCTTGGGTCAAGATTTTTCAATTAACTGGAGGAGTTAATGGCTTTAGAGTCTCCTTCCAGCTGGAGCTGAGGTGGGATAGTTATCTTATCCTCGTAATTCTGGTATGTAATTCTTTGTTGCCAGTTCTCTGACAGTTTATCAACTTAACTAGTAACGTTAAAAGATTCTCTGCCACCTCTTCTTCCTCTCATTATGCCATCACCCCTTTCTTACATACACATACCCTTAACACATACTCAGTTATTCTGGGATGAGCTGTAAAAGGGGTAGACTGTTCTCTTTCTTATGCAAATGAATCTGCAAAATAATTATTTAGCAAGATGTGTTTTTGAATGCTATGTAGGCATCCCAATCTACTTGTGGATTCATTTACCTTAAAAAAATGACAATGGCTGACAATAGTTGGCTGCTTTGCTAAACAAACAATCCAGCAAATCTGAAGGATGGGCACTCTTCTCTCAATCTTGGCACCTTCTGGCTAAATTTCTATGGGGACAATATTCAGGTTGCTTAGCACAGCATCCTGTCTTTTCTAAACAGAACACACAAGAATATCTCCTTTGTCGAGGTGCCAGATTCCATAAGGTATTAATTTTTAATATGGTTTGTTTCCTGATAAGGAAAGAGGCTTTAAACTGTTAATTTAGCGCAAGCAAATTAACAATAATGTATGGCACTTTTTGAAGTAATGTGGTCGTGAGGTTAAATACCTGTGTCCATGTTATGCTCTGTAATTTCCCACTTAAACCAAAATGTGAATTTACTGTATGAATGGGTAACCCTGCTTATATCTGGGGTTTCTATCATTATTTGTACTACAGGAGTCCTTAACCCTAGGAATTCCTTAAGACATTATGCCCCCAAATTCTCTTATAAAGTTGCTATGGTGGAAAGAAGAGAGGGGAGTAGCTTACCCTCTCATACTATTTTATTGGAAGGAGTTATGAATAGCTTACATCCTAGAAGATCACCTGGAAAGAGTCCATACAAGGGCCTGCGAAGGGAAAAGTAGCTACCTGTCACCATACAAAGTGAGACACGAATGGGGAATGGTCTTCAGCTTCTCAAAGTCAACAAGGGTAAGATGGAGGGGCTGAAGACTTTTCTGGGGGGGAAGGAGGTAGGTCTTGTAATAGAAGGTGGTGCATTAGCCAGCTGGCTGGCAAAAGGAAGCATATGCAGAGTTCATGAATTTTCCCCTCTCTGATAACATCTTGCCCTCAGCTTATGGACTGCATTGTATCACAAATTCTATTTGTAAGTGAGTGGATTCGGGATTGGAAGTAAATGTTCCAATCATTTACTCATGCAACCGTCCGAGCTGCATGGGCAATGGCAATAATTACATGTACAAATACAGATATTCAACTAAGTTCCATTTTTATGTAAGTACGCCAATATTTTAAAAAAATTGGTCCACTGGTAAGCCTTAGTACACATACACACTTAATCATCTGTTTCCAGTTATATCACTCCATTTCTGAACTGTTGTGGATTTGTGAAGACTTGTCCACATGCTTCACATGCAGTACCTCTACACATTCTCCATTCATTATGGAAAATGCATAAATGTATCATCTGTGATGTTCACAAGTCTATCCCAGATTTCAACTCTCAAGTCCAACCCTCTTGTGTAAAGGGGTTAGGGATATATTATGCATTCCAATGAGCGCCCAACCAAAAGAAGGCATTCACTTCTCAAACACATAAACGGCACCTATTCATACATTACATAAATAATGTTCTTTTCCAAAAGTATGGTTTTCAAGACATAGCTAGCTGAGGTAAGATGGTGTCATTGGCATTTTTCATGAATAAGGTAGTGTGTGAACTGCACAAGCCTTATATAAAGCATCTGTGTCCATAGAAAGCTCTCTCGCTCTCCATGTCACACAGGGGTTACCACATTAAGTGCTTATTTCTAATCAAACTGTTAAATAGGCAACTAAAACTCATACAACTTGCTGCCACGTTCTGAGTTGCCACTACCATAGTGCTGTAATTAATAAATTATATGCCTTCATAAAAACAAAAATTAACTATTTCCAGGTTTCTGTGCTGAAACGAAGCCCATCTTAGTGTTTTTTTTTACCTTGCTTCCGTTTGAAAGTATGCATTTCCTCAGAGGTAAAACCAAGAGCTGTAATGTACAGCATCTGAGGCTAGTGCAATGATCTGCATAAATAAAATTTACACGTAGAAAAGAACATGTTCCAAATATTTTTGCAAGTTTAAAGGATATGATATTTGTACTGGCATGTGCATGACTCAATTAATTGTGAATGGGTTTTTAACATTCAGTGGTTTAGTGTTTATTATTTTTATTCAAGTGATAGAGATATTACGATGCCCACCTGATGTTTGATTCCTAATATGCAATACAGCTAGCATTATCTCAAGCATTGAATGTGATAAATGTAGAATTGAGCTACATACAACATATATGGCTAATTTATTGGTGACATTACTGTAGTATGTATAGATGTTTGTGCCATACCTGCCCCACAGCAACCTTGAACAACTCTTCTTGGCTGACATATTTTATAAATTGTTGCCATCTTCAACAGAAAGGGGTCCAGAATTTGAGTGTTCCATGTTGACGATTCTAGATTTGCTGCACATCTTTGATCCAGCATATTGGCCTGCCAGAAAGCCTTCAAAAAACATTTCACTGGCTCAAAATCAAATATGTACCTTGGCTGTTTGTTGGACTAAATGACTGTACCATTTTAGACAGTGCTGCAAGATTAATGATTACACTGGTTGACCAATTTTCACCCTTGGGGCAGTATTACAAAGATGTGCCTTTTCCATGCACCTCGTGTTATGAATATCAAATGCATCATTCCTTCTGCCATGAGTATTAATAATGTTCCAAGATGCTCCCTTTTCCTCTCCCATCAAGGAAAATTAATATGGTGTGTGTGTAATTTATCTTGTGTTTCTTTGGATAGGCATATACTTAGTGGTGTCATATTATATGGGTTATTTTTCAAATCACATTGAACACTTTAAAAATGTGTGTGTCTGATAGAATGAGGCCTCTAGCGTGTATTTTTGAGCCAAAGCAAATGAATTGTTCCTTCTCCTTATCATTCTTTGTAGGTAAAGGCTATCAGAGATCAATCTGTTTTCAAATAGGTTTATATTCTTCTTTCCGAGCCAAAGACCCTGTCTCCTTGCCTTTCTTTTTTATCTCATATGATTAAAAATACAGGAAAATTCAGGAAAAATGCTTTATAAAGATGTTCTGCCCCATTTATATGTGGTAAAACTGCACAGAGAATACTGCTATTGGCAAGCTTGTCTTTTTTCTATAAATCTGTTTTCCTAGATTTATAATATACTGTCTGATGAGTGGTACTGCAATTTTTCCATTTGCTCTGGTAATTACTTAACATTCTACTTCCAGCTTTGTGCCTTTCTTTTCACACAGTACTGAACTGTTCTTTCTCTCCTGCTGCTCATGTCAGAGGCAGTTGAACTTGGAGGTCAGCATGAAGGGAAAAGAGCAATATAACTGCATGCCACAGAGGCCAGACATTCAGTAAAATCATGGAGCATCTTGTCAGGGAAACACCATTGAAGTTCATGGGAGATTCACCACTTTCCCTAAGGAAATAAGAATATTGTATTGTCAAAAAATAGCAGTCATCCCTTGACAGTAACATGCCAGGAGAGAGAAAAAAATTTGTGGCAGTATTTATTTTACAATAAAACATATTATCCTTTTCTCATCCTTGCTCTTGCTTTCTTTCCAGTTTTCTCCCTCCATCTCTCAATATTTTTATTTATTATAGCTGAAAGAATACGTATTGAATAATTTATTGAACAGGTTTGTGTCTCTTTCTGGTTACTAATTGTTCATAAACTGGTCACAACATTCTCAGATGTATTTGTTATTCCAAACTATTCACAAAACTGTTTTCCTTATAGGAATAGCTCATGAATAGTTCATTGCAAATATTTGAACTTTGAAATTCACTTTGTGTTTAGTGTCATAGTGTCATTTCTGCCTCAATTGGTTTGTTTATTTAACAAACCAGTACTGAGAAGTCTGAATATAGAAAATCACAGTCAAACATATACTAGAAACTTGCTTTTGTCAGACATTTGAGCTTAAAATGTTCAAGTGTTGGTGAGATGCAAAACCAAAAAGACCACAAACATAGTGAAACCTAATTTGATTTAAAACTCAGCTAAATAGTAACTCTGCGCTCAGCTCTAATATACATTCTTTCATCTCTATATTTTGTAATCTTTACCCCTTACCTAGTTCATATTTTTCCTCCACCTTTGTTAGCATTGATCTAAAAAATAAAATCTGAGGAAAATTTCAAAGTCCTTCTAATTCCACAATTTTCTACAAGGAACAATTTTTGAGCTCCTTATAGTTTTTCCTGAAAAACAAATCGCAACTGGATATTTTGGGTTTGAAATATTTATTTGTTTATATTTTTCTGTTCTTTTTTCTCTCTTCTCCCCCTTTTTTCATTTTTCTATTAAAAAAAGGGGAAATGTGAAAATAAGAGACAGTGGGGAACGAAAGACAATAAAAAGTTGCAGTTTTCCCAAAAATGACAAATGTCTCCCCCCTCAAAAATTAATTTATTACTATATTCTATTTTGAAAATGGCCATCTTCAGTGAAAAAAAATAATTAAAATAAAAATGTAACCAGTTCTATGTCATCCCTATCTTTCTCAATTTTCACTTCTCCTGTGTTCTTCCTCTTTAGTGCTATCTGTTTATTTTGGCCTTGTCTACACTGGGCCTCTACCTATACCCTACCTGAGTCTAAACCAGTCTGAAAAGGATGAAGGATATCAAATGATGCCATAGTTATATGGCTACCAGATCTCAATAATCTTTTCTTTACAATAACTGATAGAAGCAGGGTGACTGAGAGGCAACCAGATTGGTAACAGCTAAAGAAGATTTCACAAGAAAAGGTCTAATGACCACTAGTTTGAGTGAAATCTTCATAGAGGAAGGTATTGCCAATCTCTGCCAACACAGGACCCAATAATCCAACCTATACTAGATTTTTCCACCTAGGAATGGCATGTTGCAGGCATAGCTGTCTAGCACAAACAGACTGCAATGAGCTAGCCTGGCCAAAACACAGCCAGACAAGATATTGCAGATGCTGAACTAGTGCAAACTGTCATAGTTCAGTTGAAATCAGTGGAGCTATGACAGTTTACACCAGCTCTGGCTCTGCCTGTTTAAGTCTGGTTCAGGTAACCTGTATTTAGCTCCAATATAGATAGGGCTTTCATTCCATTTTCCTTAACAGATCTCTTATTTTCCTCACTCTTTCCTCCATTTCTTATGATTAATGGAAACATTAGCTTTCCTAAAAATTGAAACTGAGGGGTGCCTCTATTTTTATAAGGATATAAACATCTTTGTATAAAGGAGAGAAATATTTCTGGGCTGGCCCATCAGACCATGGTTCGGTGTCCTGTCAATATTGAGGATGGAGTCACTTTGTCATCCTGACCCCACAACTCAGATCAAATAAATTAAGCTTTAGCTTGTTGATTCCAGTAACAAATTAATCAATGGCAATCTCATCTGTACAACAGCTTACTCTGTCAAGCACAATCTTTTCTTGATTCACTGGCAGGACAAAGTTGTCTATTTGAAAAGGAGATAGCTGAAATGCTTTATCCATCTAACAAGCCACTCTGTCTCACCAGGATGTGGACCTTCTATCTGTATTAGCATGATGAGTGTCTCTTGGCATGAGCTTGAGTTGTTCTTTGCACTAAAAAGTCCTTGCATTACCCTCTGTCTCCCATGTTCAGTTACTCCAGAAAGCTGCTGGCAACATTATTTTATTCCTCAACTGTCACTTGGCTGGTATGCTGCTGCTAACTTGGGTAGCTCTGTTCTCAGTGATTTGGGACAAAAGAAAGGTCTATGATTAGGTTTTCTATGAAATGTAGATGTGACAAGGCTTTTCAAATCCACATAGTCCCCACATAATTTAACATAATTTAAGTCTCTCATTTCCTACCATATAATTATAATACATTAAGCTGTTTCACAGATACTAAATATGAAAGTGCAATGGCACTAAAGTATTTCTTACCCTAATGTTATCAAGTCTGTAATATTTTAACAGGAAAGAAGACCTAAATGCAAATTTTCATTCTCTTTGTATAACATTTATGCAATAAAGAATGAGTTGAGTGCATGATTTTTCATTTCTGGATAGCTAGGAATAGTAAAGCATGAGCTGCAGAAGAAAGCATTAATCTCTCAAGCTGCTAAGAAATGAAATGTCACATAGAGCAACTTGTTCCTCACTGGTGCTTTCCTAGGAGAAGAAAAAAAGATAATACTTTGTCTGATTATATTAGATTACAACTCATGTATAGTCTTTCATGCATTCTGAGTTAGATTCCATATTTGGAATACGATGCCTTTGCATATCACTTCTTTCTCTCGCCTTTATACACTAATTTAAGATTATTCTGGAAGGTTTTTAAGACATTTTTACATTCTCCTTGTCATAAACATTTTAAAAAATTCTAATCAGTAAATATTTTTCCTACAATTTTATTTAATTTTGCTTTGAAAAATTCAGTGACCTTACTGGTTGCTATGGCTTTTTTCTGTGTGTGTATGCATGCAAGTGTGCATAGCAAAAAAACATGATTAGTTAGCTACATTTATTCCTGCTATTGGTTGAGATGTTCAGATGGGGTGAAATCCATCCCCATGCAGAGGTTTTGTACAAGTACTTTTGCCCTATTTTGAGTACCTAAGTGGGACTGGAATGAGCTTAAGACCATGAGTGGGTATTTCACTCATGGAGAATAATTAATGTTCTTTGATAGGTGTGTTTTTGAAGGGAGCCACGATCTCTAGGTGATGTTAAGACCTTCAGGGACCTGATCCTGTAGTCTTTACTCAAGTCAAGTTCTCATTCACTTTGGAAGTTTTGCCTGCGTCAAGATTATGGGATCTGGTCCCTGATGGAGTTAATGACAATGAAGTAGGAAAGCTGGCAGATGAGAAAGTAACTGTGTCTTTTATTAATCCCATCTAAAAAGGTATTTCAACACTATTTAGTTACAAAACATAATGTACTAAAATATTGTCGATGGTCCACGTGTGGAACTCCCATTTACTTCAATATGAGTTCTGTGCTCAGAAATGCTGCAAAATCAAGCCCAGTGGCTATATTTTTAGGGCTTGATCTAAAACCCTTGGCAATGGGGTTTTCCACTGAATTCGGTGGGCTTTAGGTGACGCACTTAGTAAGGGGTGGTTTGGAACTCTGTCTTATGTTGCTTACTAGTAATTCAATTTTTGATGCAATTCCTGAGAACCAGGAGAAAAGCACAGACATGTCTTCAAACTGAAATCATTTAAGACCCTGACTGATCTGATGGAAACTGATCTCTATTACAACAGTGTAAATCCAGAGCAAATCCATTAATGTTAATGTAATTACATGGCATTTATATCAGCATTATGACAAAAAAAATGCATTTGATCTTACAGATATTGGCCTCTCCCTTCTTTTTTAACAAAATCCTTGTTTATATGAGGGGAAACTGACCTGCATAACTATTCCAGAAAAACTATTCTACTAAAGCAATTCCAGTATAACTTGGGTCTGCTCATTAAGTGGAGTAATTATTCTGGAATAAAGTTAGTTTTATTTTGGAATAGAGTATCCACATAGGGAGTTATTCCAGAATAGTCATAGTGGAATAGTCAGCCATCTTCTTATTCAGTTTTTGTACAGCACGTAGCAGCTCCTAGATCTTGACTAGGCTCCTAGGTACTACTATACAATTACTAATTGTAATTAATGATTTTCTGGAATAGCTATTCAGGCCAATTTCCCCACATAGACAAGCCCTAAGAGAGAGTATCTGAACATCTTGAAAACTAGCTACTGAAATTATTTTGCTTTCTTTGCTTACATCAAACTCATCATGCTAACTTATGGTAGCTTTTTGTGTTTCATTTTCTTAGTAGTTTCTTAATGTTTAAAATATCTGCAACAAAATTAGAAAATTACATAATTCAAATTTTTCAAATGTTATTGTGAATTAATAAAAATGTTTTAATTTCACAAAAGACCTATAAATTTTCATTTTGATCATATGATGAGGAGCATTCCTGGGCAGGACCTTTTCAGGATCAGGTCTTCAAACACTAGTCCTGCAAACTAAAGTCTTCAATGAATGAATTAAATCAACAGGCAGAAGGTCTAAAAGAAACAAAAGGAAGTACTTCTTCACACAATGCACAATCAACCTATGGAACTAGTTACCAGTGGAAGTTGTGAACTCCAAAAGTATAACTAGGTTCAAAAAGAGATAAGCCATTGATGGACTTATCCTCCATTAGCTATTAGCCAAGATTGTCAGGGCTACAACCCCATGCTGTGGGTGTCCCTAAAACTCTGACTGCCAGAAGCTTGGACAGATGGTGTTCACTTGGTGATTACCATATTCTGTTCATCTCTTCTGGCACCAGCTACATCTGGAAGACAGGTAACTTAGCAAGATGGACCATTGGTTTGATCTGGCATGACCCTTCTTATTTTCTTACAAAATAAAATTAGTCCCTCCCAATAAAGGGATATTAAAAAGGTACCAGACTTAACAAATATAAAAGGAACTAGAGTGAAACCTCCATTTAACGGACTAATTCGGCGAGGGGGTGTCCGTTAAATGAAAAAGTCCGTTATTTAATAATAAAAAAACCCCAAGCTGTTGAAGCAGCAGCCCGACCTCCACAGGGTCGGGGCGGCAGCTCCGCAGCCCGCCCACTGCCGGAACTGGGTGGCAGCCGGGAGCCGTCAGCCAGCCCGCCCGCTGCCGTGACCCGGGTCCCGGCTGCCGGGAGCCGTCAGCCAGCCCGCCCGCTGCTGTGACCCGGGTCCCGGCTGCCGGAAGCCGGCAGCCAGCCCGCCTGCTGCTGTGACCCGGGCGGCAGCCGGGAGCCGGCAGCCAGCCCGCCTGCTGCCGTGACCCGGGTGGCAGCCAGGAGCCGGCAGCCAGCCCGCCTGCTGCAGTGACCCGGGTGGCAGCCGGGAGCCTGCAGCCAGCCCGCCTGCTGCCGTGACCCGGGCGGCAGCCGGGAGCCAGGAGCCGGCAGCCAGCCCGCGAGAAATGGATTTGGGATGCATCGGACTTGCTCAGAAATTTTGTCCGTTGCATCCGAAGTCCGTTAAATCGAGGTCTGTTAAATCGAGGTTTTACTGTAGTATAATCAGTAGATAAGGAGATAGGAGACTACTCAAAGTAGCAGTGAACAGAGAAATTAGATGTCCAGTTGAAAATAAGCAACTTGTTTTGTGTAAATGCACAGTTGGTCAGACAGAACATACAGACATGTAAGGCAATCAACAAGCCATGTAAGGCAAATGACGTCTAAGTGTTGTTTTGAAAATGGGAGGAAGAATGCGGAAGTACCTTTTCAGTTTCTCTCTTAAAAGTCACAGCAAATAACCACTGGAAATGCTGACGGACCGAGCTGTGTGACTTCAATGCAGAGCCTTAGAGTCAGTTTCCTCTAAGGAAAAGTCACTGACAGCCTGAACTTGTCTCCCTGCATACACGTTCCCCGTTCCCCCTCACCCTCCTCCTTTGCAAAGCACGTTGCACCCAGCTGAATGCTGGGATACCTGCCCATAATTCATCACTCCCTGTGCCGCCAGAAGCACCAGAAATGTGTTCATGCTGTAGCGCTGAAGGGTCTAATGTGCACAGGCTCTAGCGCGATACTTATTGCGCTAAATGGGACGCGCTATAAACAAACGCGCTACAATTCTGTAGTGTAACCTTACCCATATTGTGATAAGGAAGGATGGTTCTCAGAAAAAAAAATTCTGTCTACACTGCTCAGGGAACTGTGGTAGGAATAACACATAAAGCAAAAGAGAACATTAAGAATTCAAATCATAATATACTTACTATGGCTATAGCTCCAAAGACCTCAAAGCATTACATTAATTAATAAACCATCATTCTAGAGACGGTCAATCATTGGAAGTCAGATATATGAAAAGTACATAGTACAGCATATTTATATACATAGTACATAACTGTGGGAACTCAATGAATTTTTTCCAATGAAAAGGGTTTTTGTCAAATGGCCATTTTTTCCACTTGCAAATTTTGCAAAATTGCAAATATCTTGACTTTAAAAAAAAGCCTACATTTTCAGTTTTTAAAAAACGGCAAAGTATTTCAATAAAAATGTAGATTTTTTAAATACAAACATCAAATAAATTTGGGGGGAAATACCAGAACTGATCCATCATTCTTCAAAATTAAAACTTTGACATTTCAATTTTTGTGTGAAACTTATCATTTTTTAAAACCAGCTTTAACAGGATCACAGACAGAGGCCATGTAATTTTCAAACTAAATTAGCTTTGTGGTTATCCCCTGAGGGCATGGTTAGACTGGCGCTTTGCGGCGCAAAAACCCTCCAGTAGCGCAATAATTTTTGTAGCGTACACACTTCAAAGGGAGATTTTGCAAAATGACTCACTGTTTAAAGCGCAAGTATTAAACCTCCTTTCCGAGAGTGATAAGCCTTTTTGCACTAGCGCTATAGCGCAAGAGTGGGAATGTGGACACCCATGGGCTCTCTTGCATGCCTCCGAGCCATGTAAAGCCATCAGCAAGCCATTTAAGGCCATCAGCAAGCCATTAAAGACAATCAACATGCCATGTAAGGCAAATGACGTGAGGTGTTGTTTTATAAAAGCGGAAGTAGCTTTGCAGTTTCTCTCTAACAACTCACACAGCAAATAACCAGTGAAAATGCTTGCGGACGGAGCTGTGTGTCTGAAATAGACAGCCTGTCAGTTTTCGCTAACAAAAACTCACTGACAGCCAGATCTCGTCTCACTGAGAACAACTTCCCAGTTCCCCCTCACCTTGCCTTTGCAAAGCACGTTGCACCCAGCTGAATGCTGGGATACCTGCCCTATCCCGCTACCGTGACTGCCGCCAAAAGTGCTACAAATGTATCCATTCTTTAGCGCTACAAGGTTTCAATCTGCACAGGCTCTAGCGCGATACCTATTGCTCTACATTGGGAAGCGCTACAAATAAACGCTATAATCTATAGTCTAACCATACCCTGAACTTCACCTAAAATGAACAGTGTTGCTGGCATGGGTGGCATGTATAATAGCCTGGAAGGTATAACCCAGGCTGTGGCACCACCCACACTCCGTTCTGAGGCCCATCCCTCACTCCCCTTCTCCCTGTTATGGTTGTGCAGCCCGACTTTCGAGTGCTTAACCATGTAGCCCTGATATTCTCTTTAACACTGATCTTTGTATGGAATAAAAAGAAAATTCTCAATGCTGCAAAATAGTTAGTTTGGTATGGTATTATCAATTGTGCCATGCCTTCACTGAGTTAAAAACACTGTTTAGTCAATGAACTTCCTGCGAAGACCAATAAGCAAAGATTTCCAGATCAAAACAAAACAGAAAAATGAAAAACGTAAAGATTTCAATACCTTTTCCTCTTCTGTCTACCCAAGTAAAGAATCTTTTGCCCAATCCCCTTATCTTCATTCTCCCTCTATCCAGAAACAAAGGAATTGAAAACACTTTAAAAGGAAGATTTAATGTGAGAGTGCTTTTATTTGTGTTAAAGTGCTTCAGGCCTGCTTGAGATGGTCGTCCAAACTACTCCAAACCTATCAGCAATGGGTGGATGGTACATGAATAAAAATATCTTTCTCCCATTGGGGATTCAAAATTCAGAGTCCCTTTTAAAACCCAGCTAAAAACTTATTTAATTATGCTTTTAACTAGATCATTAACTGCTACCAGTTTCACTGTTATAAAGCATTCTGGAGTGCCATCATTAAGGGCTCTATATCAAATAACATGACTGATTCCTTAATTGTGGGTGGACAGGTATTTTTCAAATTTGCTGAATTAAGTCGGTATATTTTATGACAAGGAGACATTGATAGCTTTCTTGTAGTATAGTGCCCTTTCCCCCAAATTAGAAGCTTTCAGGTGAGACAGTCTCAGATAATGTGTGCATTATCCTTTTCATCACTGATCACTGTACTTGAAGGAGATTTAAAGTCTCCTCCTGGCAGACTGCTGTGCTTGTCAAAAGTAAAGTGCTGTTCACAGTCAAGACACACTATAGTAAAAAATAAAATCAGGTCTGAGTTCTGTTATAACTGATGTCCCATTGTACCCACTTACAACTAATATCTTACTGGGGCTAATGTGACAGCAAAGAAGTATAGATTGATAATAGAGACTAGATTTCCAATAAGAGTCTGGCACTACTCATAAAACTGAAAGAACCAGTTGCTACAAGGCTTTGATCTTAACACCCTCAAATATGTGCTTGTCATTTACCAAACATGGGTTAGATACTCAGCTGGAGTCAATGAAACGATGCTGGTTTACGCCCTCTGAGGATCAATGCAGCTATACCAATTTATGCCAACTGAGGGTCTGGCCTCATTTCTTCAAAGGGGGCTTGATATATTTACCAAGCAGATATGTGTTCTCAGTTGTGTGAGGGTTAGTTTGTTTTTCACAGTGGAACCTCACAGTTACCAACACCTCGGGAATGGAGGTTGTTCATAACTCTGAAATGTTCATAACTCTGAACAAAACGTTATGGTTGTTCTTGCAAACGTTTACAACTGAACATTGACTTAATACAGCTTTGAAACTATGCAGAAGAAAAATGCTGCTTTTAACCGTCTTAATTTAAATGAAGCAAGCACAGAAACAGATTCCTTGCCTTGTCAAATCTTTTTTTAAAACCTTCCCTTTATACTTTTAGTAAGTTACGTTTAACATGGTCTCTACTGCTGCCTGATGGCATACTTCCAGTTCCAAATGAGGCATGGTGGTTGATCAGTCAGTTCCTAACTCTGATGTTGGTAACTCTGAGGTTTTACTGTAATGTTAGATTAGATCTTTGATATGGACTTCATCAGTCAGCTGCTCCCTGCTGCTAAACCTCCACTGTCAGCAGTTTTGTAATCATATTAGCTAAAGACTTAGTGCATGTGTAGCGGGGTGCTCCCCGCTCCCTGCTGGCCAGGGCTGGGATAGCCCTAGGAAAGGGGTTTGTGGCTGGGAGCCTGCAAGCTCCCAGACTGATTGGGAGCTAGGCTCAGCTGTGTGGCCACGCCCCAAACATTCCAAACTGTATAAAAGCCTGGGAGGCAGGCTAGAAGGAGTCAGAGTCTCCTCTGTAAGCAGAGGGAGACGGGCCTGCTGCAGGGAACTTTAAGGAAGGTATTGAGCTTGGTGCAGGGCTGGGGCTAGGCACGGGGAGCTGGTGAAAGCTCTAGCCTGAGAGCCCCAGGCTGCAAGAGCAGGCAGGGGCCTAAAGGCAGTCTCCTCTGTAAGCAGAGGGAGACAGGGCCTGGCTGCAGGGAGCCATTAATAGAGTACCCAGACTGGGTCAGGGCGTGGGCAAGGCAGCTGGGAGCCAGGAAGCCTAAGCTCTAGTGAGAGGGCCCCAGCTTGCTGAGCCTAGGGAAGGCCCGACCCATGGGGTACTGGGGGCTGCAAGGGGGCAGCCCTGGGCTGGATAAGAGCAGCAGGCCAACCCCTTCTTGCCGGTGATGAGTAGCCATGAGACTGCAGTCAGCCTCAGAGAAACTGAGGCAGTGGTGACTGGCAGTGGCCGTATCTGAGGCAAGTTGGGGATAGTGGGTTTTGGGTTCCCCAGGGAGGGGAGACCCTAAGACCAGGGGGGTACTGCAGGGGTGCAGTACCCTCAGCAAGGGGCTCCGGGGTCCGGGAGGGGCACGGGGCCAGTGTGGAGAAGCGGACGTCGGCCCGACGGAGGGCGCTCCGGGGTCAAAAGAGCTAATTCCCGTGACGACCAGATGGGGGCGCCACCGGGTGAGTGACCGACCCCGTCACAGCATGGTTCAAGGCAATCACCATTAGCTAGGGTGACCAGACATCCCGATTTTTGTCTGTTTGTCCCGCATCCCAACTGAGGCATGGTCGGGATGCCATTTGTCCCGATATTCTAGCTTGGGGCTGCTCCAGGAAAAGACGGACACTAGGACCCTGCAGCCCCCTAGGCACAGGAGCGGCAGGAGGGTCTCTGCATCCCTGCTGCACTTACCAGAAGCATTGGCTACATTGTGGCCAATGGGAGCTGCAGGCAGGGACCCCCTCCTCCACCCCCAATCAGCTTTCAGCCAATTGCAGCTGGAGCCAGTACTTCTGTCCGGGGCAGCACCTGGAGTGCAGACCCCCGCCCCTGCGGCTGCTGACCCTGGGAGCCAGGCTGGAACTGCCAGCTAAGCAGTGGGGGCTGCAGGCGGGAGCCGAGACCCTGGGTCCCCAACCCGCGGTGGGGCTGCGCCTGGAGTTTGGGGGAAGGAGGTGCCCCGACCTGCGGCGTGGCTGCCTGTGCCTGGCCCCAGGAGGGGAGGAGGAGTCTCGGTGTCCCTGACCTGCAGCAGGGCTGTGCCAGGCCTCGAAGCGGGGGCAGGGAGGGAGCTGGAGGAGGGGGGCAGTGTCCCTGATTCGCAGCAGGGCTGTGCCCAGCCTCAGAGTGGGGGTGGTGGTGGCCCTGACCTGCAGTGGGGCTGTGCCCAGGGGCGGGGGGCCTGTGCCAGGTGCAGAAGGGGGGGGGTCTGTTCCCTGGAGCCGGGGGAGGCGGTACCTGGGGCAGAGTGGGGGTGGACTGTGGGCGGGGCCCCAGTGTGTCCCAATATTTTGGTTCTGTGATCTGGTCACCCTACCATTATCACAAAAATAAACAAAGAAATATTCCTATTTCAAGTGAAGGGGCAGTGGCATAAAGGATCAGTATATATAAACTTGGCGACCTAGTCATTTCATCATTAAGTGAATCACTCTCTTCAGACAAGGGGGGAAAATGCTGCAGAGACAAACTGCTTTCTATTCTATAGCAATGTCTGAAAGAACCGGCACTGCCGTAATCCTAATTCAGGGGCAATCTATTAAGAACTCAGAATTACAGATCCTGAGAATCAACTGATAAGCACATTCTTCTTTTTTTCTTTTTCTTTTTCCGTTAATCCTCTTAAAGATCGCTTCTCGGCCTTTTGGCTAAGAAAGCATTATCTAAAAAGTAATGAAAGGGTGGGATGAGCGAGGCCCTTTTTATTACTACCACATACATTGCTTGTGTAAATGTTTCATTAACACACTGCTTGACCAGTATTTAATTCTCCCTTCTCCCTTTTGCTATGGTGCTGCTGCAGCCTGCATGACTAAACAGGTGATTTACACATGTTTAAGAGAAACATTCGCACACTTGAATTGTGCACTATTCTTTGGAGAGGGAGAGAGAAAACCCATTGTAGAGAGCATTTTGATGTACAATTCTCCTTTTATATGTGCTTAAAAATATTACCTCCAACCATGCACCAGTTTTGGTTTTATTTTGCTAAGTTTCTTCTAATATATGTTTGTCTCTCACAAGCACCCTTGGGCAAGCTGACATTTATTAAACATGATGGCTTTGAAGAGATATTTATATGTTCTTATTTTCTTAGAGGAAAAGGCAAAAGGGATTCAGAAGAGACTTGCCCTTTCATACACTAGAGTATAAGAAATACGTTAGCCTTTAAATCCAAGGGTACTGGTCAACCAGAGAGAGAGATTTTAAATTGCTGGGTGATGACTTTTAGCATGTGTTGTGTTTTGTATTTAAACCAAAAGGTGTAGCTTTCTTTATTGAATGAGGCATTTCATATTATTTCCCTCCAGTCATATGATTACAATCCTAATGTTCTGTGTTCTGTGGCTAATCTTGTATAGCCTGACAGTTTTCATTATCTTATTCAAACAGAAATATGACATTTTCCATATAATCATTATTTTTGTAGAAATAAATAAGATCTTTGTCATCTGTCTGTAATATATACTTAATAGAATTGAGTGGCAGTAGCTGAGCACTATACAGTACTTCCATGTTATCAGTAATAGACATATGGGCACGGCCACCTCTCAGTTAAACCAGTGCAAAAGCAGGATAACTCAACTGAAGTCAATGGAATTACCTTGTAAAGACTTCATTGGAGTAACTCTAGGTTTACACCAATATAACTGAGAGTAGATTTGGCCCAGATTGTGTGTAGCTTGCATAAATGCAAAATACAATTTATTTTAAAGAGGATATTATTTTAATTTAGTAATGAAAATGAAGACGGAGGTCGGGGAAATAGATTTATTATCATAACCAGTCTGCTGCTTTTTGTGTGTGTGCAATATGTCAAATTGTTTGCCCAATTTGTATTTTATCATAATGCTCTATATCTGAAATTAGAATTATAAATGGAAAATTGATTGAAAAATATATGCTGTATGCCTCAATCAGGTAATTTTTTCAGACCCATTTTGTTAAGATTAATATTCAAGTTTTTTTGCTACAAGCTTTCAGTCACTACAGTTAATATAAGTGCCACATTTAGTTTGGTATATACAAGCTTGTTGATCTGGTTTCAAAGTGAATAGATTCATTTGGATCAACAGTTCCCCCAGGGGTAAATGCTTAAATGTATTCAACCTTAGTAAGAGCTGAAAACATCAATACCTTCATAAAGCCTCTTTGATTTGTATTGACTAAGGTTGTGCTGCTAATTCACATACATCATTGTTTACTTCACAGAGCTTTTAACATGGTATTTGATTTATAGAAATAGTGATTCAGTTTCTATAAAGAAGTGGTAGGCTAAGACCTCCCCCATATTCTCATTTCAGATCTGAAATGCCAAAACGAAAGAGGAAATCGTTGTCACCATGCAAATAAATTGTTCAATAAATGCTCAGATGTACTACATTTTTTACTTCCATAGTAACAGGTAATGGCAATGTAGATCTGCCAGATAAGGTACAATCAATTATCTAAGCATGTCACTAATGTGTTCAGAGCAAAATCATTGATTTATATCACATCAGAAAGTGTTAGTGAAATACATTTCTCTCTCTCTCTCTCACACACACACACACACACACACACACACACACACAAACACACCATTTCAATAACAAACTTGTAAGAAAAACATAGCAAAAAGATCTGAAATTTTTTACATTAATTTATTTCATAAAGAAGCCACAATGAGTGATTCTGTACAGGAAACACTCAAGCACATTGCTAAACCCACATAAATAGCATACCAAGTCCCATACAGATAATTGCAGCACTTACATTTGGTATGAGTTTAGAATTTTTGTTTGATGTTGCATCCAATGCAGGCTTGAAAGCATCTTTTGTAGCTCATTAACTCTAAGCAGCTAAAAACTAATGGCTGGAAACAAGAACTTAGTTAAATGTGCATGCAAGAAAATTTGAATTACTTTAGAAGTGTTAGTAATGTTTTTTTAAACTATATTCCTTTAAAGGTGTCCTGGCTTATAGCCAGATCCTACAGATATGCGCATACACACACACATATCTTACAGATATGCACACATACAACGTTTGCTCACACAAGTAGTCTGACTGAATGAAACTACACGCATGAGCAACATTACATAGTGTATAAATGTTTGCAGAATCTGGCCATTGACTGTTTCCTCAGGCCTTGTCTACAATGGGAATTTACCTGATATACAGCCATGGATGGGTACATCAATGCAACCTGTGATACAGCATGGCCAGCGGGCAGCAGAAGCGTGTTAGAGGGAAGCCTTATTCCCTATAGACTCTGGGAAGCAAGGTTTCTAGAGGTTCTTGGAACACCTGCAGCCAATTAAGGCACCTGAAGCCCATTAAGGCACCTGCAGCCAGCCACAATATAAAAAAAACCCTGCTTCAGTCAGATAGTTGAGAGCAGTTTGGAGGAGTTGGAGCAGTTTGGAGGAGCTGGAGCAGTGAGCAGTTTGGAGGAGGGTTTGGAACCAAGAAGACCCAGACCCTAGGTAAAGAGACACCTGGCTTGTGTAGAGAGAGGGCAGGAAGCCCCACGAGCTGAAGGGTAGGAGAGGGAAGTAGCCCAGGAGAAGGAATAGCTAATTCAGGTGGTTTACCGCTATTCTCAGGGCCCCTGGGATGGGACCCGGAGTAGAGGGCAGGCCTGGGTCCCTCCCTCTCCACTCCCCCTCCTCTAGGATATTAGTGGGGCAATTAATACCTTGTTCAGGGGCAAGAAATGGCTCCCTGAACCCCCCAACAAGAAAAGAAAGCATATCATAATAGTGGCCAGCAATTTGCCACAAACCCCTAGAAGACATAGGAAAAGCAGCTATTTCCACCAATGGAGTTTACTGAAAAAACACTATTTACATCCATGGAATTACTAGTCTTTGCCTGTCTACAGTAGGGTTTACACTGATGCAGTTACATTTCTTTCTGTGCACCAATGGCTATCATTATAACTCAAAGTATAGAAGGTCTCAGATTAAAGTTTTGTAGAAAGGAAAAAACGATATAGCTTTTACTGAGGAAATCTGAGTCCGATTATGAACTAAAATTGTGAAAACAGAGTTTTTCAATAGTATCAATATGAAACAGAATCAGAGAGGTAGCCGTGTTAGTCTGGAATAGCAGAGGTAACAAAGAGTCCTGTGGCACCTTAAAGACTAACTATAAAGTTTTGAAGCATAAGCTTTCGTGGGCTAATACCCACTTCGTCGGATGCACTTTCACTTCCACTGCTTGCATCCGACAAAGTGGGTATTAGCTCACGAAAGCTTATGCTTCAAAACTTTATAGTTAGTCTTTAAGGTGCCACAGGACTCTTTGTTACCTCCAATATGAAACAGAGAAATATGAGGTATAAGAAAGAACAGCTACTTCATCAGGGTTGCATTTTTGGGATTAAACTATTGATAAACAGAATATATTTGTGCCTACAAGAGAAGTAACATTTCTTCTCTTGTAGGCAACATTTGTGCCTACAAGAGAAGTAACATATCTGGGAAAGATAAACTTAGAAAGCTCAGAGACACTATAGGACTCATCAGCATCTCACAGTTAATTAAAGGAATGAGTGGAAAGCATCAAGGCTTGATCCCCTCTGCATGAATAATTCACTGCCTGTATCCATTATTAAAACCAGTTACTGCTCCACAATAATTTCCAGCCTGAGATGGATTGGTCTCAGAAATGAGAGATAAATTGCAACAAAGCCTACAGCTATATTAATAAATTGAAATGAACATTTATTTGCTCATCTAATTAGAACTATAGTTTTTCCAAATAATGTAGTAATGCATTACCTTGACAGCCAATACCTGCTGTAAGATATAATTAGCAGAAGTGTTTTTCTAAGATTCAGTCTTTTTTTTTAAATATTCATTTGTTAATTTTGTTCACTTTAAACTATCAATTTTTGGTGATTGTGCTTCGCAGATTATCTTGATAAGGCTGATGAGATCTGGGCATTTGAGGTACCGGTATTTAGTCAAACCAGAAAATAAAATATACATACATAACACAATCCACTTTAGTCAATTCTCTTTGTTAAAGGTGTCATTGAGAAAGTTTTCCTTGAGTATCTGAAGAAATTAATCACCCTAAGACAAATAAATTAAGAATTCTGGGGATGTTAATTCATTCTTGCAAATTATTTAACAGAATATTTGCCCAAATGAGGGATGGAAGATATATACCAGCTTTGGGCTGTTTTCAGGCTGTTGGAGTAGTAGAACTGTTATAATAACTGTGTGCGTTTGTGTAAAAATTTCAGATTTCACTTTCTATCACCTCCTACACAAATGAGAGAAGAGCCAGCAGCTCCAAAATACTGCCTGGTCTTTGCATTGAGCTTGCTGATTTGTGCTTAACATTCCTCTTCTTCATTATCCCAGGCACAGGTCAGCTGAAGGAAACCATAATAGGAGAAAACAGTCATGGGTGTAGTTTTGTCATTGGGGGGCAATGCCCTCCACACACACACACACAACTGAAAGCTTTGGGTAGGCACAGAATTTGTCCCTCCACGCATGGCCCAATTGGCCTGACTGGAGTGCATCCCTCCCCCAGATATAGAAATCAAACTGTGCCTATGCAGATAGTGTGCACAGGCTATCACTATTTAAACCATCACACCATCTAAACAGCACAGCAAGCCTATAAGGACCTTGATCTCAATGTGGGAAAAGATAAAACGTGAATGGATCGGAGGAGAGGTTGACCGTGTCAAATCAGCATCAGAGAAGTATTGCTTTGGATAGATCAGAAGACACAGAGGTCTGTCTACCCCAGAATATACAACTGTTGCTGAGCATAGGTGTCAACAGGTGAAGCTGCACCAGTGCTGACTCCAGTTTAGATGAAAGCATAAAACAGGACAAAAACACATTCAGCACAGTTTCAGCAATGGTCTACAGTATTCAGCACCACTTCAGCTGTATGCATTGTTGACACCAGTTGTCAGCAGTGGTTCAATTTTGTGTCATAGAAAAGCCAAAGAAGAGATGTGGAGGATGGTTACTCTAAGTCCATGTAAGAGATGAGCTTGGGAAGGACCTTCCCAGACAACACGGTTTTATACTCTTCCCTAAGATTACTTCATTAAATAATATCCCTGATAAATCAAACTCATATGAAATCATTTCTACGTATAGATTTTCCACTGCAGCATTTTCAATAAGAAATATTTGTAAATGAAATAAATGTAGAGAGAGGGACACATCTTTTGCTGCATAGCTTGTGAAATAATGGTAAAATGGTTTCAGACAAATAGTAAATCCATAGGATATAAATCAGAAGAAGGGGCTAAATTTGAACTTGCAGTTGTTTTTATTTTCTGGATCCAAGCACATAAAAAAGATTTGAATGTGCAGCCTGCTTCCTCCAGGCATGCATTTATCCAGCATGTGAACATTTGGCTTGTGTGCTTAAAGAAGTATGTCAAAACTGCTTTGTTAAGAAGGAAACAAAATACAACAAAAAACACCCCAGACTAAGTGACAAGACTTGGTTTAGTGAGCTAATCATATTCGTTCTTCTTCTAACCCAAGGAGCTCCAGTGTAGAATTTAAATGAAATAAATGGTGTTTCAAACACACAGTTCGTGATTTTATATGGTCACTGTCATTTTTCTTCTTCTAGGAATTCAATTTGTTCCTGTTAAGCCAAGGTCACAGATTGGGGATTCTTAGTGAGCATTATGTCTCTGCCTTTGATGTAAAGGGTCAGTGCATTAGTACAAAGGAGAATTAATCCAATGTGCTGGCTCACCAAATGATATTTAATTTGTTTTAAATGAATGACTGTGGGTTCCTGTTCTTAGTTTCCATCTGGACAAGCAGAAGCAACCCTTCTGCCAAACAAAAACTTCATAAATGAATATTCAAGGGAAAGTATTACTTCATTGTCAGCTCTAATTGCTAGTTTTACCTTATTAGTAGAAGCTTTTCTGTAGCTGAGTCTGACATACATTTGTTTGCACACTGTTATTAGTCAAGACTCAGTGAAGTCTTGTAATTAACACCTCCACATTATCTCATGCAGTGAAAGCAAAGACAAAAACAGATGACTCACTTTGTTTCAGCTTTGCTCTTGTTTTCTGATATAGAAGTACTTAAGAAGAAGTGTAAGCTCATCAGAGTTACATATGGAGGCAACAGAAACCATAAAAGGGATCTCAGGAAGCAGTGCCTGAAGTTCTTTACGAACTGAACACCAAGGCCTGGTCTCTGCACAGCTTTTGAACCAGTATAAACATTTCAGTTGGGGATGTGGTATTTTACCTAAAAAGCTGAATTTGTATAAGCCCTAGTATGGATGCAGTTATAATGGTATAAATCTTCTATCAGTACATCTTATTACTCATTGCCGTGGGACTAAACTATATCAATACAAGCACATTTATTCTGGAAATACTGCATCCACAATGGAGGGATTGTACTGCTTTAGCTATACAGTTAAGTGGTACATCTTCTGCATGTAGACAAGACCCTAGCCCTTTGTAGAAGGGGGAAAGTTTATTTGTGATCCCACAGGTGATATTTTTATGCCCTAAACTGAGATTTGACTATTCTTTTCATAGTCTCACATTGCAAGCTGAAAGATCTCTCTGCTAGGTGGGATTTATCTTCAAAGTTGTTTGGCTCCTAAAATTCCAGCACCTTATCTGCCAGACCCAGTAGGTTTAAAATACTGTTGCATTTTGTAAGCTGCCACTCCAGTATTGAGGGGTGAGTGGGAGGAACAAACTAAAATAGCTATAGGAGTAAAGAGAAATTATATTAATGCAACAACACCGGGGCCTTTCAATTAACAAGTATTCCCAAAGCAATATGGAATCCAGTCATTAAATTATTATTGTACAGAGCTTGCCTGAGTTAAATATAACTCAGATAACAAAGCTTGTTTACAGGATGGAAGCTGGCCAAGAACTTTCAAAGAATTAATAGATATACCAAATTTCCCAAACTATAGAATTAGCCTTTGGAAAGGCAAATGATTTAGAATGACAGAAATCCATGTTGATGTTATGCTTCATTGTAAAAAGATGTTGCCATCATAATAGTGCTTTTTAGTTGATATGTACATGTTGCATCATTACTGTTGTTGTTGATCCAACAAACCCATGTTTTGTTGGTTTATTATTTTCCTCTGAAGAAGAGCTATTTTAAATGATTAGGTCACAAATGTTATTCTATAACTCTGATTTGAGAGAATTATTAAATGTGGATAGCTTCATTATGCAGATCCCAGAGGTGCTATATATGATATGACTCTATTAGTTAAATCTCTGTTGGAGCTAGCAGGCGCTTATGCACAACTGAGACTATCTGTATTTCATCTCAATCCCAAAAATACTGCCACTAAATGTTTTCAAGCCCTTTGCCTTTGTGCATATTTTGGCAGCACTGTACTGCCTTCTGCAACAGAAAAATCATGCACATAAAATATAATTTATCCACTGCAGGTTCTTAAGTTTTGGTTGCAGTAGACCATTGCACAACAGACTTCTGTGCTAAAATAGAAACGTCATGTTTTGTAACCTTTCAATAGGATTGCTAATAACAGCATTGCTTCACTATTTTGGCACAGGCACAAAGTCTATAGCCATCCAAAGTGAAGTACACACTACAGTAACCTAATCATAACATTTCTCGAGGGTACAGGCAACATTTTTGCACACATTCATATTCTAGAATTGTTCATAAAGGAAATATTTCAGTACTCATTTCAAAATAAGTGTGGGTTGATAACTTGTTTCTAATCTGAAAGGGACAATATAAAAATCCCAGTTAAGAAGTTACTGACATCGGACATTTTGTTCTTTATCTCAGGCCTTGTTTAGTGAGGGGACTAGCCCTGACTTCAGCAGTGCTTGAATAACAACCAGTGTATCTGCATCAGTGCAAACCCAAAATACTAAAAATCATGATTTGCACTTAGTTGAGCTTACCCCAGTTTCAAGCAAATTGCTACCAGTTCAAATTGTAGTTCAGTATTCTTTATATACACTAGATGTTTGCATTGACAGCCATACTGGTTTCTGGCCGCAGATTACTGGAATTGGGACTAGCCCCTCATAGAGACGATGTCTATACTTGTGCCACGTGTGGTATGTAGGGAATTAGCACCCCTCAGAGAACCAGGAAAGAGGGACAAAGTCAGAAAACCTAGCTCCATTGAAGTCAAAGGCAAAACTCCCATTGACTTAAATCAGACCAGGATTTCAACCTTAGTTTCTAAACTTGGATCTTGACATGGATTTGTTGTGTGACTTTGAACAAGTCATTTTACCTCTGATTTTATTTCATCCTCTGTAAAATGGGATTAATACATATCTCTTTTCCTAAAGCACTTTGAGACTTTGAAAGGAAAAGTGCTATTTAAGAGCCAAGTACTATCTTATTTTACTGAAAAATAAAAGATAGGTCTGCTACTGTTTAATATGGGAGCCCTTTTCCAACATATTCAATTATTATTAATACACAAGTCATTTTATACCGTATTTTTAAAAGATGCTTATTTAATGCTAACAGCATCTAAATAGTAATTTCAGAGATATTGGTTGTTACAAGTAGTTAACATCCATTTTGTTGGTTGACCTCCCAAGGAAGGTTAATGGTCTAAAATCTGCTCATTAAGTGTGGTAACAAATGTTTTTCAGGGAGGTTATTGCTGCCATAAACTCTAATCAATGGTTCATAGGCAGCAGCTTCTGGTTCAGTGTTCTGACTAATGAAGAATTAACTATTTCCAAACAGTTAATAAAGACTTTTCACCAATCTGCATGCAGAACCATGATTTCCTTAGCTTGTAATTAACATTGTCCCCTGGGTGCTAAATCCCTCATCTCCAGATCAAGATTCCATACTGGAAGAGATGACAAGCAGTGAATATAATAGCATTTCACTAGAGAGCGTTTAAATTGGCTATTTTAGCTGAACCAAACAAGTTCTAAAGAATAATGGAGTGTTGAGTCTTTAATGAATCTTTGTTTGCTGAATCATAGCAATGACCCTATTTTGTCATGACTGAAAGTTTTACACTTGAATCTTACAAGCTAGAGCCTGGAACCAGTTAATGGGCTACAAAGGGGTGTGGAGTTTTGTTTTGTTTTGAAGACTGAGCTGCTGTTGATATAAGAAAAACACTAGAGAGCACTAATAAATATATGCCTCATAACAGTAAAAGGAAAAAAGGTACATCTAACCTTTCTAAATAGCCTGAGGGCAGTGTTTTGCTTTCCAATGAAAAGGTCATCCAGAATGAATTAAAGTTACTTTCCTTCTGAGGTCTAAGCATGTGGCTTCACTTTGAAAGCTAGAATAAAGTTGCTCTTACAGTTACTAATGTATCTTTGGGACATGCTTTTAAAGAAAAAACTGCAAAGCAATGAGTCACTATAACTGGGAAGAAATTGTGACACGGTTTCAGTTTGCACAGAGAAACAAAAATCCGAAATAATATCTTGATATCTACTTTTGAGTTTCTGAAATACTCTAGTCAATGAATGCAAAATGAAAACTTAGATCACAAGATAGTTATCCATTCTGTACCCTTCATATGAGATTTCACATCATGCAGGCCTTATCGTTCTTCAAAGTTATTCAAGTTTTTATTGTCTTCCTTCACTAAATCCCTTGGGTGAAATCCCGATACCACTGAAGTCAGTAGCAAAACTACTATTGACTTCAATGGTGCCAGAATTTCATAGCGGCAGAGGAGGGAAAATGTCCTGGAATGATCACCTTTGAATGCGAGGGAGAAGGTTTTTACAGGCCAAATAAAAAGGGATATGATCAAACACAAAAAGAGGAATATTTGGACAGTAGGGAACAAACTTTATTACATTTTTTTAATGGGGAAACTTGTTCGTTTTGTGTACTCTACTATGTTGCAATAATAGATGACTTGTCTTAAGGTGATTTTGTTCTATGTAGGTAACTAAAATGAAAAATGTACCACTTATTGCTATTAGCAATATGTTTGTTTCCTCCCTGTAGTGGGGTGGCTGCCCCACTTTGGGGAAAAGGACTTAAAGCAGCCCAAGAAAGGGTTGTGGCTGGGAGCAAGCAAGCTCCGGCCTGATTGGGCCGAACAGCCACAGCTGTGGCTGGTTCAATTAAGGCCCAGCTGGCCCTGATAAAAGGGCTCAGTTTGGTGCACAGAGGAAGAGGGTCTCCTCTGTCCACAGAGGTAGGCTGGCTTGGCTGTTGGGGAAGCTAGACAGGGTACCCACAGTGAAGCAGGGCTGGGGCAAGGCAAGAGGAGCTGGGGGAGCTCCTACCTGGAAACCCCCAGGCTGCTGGACCTAGGAGACGGCCCAACAAAGTGGTACTGGGGTTGCAGGGAGCAGCCCATGGCTATAGAGACAGAGGCAGCAGGCCAAACCCTCCTTGCCAGTGATGAGTGGCAATTATACTGCAGTCTACCCTAGTGAACGGGGGCAAGTGATGACTGGCAGTGGCCTAGACTGAGGCAAGGTGGGGATAGAAGGTGGGGGTTCCCCAGGGTGGGGAGACCCTAAGACCTGTGGGGATACTGCAGGGGTGCAGCACCCTCAGTAAGAGGGCACTGGGGTCCGGGAGGGACTCTGGGCCAGAGCAGCAAGCAGGACATCGTACTGCAGAGGGCACTCCGGATGCTGGCGAGCTAATTCCCGGACGGACCAGCAGGAGGCGCCACGGGGGTGAGTCGCTGCCCTGCTACACTCCTTCATATAAAATGATTTTAGAAATTGTGTATTATAAAAGTCATAGGAGATATATTTTATTCCGAACAAACTCAGTGTGTAATTTAAGAAAATTCCTTATCCTCATATTACTGTGTACCAGTACCCCACTGGGGGTGCTAGATATCTGTGCCTCAGTTGTTCTGAGGAATTAAATGACTGAGAGTCTACAAAAACATGAAAAGTATGAAAATTGGCTAGACTCAAAATCCTGGACCTTTGAAATTTGGGGTGATTTAGATTGCTAAACAACCTGAATTTCCCAATAAAGCACTAACCCAAAATCTCAGATCCAAACTTCCTTAAATGTTGAGATATTGGAGATCTGGCTATGGGTCTGCATTCTGTGGCTTGGGTCCATCACTAGGAATCATAATAGTTGCACTTTGGGAATGTATTATTTCACTGAGATCTTTTATTTTTTGTTATCTTCTTTATAAAAATAATTATATTCTCTAGCTCTGTCATGTCGGGTGGTGTATCAGTACACACAGAACTTCTCTGAGCCAGATAGGTTCCTAAATATGAGGAAAAAGGAGTGAGGCCTAGTCTGACATTCCTGGGTGCAATCAGACCAGTGAGGGGTGGTCTCCCACCTGCCCTGCAACGTTGGTGCCTCACAATGCTTTGCTTCTGTAATTCCCAACCTGGACCCCTCACAAACAGCCAAACAACATCCAGTCACACACTGAATATCTGTGGATAGCTACAGCCTGCCAGCATACTCC
The DNA here is from genome assembly GCA_032164245.1 of Sternotherus odoratus. Classification (NCBI taxonomy): domain Eukaryota; kingdom Metazoa; phylum Chordata; order Testudines; family Kinosternidae; genus Sternotherus; species Sternotherus odoratus. Next base: position 44,359,869 of record JAVMKO010000007.1, read on the forward strand.
AGTCACACTGGGTTCCACCAGCTCTGGTTACCACTTGCCGGGCCCAGCACACTCACAGTCCCAGATTTCCCACCATACACATGTTCTGCACTTTCCAGCCCTCTCCTGGACAGTCCAGATATTGGAGATCCATTGCCCTTGTAAGGAGTCAGTGTACAACAGTTTGCTACTTTAAATGGAGTTACTCACAGTTCATTTTAAAGATAACACTGGATTAGTTTGAATTAAAGAATAAAATGAATTTATTTAACTATAAAGAGAGAGAGATTTTAAGTGAGTACAAGTATAAGGGTTTAAAGTCAGAAATGGTGATAAGAGAAATTAAGATAAAAGTAATTAAACTTGGTTCAAGGTAAAATTCTTACCACAGATTCCCAGCAATACTGCTTACCAAATTCTCAAGTCAGGATCTGCCCCCAAGTCCAAAGGGCTGATTTCTTTTGGTCTTCTTCGATGAAAGAGAGGTGAGAGATGGATAGGGAGATATACTGGGGTGTGTTTTGTCCCTCAGTTTCATAGTCCAGTCACCCTTCTAAATGAATTCTCCTGAGTGTTACCCACTGTGAGGATGGCGACAAGGAGTCTTGTGGTGAAAGAGGTTCCATGCTGTTTGGTAAAAGGCAGATAGGTCTGTTCCTATCCCTTTGCTGCTTTAGGACCTTGTTTACTACTTATATGTAAACTGAGGTAAACACACATTCCTTTGTTTAAGATAGACATGCTTAACCACTCCTTCCTCACTGGAATTTATGTGGGTTTGAACATGTGCTACCAGCGGTATTCAGGGGAAATTAATAACTTTACATATAACATTGCTACATACATTTCAGCATCATGTTATTGACCAGCAAGTTACTAGTTTTCAAATGGTATCTCAAAAGGCACATTTTGTACAAAGAGTATTACAATAGTGACTAGGGTGTGAATACAGTGCTACATTTGGTCACACTTATCCAATAGAAAAGCTAATTGAGAAGCCTTCAGAATAGCCATCCTAGAAAAATAACAATGAAAAGAATATTGCTTTTCCCTTTTGTGCTATGTTATATTTACAGCCTTCTAAACAGCAGTTAGCTCAGTCACCCCCCTTCTCATGAGAAAATCCATGAGTGGGGAATAAAATCTCCACAAGGTTCACCCTCCGAGATGTCTTCCAAGCCATTCCACTGGGGCGTGGGGTGGGGGCAATATATTTTTGTTTCTTTTCCTGCTGTGGAACGTTCTGAGGAACTCCTAGCCAAACCCAGTGAATTGCCTGGGATCTGTAGAGATCTGTGCCCTTCTCCGTAGTTTTGGGTCTACAGTATTTACCAGTTTTGTTCAGGCTAGACAATAGGAACTGATCGTTCCTGGCTATGTGTTGTGTTTCTTGGAGGGAGTTCACAATGCAATTAGGGAGCTTCAATATTTTGGACACTAATAAAGGATGTATTACTAAGGTCTTGGCTACACTAGCGCTTTATAGAGCTCTAACTTGCTGGCTCAGGGGGGTGAAAAATCACACCCCTGAGCGCAGCAAGTCTGAGCGCTTTAAAGCGCTAGTGTGGACAAGCTCCGAGCACTCAGAGCTGGGCTTCCCTCGTGGAGGTGGATTACAAGGAGCGCCGAGAGAGCGCTCTCCCAGCGCTCGCATCTGGCCACACTCGCACTTCAAAGCGCTGTCGTGGGAGCGTTCCTGCGGCAGCACTTTGAAATTTCAAGTGTAGCCAAGCCCTAGAATTGGTCTGATAACTACTGAGCTGAGTGTGTGCAAGTGTGGGTTCATTTAAAATCTGGAACAGAGATCCCCCATGATGCAGTGCTCCCTGGTTTTCTGGTCCCAGAGTTCCATGCAGTTCTTGCCTTGGAATCTCTGTTCTCCATTCTGTATGCTAGTGGAGATGTCTCATTGTCCCATCTTCAATGCAAATGAGGCTAGGAGAGTTTCCTTAATCCTGTCACCCTTGTTGGAGCAGTTTAGGTGTCTCCCACTGTCTTCTCATTGCTTTTTGTAAGTCTCTTTTCTGATCGGTTGTGGTTCAAGCACAGGCGGGTGTCCTTCATGAGTCAAACAAGCTGGATACTGCACCCAGGTTCCCCAAGAGCACAGAGCTGACAGGTAATAAGGGAAGATACAGCCATGGAGATGGCTGAGCCACCTTTCTGCATGGTGAGGGAGATCCCTGCATGGAGGCATCACTATGAGCTCAGAGGCATGATCAGGGCCATTGTTTAGATAATCTTTGATTTCTTGTTTCGGTAAGTTCTTAAGTACAGAAAATGATTCTGAGATGTATTTCTGGTGTTGGACTTTTGGACGGATTGTCACCGGCGAAAAGAGAGAAGAATGCAAAGTAAGGCTCAAACACAAGAATAGGCAACTGTTAAATGTTTTTATCCAAAGTATTTTAGTTTCATGAAATATACACGCTTCATAAAATGTGTGTGTTATTTGGAAGCATCCCCCTGTTGCAGTTAGGTTCCACAGGAGGGTTCCAGCGTGTAAAGGTTAGCCGTGCAGAAATCAAGGTTTTGTGCATTTTTGCAAAGGTCACGCTCATCAGCCGGTCTGGAAAGACAACTGGGAAGGGCTACAGTTACTACCTAATGATTGAACCATGGCTCTGGGTTTCATTTCCTTTAAGAATACTGCCACAATCACTGGTTGTGTCACCAAGAGATAGAGAGGCTGCTCAGTCACTTGAAATTCAATTTGTACATTACTCAAATCTACCCCACCTCTTTCCTTCACGGTGCCTAGCAGCAGCTTGCTAGCACTCTGCATTTCAAATGCCTGAGCTGCAGGAAGCAGTTTAATAAATGGGATAGGTTTTGATTAATGTAACAAGCTGAAAATAGACAATGATGTAATGCGTATCTCAGCAAGAACCATAGACTCAGATCAAATCTGTGTTCTAAAGGGAGACTGCTGCAGCAGAGAGTTCACCCAAAGAAGCATCCACTATGCTTCTATAACACCATGAAGTTCAAAAACTACAATATATAAGATTTAGACCTGTAATCCTGTTATGTCTATAAGCATCCATGACAGGTGACTGCACAGTCATGAAGTTCAAGGCTAGATTAAGTATAAAACATTGACTGTGTTCAAGAAAGGACATCCTGGGCTACACAACAGAGCTCTGATCTTGTTTGGAAGAAGAAATACTGCAAATATTTTGGCTAATAGAAATGTAGGCGATGAGTCATTGTGGCATATGTAAAACAAAAGCCATAAATATTTCATTTTCAACTAGTAGGCTGTAAACATACTGTAGCTCATACAGTCTGAAATTGTCACAAGTTTATTGTTTCTGCGGTGGCACTACCCGCACATTGTGGGTATGCTACTTTAACACTGGTTTGGGGGAATATCACTCGGGGGGGGGGGGGGGAGGGCGATGGGGCTCTGTATGACAGGAAGTTTAATCTGCTTTGGACCCTATCCTGTCAGGCCCTCTACAAACAGAACTCACATTCATTTAGGATTTTTGTAGGAATCCATCAAGATAATTCTTTAAGGTCACTTACAAAGCAAATAAACAAAAAATATCATTCTGCCTTTCATCACTGCTTTAGAATGATCCAAGAGGGTATGATTACTTTGTGATCTGTAAAGAGGATATAATAAATATGTGCACATACTTGTTTTCTGGTTGCTTCCTACATTAGAAATGTCTAAAATATCAGGTACTAACTTCCCTCCTTTCTCTGCAGTCTCGTAATGTGACATCACAGGAAGTAGAATTTGAGTGGCAGCAATGCCCACTGTCCAAAGAGCAGGAAGGGGATGTCAAGACTGGATTTCTGTACAAGATTGCCTTATTGGAATAGAAAAGGAGAGTTTTGATTATTCTGAGTTTCCTGTCTCTGTTTCCTGTTGTGGTATATGAAGAATTCACAGGATAATTTATCATTCTTCCTGTCCACTGTAAAAATAAGGAGATTTAAATTCCACAATATGCAGAAAATCTTATTGATAGGACACTGTCGGGGTATTTTTTTATTATCTTAAAAATTAGTTCTCTTAGTACTGTTTATATAACCGTTGAAGCTTGAAACTTGCCTTTGTTTCATTACCAAGGGCCAGTTCCTGCAAATTTCGACATTAATGAATACTTCCATTGCTACTTGAGTTAGTAAGAGTTTTCCGGGCTGACTGCCTTTTTTTTTTTTTTCCCTCCTGCAGTTGTATGTAAATTAGTTTATCACTGTAAGGATTAGACTTGATCCAACAGTGGAAAAAGGTAATTTGAGAATATATTCACATTCAAAACTACAGTGAAACCTCGATTTAACGGACCTCCATTTAACGGACTTCGGATGCAACGGACAAAATTTTTCAGAGTCTGATGCATCCGAAGTCCGTTTCTGGAGGGCTGGCTGTGGGCTCCCTGCTGCTGCCCGAGGCTGGAGCCGGGACCCTGCGGGGCTCTGAGCCCGCGTGCGGCAGCAGCCGCCGCGGATCGAGCCGGGGGCGGGCTGCCGCCTGGCCCCCAGCACCAGTCACCCTCCCTGCAGGGTCCCGGGAGCCGGGACCCTGCGGGGCTCTGAGCCCGCGCGCGGCAGCAGCCGCCGCGGATCGAGCCGGGGGCGGGCTGCCGCCTGGCCCCCGGCAGCAGTCACCCTCCCTGCAGGGTCCCGGGAGCCGGGACCCTGCGGGGCTCTGAGCCCGCACGCGGCAGCCGCCGCCGCGGATCGAGCCGGGGGCGGGCTGCCGCCTGGCCCCCGGCAGCAGTCACCCTCCCTGCAGGGTCCCGGGAGCCGGGACCCTGCGGGGCTCTGAGCCCGCGCACAGCGGCCGCTGCGCTTTTGAGCCGGGGGCGGGCTGCCGCCCGGCCCCCAGCACCATGCAGGCTCCTTGGAGGGTCCCGGGAGCCAGGACCCTGCGGGCTCTCTGCCCGCTCGCAGCAGCCTCCGCAGTTTGAGCCGGGGGCGGGCGGGCTGACAGCTCCCGCCCGGGTCCCAGCAGCCGGGGACCCCAGCGGGCGGGTTGACGGACTAATTCGGGCGAGGGGGTATCCGTTAAATCCGAAAGTCCTGTTATTTAATAATTTTAAAAAATTATTAAATAACGGACTTTCGGCTTTAACGGACACCCCCTCGCCCGAATTAGTCCGTTAAATTGAGGTTTCACTGTATAAGAAAAGTTCATTTGATTGTTACTTATAGGATCATATTAATAATTGTCTCCAATTATTTGGTTGAACAGCCAGTTGATTAACGAAAATGCTCATGTGTCCCAGAAACATCATGAATTTCACCGCACTAATTTTTCAGCTGAAAATTTGTCTTGAAAGAGTGTTATTCATTAGTTGTCGTTCATTATATTAGTTAGTTTCCAGTTTAAACAGTTTCATGCATCCTATCGGAAACAGAATCAATAAAGTGTTAACTTGGTGACCAGGAACATGCCACGAATAGCAAATAGTTTAAGTGAATAGTTTGCAAACAAGCCGTGGGCTAAAATGTTACATAAAGGATATTTTGTAGAAATTAGGATCCGTTTTCAAATGATTCTCAAACAGTAAAAAGAGCTAGTCAGATAATTTATTCACAATGAATAATTAAACCTACTCCTAGTAGGGATGCTGATGAGTGCTGAGATACTGGCAGGTTTTTGTTTCATTCATTTTAAAAGAAAACAGTGTATTGTCTCTATCATGGGGCAGCAGCCTTTAACGAGAGAGTTGGGGGGCTCACTCTGCAAATGACTGGCTTATGAAGGCCCCACCTGGAGGTAAGTGCCTGCCCCAGATGGCTGCTTAGTAGACAAGCACCTGGACCTAATAAAGGTTATCCACGCGCATTTACAGGAAATTCCAAAGGGAGAATAGAGGCTCCTGTGGAGAGGAGCTCATAGAGAAGCCTCAGCCAGTTGGCTGAGCCTGGGACCCTAAAAGCTGAGCTGTCCCAGGAGCCTCCTAGACAAGGTTAGTATGCAATCAGGCATCAAAAAGGGCCTGGTCTCAGCCAGTGGGCCTCCAGACACTGGCTGCAAGCCCAGTCTGGCTAGGTTCACTCATTGTCTCTGGAGAAGTCACAGACCTCCCCAGACTCCAAAGAAGGACATTACTCTGGAGGGGCAAGAGGCTTAACACCAGAGGAAGAGATTGTTAATAAAGGAGGCACTCTTTAGCACTTAACGATCTGTTTAGACTTGTTGATACTCTGGGAAAGGGAAAATCGAGTAAAGGCTCATCTGCAAACCATGCCGCCAGCTGGGTCAGACTGGAATGATGTCAGCCCCATTTAATTTTGAGGAAAACCTATAATATATATAAAATTCATACAAGGACCAAGAGGGGTAGATAATATTAAAAAAAAGTTTGAACTTCAGTCAAACTCAATAATAACAAAACAAAAGTATCATCTAATTCGGAAAATTTAATGTTTTTTTTTTAAAAAAAAGCTGTCCCTCTGTATTTCCTGGTTTCCGCAAGGATGTGAAATGGAAATATACAACAGAGGCTTCTGTAGGCAGTTCTTGGTGAAAGCACACGCATTCTTTCATTTCACCAGTTTGAAACAGGCAATCTGAATAGACAAAGGAGGCGGGTGAGAATGTGACAACAAACAAGTGACTGGGCAGTGAAATTACCATACATCTTGTTAACCCAAAAATTGTTTGGTGTTTATTTATTAATTGTGTATTGCCTGTTTTCATTGCACCTCTTAAAGGACAGAACTGTGTTTTTATAAGCCTTTGGAAGAAGTGTGTTTAATGTTGGGATTTGAAGATGAAATCCCCATGGAAGCATGGCAGACTGGGTCAGGAAGTGGATTCTATGTGTAAAAGCATGGGTATAGCTTGTGGGGTGGGATGGTGTTGCTCCCCAAACTACAAGCCTTGGTCAGGTGTGGAATTTGTCCCCACATATGCGGTGCATTGGCCTGAGTAGGGCTGCCCCCCAAAATATAGAAGTCAGACTATCCCTATTGTAGTAGAAGGCATGTAATGAAAGTAGAAGAACACGAAGTGGCTTGGATAGGGTGAAAGGGGAGTGAGAAGAGAAGAAGGTAAGCAGGAGATTAGTTTTATAGGTCCTTAAAGGTAGGGATGAAGAGTTTCTTTTATATAAAATGTGTTGAGGTCTGGATATAATCAGAACGGTGGACTAGGTAGCTGGTTTTTGCAGAACTGTTGTTGTTACTTCAATCCTTCTCTTCCTATGCTAAAACAATACAAACAAAAAGAAATAGTATAATCTTGTTAAATATTAGTAATATTTATTATTCATTTGTATTGTACCAACAATGTGGTGGGCACTTTGAAGGCTGTTATGAAATACATTGTTACACATTTATTACTTGGAAGAGATGCCTTATTTACATTCCTATTCTGCAAATAAAATATATAAAAGGAAGCTAAAAAACTAGGCTATTTTCTATTGCCTACTAACTGGCATTGTATGTTATATTCCTGAGTGTGTAATAGTTAAGTTCTGCATGTTGTTATGATTATTTATTATAATTGTATCTGATACAGTGCAGTCCTTCACTGAAGTACACAAGGCTTGTTGTCATCTGAACCCCAGGTAACACTGACTGGCTAGAGGATTCAGTTTATATATTTCATCTGAAATGCAGGGCTGGATAAGATTAACTCTCCTGTGTGCTCAGGGCTATTAGATTTTGTGGGGCCCATGTACCCCAAGTCTTTTTCCAAATTTAAAACAAAATGACCACAATTATGGCATCCAGGCTATTAACACTGTACTAAACTTGCCTTTTAATTCACATAAAGCCATTCTGTAGTTACATTTTAATCTTAAAACATGTAGAATATAGTTGTTAGTTCAAAATAACCTATTTCTTTCCTTAGCTGTTAAATATTAGTTTATTTCTGAGAGGGAGTTTTGGTGCAGGAGAGGGCTCCAAGCTGGTGCAGAGTGTTGGGGTGCAGGTGAGGATCAGGGGTGTGAGCTCTTGGAAGAAGGTTGTGTGCAGGAGAAGATTCTTACCTGGGGAAGGGGATTGGGCTGAAAAAGGGGGTGAGGGCTCTGGGAGGGAGTTCGTGTGCAGGAGGGATTCTGACCTGGGACAGGGGGTTAGAGTACAGGAGCAGGTTTGAGGTGCAGACTCCGGCCAGGAGGCGCTTACCACAGACAGCTCGGGGCCGGCGGCCCAGCAGGACTCAGGCAGGCTGCCTGCCTGCATACCGTGGTCCCAAACTGCTCCCAGAAGTGGCTGGCTGCTGGCACGTGTCTGCTGGCCCCTGGTAGGAGGGGGACAGTGTATCTCCGTGCTCTGCCCATTCCTGCAAATGTCACATCTGCAGTTCCCATTTGCTGGGGGGAGCGCTTGGAGGCGCCTCCCACTCTCCCTCACCAGGGGTCACAGATGTGCCAGCAGCCGGCTGCTTCCCAGAGGAGAAAGGGGCCACGGCATGCAGGCAGCCTGCCTGAACCCTATTATGCTGGGGCCACCTTAGCCTGGGGTTCTGGGCTGCAGACCCTAAAGTCCTTGTGTCAGTCTGGCCCTGCTGAAATGCTTCTGTTTTGTTTGATATTTCTCTGTAAGTGTGTCAAGACTACAAAGTCATGGTAATAATAAATATAATGGGTATTTATCAAGCTGTCAAATGATACATTTTACTGCAATTCTTTCTATCCCTGTCTGCTACCTTTCCTACATTTTTCTCACTGCTCCAGTAAATGTTACCTATTTATTTCATTCTTGCGATGTTGTTGTAGCCATGTCAGTCCCAGGATATTAGAGAGACAAAGTGGGTGAGGGAATATAATTTATTGGACCAACTTCAAAATTTTGAATCCTCAAACTCTAATAAAACCAAGATGAGAGCTTCTCTCCTAACCTCCCCCCCACCACTCCAGTGGAGCTGCTGCCTGCTTCAAATATATTTTAAAAGCAGGCTCTGTTATCTTAATCATGCTAATAGTCTGAGAAACAGCCTAATATTGTATCAGCATAATGCTGATCTGCAAGTGTTATGTCCTATTGCAAATGCTGCCTGATTCAATGACACTACATTTATAAGATGGTTTTAACGTGGAAAATCTGAACTCAGAGTGGATCTATTTAATGATGTCATGCTATACTAAACCAAGTCAGGCCCTGTTTATTGTCAAGTACCAGTCAATGTTTACTACACAATGTATCAATTCCCTTCCATCTTTCAATTTAAATTCATTCCACTGAGTTTCAGTGCAGGTGAAATGATATAAATTTTCATTAAAGAAAATACTGTATTATGACAGCACTAAATGAATTCTCGGAAATTACTTTTAAAATACTTTATTTCCTGCAGTTGGGTGGCTGTATGTATAAAAATACTTTCACTGACAAGAATGAAATATAGCATCTCTCTGTGTCTCTGTGTCTCTCTCTCTCTCTCTCTATCTCTTGTGGGCCCTTCAGGTAATACTTGGCCCCATTTACTTCTTTAATAAAAATGGAAAACGAATTGACTAACCAGCACAGAATAACATAAAATCCATCAGAGTGGAAGATAATATTTTACTGGAGTGATTCATATTCACTCTTCCTTCTGTAAGTCTTTCATATATTTGGTGACATTGTGAAATGTCATTGAAGAAAAGGCAATCCAGTTTAGCCTTGAGCAAACATACAAGAAGTAGAAGAACAGTGCATATGCAAAGCCTTTTTCTTCTTCCAAAAGGGACCTTTTATTTATTTATTTAATAGCTTAGGCTAGTAAGGTACTACATTATAAGAACTTGGTTAGCAAACATGTTGTGCAATCGAATGACTTGAATAACAAAATCCCCCGCAGAGTGTTTCAGAGCTAACTGCATTTGCGCTCTGCAAGGAGATCAATGCTTCACCCTCATTGATTTTCTTCAGTTGCAGAACAAGAATTATGCACAATGTGGAACTGTATTCCCAGACTTATCCAATCTGATTTCTGAGGCAGCACTAAAAAGGCATGGTGCCATACTGTAAACATAAGGTTACAAAAGTACAAAGTATCAAATTTGTACTTCTGCTAATGCTGCATGTTAAACAGAGGCACAGTAATGTATGATGTGATCCATCTTACAAAAATATTATACTGATGATAAACAGATCAGGGTGTGGTGTGGAGAAAGAGCTTCCAAATACTATAAAAATGCAGAGATGCCAAAGTTAGAAATAGAAATGCATTGCATAGATTCATTTAAATCCCAAGACATGTGAAAGTCAGGAGTGGTGCCAGCTTTTTTGCTACCCTAGGTGGCGAAGAAAGGAGGGGGGGGAGGCAGAGAAGCTGCCGCCAAATTACTACCGGCAGCTTCCGCAACGTTGAGCTGCCGCCGAATTGCTGCCTGCGGCGAAAGCAGCCCACAACGCCGAACTGCCGCCAAGACTGGCAATTCACTGCCCCTCAAAGGCAGTTGCTGTCGGCGGCCGCCTAGGTCACCTATTGGCTATCGCCAGCCCTGATGAAAGTGTAGTATAGTTTCCCTTTCTAGGAGCCTTGAGATTTAGAGTAAAAACATAAAAAGAAATAATTTCTTCTAAAACTTCAGAGTCAGAATGTAGTACATCTTCAGAACGTGAAATAACCTTGTAATTTACAATGTATGCCAGTTTTTAAAAAGTAGTAATTACAGTAAAATATATCAATGTAAAATGACAGCTGACAGTAGCTTCACTGTGATCTTCAATTTCCCCATGTGCCAACTTTGCACATGGAATATCATCAAATGCTGTTAATTTATAATGTTCAACCAAAGACAGGAGTGAATAAAATTAGGCTGGCTCAGAGTCGTCTTAACTAAGCCTTCCTATGTAATCCTGGTTGGACATAGCTAAAAACAGCATTTAAAAAAAAAATCCACTAGTGTCCGAACCAAAAGAAATTCCTTGCTTCAACCTCTGCTTTCTGGATCAGATGGAGAAGTGGAAGCTATTCCTGGAACTTTCAAACTGCTTATGAAAACAGGGCTCTCCCTAAAAAGGCTGTGATTACACATCAGCCTTTCAAAGATAACTTATCCAGAAAATGATCTTTTTGCATGGGGCATACTCCATTATTTAAGATCATGACTGTCACATCTCTCTGTTTACCCAAGACTATCGCATATTCATACATACATACATACACAGAGTAGGACTCACTTTATGTAAAGCATGTCAGTAGGAAGAAGGAGGTTTTAGATTATTTAAACCAAAGAGCCTTGGGTTGATGCATATAGAGGATTAACAGCTTTTACTACTTAAATGTTAATGTATAAATTGACTAAATGGTGCCATCCTGGAAAATAAAGGTGTTAGATAAAAAGGAGTTGATTCTGTACAGAGCAGGGATGTAGTATTGCACATTTGAGCACAAAGTAAAAAGTGATGAGCAGAACAGGAGAGCCAAAGCTTCCATGAATGCAGCCACCAAATTAATCACTCTCAGAAGCAAGAGTAAGACTAAAGAGAGGAACATGTAGCTAAGTGCCTTGTTTGCATGTTGCAGATCATGTTTAAGACTTCTCTCCTTGGACATGCCCATTTTAGTCCTTGCCCCAACCCTTTTTTATGTAGCGTTTTTATTAACGGAGAGCAATCAAACAAGGTGTTTGAGTTACTTCTAATTAGTGCAGAGGACTACAGTGGCCTAGATACAATGGTGTATATGATGCAATCATGCCAGGGCCCATGAGGTTATGGGGGCCCAGCCAGATGGAGTGGCACTCTGGTACTTCACCTGGCACACATGGTCACAATACCACTCACTCAAATTTGGTCATCTCTCTGCTATCAGATACAGGTGTGTCTGGCCCAAATTTGAGTGGTGGAATGACTGGGGACATAGAGGTAATAGGTTTGTCCCGGCCATCCCTCCATCATGACAGAGGGACAACCAGCCCAAACTGGTGTGGCGCTGTGATCCCATGCACAAGGTTGCAATGCCCCTTGTCACTCAAATTTTTGGCCTGTGTTGTGGGGGGGGGGGGGGAGGTGATGGGAGCAAGTGGCATTGCTGGACAGCTGGGATTGAGAGGAACCACCCAAGCCCAGGTTGAGAGTGGAGCACTGTAGTGGGATGGTCACCTTGCGCCTGCCCAGAAGGGCTTAAAACAGCCCAGGGAAGGGCTGTGGCTGAGGCAAGCAGCCCAGGCTGCTTGGGAAAAATGGCACAGCTGGGGCCACGCTCCAATCAGGGCCCATCTGGCCCTTATAAGAGGGCAGTGGGCCAGGAGCACAGAGGCACTTTCTCTCTCTCTCTCTCTCTCTCTCTCTCTCTCTCGCCTTCTGAGAGGGAGGGACCTGGCTGTTGGAGCGGAGCAGGGCACCTAGTCTGGAGCAGGGCTGCAAGGTTGCAGAACCCCAAGGAAAGAGGCACCAGGGTCTGGGAGGGACACTGGGGGAGCAGTGAAAGGCAGGAATCGGGCTGCAGAGGGCACACCAACAGCTGGAAGCTAATTTCCTGGACGGCACCACAGGTGTGAATCTGTCCCTCCCCCCCCCCCCCATTACAAGCACTCAGCTGGGAGGGGTGCCAGTCAGTGGCCCGAAAGTTTCCTGGAGCAGTGAGTGAGAGGCTGTCAGATGAGTTGTTGATGGGCTATGAGGTGGGTGGAGAGTATTGGGGTTGAGGGTTGGGGTTGAGCATGTCTACTAAAATCATTGTCTTCGAGTATATGCTTAAAGTTAAGTATGTGTTTAAGTGCTTTCCTGAATAGGCATGGACACAAGTATGTGCCTAAATGCTTTTCCTGAAATGGACCCTGTCGGTCTGATCCAAAGCCCACTGAAATCACTGGGAGTCTTTTCACTGATTTCCATGAGCTTTTGGTCAAACCCTACATTTTCTTTCCCCCTGCAAAACACTTCTAAAGCCTATTGCTAAAGCAACTTAAATTCAGTATTAAAGTTGGAATTAAAGCAGTGTACTGAAAATAATCTCGTTTCTGGAAAAGTTATGTTTGTAGAACTTCATATGCTTGATCTAAGTGAGAGCAGTCTAAATAAATATTGCAATGTAATTTGATAATGAATAAGTTGGAGGATGCAGAGAGAGAACTAACACCATTGTTTAACCTCAAAACTATGCTAATAAGTAGGGTGATAGACATGAAACTTGGAATAATGGAGCTGTTATTCTAGCCCAGTCGGGCTGTCTCAGGAGACTCGTAAGTGGATTTGCCATGCCATGACTAAACATAGCTCCAGTAGTGTATTTTGCATAGCCTAAAGTATCTTGTTGCAGCGTATCCTCACATTTATCAAACTAAATCACATTTAGAAGAAAATATATTCTTCCATTCGAGATAGGAGACAGCTGTGTATATTATTTGCATACTATTTGTTTGCCTGCATGTAAAACTGACGAATGCTCTAGAAATAACCTGTTTGTGAAAGGGATTATATTAGCACAAGAGTTTTGTTAATCTTCAGTGTGCCAGTTAAAAATGAAAATTATCCTGCTAAGACGAAAAACCATGAAGAATGCAAAATATGAACATAAACACACACACACACACACACACACACGTCTGTTTGACCAGCAGTCGATTGTTATGACGAGCGTGACACTAAGAATATTTGGACGCCGTGTAGGTTGAAGCCATCTATAGTTAGTCAACACTGAATACTCCGTGCATTTCATTTTTGTTTACAACATTTCTGTTTACAACAACCATACCCTAGAAGATCAAATAGAAGATCAAATACTTTTGGTACTGGGCTGAATTTTTAAAAAGTACTTGATGTTCCCTGTGAATCTGCTCTCAGTTACAGCTCATTAAAGGGACTGGTCTACTGGTGATTCTGTAAATACAGACATATGCTGAAAGGCCTGTTTTTAAAGCAGAAAGTAAAAGATTGATGTTAAGTGATTTCCACTTCAGACTATCTATGCAGCTTTCAGTTCTGAAACATGTGGTTATGAAAGAAAGAAAGAAATGCAGAAATGTTCACTGTGTCCAATTATTGGTTGGCCTTTTTCAGCACAGAACCATACAATTACAATTAAAATACTGAAATGAGCCAGTATAGACTTCCCATCTGTTCATAGTGGTGTGATTTTTAGATAAAATATGTTAAAATGAAGACAGATAAGCAAGTGGTTGCCATAGTGGTTTTACTTCCGATTACTGGCAGTTAACATTTCCATCCACACTCTTTTTTACATCTGCTTAAAAAATAGGAGTAGGGGGAGATGTCCCGAAGAAACCACACTTGTTAAAATAAAATTATTATTTTTTAAATCTCCTGACAAGTTGAAAATACTATGGGTGCATGCTACACCTATACCGGTTGTTCTATATGCTAAGCCATCATTTGGATGAGCTATAAAACTAAAGTTCTGATCACTCATGGTCATTAAAATCCCATAGTGTATGTATTTCCCATGGGAAGGATTGGTAACCTCAGTGTCCTGGCCATATTCCAAGTCAGATACAATAAAAACTGTTACTAAGACATTCAGTTAGAGCCCAATCCTATTTTATCCATTATAACAGGTGACCACTCACTGCAGGTTTCACTCTTCCTTGTTTCTTAGCCCAGGTCTACACTGTGTTTGTGGGGAAAGGGGGGAGGGATGTGTCGACCTAAGATACACAACTTGAGCTATGGGAATAATGTAGCTGAAGTTGACTTACTTACCTCAGCGTCCTCATGGCGGCGAGTCGACTGCTGCCGTTCCCCCATCGACTCCGCTTCTGTCTCTTGTGGCGGTGGAGTTCCGGAGTCAATGGGGAGAGCGCTCTGGGATCGATGTATTGCATCTAGACTAGACACGATAAATCAACCCCCTAGAGATTGATCACTACCCACCAATCCCGCAGGTAGTGTATACCTGCCCTTAGAATTTTTAATAAAATGTTTTCAATTATGTAATGTGCAACACTCAGTCCCTTATACTTCTTACAGGCCATTGTGAATTAGAAGCACTGATCCAATGTTTGTACTCCAAAGGCTCAGAATTCATGAGTCAGACCTCTTCCACCATGAGATTTTTTTTTAAGTGTGAGCATTCTTTTTCAAGTAACCATCTGATTTTTGAGTCTGTCAATCTATCCGACTCCTGTGTGATATTTTAAAATTATTTGAGCAACTATTGTAATATTGCCTTACACCACTTACCAAATCACCTCTTATCAACAAAGAGGCTGGCTTTCACCCTGGATTGTACTGGACAGCTTCCGAATCTGACACAACATATCAAAGACGAACATGAAAGGGGATTGATTATGGGAGTGGTGTCAGTTGAGCTCTCAGCTGCTTACAATACAGTCAATCATTTGTGGGTTCCTTGCCCAAGTATTAATGGTAAAGAAGAGCCACTGCCTTGCAATGCTAATATAGACCATGCTGGAGAACAGAAGATTATTCATGAACTTTTGTGGCAAATGGAGCCGCTAGTGATGACAGAAAAATGGCCTCCATCCAACTAATGTCTTAGCAGCTACATTACTCAACATCTATACACACGACCAGTCAAACTAGCTTAGCACTAGACCCTTTATCAACACAGATGATCTGTGCATCATCACAGAGTGCAAGGAGTCCGGCATATTACAGAATACTGTAGTGAATGCACTTAACAGCTTAGACCAGTGATGGCAAACCTTTTTGAGCCCAAGTGCCCAAACTGCAAACCAAAACGACGTGTTTTTTTTCAAAGTGCCAACACCCCCGCTCGACTTGGGACCCCCCCCCCCCCGGCCTCAGCAGCGCGGCTCACCCCCCCCCCCGGCCTCCCCTTGCCTCCCCCCTTGCCTTGCCTTGCCTCCTCCCCCCTTGCCTTGCCTTGCCTCCTCCCCCCTTGCCTTGCCTTGCCTCCCCTCCCCTCGCCTTGCCTCCCCCCCTTGCCTTGCCTCCCCCCCCTTGCCTTGCCTTGCCTCCCCCCCCTTGCCTTGCCTTGCCTCCCCCCCCTTGCCTTGCCTTGCCTCCCCCCCCTTGCCTTGCCTTGCCTCCCCCCCTTGCCTTGCCTTCCCCCCCGCTTTGCCTTGCCTCCCCCCCCGCCTTGCCTTGCCTTCCCCCCCTTGCCTTGCCTTGCCTTCCCCCCTTGCCTTGCCTTGCCTTCCCCCCTTGCCTTGCCTCGCCTCCCCCCCCTTGCCTTGCCTCGCCTCGCCTCCTGCCTCGCGCCGCGCGTCGCCTCGCCTCCTGCCTCGCGCCGCGCGGCACCTCGCCTCCTGCCTCGCGCCGCACCTCGCCTCCTGCCTCGCGCCTCGCGCCTCGGCCCCGCCTCCGCTCTCCTTCTTGCCTTGCCTCGCCTCCTGCCTCGGCCCCGCCTCCGCTCTCCTTCCCGGGCTCCGGCCGTCCTTTCACTTCCTCCTCCACCGCCCGCCCGCCTCTTACTGACCCCGCCCCTCTGCTCCGGCGTTTTGACGGCGTGCCCACAGAGACGGCTTGGCGTGCCGGCAGCGGCACGCGTGCCACGGGTTCGCCATCACTGGCTTAGACAATGGCTAGTATTCTGTAGCCAACCAATTGTGTGCAAACCCAATTCAGATGCAAGTCTGGATTTCATCTGAAAAACGGAGAGGCCAAATGTGAACTCAAAGCAGCTGGCTTAGGACAAAATTTATTCATTCCATAATTTCTGCATACCTCGGTGATACTCTCAACCACACACTCTCATGTCAAGAAGACTAAAGCCAGAGTTAGCATACGAAACAACAATCTCAGCAAGCTGGTTACATCAAAGTGGGATACAGACCCATCCACTCAGTGATCAACAGCACTGGCACTTTGCTACTCATCGGCTGAATACACCTGTGCAGTGTGGGTACAATCCTCTCACACAAAGAAGCTAGACCTTGAACTTACCACCACCAGCCACTACAGTACAGGATGCCTTAAATCGACCCATGTCAACATCCTTGCAGTTATTGCTCCTTCTGATGTACATTGGGAATTTGGTAGTAGAGTCAAGCTCACAAGGCAATGTACAAATCCAAGACATAAGCTATATGATATAGTACCAATGCTGAGTCAATTGAAGTCATGACAAAGTTTTCTTGCCACTGTTATACCACTAACATCGTCACACCACTATTGTCTTAATCAACTTTGCACTGAAGTTGGCAGGTCTAGAGTCATGATTGGTCAACTAGCTACATCACTGGCCCCAATTCCCGTTACTGCAGCAGAAAGCCTCAAAATATGAAGCATCTCCTGCAGTGCAACTGCTTGAGCACAAATGCTCCTCCAGTGACCTGGCAGAGTGTAATAACTGCATGTGCACAGATGTGTCAGGAAACAGAGTGATGACATGAAAAGGAGGAGGAGGACGCTCCCCAGATTTGCGTGCAATCATTTCAGGTTCAAAGTTTAACTTTAAATACATACACACACAAAAAAATACAGTCCAATCCAATGGCTGCTTGGATTGGGGATCCCACTTACATTCTCTTAACCCCTGAGGCGTGGGTAGCTGCAATTATATTCCTCTCCATCCCCTTCTCTTAATTACTATTATTTTTCTCTCCTTTTGCCATCTACTTTCTGCCTCATTCACATTCAACCCTCATGTTGGCCCACACTTTCTAGTTCACTCACATACATGTTCTTTATGCTCAACTGCCCTCCATATTTTCTTCACCCTTTCCCCTCAAGTTTCTTACTCCTCATATTCTTCTTGTCACCCTATTCCCTTCCACTACTTAGTGTCTTCTTTCATCTCCTATTCCCCTTCCTACTTCCCACTTCACTGCCCCTTCAATATTCTCCCCACATTTCCTTGAAAGCTCCTCCACCTCCTTCCTGCATGCCTCATTCAGTCTCCTCCATCCATCACCCAGAATTACCCTACCTACATCCCCTCAGTCTTAGCCCTGGTCTACCCTGGGGTGGGGGGGCAGATCAACCTAAGATACGCAACTTCAGCTACGAGACTAATGTAGCTGAAGTTGACATTTAGGTCCACTTACTGCGGCATCTTCATGGCACTGAGTCAACTGCTGCCACTCCCCCATTGACTCCACCTGTGCCTCTCGCAGCAGTGGAATACTGGAGTCGATGGGAGAGTGCTTAGGGATTGATTTATTGCATCTAGATTTGACATGATAAATCGACCCCCAGAAAGATTGATTGCTACCCGCCGATTCGGCAGGTACCGTAGACCTGCCCTTACTCTTGCTCTCACAGTCCCCTTCATTACCCAGTTCCCTTTACTCCCCATAGTTTCCCATCTAGTCTCCTAACTATAGGACAAGGGGCAGCTATCTTCCTTAGGAGCTGCCTGGATTCAATCCCATGGAACATAATGCCTCTCCCACCCCCACTTTGTGGTCTTTTTTTTTTTTTTTCCCCACATGTGCAGCTATAGGGAAATGACAGCCCTCTTGTCTGAGACAACTTGATGGAGTCAGACCCACTGATTGTAACAGGAAAGATTTGGAAAAGGGCAACATTTGCATGTTTGATAGCAGAAATCAGGAGATCACAGGAAATTTTAAAAACATTGCAAGACTTGCAATTAAATTGTGAGACCTGACACTTCTGTCTTTGATTCTTAATCATTTGGGGGTAATCAAAAACCTTTGTATTCTGTCCATCATATCAAGATGCTTATAAATATTGCATTATGTATAGAAAACAGGTCAGCAGGTGTATAAATTTCACAGGTCATTTATAATGCGAAAGATTCTTATGGACTGATAATTTAATGGTCAGTACAATCATGATTAGTAGGTGGCTATAAGTACAGATTTGAGAGTAATTATATGTTCTTTATCTAAATTCCCCTTGTAGTTTGTACACAATTATTGTGGTTGCACATGCAGATCAATTATTCATATGTGGAAATGTCAGGTAAGATATCTAACAACCAAAAGGGAAACTGTGTATCTATCTCCAACTCATCTGAATACCGAGTTAATGAGGCCAACTACTCAAATACCTTTAGATAAAAGCTAATTTTCTTTATTTCTGTCCACTCTGTTCTCTTCCCTTTTATACCTTTATTTATTTATTGTAACTGAACGAATTTTCAAGCCACTTCATTAAATTCCCTGTACAGGTATAAAATAAAATAAATATCTTTAATTTCCTCACAAAACAGGGAAGTATATATTAAATAGTACCTACATAGACTACAGTATTTGAAGAAATAGCTCATAATCATTATAAGATTTCTTCTTTTAATGCATGAAAGTCCTGATTATAAAATGGTACCAATAATTCATGCTTCTAAATTATAATTCAATACCTATATTTTGTTACTAATCACAGTGATACAAATATTATTTGGCTTGAAAAGGCACAGAAATAACTTCTTACTAGTTTTATCTCCAATCTTGGGGATTATCTGAGGAAATGATTAGACGTAGGGAGACTACAAGGTTCTCTGGTCACAGTGCCATTTAATTCAAACATCATCATTAGCATCCAGGAAACAATGTTGTCCTTTAGACTCTACTTAATCTATCCTCTACCCCTGTTTCCTTGCATGATATCATATCACTTAATGTGAATGGATTTTAAATGCCGTCATTCCTAGCCTTTGTTTTGTATGTTCCCAAAAAATCCAGTCACTCAATCTTCACCAAACACTGCTCTGTGTCTGATCCCTCCATCACTGAATTCCTCTTTTCTGGCAATCACCACATCTCCTTTGGCATTACCTGCTTGCCTCCTGCACCTCGCCTTGCCACCCAATCCTCTGTGCCTCCCAATTCATCAATGTCTGTTACTCATCTGTCTCCTGCAGCCCTCTCTTTGTGGCCCACTCTTTCACTGATACAGTAGTTGACTCCCTCCCCCACTCCATGCTCTCTGGCACCCTTGATTCCTTTGCTCTGCTCACTCTCCACAAGCGCTGTCATAATAGCCAATTAAGTTTACCTGCTAGGAGGCTTAAGGTATCTACATATATTTCTAGTGTCACACTTTAAGCCTAAGAATTGGCACCGTTTGGAGAGCTGTACTGAAAACTGAGGATAAGGGGTAAACAGAAATGGCCTGAAAATCTTATTTACCAGAATTGTGCACTCTGAGCACACTTCAGAGTACATTTTGGCTGAAAATACAAGATGCAGCCCATTACTGTATTACCCTTATGCAGAAGGAGGAAAGTATGAACATCATGAATGGTTTACATTACTTTGCATAACTTGCCACACAACCTTTGTTTAACATTCAAGTAAGATTATCCAGATAAAGAAAGAAGGCAAGAGAGAGAGAGAAACGTATGCAATCTATGGCTAAAGCAATCTAAAGGTCAAAATTGTAATATTAAATAAATCTTACATGATTTTACACACCCTAATTTATTGTCTATGTGCAACTGACATTTTAGCTCTTGGTTTAATACCAAGCACTTCAAAGTATTCTTGTAGAAGAATGGTTGATAACCCTCTTACACAGTATAATTGGAATTCTGCGTGTTAGAACATTTGGTTTCTGAAAGATTTTTGAAAATGTTAATAGCTGTCTTTTAAAATGGTGTAAGAGTGAAATGCTATGAAAAGCAAAGGTTTAAATGTCACTCTGTCTATAATTTTCATACTGTAAAAACTTATTAAAAAAATAACAAAAACCTAAAGGCCTGCTGCAAGTTTAAAGATATAAGCTAGATCATTATTATTATTTTTTTTAAAAAAACAGATATGACAGGCTTCAGGCTTGTTCTGCTAAAATTTACATTTGAACATTTAACTGGATGACAGTGGTAGTGATGCAGATTCCTTCTATTTCCTTACACATGTGACACGAGTGTGAATAATTCACCAAAAAAAGCATGCACCCGATGAATTTTTCTGAGCCTCATCACCTTTCTCATCAGAGGTATTTTCCTTCATGACTCCACAGGCACTCAGGCTGAAGAGTTATGCAGGCTTTCTCTGGGTCAAGGATGTTTTACTGCCATATATTAAGAAGGAGCCTGTAGAACTGTGTCATTATACAAGTGCAAGATTTTGTTTGGTTAGTTTATTTTAATATGTAGCTGGGCTGGAAAAGAACAGAGCATCTCAGTTCCAGTGCAGAGATCTTTTGCAATCATTTTACTTCTGGGATTATTCCATGCATTCTGGGTTATCTGGATTTTTAAAAACGGCAGTTTTTGATAGTCTATCCACTTAGAAATAGTTCACCAAAAGGAAAAATAAAACAAAAATGATCATGTGCCGGGAAGGTGGTATTAGTAAAAACATGTTCTTTTTGTATTCTCCTTTATCAATTATTATAAAATATAATTTAGGGATAAGTTAGCTTTAGAGGATTGCTGTCTCAATGATTTCATTACTGTTAACAAGGGTATTGGTTTACCATGAGACCTGCCTAAATCAAAGGGATGAGAATGTTTACCAGAGCAAAAATATGGTATAAAAAGCAGGTAACGTAAACAACAACCATGCCAAGAATGCCTTGTCCTCACATGTTGGTTTTAGGGAGCTAAAACAACTTTTCCCTGATCTACTGTAACAATAAAGATTTACTTCAAGCAAAACAAGATAATTTTTCTATGTTCAAAAGGAAAGCATTCTTTTAAGTCATATTGTAAAGTTTATGACTATTCAGCCCCAACCAAATTGTTTTCTTTAACAAATTTGGTAAAGAGCTTCTGTCTAGAGAAGGATTTCCCAAACTTTGTCATTCACAGAGGATTCCTCTCCCAAACCCAGAAAAAAAAAGTGTAGAAGAAAGGGATTTTTCCTACATGAAGCACCTACTACACATGGCCCAGGAGACTATGCAAGGGATTCTAGACACTCTACTTCAGCTCACTAGTGCAGCAGAGATGATGCTGCTGCTTGGGTGGTAAGAGGTCACTAGGAACTTCCCTTCTAGAGAAGGGAGGAGGGAGCCTCCTCTAATGTACCTGTTAGGGCGGGAAAGAGGCATGTAGGTCAGGGTCAGAGGTGGAAGTGAATCAAAGGAGCATCTGAGGAGAATGCAAAGGATGGATTTACTGCATGCTCCTATGTGCATGAGCATCTGAGGAGAATGCAAAGGATGGATTTACTGCATGCTCCTATGTGTAGAGTTCCAGTACTAAATGCTATCTCGCTTTTATGGGGTTTTGCAAAGTAGGTGTCTGATTCACTATTCTCTGCTAGGCAGTATGTAAAACACATGTGCTTATTTAAATATTTAGTGAAAATAATTAAAACCGCAATCTTAGAAACAGGGCAAGAATTATTTCAAGAGGAAAAAAAAGATTATATTTGCTTGATAATATCAAGGGCAAGTGGGGGAACCACTGCAATGTCCTGTCATCTGTGGGGAGTGAACAAACAAACCAAAAATACAGACCAGGATAGTTATATCACTAGAAAAGCCAAATTCAGTATTTGATGTTTTGTCAAAATGAAAACTAAAGCATGGCTGCTTGAGTCTACACCTTACTGATGTCAATGAGACTTTTGTCAAGGACCAATGAGTAGGCAAGAAGACCAGAGTTTTGTTTTTCTCCCAGAAGCATACAGGGCATCACAGTAGAATTAGAAATGTATTCCTTTATTAGATAGTGGTTAATAAAAGTCTTGTTCTTTAAAATATTTTTATTTGCTGCATAAAATGTTTAGCATTGGCACATTTGTATTCAGACATTCATTCCCGGAAGTTACAACATACTGAAAAATGCCATACTGTGCATCTTTAAAGATTCTCATATGTCTTATCTATCCGTCCATTACCTTCTTGAAAAAGAATAACAATATATTGTATCGAGAACATAAAAGACACCAGCTGGTACCAAATTTCATATTTTCAATAACAATGGAAAACCTTAAGCACCTTTACAGTCCAATGAGGCTAATGTGAATGTACTGTAAATGTTAGCTAAGTATTTAATGTTAACAAAGAACAGTTTATAACCCAGTGAATTTTTTTTGTGGTGACATTTCTCAATCTTCATTTTTTTTCTTTTAATTTCTATCTTCTCAGTCAAAGAAGATCCTAGAGTGACCTTGAAATCTGCACTGGCATTTTCCTGGCAGAAAAAGAAGCTCTTGTTTCTCATTTGCAAAAATGAATAACAATTTGATCATTCTTAAACTTCTAAAAGGTTAATTATGCTCTCTCTATGCGCATTGAATAAAAACCTGCTTTATCTCTGCCCAAATGAAATCCACAGGGCTCCTGTTCCCTGTACTCTGCCTGGAGACCATATCCTGCAAGCTGTCAATTAACTCCTATCAGCTCATAGATCTGTGTGAGCTGCAGCTGATTTTTTTCATCCGAAAACTATGACAGCTCTCATTTGCTAGAGCTGTCGGGTGACTTAAACTTTTTTGCAGTAGGAAAGTGTTATCTGGCTGTGGGCTTGGTGGACAGAAAAGAAAAGAAAGAAAAAGAGAGAGTGGCAGAAGAGACCATGGATTAGAGACAGTTTGTTCTAAGCGCTAAGATTTCCATCTGGTTGCAAAACCCAATTTGAACTCAAGTTGCATGTTTCAAACAATAATAGAAACTGAAACAGTATGTGCTACAAAGAATATTCAACAAGTTGGGTGTCTTTTTAATAGCACTGCATAATAACAGCCAGTCACCTATGAGACAAGACTGTCAAGCCATCGAATTAGTAGAACAGAAATATCCGCATTAAATATTACCCCAGGTGCTATTCGTTCCTGGCTGTAGAATGGCTATTTACTTCAGAAGTCAGAAATGGTAAACTAAACCAAACTAGGTTTGGTTCCTGGCTCTTTCGTATACTTCCTGGTTGATTTTGGAAAGGTCCTGTACGCAGTGTTGTTGTAGCCATGTTAGTCCCAGGATACTAGAGAGACAAGGTGGATGAGGTAATATCTTTTATTGGACCAACTGCTGTTGGTGAGACAGATTACCTTTTGAGCTACACAGAGCTTTTCTTAGGTCTGGGAAATGTACTGTGAGTGTCACAACTAAGGGCACGTCTACACTGGAAGAGTTACAGCACCGGCAGTTACAGCGCTGCTCAGAGAGCCCTGAAGGAAAACCACTGTTGTGCATTCACACTGTCAGCTGCTGGCGTAATAGCTTGTTCACACTCAACAGGTGATATGATGTTTATCCCTTGGGAAAGTCTTTCAGTGTGTCTCTGTGTTAGTGCTTCCTCTGTCAAATAACAGTACATGTTTTTTGGAGCTGATCAAAAAAATCAGGATTAAATGTTTGTGAAAAGGCAACTGAAATTGTGAACTTCAAAATGTTTTCACCAGATCTTTAGCTGCTCATAAAACAGGACAAAATTTCCATGAAATTGTTCACCGTTGTCATACCCAGGGTACAATCCAGACTAATGAGTAGCTGTGTCAACCCTGCCCTTTAACCAGCGGTGCCCTTTACACTGCTTTGCTGCTGTAGCCTCCAGTCTGGACTACTCACAAACAGCCTCCAGCTTCCAAATCACTCCCACCTATGTCTGTATGTGCACTTCAGCCAACCAGACAAAGCCTGACTCTTACCAGCCTTACCAACTGTACTGAAAGGACATCCCTAGATTTCCCTCCCGGAAATATCTGTACTTCCTGGACAATACGAACAAGTCTGTTGTTGCTTAAATAGAAGTATTAGGCACATAACTTCCCACCCCAAATGGAGTTTCCCACACCTGAATTCAAATCAGACATGGTTACTAGAAACGTAAAGATAAAACACAACTGATGCCTATCTTAACAAACTTTTAAATTCAAAGCAAGGTTTTCTCATCACATACTTTCAGTAGTTACTGGCCACATTTCTTAAGTCAGAACCCATTCTCCAGTTCAATGGCAGCTTCTTTTATCTCTTCTGGTGCAGTGAATCGATGGGCAGAGAGAGGAGGGTGCCTTGGGGTGTCTGTCTCTTCTTTTTATAGTCTGGTCCCCCCTTTGAGAAGCATTTCCAGCTGGGAGCAAAGTGGTCTGTGTGGAAGGGAACTCCATACTCTTCCTTTGTTGAGATGTAGATTCTTTGCCCCGCCCCTTTGCCTGTCAAAGAATGGCCATTTAGCAGGTAATGATACATCTGCCTTGTTTACCCCTGGCTGAGGCCTCAGCTTGCCCTTTGGAACCAATTTGGTCACCCCCCAGACTTCTTTGGAAAACATAATCTCAGTTTATGTTTATAACTTCATAGGTACTGCTGCTACTTGCATTTTGACATATTATTGATCATCACATTGAGTTTTTAAATGACATCTCACAAGGCACACTTTGTAGAAAGATTATTACAATAGTGTTTAGGCTGTGCACATGGGTACATTCTCTCATACCGATAATTTGAAATGTTCAACAAAAATGAATCCAAATTACAAATTTCAAAAAATTCTGACCAGCCCTGTCAATTTAGGTTGTAAGCCCTTTGGAGCAAGGGCTGTCTTTTACAATGTATTTCTATAGCACCTAGTATAATGGGGCTTTGATCTCAGCTGAGGATGTTAAGGTCTACCATAAATTCAACAAATAATATAACCAGGAAGATTTACTTGTGAAAAATAAAATAGGAAGGTAAATTAAATGGTTGAACTACAGAGCTAAAAGTAAAATGAATTCCAGATTTGTATGATGTATGCCCCCATTACCCTCTTCTTTTTCTCACCATTTCCTGATTTTTCCAAAATACCCCAAAAGATGTCCCAAAATGCATCTTTTTTTAAATTCAACATCAGCTGAAGGGCTCAACATCTCGCAGGACTGGATCTCCTGTCACTGATACTATGAGTTGCATTAGACTTTTAGTGTGAAATCCTGGCTCCTTTGAAGTCAATAGTAAGACTCCCATTGATGTCCAAAGGGTCAGGATTTCACCCTGGTATCAGTGATGTCAATGAATGGGTGGATTCAAGGTTAACTTTGCAGAAGCAGTGCCAATTGGTTTTATTGGGGGGGGGGATCATCTTCAATAAAGGCAGCTTAAAAATTAGTGATGATCTGAATCCTCCATCCTACCAGCAGCCTAATTATTTGACACTTAAAGTTAGTATAACTGCTCTGATTTTTCAACAGTAATATAATTAGTAAGGTGGTACACAATGATTGATTTTTTGACAAGCCTCTGAAATATGTTACTATATAGCATATTAAAAAGGTCTGTGTGAGTCTGTCTCCTACCTAGTTCATTAAGTAGCAGATCAAACACCGATGAGTATATTGCCGAATATCTGTTCCTCCAGATTCCTCCACTACTGTAAGAAAACCTAATGAAGACTGCAACTTCACAATGATTTAATTAAATTTCAAATACACCTAGAAGCTTTAATGAAAAGTATATAGTTTTAAACCATCCTAATTGTGCTGTCAAAACTACCTGATAGTGTGAGAAATAAAAAATCTACAATTATTTAGGTATTATTAATATGTATGAAAATGATTCAAGGATTGTTTAAATTAATTTCCTGCTTATGATGGACTACACTAGAACCTGAAGTCCTGTGCTTAGCCATGAAGCAGTATACCTGCAAGTAGTGAGATCTGAACCAGCAAACCAAAGCACCCATTTTAAATGTTTCACTTTGAGTGAGTGTTTGCACATACTTGTAAACAGAATGCATGTGCCCATTAGTCCATGAACGTCAAGTAGTCTATCATTTTGTTCAATAAGCTATGGGGACATGTGAAAGTGGTACAATGAGGCATGAGTCCAAGGCTGATTGGCATTGTCCCTAACTTGCCATTGGTAATATCTTTCATTGGACAAACGCCTGGGATAAGACAAGTTTTTGAACTACCCAAAGTTCTTCGGGTCTCTTCAGAAGAAATTACTGCAGTAAAAGATATTACCTCACCTACCTTGTGTCTCTAATAGCCTGGGACCAACAAGTCTACAACCAATATTTGACAAGTCAGTCAACAGGATATTAAGCAGATATAGTTGACATGAACAATAATGTGTTTTTTTTACTGGCCAACATACAAAGCACTTATCAGAATAATGAGTTAAGTTCCATGTCAATCACTGGCTTTCTTCCACTTAATGAGTGTTTGTCTTTCCTTCAGTGTCATCAAACTTCTTAAGCATCCAATAATAACTAGGAATAACTATCAGAGAGGTAGCCGTGTTAGTCTGGAATAGCAGAGGTAACAAAGAGTCCTGTGGCACCTTAAAGACTAACTATAAAGTATAGAAGCATAAGCTTTCATGGGCTAATACCCACTTCGTCGGATTCAAGCAGTGGAAGTGTCCAGGGGCAGGTATAGAAAAGTAGGTAAGAACCAGGTAGGAGGTAACAAGGTTAGTCCAATTAGGCTGAACCAGCTTGTTATATAACTAGTTTCATCATTGCAGCGCTAGGGGGAAATGAAAATAAATACAAGAAGAATATGGAAAAAAAAATCAAATAGCACACTGTGCTAAAAGTGTTCCATGGAATCGTGTACCCACAGCACATGGTTCATCGTGATTTGATGATGGCATCCTTATTAGCGAGGTGATTTTTGGACCTTATCAGGAAAAAAAAACAGAAGAAATAGAGCCAGAACAGTTGTCACACAAGAAGAGGGCAATCATTGGTTGGGAGTACATGAGGCGAATAAGTTGGCAGAGGTGCACATAGTTCATCTGCCACTCATTTGGACACCACATCATAAGATGAGGTAGATCAGTGTTTCTTTAAATGTGAAGCCATTCCACCTGAATAGGGTCCAATCTCTGCTAGGGGATCTAAGGGAAACAGTCTGTTAATAGGAATTTTGTGTGAAGAATCTAAGGTGAACTGGGTTTCATATCCTGTAATGAACCATACATCTGATACAAAGGGAGTAATCCTCCCTCCCATCATAAAGATCAACTAAGCTAGCTTTGCACAGGAGTTCTCCAGGACCACAGGGTTTGAGGAGGGAGGCATTTTCCAGACCCGAGACCCTGGAGCACTAACACAGCTACTCTGTGACTGCACTACAGAAAATTTCTACTGAGCACTACAGAAAATTTCTGCATATGGTAATAGGAGAAAAATAAGTTCACTCATCATTTATCTGGTATTCTGTAATATTTATATATATGTAGATTTATGGTGTATATTAAGCAAATAATCAAGGTCCGATCCAACTACCATTAAATTCAGTGGAAAGAGTCTCACTGACTTCAATGAGAGTTAGATCCGTCCTTTATCACATTATTTTATTTTTAAAGCAACATCAAGTACTGCTCTTCATTGACATTGTTTCTCAAACATCAGCAATTGTGCACTGACCCAGATATGAACTTGTATTTTTTTCTGTCTCTGTTTATAAAGTCTCTTTCTCTGTCATGCTTATCTACCCTCGTTACAGAGACCTGTTTAACTTGCTGAGAGCTGGTGATGGACCAAATTAGAAAGCTTATAGCTAGGTCTGTCAGATCTAGTAAAAAAAAAAAGGAAATGAAATAATATTTACATAGATCAGAGTCCTCTTTTACTTTGCCATTATTCAGCTGCAGGAAAAACAGATTATTACTCAAGGGGGGAGGGCAGCAGTTCTCCTTAAAAGTACTAGAAGCTAAAATAAATTGCCCTTCTCATCAGGCTAATACTTCCATCTGACAAGACAAGAGGATAAGTTTCATTGCACTCAGGGGTTTCTTTCTCAATTCTTGCCCATATTTTTTGAGTAATGTTCACTCTTCTGCAATTCTCTCAACTCCTTTCCCACAGCAGAGGAATCACAAGCTCTTTGTCAGGCTGACAAAGCTTGTGAAAGCCAGAGAGGAGGTAGAGTGAACTAAAAAAGATGTATTTCTGTTCAGAAAATATCAATGCTGCTTCAAAAAAAATCAAACACCCTCAAACCCTTTAGAACCAAGTTTTGTTATATTTGGCTTTCATATGAGCCTGCTTGGATTCATATAAACCACGCCCATATGTTACAGTGTATCTGCATGTTGTTGCTAATTTTCATTTGTAGTTGAGCGGTGTGTGTATTATATAGCCCCAATCTTAAATAGACATTATATGATCTGTGATATAAAATGGGCCAAAGGGTAGTCTCGTTGACTTCAAATGGAGTTATTCTGCATTTACACTGGCATAAATGAGTGCAGAATTTGTCTTAGACATTGGTTCTCAAAGTGGGGGTCGTGACCCCTCGAGGGGTCGCAACCCCCTGCTGCCGGCAGCCGGCCCTGACCCCTGCCGCGGAGCCCCGGACCTGGCCCCTGCTGCAGCAGGCTGCCGGTGGCGCCCTGAGCCCTGGCCCCGGCCGCCGGTGCCCCAAGACCCAGACCCAGTCCCTGCCGCGGTGGGCTGCTGGCGGTGCTCTGGGCCTTGGCCCCTGCTGTGGCGGGCCGGACCCCAGACCCGGCCCATGGAGCGGCAGGCTGCTGGCAGCGACCCGAGCCCCAAGCCCTGCCGCACCGGGCTGCCGCAGCACCCCCGGGCCCTGTCCCCTGTCCCGGGGGGTTGCTGGCACCCTCCCCTGAGCCCGGCCCCTTCCCCGGGGGGCTGGCACCCCTACACCCCTCCAGCTCAGCCCCTGCCCCGGGAGGGCTGCTGACACCCCCCTCGAGCACAGCCTATGCTCCGGGGGGCTGCTGGCACCCCCACCAGCCTGGTCCCTGCCCCACCCCCGACCCCTAAGGGGGGGTTGCGCTTAGAGGCCTGGTGTCTGAAAGGGGTCACCAATACAAAAAGTTTGAGAACCACTGGTCTTAGATATCAGGTACATCTTTGTGCTTCTTAATTACAGTTTTAAAATAGAGATAATACCTTTTTTTTTTTTTTTTGCCTACTTTCAGTGTTTCAGAACTAGAAGAAAATGTCCTAAAACACTCAGGAAATATATATATATATATATACATTTTTGTGCATGCTATAACTATCCTTAGATGAACTATATATTCTTTTTTTTAATCCAAAACTGGTATGAAAATGTTATAAATTTGGAAATTTCTTTTGCTTTCCAAAAAGGTATAAAATCACTGTCAAGAAAAAATAAAATCTGCTTCTGAATTTGTGGAGCTGTTCCTCTGAATGAGAAGAATACCTACCTGAAGGTGCTTTTACTAGCATTATGTGTGCGTGCTGCTGGCTGACAAAGCATTGCAAAGATTTAACCCTGCAAAGAGGAAGGTGATTCTGGTGCATTCACACTAATCTGGTGGTTGATATTTGTTACTGACTTGAGAGTATCAAAGCAGTGTTATGTAAAAAGAAAACTGTGTGCAGTGCCTGTAGTCCTAACGCAGACCTGGATGTAGACTGGCTTGTAAATACAACTGACCCATGTTACCTACACATCCTGTTGGCTGGAGAGTAGTAGAATAAAAATTAAAATAACAAGATTAAAAACTTTAAGAAAAAATGTAAAGGACAAATATCCTGCAAAATTATAGTAATTTTTGCCCAGAAGTACAGTAGTGTGAATCCTTTTCACCCAGAACATCAAAAGTTTTACTCTTGTCTTTACTGAATACTTAGAGCTTGTCTACACTTATTGGAGGCGATCGATGCATCGGTGGTCGATTTAGTGGGTCTACTGAAGACCCACTAAATCGACTGCTGATTGCTTTCCTGTCAACTCCTCTACTCCACCGGAACAAGAAGAGTAAGGGGAGTCAGTGGGAGATGCTCTCTCGTCGACATCGTGCAGTGTGGGCCTTGCGGTAAGTAGATCTAAGCTACGTCAATCTGAGTTATGTTATTCACATAACTCAAACTGCATAGCTTAGATTGACTTTTCCCTTTAGTGTAGTGCCTGATCAATTGGTTACACTGCTGATTCACTGATAACAATGAATTAATGATGGACTGATTTGGCCTTCTTTTACGGCAAGTAGAATATACACATTTGCCCACTAAAAAAAAATTAACCACTAGTGTCAAATTCAAATTATTATTGAGGCAGAAAAGAAAAGAAACTGCATGTTGCTACAATGTTTTATTATCGTATCAGTTACAAACTGCCATAAAGTAAGTCTCTTTAGTTTCACATGACCATCATTACAGCAGTAATAAGGAAGCTTTCTATTTTTATACTGGATAAGTGGTGTGATAACATAGTAGTGGTGTTTTCCTGGTCTAATTTGTACCATGATACAAGATTTTAAAAATAATTATAATTTTACAAATTATTTGTTTAAAATTCCAGTTTAGTTCCTTCTGGTTAAAATGGTTAGTAGCATTTTTCCTATGATAAAACTCAGGTATTTGCTTGATTATAATGGAAAACATTTTCCTTGTCCCTCAAAGGTATAATATCACATTTTTTAGCTGTTGCTGCAAGAAATGTAGAGGCTGAAATGATATAGAATGAATCAGCATTGAGTTTGAGCTTGAGCAGTAGGAATTTTGATACCTACAGGCAGATTTTTCGATGCTTGTGTAAAAAGGGCTGTGATCAGGACACACTGCAGAGCAAAGATAAAGGAGCTGAGATAGCCGTACCATAAGATGAGGGAGGAAAACCATCGCTCCGGTGCCGCAACTAAGACCTGCTGGTTGTATAAGGAGATGAATGCTATCCTTGATGGTGACCCCACCTCCACCACGAAGACATCCCAGGGATACTTAGGCAGGCCTGGAGGCGGCGGAAGGAGGACCTAACCCAGAAGACAAAGTCATTGATGAAGAGGTGGAGTTAGACAATGATGTGGGGCTTCTGGCAGGGTTACCGGGTGGGACAGGCAACCAGGAACTGTTCACCACTCTGGAAGTGTCTAGGCAGTCTCAGGAGTTGCTCTCCAATGATCAAGAAGCTGAAGAGGAGATACCTGGTAAGTGGCTGTGGCTTGTGTAGTGCAGAGGTGGATTCAGGGTATATAAATGTGGAAGGATGGCTGTGTTTCTGTGTTCTGGACATTCCCCTGTGTAGCTAGTCAATACGGTGGAACAGGCCTTTGATGCACGCCAAGTTCTCACAGAAATCCTCCAGAGAGATCTCTAGGAAGTTTCCTGGAAGTACGTGGCAATCCTCTGCCAAAGGTTCATTGGCAGAGCAGCTTTATTCCTTCCCCCATTGTAGAAAACTTTCCCATGCCATTTGGCAATAGGCAATCACTCGTGCAGGGACCAAAGTGGCACACAGGCGAACAGCATAGGGACCAGGGCAGATGCCACAAGCGTGTAGTAGAAACCCTTGTTTCCCTGCTTTCCCTCAACAGTGAGAGGTCTGCTAGAATGATCCCTGCCTGTGGAAAACTGTGGGAGAATTTTAGAATTTTTTCCCTTGTTGGCTGCACTGCCAACACTTACCATGCTTTGCGTGTTCACAGAGGTGTGTTCTTGCCAAGGGTCACTGAGAAAGTGATTGTTATGTTACAAAAAGTGTATTTTTCTTAAATGTTTCAATCCTGTGTGTGAACTTAACAATCGTGCTTCTGTGCATTGTTCCTTCTGCTTCGGCAGACGTGGCCTTCAGGAACAGTCCACACACACCGGGCGAGTGTCTACGCCCGATAAGAAAGCACCAAGACAGAGAAAAGAAGACATGTTCTGGGAGGTACTGCATTGAGAACAGACTCACAGCCTTATCCATGAGCCACAGCTGTAAGGGATACACTGGGCTCCCAGGATCACTTTGGGCATTTCAACATCCTTCACTGTAATTTTCTGATCTGGAAAGTAAGTCCCCACTTATAGCTTTCTATACAGGTTGTTCTTCCTGAAGATGTGTGCATCATGCACCTTCCCAGATCACCCTTCATTGGTGTCAGTGAAATGCCCACAGTGATCCAAAAGTGCCTGTAACATCACGAAGAAGTACCCCTTCCTTCTGATGTACTCCATAAAATTAATATGTGTGCCTTCTATTGCCCCTCCACAGTTAGGGAAACCCATTTCTGGAAAGCCATCCACTATCTCACGGACATTTCTCAGAATCACAGTCCTTCAGGGCTATTAATCACATCCTTCTATGAACACTTGCATTAAAGAAGCCCCAACAGTCAACTTCCTAAATCGATTCACAACCAACTGGTAGCAGTCTGGAGCCACCAGCTTCTACACAGCAATTGTCACACGCTTCTCTACCAATAGGGCAGCTCTTATTCTGGTGGCCTTGCGCCACAGTGCTGGGGCAGGCTCCGCACACAGTTCCAGGAAGGTGGATTTCCTTATCCAAAAGTTCTGTAGCCACTGCTCAACATCCCACACCTGCATGACAATCTGATCCCACCATTCAGTGCTTGTTTCCTGAGCCCAAAAGTAATGGTCCAGCCTCTGCAGCTGTTCTGTGAATGCCAAAAATGCAGAATGCCAAAAATGCTGAAAGAAAGCTGGAATGCTGAGACAGAAAGCAATGCAATCATGGGACGTTGAGCCCAGTCCCAAGAGATGCCACGATCTGCTCCACCTTCCCACAAGACCTAGCGACAGGAGGTGTCGAGCTAGACTGTGGGATAGGTACCCACAGTGCACACTGCTCACGCTGTTGATGCTTGTGCCCCATGTGTGGATGTGCTCTGCTGACAGAGGGAATGAGTGTGAACATGCAATACTGATTTTTATTATAGCACTTTTTGAGTGTTGACATAACTTTTGTCAACAAAACTCTGTAGTGTAGATAAGGCCTTAGGGAGGCATAGACTGCCTTTGACTACTGTTTATGAGGGGAGGTTTCAAGAGAACATAAGAACGTCCATGCTGGGTCACACCAGACGTCCATCTAGCCCAGTATCCTGTCTTCCGACAGCCAATGTCAGGTGCCCCAGAGGGAATG
This sequence comes from Sternotherus odoratus, assembly GCA_032164245.1. Classification (NCBI taxonomy): domain Eukaryota; kingdom Metazoa; phylum Chordata; order Testudines; family Kinosternidae; genus Sternotherus; species Sternotherus odoratus. The sequence goes on from JAVMKO010000007.1 coordinate 44,393,297, forward strand.
ACCAGAATAGGCAATCATTGAGTGATTCATCTCGTCACCCATTCCCGGCTTCTGGCAAACAGAGGCTAGGGACACCATCCTTGCCCATCCTGGATAATTGCCATTGAGGGACCTATCCTCCATGCTGAAGGGTGCAAATTAAAGTATCTGTTAGTAATCAGGCCACATTCTGGGTATTCAAGCTAGTCCGATGGCATACGGGTTTGTTTCATAAACAAAAATTAGTGTTTTCCCTCTAAACAATCAATTGTGAGCAATTTCTCCTTGCAAGCAGCTTCTGGCAGTTGATCAATTCTTTTCAGAGAATCTTTCCTTAAACCAAATGACCATTAAGATCTTTCCACTCAACTATGTCACGTTTTAATTCTTAATGAAAAATCTGCTTGAAATACTGTATTTGTTGGATGAGATAGTATAAAGTGTGTCATAAACAAAATAGTTAACACTAAATTATAATTCAGCTACCCTTTTTTGTCCCTTGCATTTTAAACAATCCTGTGTTTTAAATTCTTTCTCCCCTAATAGTAAAGGCCTGAACCTGCAGGACTCACATAGGTCTGAAGGAGCTTTATTTGAATAAGGCCTGAGGATGGGCCCTAAAACACACTTAGTTCAAAAGTTCTTAATACCTTTTTTTTTTTTAACCATGAGAAAAACACAGCAAAAACCAAACTTGAAATACTGTAAAATAACAAAAACAACAAGGAATATGGTGGCACCTCAAAGACTAACAGATTTATTTGGGCATATGCTTTTGTGGGTAGAAAGTCCTCTTCTTCAGATGCACGGAGTGAAAATGACAGATGTAAGCATTATACTGACACATGAAGAGAAGGGAGTTACCTTACATGTGGAGAACCAGTGTTGACAGGCCAATTCAATCAGGGTGGACGTGGTCCACTCCCAAAAATTGATGAGGAGGTGTCAGCCAGGCTCGACTCCAGACACAGCAGGCATCAGGTGACCCAAGGGAGTCCAGCTAGGCTAGAGCTGGGTGCAGTAGTGGATTAGGGAGAGGAGAAGCCCTGGACTGTGGCAAAGATGTGGGGCTGAAGTCCTGGGCTCGGGAGCCCCAGCCACCCTAGTGGCAGAAGTTGCAAGGCTGAAGCCCTGACCCCACTCTGGGTTTAACTGGTCTGAGCCCCTCTCTCTCCTCTCCCCCTAGCTCTCACTCTCAGGCTGTGGTGAAATTCAGCCCAAATCTACCCACATCTGAATCTCCATTTCCCCCATCATCACACAGCCATGAATGGGTTTGGCTTAGGAGGCAGGGTCATTATTGGCCCCATTTGGCAGGTAGGATCTGGGGCACACAGGCGTGAAGTGACTTTCCCATCCATTTTCTTCCCACAGCCAGCAGTGACCCTCAGCTCCCAAACAGGCCCTAAGCAGGTGTGAATCCCAGAGCGAGTGTAATGTCTTTACACTGGGATGTTAGTGAAGACCGCATGAAGCTGAGTGTAATGATTTTAATATACTGTAATTCATGATAATGTAATAATATATTTCATTACTCTTTTAATAATGATTACCTTGTTAAGATGCCAGTGATAGAGATTCAATGACAGAATATGAAGCAAGTGTATAAATATGTTGAAAATTGCCTCTTTTGGGGGGAGGCTGAGTCCCCCCGCCCCAGCCCTGAGCCACTCTTCCACACCCAAACTGCTGCTGGCCCAGGGCTGCCTGAGTATTTGTGAAGCCCCTCAGCCAGCCGCACCGGTGTTGCAAAAGTCTCAGAGCAGTGGCATAGCTGGGGGGGAATCAGGGGGAGCAGTCGCTCCCCGTGAGCCCAGAATTGGCAAAGTGGCGCCTTTCTGACTCACCGGCGCTGGGGGCTGCTGGAGCAGGCGTGGCACTGTTCGCTCCCCGAGCCCAGAATGTGGCGCCTTTTTGAGTCAGCAGCGCCGAGGGCTGCTGGAGCACTTTGTATGGCCGCCGAAATGCTGCCAAAAGCATGCGCCGAGATAAGGCCGCCGAAACGCCATTGAGAGAGGAAGCATTTCTGTCGGCGGCATTTCAGCAGACATGCCCATGCGCAGAGGTAGGGCCACTGAAATGCCACCGAGAGCATTTCAGACAGCGCCTTTTTCCTAGTGCTCGCTCCTCCAGGTAGACAAACCTGGCTATGCCAGTACTCAGAGGTTACGGAAAGTCACATGACCTCCATGACATATATACAGCCTTTATTATCATATCATGCACAGATGCAGTCTACTTCAGTTCCTCCACAGGCAGTCATTGTCCAGGCTGCAAACCCACTCCCACCAGACCACACAGGGCATCAGCATCTGACACACAAGACAGCTTATGCCATGGAACCCTGCATAGAGTTTACTTCTCTGCTGTTCACTGCTGATGGAGAGAGTATTGACTGGAACTGGCTGGAGAACCAGCAATATTAGAATGAGGAACTGCAGAGATTTCCTTCTTAGCTTTCTCTCTCCCAGCAAGTGTTTTCTCCACTAACTGTTTCATTTGCTCTTTCCTCTCTTTTTAGCATATTTCCCTGGGGAAGGAGAGAAGCAAAAGACTGCAAGAGAGAATGTTTCCATTCCAGGGAAGATTTTGTGCCAGTGCAGAGACCACCTCTCCTTTGTCAAGCACTGACTCTGAAATGCCAGTCACAGGAGTAAATAGCACCATGAAAGCTAAGTTGACAAACACCACCACCTAAACTGGCCTGCAAAATGTACATATGCACATGTGGAACCATGTATCTTTGAGTGCAAATATACATTATCACACACAAACCAAGTAATTATACACGGAAACAGGTAATTTGCATATGCCAGCACTTTTACAAGTACACAATTTCCAGTTTTGCACATGCACGTGTATACTTGCTCACCTGAACATATTTTGCAGCTGTAACTTACTTGTAGCACTTATTATTTTAAATTACACACTAAGGATATGTCTTCACTACCTGGTAGCGATCAATCTTCTGGCGATCGATTTCTCGCGTCTTAGGAAGACGCGAGAAATCAATCGCTCGCAGCGCCCCTGTCGACTCCGGAACTCCAGCTTGCCGGGAGGGGCAAGCTGGAGTCGACAGGGGAGCGCGCTGTGGGGACGATCGGTAAGTCGGCTGCAGATACGCAAACTTCAGCTAAGTAATTCACATAGCTGAAGTTGCGTATCTGCAGTCGATCCTCCCCCCCCCCCCCCCGTAGTGGGGACCAGCCCTAGTCTGAAAGTTTTTGATTGCACATCATAGAGATGTAATCCTCTGTTAAACCTATGCTCAGAATAACATGGCATGTGGAAGTACAAATTTTTCCATATAGTTGCACCCCAACTTGGCCAGGTAGTCCACCAGAGGACAGAATATTCTGTGTACCTATGTCACAGTTGTCTGGGAAGTACTTTATCACCCATTGCCTATCCCTTAGTTATCCATTCCCCTTTTCTCTCTGCTTTTTAACAGCATTAAAATATGATTTATGGCTTTGTTTGTGAAATGATTACTCATCTTTAAAGAAAAAAATGTTGTTATACACGAAGGCTAAAGAGCCTGAGCTAATTAATGCTGCAACAATTTTCAGATTTTTCTTGTATTAGAAATGAACTTCAGTTAACAGGATTTTGGAAAGCTAATGGGGTGGAGGTAAGGCCAAGCACAACACTAATGTAATCTTCCTCTGTTCCTGTTGTCTCATTTGTTAACCATTATTATTATGACTTGGGTCAAAATACTTGAAAGGAATTACACTTTCCTCTGCCAAATATTTTAGCAGGAACAGACAAAAATGAAGACAAATCAGGATGGGAAATCCTATCTGTAGCAGTTCTTTCTCCCCCTCATTTCTCTCTTCTGCACTCGCCTTTGTGAGAATGAATGCACAATGTATATACATTGCAACACAGGCCTTTTTATGCTCAAATCCTCTGTGGGCTTAGATTCCTGACTTTCGGGGAATGTAAATTAAATACAATCAGTGTTATTACATCTATTTTTCCTTTTGCAGGCTTGATCCTTGATGTGGGGGTGTACATGTATCATGTGTGCTAACCTTTTTTTTCTCTCTCTCCCTTCTGTTCGTAATCCTTTCCCAGTAATTCCACAAGATACCCATAATGGAATTGTCAATCAAAAGTGAGCCAGAGGAAAATGCTGTCTGAGTACAAAATGGCCTAGGCAGACTCTCAACAGTGTAATCCTCAGACAGACGCAATGGCAACTGCAAAGCTGCTGTAACAACTGGTGCCGGAGCTTGCCAAGGAGTCAGTTGCCATCACTAGTAAAATGTAATCCATACACTGGTATCTGGAGCCTGAAAAAATAAAGGAAGAGGAACAGGCTGTGGAAGGCAAGTAGCAATAGAATATGGGGAATCTTGTTTAACTTTAGATTAAATCTTTCTGCTAAATTTCATGGTTTTTTCACGTGAAATTGTTTCTTTATGTTAAATAAATTCAGAACCATTTTCATGCATTCCCTGAAATCCAGCGATGTAGCCTAATGCAGTTGGAGAGCATTTAATCACATTGCAGCAAAACAGACATTGTAAAATGAATGTAATTGAGGAAATGCGCAGGATTTGGGAAATTGTTTTTCTGTTTCCCATACCTGTACTTTCCTTAAACTAAAGGTTATGTGGTCAAAAAAGTAGCAAGAATAAAGTAGTACTGATAATGGCACTCCAGCCCCAAACACAGCCTTGCATGCATCAGCCCTTCAGAACAATTACTATATTTTTTTACAAGACTGAAGATCTTTGCATAACAGCTAGAAATGGCTTGTTCTGAGAGTACGGACTTGCAGAGCATATACTCCATGCGAAGGATTTACTTTTTTATATAACTACTGTATGGTTTTTATGAACAATATAAAACATGCACCTTGGCTCAGATTTCTGAAATGATCATTTGAGATGACCATTTATTCAAAATATGAGTATAAATACGTTTTGTAAGCAGGACCTTTTCTATATAACATGCACTTATAATCTTTATTTACAAACACAGTATTTTGGCAATTCACAGGCATTTAGTAGTAACAGACAATCATCATGTGGTTTACATCATCCCTCTGAATGTTTTGAATAACTTCTTCTTTCAGTAAGATCAGTCTTTGAGGCTAATCTCTCTCACATGAGCAATGCTAAAAGATTGTCTTCACTGTGGAGCACAAGAGAAATTGCTTAAGTAAAGGTAGTGACTTTCTGAGATAAAGGCCATTAAGTAAGGCTGTGTACAAATCTGACACTTAATTTTGTTGCCTTTGACAGTCCCTTGGAAGGGTTTAAGAAAACAAGATCTGACTAAAGCTTTCAGAAATTCATCGTGGAATATTTGTTAACCTTGCTTTCTATGAACAAAGATAACATTCTTCAAATGGAGATAAATTACTACCTTTCAAAAGGTTATCACTAGTCTTAGGGTATGTCTTCACTACAGCATTAGTTCGATTTCCTTTAATTCGATTTTCTAAAGCAGACTGTATAAAGTCGATTTTGTGCGTCCCCACAAAGCACAGCAAGAAGACAGTGTCTGTCCTTGCAACTTTTGCAAGCGTCGACATAGCGAGCATTGCACTGTGGGTACCTATCCCACAGTTCCCGGAGCCCCCAGCAGGCACCATTTCGAGTGCTGCACTGTGGGTAGGCATGTCATCATTCCGCGCCCTTTTTTTAGTGACGCCGACACCATTTCGAGCTGTGCACTCACTGTGGGTAGGCATCCCATTATTCAAGCCCCATCCCCGCGCTGCGCTAACACCATAGCACTGCAAGCATGGAGCCCGCTGATGCCATCGCTGCAGCACTGGCCGTTGTGAAGACCTCCCGCCTTGTTCTGGATTTTATGCTGCATCGTCTGCAGAGGAATGCGATCCGGAGACAACTGTGCTTTCCAGAAGCTGATGACAGTGAGGAGGAGGAGGACATGGACCTGGACGTGCATAGCAGGGACAGGGACACTGCGGTTTTTGGAAGTAGGGCGACCGACAATCTGGCAAATTTGGTGGCATTGGGGCAGGCTCATGCCATGGAACGCCGATTCTGGGCCTGGGAAACAAGCACTGACTGGTGGGATCGCATAGTGCTGCAGGTCTGGGATGACTCCCAGTGGCTCAGAAACTTTCGCATGCGTAAGGGCACGTTCATGGAACTTTGTGACTTGCTTTCCCCGGCCCTCCGGTGCAAGAATACCAAAATGAGAGCAGCCCTCACAGTTCAGAAGTGAGTGGCGATAGCCCTCTGGAAGCATGCAACGCCAGACTGCTACTGGTCAGTCGCAAATCAGTTTGGGGTGGGTAAATCTACAGTGGGCTCTGCTGTGATACAAGTAAGCAGGGCAATCGTCGAGCAGCTGCTACCCAGGGTTATAAACCTTGGAAACCTGCAAGCTACAATAGATGGCTTTGCCGCCATGGGATTCCCTAACTGTGGTGGGGCTATAGATGGGACTCATATCCCTATCCTGGCACCGGACAACGAGGCCGCAGAGTACAGAAACCGGAAGGGATATTATTCTATGGTCATGCAAGCAGTGGTTGACCACAAGGGACGTTTCACCGACCTGTACGTGGGGTGGCCGGGAAAGGTTCATGATCGTGTTTTCAGGAACTCTAGGATTTTTAGACAGCTGCAGCAAGGGATTTTCTTCCCCGACCAGAAAATTTCCATGTGGGGGGGTGGAAATGCCCATCGTTCTCATTGGGGACCCAGCCTATCCCTTAATGCTCTGGCTTATGAAGCCCTACACTGGGGCCCTGGACAGGGGTCAGGAGCTGTTCAATTACAGGCTGAGCAAGTGCAGAATGGCAGTAGAGTGTGCATTTGGCCGACTGATGGGGAGATGGAGATCATTACTGATTCGCTCAGACATCAGCGAGAGAAATATCCCCATTGTTATTGCTGCTTGCTCTGTGCTCCACAATCTCTGTGAGAGCAAGGGGGAAACGTTTATGGCGGGCTGGGAGGCAGAGGCAAATTTACTGTCTGCTGCTTACCAGCAGCCAGACTGCAGAGAAAGTAGAAGAGTGCACCATGAGGCGCTGCGCCTCAGGGACGCCTTGAAAACCAGTTTCATGAGTGCCCAAGATGACGTTTAACAACCCGGTCCCTTGCTCTGCTCAGCCCCTAAGCCTGCCGTCCTTGCACCCTCTTTCCCTCCCCCCTCCCGATGCTTGCAGAGGAAATAAATACACTCTTTTAAAAATCACGGTTTCTTTACTGGTTCATCACAAATTCGGGGTGGGGTCAGGAGGGGAGGGAAACCAGCAGTCGCAGTGGTGGAGGAGCGGCTGGGGGGAAGGGTTTAGGGGTGGTGTAGGGTGGCCAAGACTCAGCAGCTTTTAAAAGTTTTCGGATACACTCATCCTGCTGCTGCTTGTGCTGGCTTGTGGTGTAGAGTGGGTCGGTCCCCGGAGCTTCCCCCACGGGTTCTCATCCCGCGTTTGGGTGGGGAAGCTATGGGACTTGGGGAGGGGGAGAGGTGGTTATACAGAGGATGTAGAGGCGATCTTTGGTTCTGCTGAAGCTCTACCAGACACCTGAGCATATCGCTTTGATCCTCCATTATCCAGATCAAAGCATCCATCTGCCTTTCTTCGCGTGCCTCTCGTCTTTCCTCACGCTCCAGCCGTTGTTCTTCATGCTGCACCCACTGCTCTTCGCGCTTTTCTGCTGCAGCTCTTGATTCCTCTCTTGACTGTAGCAATTTTTCCCTCCATTCAGTCTGCCGTGCAGCCTCAGCGTTGGAGTTCTGGAGTAGTTCATTAAACATGTCATCACGCATTTTCTTTTTACACTTCCGTATCTGCGATAGACGGCGAGAGGGGCAGGTGGGCGAATTCTGAGATAACTGTGCAGCTGTGGGCAAAGAAAGGCACAAGGTTATGAGACAGAAACATTCACGGATCACAATGGGAGTACTATGCTATGGGGAACCACATTATTCAACGGCCTATTATGAGTATATTCTGCACCTAAAAGTTACTGGATGCCTCACACAAAAGTCACAGAAGCATCTCACATACAGCCTCAACACAACACGGCTACTGAAATCACCATGCAGCGGGCCATGTTAATCTTAAGCCATACTCGGATATTCCAGAGTAACCCCCCCCTTGCCGCCACCCCCACCCCCCCCCCGCCATGTGGATCCCTCCTCCAGCACACCGCGTGGGACTCACCGCAAACTTCAAAACAAAATCGGGCTGTGCACGGGCTACCTGTTGGGAGTGGGGGGGCGGTTGTTCAGACTGGCGGGGGGATGGGTGGGGGTGCAGCATGCCGGGGGGAGGTGGTGTGGTTTGATTGCAGGATGAAAACCCAGGCGCGCTGTACCGGGAAATTTAAAAACCAACAAAACGAGGTTGTCTTCGGGCTACCTGTTGAGAGTGGGGGGGCGGTTGTGCAGACTTGTGGGGGGGACGGGGGCTTGCAAAAAAAAGACCACTCACCAGAGGATCCTTCGTGGGCTGGGGTACCCCCTTGGGAGGGTTGGGACAGTACTGGCTCCGGGGTGACAAACAGCTCCTGGCTGTCTGCAAAAGGTATCTCTCCACCTCGGTCCTGGTGCTCCGTGATATTTCCCTCCTCATCATCATCCTCATCTTCCGAATCCTCATCAGACCTGATGGTTATCCCATCGGCGGAGTCCACGTAGACCGGTGCAATGGTGGTGGGGGCGCCCCCCATTATCTGATTTAGTTCATTGTAGAACCGGCATGTCCGTGGAGCGCCCCCCGAGTGTCCGTTTGCCTCCTTGGCTTTCTGGAACGCTTGCCTCAGCTCCTTAATTTTCACGCGGCACTGTTGCGCGTCCCTTTTGTGGCCTCTTTCCAGCATGGCCTTGGAGACCCTGGCAAACGTGTTGGCATTCCGTTTGTTATTGCGGAGTTCCAACATCACAGATTCCTCTCCCCAAATAGCGATCAGATCTAACACCTCATTATTGGACCATACTGGAGCTCTTTTCCTTTGGCTGGTCTCCTGTGCTGCTGAGCTCTGCATGGTGGCTTGTGCTGCTGATTTCTATGAATGGCGACTGAGCTGTGCAGGTGATCTGGCCTCGCTGACCAAACAGGAAGCTATTCAAATGTTCCCGGGTCTTTTCCTGTCTACCTGGCAAGAGCAGCAAGTTGAGAGCGCCGTCCAGAGCAGTCACAGTGGAGCAGTGAAGCAATCCAGAGCGGTCAGAATGCAGCATTGTGGGACAGCCTCTGGAGGCTAGTAATGTCACTTGAGTCCTCACTAGTCCACAATCAACCTAGAGAGGTCGATTTTAGCGCTACTCCTCTCGTTAGGGAGGAGTACAGAAGTCGATTTTAAGGTCCCTTTAAATCGACGCAAATGGCATGCATGTGAGGATGGGTACATGTTTATATCGACTTAACGTCGCTAAAGTCGACGTTAAGCCCTAGTGGGGACCAGCCCTTAATCAAGTTTGCTCCCACAGCTGAACAGCCAGTGACCTTGTTATTTACACAGCAAAGATGTCTGCTACTTTATATTTATAGGAGGTACATTTACTGTAACTACCCTGCCCAGCATGTCTCCATGGATTTGTTACAGTTAAATCTTGTATACGTAAATTAGCCGATTAATCTGATTTGGTAAGAATGGGAAGGTTGAACAGACAGTAACTGAATATAAAAATTGGTTTGGTTTTGATTTACCGCTATACTAAAAAAAAACAACCAGCCCTAAACTGGGTATTTCAGCAACCTTTTCTTATATCAGAACATGTTGGCTTGGCAGAATTATGTTTTACAGAACTGGCACATCAGTTGATGATGCCAAAGTGCTCATTTTCTGCAGAAATGTTGGGGGTGAAAATTAGAATGGTATTTATTATTAAATTATGATATTTACTCATACATCCTTAATGGCTGTGCAGCAAAGTTTTTTCCCCCCACCTCTTAACTGGCCCATTATTTGACCAAAAAATGTTGTCAAAAAATTCCAAGCCAACTTTATGGCTTTACTGCGGATATAGACAACATAATTTAAAGAATGTTCTCTAGAGGATTTATGTTTCTTGGTTTAATATCAGTTGTTTTTACTGAGTATTTTTTAACTGTTGACCTAATGCCAAAAGCTGATGAGTGCTTCCAGGGCCCATTGGGATTTCAAGGTGCTCTGCACCAAGGCTCTAGAGAGGGCCAGTTAAGAGGTGGGGGAAAAAAAAACTTTACTGTACAGCTCTCAAAATTGGGACAAAGGAGAACTAGAAACATTTTGCCATTGCAGTGGAATTTGATGAGTTTCAGAGCTGGTAAAAATACGGAGCAGCTGAAATGATTGCAAAAATCCAAGGGAGAGAAAATTTTCTTCAGGGCTCAAAGCGTCTATAGAAAACGTTTAAATGTTTTAAAGCATATTGTGCTTCTTAGATTCTTCCAGTTTTTATTGTTCTCCCCACCTCATTGTGGTGTTTCCTAAATCCTACACTGCTTGTCTAAGATAAGGGCTTAGATCCACCCACTAATGCTCACCATACACTTTCACTATGGAGTTGGACCAAGGAAGGTATTAATAAATAACGGTACTGATTTCCACTTGTTCCATCACCTCTCTGCTGCACTGGTTGATCATCCCAGTAAGCGGTTAATCCTGCAAAGTGTTTTTATCTACTGGAGCAAAGCCTGGGCTTTTAACGTGACTTTTGTAAAATGAGTCTCATGTGAGGTTTTGTTACAGAGAGGAAAAAAGCGGTTTTAATGAGATGGCCATCATCTGAGCTTCTCTTTCTAACAAAACATGACATGGACCTCACTTTACAAAAGAACATGAAAATCCTAAGACCAGAGCTGTTTCTGTGAATTTGACACAATTATTTTGCATAACCACAAAATAGTGTTTAAAATGTTTAAAAATTAAAAGCTACGCACCTTCTATCGTTTACTAGCCATTTTGAGCCTTGGGTCCAGCTGAGCTCCACGTGGTGCTGGACTCAAGGTGGGAACAAACGCAGCTGTGAATCAGCTTTGTCTGGTCCCCCCGCCCAACCCAAATAGATCCCTCAGGCTGCCAGTGCCAATTTGTTAACAGAGCTGTCATGCTTATGAGAATCACTAGAGCAGGTAATCCCAAACATGCCCTTATATGCTCCCTATGCCGAGGGCCTGGGATTGGGTTGGTGGCATACAGCCAGGCACAACAGCTTTACACCACATGGTGGAATTCTCAGCTGCTCTGTTAGCTCATGTTGAGTCTTCGTCACACTGCTTGAGCAATCCACAGCAGTCTTAGGAGGCAGAATCTAGCCCAGTGATGGACAAATTGTGGCCCGCAAGCCGCGTGCAGCCCATCAGGGTAATCAGCTGACTGGCTGCGAGACAGTTTGTTTACATTGACCGTCTGCAAGCATGGCCACCCGCAGCTCCCAGTGGTCATGGTTCACCATTTCCGACCAATGGGAGCTGCTGGAAGCAATACGGACCACAAGGACGTGCTGGCCGCTGCTTCTCACCGCTCCCATTGGCCAGGAACGGCAACCTGCAAACTGTCTGACAGGCCGCATACCGGTTGCATGTTGTCCACCCTGATCTAGCCCATAGTCCCAAATTTTCAGTGGGCTCCCCCTAGTACACCTGTATTTCATACACCTACACATCCAGTGGCGTGTGGGAACACTCACATATGCCTGCGCAAGCAGGAATATGCAAAGTGTGTAGCTAGGCACACAAATTCAGGTTTTGCATTTGTAAACAGGTGTGCAAAAAAAACTGGCACATGCACAAAGCATCTGCTGAAAGCATGGCTCCTGTTGTTTAATGTTAAAGAAAGCCTAGGCTTCGAGAGAGAAGCTATAATGTTTCACAAAATAAAACAGCTGTTTTTGCAATCAGAAGCACAATGGGCACTATGTGGGAGCCTCTGTGGGTCAGGCCCAGAATTTGCCAAGAGTTCCTAGTGAAAATTGAGACTTTTCTTGGGTTTGCAGATACTGCTTTGAACATTTCGTTAAACCATTTCACATCTCACACCCCAAAAGTCCTCTGAATAAAGTAGTGGTGACAACCAAAAGGGTTCATTTTGTCATACATGTACAACTGCAATCATATTGGGGAGGGGTGTACATGTGTGCATATGCGTGTGTGTATGTGTGTGTGTGTAAGCTTTCACCACATGGTCTATTGGTGTCTGTAGCATTTGAGACCTAGGATGCTATTGGTGCAAAAAGAAGAGACGGTCTCCACTTCTAATAAAACAGCCTTTTCAGTAGAATGTTTGTCATTTATAGGAAAAACATATAGACTCTCTGCTCCCAGTTCCTGCAGTCTCACTCTTGCCAGTTTCTTTTTTTTTTTCCTACCTCCTTTTCTTCAGACGCTAACCCAATGAATTTTATAAACCAATAACAATAATTATTCTGTCATGTTAAGTCAGATCCTCAACTGGCCTAAATAGGGATAGCTCCATTACTCAGACCCCAGATCTTTAAAAAGTCCAATACACAGTTGCATGTGCAAACGTGTATTCAGTTAAAGCCACTGTGCAAGTAAACTAAGTATTTGCTGGTGTAAATGTCAAATTGTGCATCTAACTGGCCAACTGCATGCATAAAGACCCAATTTACACATGCAATCATGGTAACTGGGCAAATAAATTAGACAAGCAATTGTATGCACATTTTTCATGTTCACTTGTGACCTTTTCAAACTCAGGCCTGAAACGTCAATGAACACTGTTTGTTATAAAACTCTTGGCTTTGTCATTGTTTTTACTACTACTCTGTGGTTAGCCCCAGGACGCCAAAGGAACTGCTGGTTGCAGTATGACATGCTTGTTTTGCCTTGCACGCACATTTTTCTTTTTGCGTAACTGTAAATTAGATGCAATGAATCTATTGCAGTAGGACCCTTGTGAGGAAGGAGCCCATAGCTCAGCAGCACTACTTCCTCTCAAGACAACCATGAGATTTCTGTGTAAGCAATTTTCTATCAAATATTTTTAGACTGGTTCCTGAAACCTAGGCCAGGCTCTGCCTTGTGGAGGACTTTTTGTTTACTTGGTTTTTGCTTCCTTGTTTACTTCTCTCCATCTGTTCACCATTTTCCTTGTTGTGTTTTTCTGTCTGCATATTGGTACAAGAAAAAAGGTCCCTCCTTTTGCCACCTTTGTCTTTAATCTTTTTGAACTATGACTTCTGGGCACTACTGTTTTTTGTTTAGCATACAAATGGTTGGGTTACTAATGAGCTAGAAAGATAGATAAATTATGTAGAATGCCTACAGATTCTCTACTGAAATTGGATAATAATTTAGTATAGATTTCTGCTTCCTGCCGATTGATTTAGGCCCCTGCTTCTTGGTTTCAAAGGTGCGAAAGACAAGGTATTACTCTATGATTAACTCTTGTCAGATTCTCACAATACATATTTGAAACTTCCACAATGAGCACAAAAGGTATAAAAAACCCCACCAAACTGTGGTAATTTAAAAGCCTCGGAGTGTTTGTTAACAAGATAGACATTATCATTCTATAAAGCCTCCTTGTCTTCATTATGATTTGTTGTTCATTGACTGTTGATAATTCCACATGGGCCAAAGATAGTTATTTGTCTCCGAGTGGTATAAGCAATATGAATGCCTATACATATTCTATCTGCTTATAAGCAAACTGATAATAACAGTCCTAGCTCAGGCCAAAAGAGACTTTTATCTGCTTGCCGACACTTTTTCATATACTTAGCAGAGAGCATGTCTACATACAAAACTGATTCTTCCTTCTAAACGTATTAGGGGTGATAATATCATTCATTATGGAAGATAACGTCCTACAATAACATTGGAATAATCAGAGGAGGACTGGACATATAAATAGCACCATAATTTCCTGTAGTCAAAGGATAACATTTTCAAAAGTGCTTAAGTGACTCACTGAAACTCAAATGGGACATAGCATGTAAGACAATTTTGAAAATGGGACTTATGCTCCTAAGCCACTTAAGCACGTTTGAAAATTTTAGCCAAAGGTCTTTTCCTAGAGTTGCACATCTCTGCCCCACTGCTACCCTTATTAGGGGCTTACACAGCGAGAGGCCCAGCTTTAATTTCCACTGGTGTCTCCTCCAGACCCCGGTGGGGAAGCTATAGTGAGGAGAAACCAAAACAGAGCATCTTCTGGCCACGTTAACCACACTTTCTCCCTGACCATTACCACTACTTTTGGGGCTGCACTAGACTCATGGCACCACTATAGACAGTGTTCCTCCCCAATGGACTTTGTGTTGCCAGGAGCGCTGTGCCCAAAACAGGGATCAATCTACCCCACGTTTTTTATTTACAATGGTTGATAGAAGGTCATCAAGGCAGAGAGAGACATAGGGTCTAATCCTGTAGCCTGCCCCTTTCTCATGTGTTGATCTGAACTTCCTCAAGTGATATAAGAGCTGCAGTATCGTGTCTGTCATGGATAGACAAGTAAAGTAAGTATAATTCAGAAAAGTGTATTGAGAATATACTGGCCTCATGCTGCTCTCACTGAAATCAAAAGGAGATTTAGGGAATAGGTTCAGGATCTATATAAGTAATTCAGTAAATTGTGATCACACCCACGACCTTACTGATGGGTAAATTAGTGGTGATAATTTCATGTGTTTTGACTAGTTTGGAGTAATGTGATAACAACACATCCTAGTAATCCAATAGCGCATATCTCACTCATCTATAAGAGGAGCAGTAGAGGAGTAAGAGCGTAGGCGAGTCCATCACATGAGTACTAACAAACCAGGGAAACAATGACAGAACCATAGTTAATTGTAGACTCGTGAGAGTCCTGAGGTCTGCTTCACAAGACATTCACTCAGGAAGAAAGGGCTAAGGGAGCAAAGCAAGAAACTTAAAAGGATGCTAAAAATGTCATCAAAGCCTTATAGCGTGAAGAGGTTAAAAGTATCCAGAGAGCAACTAAAGGGAATGAAAGAACAGTGAACGGAGAAAGATTTATGGAGGCATTAGTATTATAGTACCTCCACAGTTAAAGTTGGATTGACTTTTTAAGTTAAAGTGAGGTTTACATCTGTTTGTCAGGCTAAAGAACAAATGTGGATCAAACCAAAATTATATCACTTACTCCTAGGATAATGATTCAATTTACTCAAAAGTTACAATTAAATCCCCGAAGGAAACTGAGCAAATACTTTTCCAGTAGGAGCCTTTTCAAAATGACCTAGATCCAAAGGAATTCTTCTGAAGTGTCTGAACATTTCTTTGTGTCCCACACATATTGAAAACTGAGTCAAATTATAGCTCAGCTATAACTATTTGTTAAATAGTGTCCATCACAGACTTTTGCGCAAGCTACTTAAAAAAAAAAGTAAATACAAAGGTAACATTATTCTAACTAGTGGACAAGAAACCATCATTAAGTCACTGAGGAAAGGGGGGAGATCATGACATTGGATATCTTTTCTAATAATACCTATCTTCTCATGCACACACTGAATGAGCAGACTAAAGCTGATGCAAAAACATCAGATAAAATGTTTCAATGACACTGCTTTCACACAGTGGAGGAGATTTGAAATTTGTGGGTGAATTTACTCATTGTTGGAAGTACATCTTATTGACAGCCATGTACACAATACTGAATGAAGAATAAATTGTGTATGTTTCACTGCATGACAACCAACCAAAGCAGCAAAATAAACTACATTTCATGAGAGGAAGACTTAGGAAACATCCTTGGGAGTGGATGGAAGGCAGGGATCCTGGGACCCTTTTAGGGGGAGATTTTTTCCAAAGGCACAAAGGGAGTTATTTTATTGACTTTGCGTGTCTGACTCCCACTGTTCCTTTGAAAATTTCCACCTATAGCCTTGCTGGGCACTGGAAATCAGAGGAAAACAAGATCCTGGCTTCTTTGACCTGAACCAGTGTGAAGTTTCTATATTTGTCAGGATCTACTGTCTGATGAGGAAGTCCAGAGGGATAATGCTCCAGTGCACACTTTATAATGTATTGGAACATTGCTCCTAGAATTCTTAAATTTTATAGTTGCTAATGTCATGTATACTTTAGATTAGAAGGTCTTCACCAATGATACTGATTAGGGTGAATAGGCATGAAGAAAGGGAGCATAGGGACAAAGGAGAAGATGTAAAGCAGGGAAGGGCTGTGTTGCAGGAAGGGGAGCAGAGAGTAGATTAATCTAGCTCAGGATTTCTCAAACTGGGGGTCGGGACCCCACAAGGGGTTGCAAGGTTATTACATGGGGGGTTGTGAGCTGTCAGCCTCTACCCCAAACCCCGCTTTGCCTCCAACATTTATAATGGTCTTAAATATATAAAAAAGTGAGGGCGGGTCACACTCAGATGCTTGCTGTGTGAAAGAGGTCACCAGTACAAAAGTCTGAGAACCTCCACTCTAGCTATATGCTAATCTGCAATTACGGAGGATATATAATTAAGGTCCCTTCTTTGATGATGATAATACAATATCTAGTTATTATATAGCATTTTCATCAGTAGAGCTCAAAAGGAGGTATACACATAATTAACTCCATTTTACAAATGGGGAAACTGAGACACAGAGAGGTGAAATGACTTGCCCACACAGACTTTTGATTCTGGTATCTATTTCATTGCAGAAATCCTGAGATAATAAATTGTGAATTTAGACACCAAAATAATAAGTTTGATGTACTTCCTATTAATAACAATTTGGCACTTTTTGAAGTATGCATGTAGCTGAAAAGGTAATTTCTGTTTCAATCCACATGTTGTTGATGGCAGTTGGGCTGCTGGTCCTGTATTCTAGAGCTGACAGAGATAAGTCAGTGTGAGATTATGTTGTTTATTATTACGCTTCCTGAGTGCTCTCAGAAGTTGCACTCTTTTCTAAGTGATCAGAGGTAGTGGATCTCTCAATTACAACTGTGAGAGCCAGGATTGATGACAGGCATTTTAAAGCAGGTGTCCTTGGCAATTAAAAAGACTAGGAGGTTGTTGGAAAAATATCATTGGAGTTTTAGGGAATATCCACATGCAGATTTTAGGCACTGCTTTCTGGAGTCATTTTGACTGAAGATTTAATTTGATAATGGTTCCATAGCTAGTTGTAGTTCGATAAAAATCAGCCACAAAGGCCAACTTGTGGGTAAAGTAGTCATCCTCTTCTTCGTTGTCTACTCATATTACTACTCTTCTGGGCATGCTGTAAAGTCCTTATATTGCAGTTGGGTAGAGAGATTGTAAGTTTTTAAGTGAAGGAGCTGGAGACTGAAGGATGATTTAGATTAGATTGTATGGCATGGTATTGTTATGCACTGTGCCTTCAGGGCTTTGTGGGAGAGTCTATTATCTGTGAAAATATGTAATTGGCAATTTGAAGAATCAAGGTATTTTACTGAAAAATGTTAAATTTTCTAACGATGAGCTTGACATTTTACGAGGCTCTCAGAACTCTGAATTGGTACCTGAAAAATAATATGAAAGAGACATGTTTGAACAATAAAAATTGAGTTGCAAAATTAATGCAGATTTGGGACCAAATGTTTCACGCTTTTTAAAGAACTCCACTACTAATGCTTTTCTTGACAGATTTATTCCTTCATCAAGTATTTATTTGCCATATTTTACTCCCTGGCATTTCCATACATTCTATATTGCATATATTTCCATATATACATAAACAGAGCACATCTTATAGAATATTGGTCTTGATCTGACTCTGAATGAAGGTGATGGAAGTTTTGCCCCTGATTTCAGTGGGAGCAGGTCCATTATTCTTAGCTGTTCTCAGTGTTCTATATGGGAAGTTTGTGATTGTTGAATATATCAATTTAAATGGGCTTCATTGTAGAGAATCCATAGAGACTGATGTATAGGAATGAACAATACATTTTCCTCTCTGCAAAGTTCTATGTTCTACTACTATCCATTGCTCTATCTAATCTCCAGGCATCAGCAATGTCTAGCAGTGTGGCCTTGTGAACAGAGCACTGGACTGAGGCTCAAGAGACCTGGATTTTATTCCTGGCTCTGTTACTGGCCTCGTTGGCAGCAAGTCATTTTGCCTCATCCATGACATCATAATAAGGACTTCTTTTTTTTTCAGGGTGCAGCCAGCTCCGTTTATTCAAACCCCGGAAGCCATTCAGGGCCAGGGGTGGGTGTAGAAAAGTCTCTGTACAGATGCTGCTCGTCCCCCTGGCCCTGGGGCCAACAGTGCTCGGCCCCTGCTCCAAGAGGCTGGGGCTGCTCAGCGCGTGGAGGAAGGGGGGAGGGAGACATGGGGAAAGACGCCCCCATCCCCTGCTCTGGGGGTCCACAGCCTCGGGGGCTGAAGCAGGAGGCCAGCAGGGGCCCAGGTTAGCTGGAGCCAGAGGCCCTGCCCATGCTGGGAAGAGATGGGCCCAGGGCTGGGCTAGGAACCGTCCCCATGAACTGTGGGCGTGGGAACAGCCTGGGCTCCACTGCCTTTGTTAAAGTGCTTTGGGATCTAGTGGTGAAAAGCATTATACAATAGCAAGCTACTATTATTAGGGAATTGCCTTTGTAAATAATACCTCACTGTATCTTGCACAATTCTTGCCTTCCAAAAATACTACTGTGGAAAATGGTCACTGAACTCGTTCCTTATCAGGTATGGCATTCCAATAGTCTCTGCTGAGTCTTCGTACATCAAGACCACAATTTACAAAAGTAACTTGATGTTTCAGGAGTAACTTGAGACATATATTAAAGGGGCTTGATTATGAGAAATTGGTGTTGAGCACTTTCTGAAAATCAGGCCCTTTAAAGGCATCTCTGGTTAAGCAACCAAAAATTGAGACGTCCACAGTCAGATGTCACCTTTGAAAAGCTTGGCCTAAATAAATCTATGTGACAGTTATAGTGCCTTATCAAACCTCTTCAGTGAATTCATTTATTCATGTTGTGCATAGGTTATCTTTAGTTTGGTTAATTTAGAAAGGAAAATTCTGGAAAGAGATTATGGATGTATGCCAATATCTTCACTAAGTTATGGTTGTCTTACCTGACACAATAGGAGTCAATAGATTCTTTTGTCTTATGAATTTAGCCTAACATACAAATTCAGTAACTCTGATGAGAAAGGGGCCAGTTAATATTGATTTGTAAATAATTCATTAGAGGTGGTAGTTACATGTATTTCCCTTTATGTATTATTTCTCATCTCTTTGCATATGATGAAGTCGTTTGGCTAAGTCCATCTTTAACATAATAGCCTCTTTTTAGCCCAGCAACAGCACCCGTCTTAGTCACCTAGTTTAATGAGGCAATCAGTACAAAATCAAGATAATTCATGACTGCATTTCTTCCTTTGCAAGGATTATCCAAAGTAAAGTAAAGACGAGGTGAACAATCAATACATCAATTTGAAACAGCAAGTTTCCCAGTAGTATTTCTGTTACTTTATAACAAGCTGGGTTCTTACATACTAAAAGTATCACTGTGGCATCTGAGCACCTGTGTATCTTACACAGTCAATGTATTTTGTAGACAGAAGTCCTGAAAGTATCAGGTGTCCTTTTTATAATAGAAATAAGAGTAAACGCTATTAATTATAATCAATTATAATTATTTAATTTTATTGTATGATCTCTCTCTCTCAATATGGCCATTTTACCCAGCTCTTTATTAGTGTAGGATTATTTCCTGTGCCATATTGTTAGTGCACATTTTCTTTAATGTGATCTCTGCTTTATGTCAATATGGTCTGCTTGTATTTAAAGAAAGAGCAGGAAGAATCAAAATTTCCATTATAACACACCAGAAAACTACACTACGCTTTGTCCTTACTGGTGAAATTTACCCCCAAATTCCCATTTGTTCAAACAAAATAAGTCTTTGAACCACTGGGACCCATAAATAAAGCAGTGGTGGCTAGAAAAGTTTATACACCACCAATTTGATTAGACTCCTGTCTCAGCAAGATTCACTAAAATAGTTCCAGTCACCACAGCTGAGTCTTCAATATAGTTCCCACAACTTCAAATGCCAAAGTGGCTGAAGCGGTGTTAAAACTGGTGGGAATTTTGCCCATTGTGTACACAGCCTCTGTGCCAGATCCTGGAGTCCTTATTCAGTTTTGGCTCATCCTTAATTGGTTTCAGTGAGTTTTGTCTCAGTAATTACTTTAGGTTTTGGCCCTTTTAAAACATATTTATTTGTGATTCTTAAACTTTGGGTGCTAATTGTACTGTATGTCCGATAGTTTCTAAAAAGAGATTGAGCCAAATTCTGTGGATTTTTCCTCCTGCCTTTTAGTAGTAGTACTGCATGCAAGGGAGGAGGAGAAATCTTGTTTGCTCATAGGGTTGATAAAATAATATATCTTTCAATTCTTTGGTGATAGTGTTTTCAGCATAGTAGTGCCTAATACCAGGTGTTCCATGGGATAGAGCCAATGTATTCACATTTTATTTAATTGAAAAACATGGAATAAAGCTATGTTTGCATTTTACAGCTGAAAACAAAGAGTGAATATTCTTGAAGTGACTGCTTTCAGTGTGAAATGTGGAGTGAGGGAGGTTTTGTTGACTGTAAAGAATGTCACTACCAAATTTCTTAATCCTTTGTCAACACTAAGCTAATTCAGCTTTCATAAAACTAGGGAAGGGCAATGAGTAAATAGATCAGTTACATTCTTGTGATATCAAGCTATATTACCATTAGAATTTACAGCTTCTTCTGTATAAAGGGCTGGCTATGATTTATTCTTTATAGAGAGGGTTTTTTTTATAAACTGTTGGCAGACTGTGCTTTTAAAAGATATACAAAGAAACAATGGAAGGTGACTGGAGCGAACATGACACATTTTGCAGTGATCCCAACTATGCAGTAATAGCAATTACAAACTACACCACCGAATGGTCAGTACAATTAATACCATTAAAGTAATTAGGCCTGGCAGCTGTATGGTCAAATAAAGGTAACTTTGTAACAACAATATGCCAGCAGAAAATTACTGACATTTCCAACTAAATTATACTCTCTAAATTGTTGTCTTAATGCTAAATAAATAAAGTTATGCTAATTAAGGGACTGATTACAGACTGGAATTAACACAATTGCTTGTTCGACAGTATGCTAGGGTTAACATTCTTTAACATAATTAATAGCTTTTGCTCACTGTATCTGGCTATACATTGTGTATCTCATTTACATGTCTTTGCAATATGCTGACAGTGCTAAATGTCTGAGAAGACAGATGTCATCCACTGGAGGAAAATGGTTCTTCTTGTTATAATGTTCATAATGGACATGGTTGCTGTACTGTTTTATTAATAATGACCAGAAAAGAAATGTGAAAGAGAGAAGCTCTGTGCTGTTTTTTTTTTTGTTTTTTTTTTTTTCTTCTCAGTTTTGTGTTCCAAGCCTTTCCTGGAGTCAATGTGAAATGTAATTGCTCTTTTGACCTCTATCTTCTCTCTCCCCAGGTCTGAGGAAGAGCTACACTGGTTGATTATTGCAGGAATGAAAGGCACTCTGACCTTGTCGACCGAACGCCTTGCTGCTTTCAATGTTGCCCATTATGCTGAAGGCAGGCAACTCCTGGAGAGAGACTGGAATCTACGGGAGAGCAGCAATCTGGGCAACCTGCCAGCAAAGGCTTCATCATCAGGAAGTCAGACATGGCCAAACAGCTCAGGCAGCTAAGGAAAAGGGGAGGGGGGGGGAGTATATCAAAACATTGTTAGCACAGCATATAAAGAGCTTTCAGATGCTGATCACAGATTGCTGCTTCATTAATAAGGCTTTGTATCATACACCTGAACTGAAAAGTAACTCTGAAGCGTACAAAGAAGAGGAGTACAGTAACCAATTTCCTGCAGTGGAATGCGGCAGTCATTAAAAAGTTCTCCCAATAATGGAGAGATTGTCCATGTATAAGGATCAGTTAAAACAGCTTTCTAAGGGAAAATGGGTTAATTATTCAGTTACTCCAGTTGTGCTAAATCAGAAAATATACACCATAAAATCTTGCTAGATTATTTTTGGAGGTGCGAGGAAACTGCATGGTGAACATACTCTCTCCATGTATTTAAATTAAACCCTAAACCCTCTTGAGTTTGCAGCCATAGACATTGTTTCATTATCTGAAATGATTTATTAGTACTGTACTGTGAATATAACTTTTCCTGCTCTGATCCAGCCAAGAGTAAGATGTCTAATTTGACCTGAGAATAGGTTTGGAGGCTTGGAAGAATTTGCTGAAGGACACTGTGCAAAATGTCTCCCTTTTAAGCTCAGCCTTCAAAATAAAGATTTAAATAAGAACACAGAGACTTCATGTTTAAATTTAACCTGTAACAAGCAACCAGGTTAATAGTATCCGAGAGTCATTCCTGTTTGAAGGCTATCTTGTGCTACATACAAAATGAGTTGGTGGTCTCAATTCAGTTCCTGGTAGCAAGTGTCTACTCTATATCATGAAAATCACTACCAACATTAGACAAATAAACACCCATGTTACTAGTTTCCTCCAACTGAGCAGGACTAGATGAGCCATGGAAACTAAACTCTCTCACTGCTAGGGATGAAAGCTTCTTGACACATTGGCAGGAACGAGGCACTGCCAAGACCTTCATATCTCATGTGACACTCGTGTGTCTGGCAGCCATGTCATGCGTTCCCAAGACCAGTTTGATCCTCGCGGAACCTGCTGAGCTGCAGCAGTAATTGCTCCTTTAGGCCACCAAGGGACTTCAGGAGTACAGTAAAACCTTGATATAATGGACTAATTCGGGCGAGGGGGTGTCCGTTAAAGCTGAAAGTCCGTTATTTAATAATAAAAAAACAAACAAGCAGCCCGCCCAAATTAGTCCATTATATCGAGGTTTTACTGTATAATGTTAAACTACCACGGCAGCCGGGAGCCGTGAGTCAGCCCGCCTGGGTCCTGGCTGCTGGGACCTGGGCGGGAGCCGTCAGCCAGCCCGCCCACCTGGGTCCCGGCTGCTGGGACCCGGGCGGGAGCCATCAGCCAGCCCGCCCGGGTCCAGGCTGCTGGGACCCGGGCAGCAGCCAGCAGCCGGGACCCGGGCAGGCTGGCAGCGGGGAGCCGGCAGGCAACCCGCCCGCTGCCTGGACCCGGGAGGCAGCGGGGAGCCGGTAGGCAGCCCGCCCGCTGCTTGGACCAGGGAGGCAGCGGGGAGCCGGCAGCCAGCCCGCCCGCTGCCTGGACCCAGGCGGCAGCGGGGAGCCGGCAGCCAGCCCGCCCGCTGCCTGGACCCAGGCGGCAGCGGGGAGCTGGCAGTCAGCCCGCCGGCTGCCTGGACCCGGGCGGCAGCGGGGAGCTGGCAGTCAGCCCGCCCGCTCCCTGGACCCGGGCGGCAGCGGGGAGCTGGCAGTCAGCCCCCGAAAAACGGATTTTGGATGCATCGGACTTGCTCATAAATTTTGTCCATTGCATCCGAAGTCCATTAAATCGGGGTCCGTTAAATCGGGGTTTTACTGTACTTGCCATGCACACAGCCATGTGGCCAGGGCCAGTGCAAGGATATTTTGCGCCCAAGGCGAAACTTCCACTTGTGCCCCTCTTCCTCCTTCCCCTTCCCCCACAGCATTGCTTATTATAAACTTACAAAAATGAGTACTGCATAATGTGGCATTGTTCATTAGAATTAACACACATTCAGCTTGAAAATTTATTAATTTCATTATTTAGTCAACATATTTAATGAAAATAAATGACAGGGTGTGGGGCTGGCTGGCTTCGGGCAGGGCAGGGGGTGCGGAGCTGGCTGGAGATGGGTGCGGGGGTGGCTGAAGACGGGGGGGAAGGGGATTGGCTGCAGGGAGTGCGGGGTTGGTGTGGGCAGGAAAGGGGATGTGGCAAGGGCTGGCTGGAGGCAGAGGGGGTGGGACTGGCTGGCTTCGGGCAAGGCAGGAGATGCGGGGTTGGCTGGAGGCAGGGGCTGACTGCAGGCAGGGGGTGCAGGGCTGGCTGGAGACAGGCTGGCCGCAGGCAGGATGGCGGGTACTCACGGGGAGAGTGGCTCAGAGCAGCAGGATGAAGCCCAGGCCCAGCAGAGCAGCCGGGGACCCGCCAGTCAGCAGCAGCAGCGGGAGCCCCAGGGCCAGGGGGGCAGCAGCAGCAAGAGGGCCTGTGCCCAGGGCCAGGTGGCGACCCACATGGCTCCCGCAGCGCAGTCGTTGGCAGCCGGAGGAGGAATGACATCACTTCCCAGTCGGCCAGAGCCCATCAAAGCCGCAGCGCCCCCTTGCACAGCAGTGAGAAGACGGTTACACATTAGCTGGTGCAAGGTGAGCATCCCAGACATTTTGGAGACCGCATTTTGGCACCCTCAAATCTTGGCCACCTACTTCGCCTAGTGGTTACACCGGCCCTGCATGTGGCTGATCTGCCTCTCTTCTTGCTGCTCCCATTGCTTGATCCCAGTAAGGAAGGAGCTGCTGGCAGAAACTGTCAATGGCAGCAGCTGTGACAGGTTCAGAAGATGAGAGGTCTCGAAATAGGCCCCCTTTGCCTTCCCAGCCAGATTCAGCCACCCAGGGAAACATCATCCCACAGAGATCTCATAAACACACCCAGACAGAACCTATCACCTACCTCAGCACCTCCATCAACTGCCTTTTCACCTACACACACACACCAGCCATCACTGCCAAGTTTTATGCAGCTCCATGTCCTATCCCCATCACCACTTGGGAAGAGTATATAGGCCAAAAGCTGAAGTCTATGATTGTTTTCAAATTAGCTCATTACATAATTTGCATAAATATTACATTTCGAACTGCACAAGACTTGGCAGCTATACAGGGAAGTTTGTCATAGTGGACTTCTTTTGTAGACAAATAAAATGCTTATGTCACAGGTGGCAACCAGCCAGCTGTCATGGCATTAAATTCAGAAAAGAAGGAAGAAATTCAACCTATCACTATTCACTATTCATAGATTAATAGATTATAGAGTTAGAAGGGATCCCTGTGATCATCTAGTCTGCCTTTCTGAATCGCACAGGCCATAAGATTTCCATAAACTAATTTATGCTTGAATTAGAGCACATCTTTTAGCAAGATATCCAATTTAAAATTTTCAGTGATGGCGAATCCCGCTCAACTGTTGTAAAATATTCCAATGGTTAATTACCTTCTCTGTTAAAAACGTGCACCTTATTTCAAGTCAGAATTTATCTAGCTTCAACTTTCAGCTAGTGGATCTTATTACAGTTTTGTTACTATATTGAAGAGCCCTCCTTTATCAATCTTTCTTTCCCATATAGATACTTATGGACTGTAACCACGTCATCCCTTAACCTTCTTGTTGTTAAGCTAAACAGATCCAGCTCCTTGAGCCTTTCACTTCAAGGCATGTTTCCCAATCCTCCTTTATGGTTCTTCTCCCACTCCTATCCCGCATATCAATATCCTGCTTGCATTGTGGACTTCAGAACTGGAGACAGCATTCCTGCAGTAGTGTGGTGTTTCAGATGCTGCTTGTAACTCTTAGGACTGGGGGACTGTAGAACAGGAAACAGGAAGGAGGGGGGAGGAGTTGAGCCAAGCCTGAGTTAGAGCTACAGAGGGGCGCAGCAGCAGCTCTGTAAAGAGGTTTCACTGTTGATAAATAAAGTCTGTTGAAGTTTGTTAGTACTTGCCTGCTTGATACAACATTTTGGCGACAAGGATGGCCCTTCTGCCTCTGAACCCACTGGCACCCTTTCTGCAAAGCCCATGTGAGCCTCCAATTGCTTTTACTGTCTGGATCCATATGTTTGAGACTTATCTGCTTGCAATCAGTGCTACAGAGATTTCTGAAGTAAGAAAACGTGCTCTGCTAATCCACTGCCTTGGAGCAGAAGGGCAGCGTATATTTTACACTTTCCCCCTTGCAGATGATAAATATGAGACTGCACTCACTGCATTAAAGAACTTTTTTGTTCCAAAAGTGAATGTAGTAGTTAATCGCTACAGATTTTGCCAGCATGAGCAGAAACCAGGGGAGACTATAATGCAGTATATTGCTTCTCTGAGGAGTTTGATTGTAACCTGTGACTTTGGGAATATGGCGGATGAGATGATTAGAGACCAGCTCATTCAGAAAACAACCATGCTTCGTGTAAGAGAACGCTTACTTCTAGAACCACAACTTACACTAGAAAAAGCAATAACCATTGCTACCCAGATTGAGTCAGCTATAGCAGAAGCCAAAACAATGAGCATGGATACAGGAGGCACAGTTCAGGCTGTGACCCCTTTGCAGAAAAGTTCACTATTGTTGCAGACAAACAATTACAAGAGGAAAACTAATGAAAATCCACAGAATCAGCAAATGCAAAGTACAGCAAAGGCATGCTTTCGCTGTGGATCCCCACAACACCTTGCAAGCTACACAAGATGTCCTGCAAAAGTAGCTCAGTGCAATCATTGCAGAAAGTTTGGGCATTTTGCTAAAGTATGTCGTAGTAGCCAGTCCAATCAACAGGTGCATGCAGTTACAATACCAGATGTTACTATGCTGAGCGTGGACAAAATCACTGCTGCACATATTCCAGAACAGATAAAGTGCACTGTGAATGTTTCTGCCATACCCTCAGGCAAATCACACCCTATTCACCTAATGTTGGACACTGGATCAGCAGTATCTATATTACCCGATTCCATCTATTTGCATTACTTTAAAGATGTGCCTCTTACTGAACCCAAACTTCACTTGGTGTGCTATTTGAAAAACCAAATTCCAGTACTTGGCTGCCTGCCAGCAACAGTGACTTTTGGTGATTGCTGTGTAACTGCAGAGTTCTACATTGTCCACAAAGGCACTGCTATCCTTGGCAGAGATTTATTGGCTGCTTTAAACCTCAGGGTAGCTAATGGACGAATTGATCTTCCTCAGCAAGGCACTCTTGCAGTACACACACCAGCTTCGGCTGGGACCCAAGACCAGGTTGAGGAGAAACTCGGCTGTGCATATGGATTTCTGCATAAAGTTAAAATGCGAAATAACGTGATGCCTGTACGACAGAAGTTACGGCGCTTACCGTTTTCAGTCAGGGAAGCTGTTTCAGAGGAACTTAAAAAGCTTGTTCAAAAGGACATTATTGAAGAGATTGACTCCTCAGAATGGGTTTCACCTATAGTAGTGACGCAGAAGAAGGACGGAGGCATTCGCCTTTGTGTGGACTTAAGGGAGCCAAATAAAGCTATTGTGATTGAGTCACCCTCTTCCTCACATAGAAGAAGTATTTGCAGAACTCCATGGAGCAAAGATGTTTTCTACTCTTGATTTGCAGAGTGCATACCATCAAATTATGTTGCATAAAGATAGCAGAGACCTCACAGCATTTATTACACATGAGGGACTATTTCGTTTTAAACGTGTTCCATATGGTCTTGCATCTGCCCCAAGTGCTTTCCAAAAAATGGTGTCAGTGATTCTGAAGACTCAACAGGGAGTTCAGTGCTATCTAGATGATATTATCGTGTTTGGAAAAACTTCTGAGGAGCATGACAATAACCTGCAGTCTGTCCTAAAATGCATCAGCACAGCAGGCCTCAAGCTCAATAGGTCTAAATGCAAATTTAGACAAACTGAACTCTCCTTTCTGGGGCATACAATTTCACTGGCTGGATTAAAACCTGATCCAGATCATATCCTAGCAATTTCAAATGCTCCTCCTCCAACAGATTTGCAAACCTTACGTTCCTTCTTGGGTCTTACCTCCTGGTATGCAAAATTCATTCCCAATTATGCTTCTGTCATTGAACCGTTATGAGAATTACTTCGGAGAAGTTCAACCTTGGTGTGGACAACGGATGCACAAGCTAGTTTGGAAACTGTGAAAGACTTGATTGTACATAGTCCAGTACTTGCACTATTCAGTCCTACATTGCCCACAATTGTGACCACTGATGCTTCTGATTATGGACTTGGGGCTGTCCTCACACAAGTTTATGAGGACAACACAGAGAAGACTGTTGCATTTGCTTCAAGGACACTAAGTGATAATGAGAGAAAATATTCTACAGTTGAAAAAGAAGCACTTGCTTGTGTCTGGGCTACTGAAAAATGGAGAACTTACCTGTGGGGCCGCACGTTCAAGTTGCGCACAGACCACAGCCCTTTGACAACATTGCTAACCACAAAAGGACTGGGAAGAGCAGGAAATCGTATTGCTAGATGGTCTGCAAGACGACTCTCTTTCAATTATGAACTGGAATATAAGCCCGGAAACCAAAATGTGGTAGCTGATTGCCTTTCTCGCCTGCCTTTGTCTTCACCAGATAGTCCACTGGAGGATGAGGATGAAGTAGTTGCGCTTCTTACAAGCACTCTTACTGCAGTTACAAGAGAGCAATTCCAAGCTGCTTGTTCAGCGTGTCCAATTCAACAAAAGCTACGGGAATTTCTGACAAAGAGATGGCCCAGTAACCCTAAAAACCTGGACTCTGTTTTGCTGCCTTATTTTAGAGTTTGGGATGAACATTCGTTGCTTGATGGCTGTGTGCTACGAGGTACACACCGGCTACTTGTGCCAGAAGATTTACAGTCAAAACTCGTACACCTGGCACATGATACTCATCAAGGAATTGTCAGAACCAAACAACGACTACGGGATCTGTATTGGTGGCTAGGGATGGACTCCCAAGCTGAAGCAATCATAAAATCCTGTGTCACTTGCCAAATGCATGATAAGACAGCAGTGACATGTACCCCACCATTACAGCCTGTTCCTCTTCCTGATTCTGCATGGGAAAAAGTTGCAATTGACATTGTAGGACCCTTTGATACTGCTCCAATTGATTGCCGTTATGCCATAACTTTAATAGACTATTTCAGTAAATGGCCTGAGGTAGCATTTACATCGCAAATCTCTTCTGCTACAGTAATTAAGTTCCTCTCTTCAGTTTTTAGCAGGGAAGGTAACCCCAAAGAACTGGTTTCGGATAATGGTAGCCAATTTACGTCTCTGGAATTTGAAACTTTTCTAGCAGAGAGGAACATTTTACATAGAAGATCATCCTTATATTACCCTCAAGCCAATGAGGAAATCGAACGGTTTAACCGAAGTTTGAAAGAGAGTTTGCAAACGGCTAAACTGGAAGGGCGATTGTGGATACCCTTTACTACTGATTTCTTGCAAGCATACCGGGCTACACGACATGCCATAACGCAAAGATCACCCGCAGAGTTACTGCATGGGAAACAGATGAATACTTAACTGAACATTGCTGTATTGTTATTGTTATTCTGTGATTAGAACAACCATGGTTAGTTTAATTGAGAGAGTTTCTTAAGAGAGGAGGGAATGTGGTGTTTCAGATGCTGCTTGTAACTCTTAGGACTGGGGGACTGTAGGACAGGAAACAGGAAGGGGGGGGGGGGGAGGAGTTGAGCCAAGCCTGAGTTAGAGCTACAGAGGGGTGCAGCAGCAGCTCTGTAAAGAGGTTTCACTTTTGATAAATAAAGTCTGTTGAAGTTTGTTAGTACCTTGCCTGCTTGATACAACAAGTAGTTGCACCAGTGCCAAACACAAGAGGAAATATAACCTACTCTAATTCTATATTGCTGGGTTTATGGATCCAGGGAGTGCATTGCCCTTTGGCCACAGTGTTACACTGGGTGCCCATGTTCAGCTGATTATCCACCATGAATGCCATGTCTTTTTCAGAGTCAATGCTTCTCAGGATAGCATCCCCTTGCCCTCCCCCCATAGGGCTGACCCTTCTTTGTTCCTAGATGTATGGCTTTACAATGTGGCTAGCCCATTACTATTTCTTTGTTGCTATGAAAGCAGTAGTGCTGTGTCAAAGTGAAAGAGGCCATATTTTAAAGTAAGAGGAGCCTAACTGTTCCAAATACAGGGCCATATACTGTTTGATCCCTTCATACAGCTACTATTGAATTCATTAAGAGTTGTTCACAGCTCAAAGACATAGTTTCACCAGGAATCATTTTAAGATAGAAACTAATACTGAGGAGGTTACTTAATTTGATTTTTTTTCTTTTTTTAAGCTACTTTTTTTCTATGTGCCCTACATCTGATGCTGGAGCCTCTTGAGATAATACTAGACTGGGATCATAGTCCAAACACATATTTGGCACAGGGCATTGGCATAATGAGAATGAAAGAAAGGTGAACATGACTGACAAGCAAACAGAAGAGTAAAAACATGTTTTTCTCTTAGACACCTACAGAGTCTTTGTGTGGTGTGGTATGGGGTGTGTTTGTGTGTTTTGGGGGTGTTTTTCCCCATTGTTCAAATCTCTGGCAAACAACTTGCTGCAGCTCAAGTTAGTTTGTTTGGAAAAATCTAAAAAGGTTAAGCCAACTAACCCCCTGAGACAAATGGCTCAAAGGTATTTGAACCCTGTGGAGTCAAAGTATTAAATAAGTTGTAAGTTCATACTGTGCAGGTTCTTAGTTTTCACCGTCTTCAGCTGAAGAATGAAGTCAAGTAAATCAACGTCAGATAAAAGAACATATCAGTAACTTCACACAACTTCTGTAAAACAGCAAATTGTTTTCAGTAAAAAAGTTCATCATCTCGAAACGAGTAAAACAGGTTTTCTCTTACAAATGTTTGAAAGAAACTTGAAACATTTACATTCTGAACTTCTTCATCCTCTCCTATCCTCCATTCTTTTAAGCCTTGAGTTAGGATGATAGTGTGGCATTGTGTTTGTGTGTTTCCTGCTATGTATGTAGTGGGTTTTTTTGCCTACTGTATGGCACTTGTGCAGCAAATAAAACTGTTAGTTGCAAATTTTCAAAAGTTCAAGCACCTGATACATGCACAGGAGTTATATGCATACATAGCTATGTGTACAAGCAAACCTAAACATGCACGCACACTGAGCATTGATTATGAATTTGTCTGCATGCAATGCCTGATGCACACAAGGGATTAATCCTTGACTTGCATGTGAATCAGGCCTTGTAAGTGTGCAAGGTGTGTGTGTTTTTTAAAAAAATTTTGTGTGGGTTCTTTAGACTGGGGGTCAGCAACCTTTCAGAAGTGGTGTGCCAAGTCTTCATTTATTCACTCTCATTTAAGGCTCTGCATGCCAGTAATAATTTTAATGTTTTTTAGGAGGTGTCTCTATAAATCTATATCGGGGTCGGCAACCTTCAGCACGTGTGCCCTGCTCAGCCCACTGCCTACTTGGGTGAAGGGAACCTCAGGCCGGCTGCGGGCTGAGCAGGGCCGGCAGCTGAGACCCCAGCTGGCAGGAGCCGGCGGCCGGAACCCCAGACCGGCAGCAGGCTAAAACACTCAGTCCGCCAAGGCTCTGGGGTCCCGGTCACTGGCCCCGCTCAGCCCGCCGCTGGTCTGGGGTTCTGGCCACAGGCTTCTGCCAGCTGGGGTCTTGGCTGCTGGCCCCACTCAGCCCGCTGCTGGCCTGGGGTTCCCTTCACCCAAGCAGGCAGCGAGCTGAGCGGGGCCGGTGGCCGGAACCTCAGCTGGCAGCATGATTAAAAATCGGCTTGTGTGCCACCTTTGGCACATGTGCCATAGATTGCTGACTCCTGCTTTAGACTCTCATCTAATCCCTTTCTATTACTTTCTATTCAAACACAATCTGTACTTTAAATATGTAAGCTGCTTTTTTGCCTTTTGTATAGCTAGTGCAGGAAAGATCACCACAATATAAATTCTGAGATAACCAAGTGAAAAATATTTGGAGCCTTTGTTTTTTGCAAATACACAACCTGATCCTGCAAGGTGCTGAGTGCCTTTAATTTTCATTGGGCCTAATTCGGAGAGATGCTGAAGAACCTGTAACTCCCACTGAATTTAATCCTACAGCTCACTGCACTAGGCCCGGGGTGTACATGTTATCAGTGTTTGCTCTTTGCTTCATTTTAAAGGTTGATATTTGGCATTTAAAAAATGTAATGTCAGGTAGGTAATACATTTGAATGTTAGAGGTTACTTAAGGAGTATCAAATTTCTTTTTAACAGAGAAAGAAGCCGCAATTTTCTTCATACTTGTTGGAACAGGGTTTTGGTTTGAGAGGTAAGCGCAGATTTTGTTATAGGGGCTGCTGGAGACTCCCTATCAGCAGACAAGTAGGGGTATAAGAAGCTTCCTAGTGTTCAATATCAGCAACTCCTGCTACATTTGCATTTGAGGGAGTTTTTTCCATAGTGTATTCATTTGCCAGTGAGTTAATG
This sequence comes from Sternotherus odoratus, assembly GCA_032164245.1. Lineage (NCBI taxonomy): Eukaryota > Metazoa > Chordata > Testudines > Kinosternidae > Sternotherus > Sternotherus odoratus. The sequence goes on from JAVMKO010000007.1 coordinate 44,425,370, forward strand.
TGTCCCTGCATAATCAGATAAGAATGGAATAGAATTACTAATGATAAGAGGAGGTGGAACAAGGGCACAACAGCAATACACCCTTTCCTTCGCCCAACTAATCTGAATAGAATCTCAAGTTCTTTTTCAAGGTGGTAGTGGGGATATTTTTTTCAAAATTAGGATAGGAGAATTAAATACCATGGGTTGAATATGGCAGATACTGCTGCAGTCTACGGAGCTCTAAAGAACAAAGTGTTCTCTCTAACAGATGGGCAGATATGTTAACTTACCTTCCATACCCAATCCTAGAACCAATTAATTATATCAGAGTGAAAAATACTCAAGCATTGAACCAAAAATACAAAAAAAATGCTAATAAAAACATAAGCTGTCAGTGGAACATATTTTAATATGCATAAGTCAATAGTTATATTCGAATTAGAGTAAGTGCCATTAGATCTAAGGGTTATTTACTGTGTCTTTGTATGAGGCAGAGCTGCATGGGAAGCAGTTGCACTGCTCAAATGGCTGTCACCTGGCATTGTGCTTTCTGGGCTTTGGGACAGGGTGGTGATCAGCTTCTCTTGGGACGGCCTCACTCGTTCAGGAGGCAGGGTGTTGGCTGCACCAAGGAAGTTATACCACCATTTCTGAAGCAATGTTGCAACCGGGGACGGTGTTTTAGACTATTTAACAAAGAATTTGTGGTTCTTTCTTAAACACAAGGGCAGGGAACACAGTAATAGACAAACAAGCAGCACCAGCTTCTACAATGGTGCCATCGCACTGAGCCCACACTTAAAAGGGACCCATTATGGATGGCAGGCAGGGGTGCTGGAAGTTCCCTAGAAGTGGGGGGGCCACCAGCGCCCAGACTGTGGCCCTGTCCCCCACCCCCAAGGCCTGGCACCCACTCCATCTCTTCCTACCCCATTCCACGTCTTTCCCTGAGGCCCTGCCCTCACTCCACCCCCTCCCACTCCTGCTCTTCCTCTTTCCCCGAGGCCCTTCCCACCCCCTCCTAAACCCGCTCTTCCTCTTTCCCCGAGGCCCTTCGCTCCTCTTTGCCCCCTCACCCCATCGCTCACCTTTCACATCAGAAAAAAGTGGGAGGGCACTTTTAAAAGTGATGGAGCCATGACCCCCTGGCCCATCTGTTCCAGCGCCCCCATTGCCAGGTATCCAGTGTTTGACCAAAAATTCTGGTGACAGGACTAACTGCAATCAGCCTGCCCACCAGGAGAGTAGGAAGAGCAGTTGCTGGTGTCTGTAGGAGCTGCAGCTCAGCTGGAGAGATAGAGAACTGGCGCCCAAGCACCCGTCTCCATTGGAGAGAGGTAAGTACCGGCTCTGGGCTACCCCAGGTCTAGGGTGACCATACATTCTGTTTTGGTTGGGAAGGTCCTCCAACTTTTTTAGCAAAAATGAACAGGACAAATGCCCACTTTTGCCAAAAAAAAGTGGGGTGTGCAGGAGTGTGCAAAGGGAACCAGCAGCGATGCCAGCCCTGCGCAGGGCTCAGGGGAGCAGCGACACCTGCGCGGGGGCAGGCAGGGCTCGGGCAAGCGACTCAGGCCAGCCCAGCACTGGAAGGGGGGCAGGGTTTAGGCGAGTGACATGGGCCAGTCCTGCAGGGGGTGGGGCTCAAGCTATCCCCATGCAGTGTCCCATTTTCCCTTTGGATCTGTCCCCCCACCTGTCCCTCTGTGCTTGTCCCTGGCCCCTGCCTCACTCCAGAGACTGACCTCCCCCCACATCCCCATCCTGCTGTGCTCTTGCCCCAGCCTCTGCCTCGTCGGGGACGACTCCCTTCAATCCCATGGGGACCTACAAATAGGTTTGGCATCAGGACCACAAAAGGTTAATCCAGCCCTGCAAATAAGCATAACAGACATTATGAGCATTTTAATACAAACAGAAAAAATGATCATGTCAACCCATTAATTTATTCTTTTTGTTCCCTTAGATCAGGGATAGGTAAACTATGCCCTGGGGGCTCCATCTGGCCCACCAGATGTGTTAATCTGGCCCTTGAGCTCCTGCCGTGGATCAGGATCAGGGGCTTGCCCCAATCCATACGGCTCTGGAAGTAGTGGCATGTCCCCCGTCCTCCCATGTGTAGGGGCAGCCAGGGAGCTCCACATGCTGCCTCTGCCCCAAGTGCTGCTCCTGCAGCTCCCATTGGCCAGTGGGAGCTGCAGAGGCATTGCCAGCAGACAGGACAGCGCGCAGAGTCGCCTGGCCGTGCTTCTGCATAGGAGCCAGAGGGGGGACGTGCTGTTGCTTCTGGAAGCTGCTTTTGAGGTAAGTGCCGCCCAAAGCCTGCAACCCAGCTCTCCTCCCTCCCGTACCTCAAACCCTTGCCCCTTGCCCCACCCCTGTTCCCTCTCCTGCCCTCTGAATCCCTTGGTCCCTCCTGAACCCTGAACTTCCCATTTCTGGCCCCACCCCAGAGCTCAGAACCCCCAGCTTGAGCCCTTACCCCGTTCCACACTCCAACCCTAATTTTATGAGCATTCATGGCCCACCATACAATTTCCATACCCAGATGTGGCCCTCAGGCCATGCCCACTCCTGTCTTAGATTGTTAAGGAACCCAGAGTTAAATGTTGTCATATTTGTTTGTGCATCTGTAACTCAGCATAAATTAATCCTTAATCCAAAATTTTCTCATAATCCAGGTGAATTATTTTTATATTGGAGATGTTAATGACCAGGATACAGGAGGTCAAATTTTAACCTGGTGTTTGGAATCTTTCCATTCAACTTTGACGGGCTTTTAAAAATCAATAGTACTGCACCCATTTATACATGCAGAGAATTTGTTCAGAAGATTGGATACTTCATATGTGTGGTAATTCTGTTTTAAAACATTTTATAATTATTTTTAGTACCCAGTTTGAGCATGCACATGGCAGGTAGAACCAGGAAAACACAGAGCCATTAAAGTCCATAGTCATATGTAAATAATTTGAAAGAGAGAAGGATTTACAGGATAGATCAATGGCTCTGTTAGTTTTTTGCATCTATAATCAGCATTTATGTCCCTAAATACACATTTACATGATAAATTGTAACAACTCCTTCAATCTAAATACTCCCCTATGGGATCTATTCTGGCTTTCTTTCTTTTTTTAAACTTACATAAACATATTTTATTTCTACATATCATTTGCCCAGCAGGATAGATATGCTGGCTATATGGTATTTTGCCTAAGTAACACAAATTATGCAACCTTGCACTGGTCTCTGAAACTGATCTGTGCCACTAATATATTTAATGAGGATTTCAAACAAGGACAAGAGTGGTTCCTTTCTTTACCCGATTTAACTTTGTTATTCCAATTTTACACTTGTGAAACTCTATTGATTTTGAAGGAATTACACTGATGGATAAACTGGAGCAAAATAGTTGTGAATCAGGCCCCGTATGTCTACTTAGTGGACAAATCAACAGAGACCTGCTGGAACAAGGAAAATGGATCAGTTATCCAGAAAGAAGCACTAGAATCTCAAGGAACATCCCACCTACAAACATCAAAGCTGCCCTTGCCGTGACTGATGAAGACCAGCAAAAAACCACCTGAGCCGCAAAACTAAAATCAGAAGTGCCTGTTTCAAACAATGCAAGCCACTGACCATGCTAAAGATGACAGGAGTCGGAGCAGTTTTGAAGAACCCTACCTAAGGTGACCAGATGTCCCAATTTTATAGGGACAGTCCCAGTTTTGGGTCTTTCTTAGATAGGCTCCTATTACCCCCTATCCCTTATCCCGATTTTTCACACTTGCTGTCTAAGCCTATCCTTGGTGCCAACAAATTCACCAGTTATGGCTCTCTCATATTCAGCCTCCCTTTTCTTGGCAAGATGATTGAGATCTATCAAGGTTTTTGTACTGTGTTTTTCATGATAGTATCTGATCACCTAATAGTGTCTCGTGAATTACAGTGGTGTCTGTCTTTATTCAGTATTCCAAGTTTCAGAAAAGAACATGACCCAGAGGTCAATTTCAAACCCAATTTAAACCCAAACTCTTGGCCCTAAATGAACCAGAACATAATTATGTCTAAGGCCACCTTTTCATTAGCAAACTGTTACAAACAAATGACCTACACAGCTATTGTGTAGTTGAAAGATCAAGTTTAAGATTCAAGCATTACGGCAGAACTGTCTGAGCAAGGGAACCTCAGCTGTGGAAAGTGGATAGAGGAAAACATCCCTCAGAAGTTTTTGTGCTTTTAATATTATTTTTGGTGCATATATACCAAGTTGAAAGGCTACCTAATATCTAAGACAGACAGCTAATCAAATATGAGACACAACTCAAGTTGTGTGCTTATTCAGTGTAGGCTTTCTAAAAAAAAATTAGGTTTTGATATTTGTTTTGCTTTGCAGTTTTTCAGGAAAGAGGCTCCAGAATAGCCAAATCCCAGCAGTTAAGGCACTCACCTTTATATGGGAGACCCAAGTTTAAGATCCTTTCTGCCTGATTCAGAGCAAGGACTTGAACCTGCATCTTCCATGTCCAGACTATGTCAGTCTCTTTAGTTCAATTGATATTTAATTCTTTATACCAAGTGAAGCAGCTTCCACAGGATAGATTGAGATAGAGACTGATTCTATAATTTGGTGATTAGGGCATGTACCAAGGAAGATGCATGTTTAAGTTTGAGCAGGGACTTGAATTTGGGTCCCTCATATCACCACCAGTGAAGTCCCAAACAACTGGCCATTGACTATTCTAGAGGCATCCTCTGTTATTTTACCAGAAAGTTCATCCCGGACATAAGAAACTTTCCTGACAACAGTTTCATTACCTTCCTGCAGAACGTTTCGGTTTTGATAAATCTGCATTTTCTGAACATTCCCTCCCCCCAAATTGTTTTGTCAACAAATTCCCCACCAATTCCAATTCTGTCTGAAAGAGACAGCTTTGATTAGTGAACAGTGCATTTAGAACAAGGAGTAATAGGTGGTAAATAATGCTTCCACACAGTTTGACTGTAAAGATGCTACATCTGCATTGTTTTCTATTGCTGTTATTGCACATTCTAGACAGGTGAGATAAGGACATGTTCTGAATGTTAATATACTAGAATGAAGATAATTAATCTCAACTCCCTCATCCTGCCTCAGAGAGTGCTACTTGTGGAGGACTGGTGGAATGAAAAGATCTGCATGCTTCTGCTGTTTAAATGTCAGTTCATGTCTACTACACTGGTACTATTGTTCAAAAACTACTCATCACTCAATGAGTTATTGAAACTGTTAGCAAACATGTTTAGCCAACTCACAATTTTTCCATTACTTCAGAAATATCTGTAAATTGTTTGCTCATCTGAGCTTTCCCAAAACTCCTTAGTGCATAGACTTTCCCCTTCAAGTATCCAGAAAAATGTCTAGGAATGTGCATGAACTTCAAAAAGCTACTTTCCAATTTCATTTCATTGGAATGAGAGACAATCATATATTCCAGTGTGAGATGAGGTGTATTCCAGTGTGAGGATGAGGCCCAAAGGAGTTAAAGGACATTACTGGGCCTAAATAGCCCTGCCCCTCCAGACCTGCAGACCATGCTCCATCTGGAAGCTTAAAAGGGGGCAACTCAGCTCAGAAGAGAGAAGTTGGGGAGGACGCTTCCCTGTGTGGAAGAAGACCATCTGCTGAGCCCAGTTGGAACTGACTGGAGGTTTAGTTGTCGTCTTTTTGCTATTTTATATTGGATTTGAGGATGGTGGGGGAGAGTGATGACAGAAAATGATCCAGTTCTGGGGATACTCCAGACTGCTGATACATGTCTCTTTTAGGGCCTTGGGTTGGAGCCTGGTGGAATGGGTGGGTTGGGGCTCACTTAACAACTGCACTTCTTACAGGAGGGGCATAAGATCTAAATGTAAAGACCCCAACAAACAAAAATTCTTTAGAATGATTAATAGTAGTAGTGAGAAACAACTTCTAAACAAATCACTTATCATGTTGATTGATGTGGCAAATGATTAACAAGTTGTGAAAACAAATCAGATCAATCACTTGTATCACTAATTTGGAAATGATGTAGATAGGTGCATGTGTAGTTTCCGTAATACAATTGCTGCCAAGAAAGCTAAAGCAGATCATCTATTTTTTTTCTTGTATTTTCTTCTATCTTAAAAAGCATGGTGGTTGATGTTGCACAAAATAGAAAGATGCATTTGTGTATATTAGATTTGTTCTTTCCAGGTTTTTGTCAAACAATCACAAATCAGACTCACGTTATTTGATGAAAATGTCTTTGTACATTTTTGCGGTATAATTGCTCCCATTGTATTTCTTTTAGTAGCACAGAATATGTCAATTACTGTTTGCAGTCTTGGAGATGTATATATTCGTTAATACCATCTTTCCTGAAAGGCTTGTAAATAGAATACTGATTTCATTTAGTTTATTAACATTATTTAAATAGCTACATAACTAGTGTTGATTTGCTGCCACTACCTTGGATATATTTAAACATTATTATAACTTAGCTCAACATTCCCATTTTACCTCTGAAATTAATGCTTTTAGGCTCAATTTATGCCTGTCAACAAATAATGATCATAGATGTGAGCTGGGCTGGCTCATAATCCAGAAGTACTAGGTTACAATGCATTGCCATGGAAACTGTGTTTTATTGCATTTTCTCTACTTGATTTAAGACATTTGACAATCATAGCAACTGTTTGCCTGTCTTCCCACATCATAAAAAATTCAAAAACACAAACATCCAATAGTGGAAAATTGTACAGTTCTTGGACCTCACTATAAAAATAAAAAAGAAATGACAACCTTATATTTAACAAGGACCTTTTGTGAATAGTTTATCTCACAGAATGTCCAGGAGTGTTGGAAAATTCAATCAGTGGTTAGTCATCGATGGACCTGTCTTGCCTGTGGTTCATTTTGTTTATTGCATCATATATTTTTTATGATCACTGGGACTTTAGCCTGAAACAGCATTTTCTTTAACAAGAACCATGTTTCCTCTAACGTTGTTTATTGCATCTGAAACATTACTCTTTGAAACCATGGTACATTTTCAATTGAGCAAAGGTCTGTAACTGAATACTGCATGTCTGTGTTTATTCAGCATCCAGAGTAAAAAATATCCCAGTTCATGTAACATTAATCACTTTGCCAGTGTAGCTGAGGTCATTGCCACATTCCTAGCAGTATTAAGGCGAGTCAAGATTAATCACATACATTAAACCCTGCAAGGAAAGCATGTGAAACGGATCTGAAATTAGACGTTTGGTAAAAGACTGAGAGCACTGTAACAAAATATGTTAGCACTGCTACAGGAAGCACTTGGCATGATTTGGGATTCTTCTACTTCGCTAGTGTCAGCTCATCTATATTTAAGAGTTTTTCAGTGTTTCTCATTTCTGAGAGTTTTTAACTGACATCCTGAGACAAACAGTCTTAGTTTTTGAGGGTGATTTTTTTTCTTTTGCTTACTACTTGAATAGAAGAGTAAAAATAAGTCCAATTTTAAAACACACTGGTGCATTTTTATGTAACTCAAAAATGGGTGGTTGAGTTTTGAAAATAAAAACAGATGCTAGGATCCTATGATATTTTAAAACGTATCAACACTAATACTATCTAATGGATGCTTAAAAATCAGTTATTGCTTATACGCTCTTTATGATTTTTGTATGCACACATATTAACAATGTAGTGCTTCATATTTCAAACAGACATAGTTGAGAGTAGTAGTTTCACTGATGCATAAATATGCATTTTAAACTACATATTTATGTTGTACATGATAGACTAACAATTTCTGTGTCCATTCTCCATTAAAGGTTTGTTTATATTTAGTGTGTTAGGTTTTCATAAAAGGGTAATATCAACCAAACAAAAACACCATTGCTAGTGCTATTGAGAGTAAAGGCATATTTAGGCCTGACAGAAGCTTGCTGTGGATTTTAAGAGTTTGTTCTGATAACATTTAACAGTGTAAACATAAGTAGAATTGTGTATGTGTAAGAAATTGCAGAATAATCATTTGTGAGAACAAGAAAAAATAATGGAAAAGATCAGTTTAAATTAACACTAAACCTGTACTGTCAGAGGAGAGTTCTCGTGGAAATTAGACTAATACGTATGTACAAGATAAGATAATAAGAGTTATAAATAGGCTGGGTTTGTTTTCTTGCAGCAAAGGGAGATTGAAACTGTATTATCCAGTGCGGGCGACAACTGTATGATGAGATTGTCCTGTATGAGATTCCCACTTGTAAGTAAGTAATCACTACTTGAGGAGTGTTTTGCCTTAATAAATATTTGTTGGACCCATCTGAATCTCAGTCCAACAAAAAATGACACTAAATTTGCATGCATATATTTTTGCAATGAGAATTTATTACATTCAAAGAACATTGAATTTCTTGGGTTTATAATTCTTTAAAAGTATAGCATTAATGTTAAACTTAAAAAAAATATCATCTAACTGTGGAAATAAAGCTAAGGTAACCAAACTACCTTAATTCTGCCCCTTTGCAGTGCCCTGAGAAAATCAGATATTCTTATTCCTTTCTGCATCAGTAATTCCAAACCCTAGAATTGCCTTATTCTACATTGTCTAACGGTTGTGCTACTTTATGGCCTGCTTAGCCATCACATACAATACATATTTACCATCATACAGTATGGTGAAATTCAGTATACATACTTTACAAATTCCTGATCAGGCAGACAGCCTGACAAAGGGAATAATTCCTCCCTCCCCATTAAGAGCCCTATGCTGCAAGGTGCTACATGAAGCATTTCCCCTTACTTTCTGAGGTGTGCAGGAGAGGTGCCTCACTGATGCATACCTTCTAGGATCCTTAGGAGAGAAGCCCATTTCCTGCAGACCTTGGATAAGTGCAACAAGTCTGCTGAGTCTATGAATCCTTGTCAGTGTCATCATCGCCAATCTCTACAAGCTTTAGGAGGCATATTGAGGCTCTTCCAATGTTCAGTGATCCTTATGTTTGTAATCTCCTCACCTAGTAGCTTGAAAGGAGTGGAGCTATGGGTGCATGGTGACAGAAGTGGGCTTTTGGCAGGTGGTTATGTGGGGGACAATGGAACAGGTGACTAGCAACTTCATGCTTCAGGAGAAGCAGGGATAAGCACTAGTGATGCCCTGGCTCTTGCAACTAACAATCCTCCTTTGGGTCATCATAGCAGAGGCCTGTTACTATGAACCACAGGAAATTTGTTGTGTAGAGAAGACAGAAAAGTGGTAGTTCGTCCCCTGAGGTACAACTGAGTGGCTTCTCCGCACTAGGACCTCTCTTGGTAGCCTTCATGCCTGTTAGGCAAAGAACATAGGATCATGCCCCCATTTCTCCTACCACACACCCACTTCTTCCTATGTTCACCACACCAAACAGTCAGTGCATTGGAAATGGCTGAAAGGGCTAGATGGAGCAGTTTGGTGCGGTAGAAGGCAGTGGGGAAACACTAGTGATTCCATTTCTTTTCCACCTGATGAATGTCCTGTGGCTTGTCAGAGAGGAGTCCTGCTGCTGTGAGAAATGTCAGAGGATTTCAGGTGATAGTGAAGAAGATGGGTTACCTAGGAAGGTGATGGAATCTCCTTCCTTAGAGGTTTTTTAAGGTCATGCTTGACAAAGCCCTGGCTGGGATGATTTAGTTACGGTTAGTCCTGCTTTGAGCAGGGGGTTGGACTAGATGACCTCTTAAGGTCCATTCCAACCCTGATATTCTAAGGGCAAAGTGGCTGAGAACAGGGAGCATTCTCTTCTCTTCCCCCTCCCTGCCCTACTACAAACACATTACCCGTGGGGCACTTCAAGTCTGCAGGGAGTAGGGGAGAGACAACTTGGCAAGCCTCAGGAGATTCATCAATGCCATTTTACAAGCTTTAGACTTGTCTTGGTCCTCCACATTTTCCCACAAGCTGTTGGTAGAAAAGTCTGGGATTTCCCATTGACAAGACTCCCTTATGACCAGGATGCATTCAGATGTCTATCTCTCTAAGAAAAAGGGCTACAGTCTTGTTTTATTTTTAAAATGCATGTTTAATTTAAAAGTAAGTTTCAAATTTGAAATTAAACTTTAATCAGCTGAATTTTCAACAGGGACACAAATTTCATCTAGAGGCTATTAAGTGGCAGAGTCCAGAGATCATTCCTGGCTCTGCCATTCTTCCTGTGTGGACTTAACAGCAAGTTGCCTTAGCTCGCCCTGCTGAACAATGGCTAGGTATTTTCTCCAAGTTTCTATTTAAGTTATATCAAAAGTTCCTGTGTCTGTGGCATCTAGTAGGAGCTGCATCATACTTCACAGGGATGGTGTCAGAATTGACTAATTATTTGCAAAGTCTTTTGAACTCTTCATGGAAAGAGCAAAAGAAATACAAAGTACCAAAGAAGGGATTCTATCTCCTGAGCTTCTAGTTTAGAACCTTTCACAGTTACTCCAGTAACTGAATGTTAGGACAAATCTGTATGCATAGTACGTTGTATTCTCTTGTGCTTTATTACTAAGGACTTTTATATGAAAACCATGATGCAAAAAGAAACCACACTGACACTATATTGTGGAACTTTTATTGTCTGCAGGAAGCAAAAGCTCTAACCCTAATAGCTAAGTATCCCAGATTTAAAAAAGGACATCATGTTTTTCCAGCTCTCTATCCAGCTTAATGGCTCTGGGCTCTTGCCATGTTTCTACACAGCCTCAAGTGAGCTCAGGGATGCATTCTCACCCGAGCCATTCTTTTGAGCTATCAACTGGGTATTAGGACTGTCCTTCCACATGTCTGTATCAAGGTTGGTAAAGAAGTCTTTGCTTACCAAGACTACGCTGATGACACTGACTTGCTTGTGGGGAAGTCAGAGAATTTCAACCCTACCCTCCAAGGTCTCCAAGATACTGCCTGCATATGGAGTGGAACATCTCATGACAGCAGACCAAAGTTCAGAACCTCAGTGTTGAGCCACCAGAACCCTTGGTGCAGGTAGGGTAGAGAACCAGAGAGAGAGCTGACAAGTTCATCTCCAATGGTGGCGGCAAACATGCTTGCTGCCTCCTACATGAAGTCAGGTTAGAGGAATGCAAAAAAGCCTGAGACAAAGTTCAGGATCTATCAAATCAGTGTGCTACTTATATTGCTATATGGGTCAGAAACCTGGACCTTCTTGCAGGCAGACATGGAGCAACTAGAAGGATTCCCTATGAGCTGCCAGTGCTAAAGCCTGAACATGAAATATCAATCTTGCAGGGACCTGTTCTTCTTTCAATTGCTCATTACATTCAAAAGTAGCTGTAATACGCTGCTGGAAGCACCCAGAGCTATGAACTACTGTTACTTCTCTGCCTCAGTAAGAGTGAGGGTTGCTAGAGATTAAATTGTGTCAGCTTCTTGCCACACCAGTCTCTATTCCTCACCAGCAAACTTCTCAAAGATCTCGTGACCTGAACCTCACTTAGCAGGTAAGAATCAGTGAACTCCAGCCCCCAAACTCCTTAGAGATGTTTTCTTCAAAGCACAGCCCCGACCAGTGTGCATTCACACATGACATTAAGTTAACTGCTCTTTTGAAGAGTCAGTACATTACGGTTTATTACCTTAATTGGGGTACATATATCCTTCCCTTTAAATACAGTGTAGTACTGAGCTGGTATATAGTAAAAAGTTTATTAACAAAAGGCCATAAATTAAATAAAGATAGAAATGGTTTCAAGTGAAAGTGAATACACTCATCTAAAACACTCTTTTTTTCTAGATGGCTTCTTTTACCCACCGACTCCTTTACAGCTTTTACTGGCCAGGATCTATCACAGAGATCAAATCACTTGGTTCTTTGCCTCCTAAGGTGAAGGAGAACCCAGGAGTTCTTTGGCCCTCTCTTTTACAGTCCAGTGAACCTTTGAAATGTATTCATTTGAAGCGTACCTCCAACTAAAGTTCATGCTGAGTACAGTAGCATGAGGTCTGAAAAATAAGGCTCCATGCTGGTTCATTCCCTGCCCCCTGTTTGCTGATGATCGCTACAATGCAATTGATCTGTTCCTGCAATCTCTGATACACAAATGAATAATGAATTGATTGCAATTGCACCTTGATGATCGGCCTTTCCTTTCCTCTGAGAAAAACCTGTTTATCAACCACCCAGACTTCTTCGGTTTGAACCATTTCAGTCCCATATTTCCATATGTACAATCCTTTGGGTGTTTATGGGTATGTAAGAATAAAGATCAGTGTGTTAGTTTTTATGATTCTTTACATGACACATATTGGATATAGGTTATATTAGTGAGTTGAGGTAACTGAACTAGTTTGGTCATCTGAAACTCACTGCTAGATATCAGGGAACTCCTTGTCCTCTGACACTGGGATGTACAAAAACACCCCAGCAGACTGGACTCTCAAACTCTCCATTGACGTGTCAAGAGGAACATGCCTTGACACTACTGGCCACAAGGCTGCCCCAGACAGTGGATTAAATGGATTGAGTCCAATCTGGGAACTTCACTACTTGCCTGGTCTGATGCCATCAACTGTGATCACTGTGGCTGGCACAATGGTCTGCAGTAAACTATGCATCTTTTGATGATGATATTTCGAGAAAGCTTAAAGATGAGCTTCAAAGAGGGGGAGGGGAATAGGTATGGACCTCTTCCCTCTTCATTCTTGATGATGTATTCATTACCCCAAAACTTCATTAACATAGAGTTAAAGTTGAGTGGCAATGGCTTATATCCTTCAAGTGCACATGTATTTAAGTCTCTAAAAGCTATGAAATACAGTATAATGAGACTTACATCTTGCCAATTACTTCAACTTGCACCACTAGCACTATTCCTGGCCTAATGTGGAAAAGTAATATTATGGTAGCAGTGCCATCACAGTTAAGGTTATACCAAGATTTCTATTCTAATGGGGTTGAAAAAGATCTAAAAAACTCTTTTGGATTATGATGTCACTTTTAAATATGTATTGTATTTTGTCCACTGTTTGATTTTTCTGTAGAAGTTTGTAGAGGAAAATATCATTTGAGGTTTGTGGTCTGTTTTTAAAGAGGGCCATGTAACTGACATTTTTTCCAGTGTAGTGTGTTTGACCTCTTCTTTACACACCTTTTTTCAAAGAACAACAGCGCTTTGACGGATAAAATTGATAGGTATGAACTCTGGGATTGGTAAATTGGATTGGATGAATTATTGTAGAATGCTGAAATTTTTTTCTGTGTTTATTTTTTAGTATAACCTAAGGTACTGTTTTGACTGGTGACAGTATCTTGGTGTTGCATTGTTCAATATCTACCAGAGGCCACTCTTAAGAATAGGGCTCTCTTATACAGTTGTGATTCTTGATGCTCAGCAATAGAGCCGGACTGAGAAAAGTATTCTAATTCACAGATGATTTAGCTATTTCAAAATGTGGTTTTGTTCAAATTCAGCACCCCACACCCATTTGAAATTCCTTGGGAAAGGGATGGAGCTCTGGCTTTAGGGCAATGTGAGGGGTAGGGCAGTCCTGGAGCTGAAGACCCTGGATGTCAAGGGGTCCATGACTCTGAGGTAGTCCATCTGGTGGGCTATCCCAGAGTCAGAGAGCATGAAAGCCCTGGAGTCCCCAGCCCCAAGATAATCCACATGGTTTGGAGCTGGGGATCCTCAAAGCATGGGCTGCTGAGGAACCAGTAGTCAAGTTGGCAGGGAATAACACAGGTTTCTGTTGGAACCTTCCCAGGTTTCTGGAGGAACTTTGTCAAAATCAAGCTTTCTGTGCAGTACATCTTAACTCTAATTAGAAAGTTCAAACAAAAAACTGTTTCATTGCAGTCTTTCTGCCCATTCTGTTCAGCAATCCTTTGATCATATTGATTTGATGAAAGGTGAAGCTCCCTCTGCTTTCTTTGATCATGCCTGGTCCCACTATTCAGGAAACAGGTGAAAAGCATGCAACATGCTTACATTATATTAGGGTTGCTGCTTACTGGAGTCTTTCATCTTCCCTCTAGTTCATTAATGCTGTTTCCTTGATAATACCCTACAGTAAAATCAGAGTATGCACACAAATTTTAGGGTACTTTGAAATGTTAAACACTGCTCTCAAGGCAAAACTTTCAGAAGAAGCCCCTGCAGAATGCAACGAATGTGCACAATACATTCTCAGAAAGCTTCCCAGGGCATGACTTAAACTTACAGTTTCTGGGAGCTGTTTGGGTTTAGTGACCACAGCATGTATCCTTGAGTTACTACCCACTTACACTGAGATATCACCAAATACTGGCTTGTAATAGCTCCAATCTTGCTGTGCTGTACATATGACAATGACTTTCTCTTGCTTGACAAATGACCTTGAGTTATAATGTAGATCCAACTTTTTTTTTATCTTAAAATTTAAGTATTCTTTTTCCAAAGAACCTAATGGGCACTGGACACTAGCTGAGATAAACCCTGGGTGATATCAGTCTTGAAAGGATCAGAGACATTGTTTGAGTCCCAGGAATGTGCAAAAGGAGTTTAGAATTACAAAATATTTGTCACTTTTGGGGACGGAGGTGTAGAATGAGGGCTATATGTGAAGAACCCTTTGATCAAATGACCTGAAACTTGGTCACTAATCTTAACTAAGATCCCTACGAGGCACGACAATTTCCAAGATAAACTGGTAGAGCATATGGATTTTACAGCACTTAAAAAAGTTGTCCAGTAAACAAAAAGATAGACTCAGCCATAACTACAATGGTGCTAATGCCTGACTACAATAAGGAGAGGCAATTTTAAATAAATAAATTCATAATTTTAAAAAGCTGCTTGATTTTTACATTAGAAATTCAGATTTTGTTTGTTCCAGTTTTTGTCTGGGATAGGAGAATGGCACGTGGAGAGATTGTAAAATGATGACATCACAAGACAGTGAAAGTTGAGCAACAGGAAACAGAAGGAATTTTTAATTAAATGGTTTGAAATTTTGTTCTTTTGTTAACACCTATTTTATTTTATTTCATTTAATTTAAATAACTAATTAACATTCTGAGAGAGGGGCTGCTTGATTAAAAATTCCACACCTCACCTATTCAATTTGGAAGTTAAATCTAACAGTATACATCTGGACTCTGCCCTACCAAGCCAGAGTTGGCAATACTACTATTTCCGACCCCCCAAAAATAATAATAATAATAATCCTGAAAGAAGAAAAGAATCCATGAAGAGGTTAAAAAAGAGTGTACACACACAATTTAAAAAGAGAGATAATCTGTAAGTAATTTTAAAATACCAAATGTTCCCCAGTCTCCATGCTGTAGCCCAAGCTGCTATATTTTCATTGGATGGTGGGAGAGGATGCCAAAAAAGGTTTTTCTGGTTGAATGCAAGTATATTACACACTAGAACATGTTAGACCCATTATTTAATTCTGTCATTAACAGACACCACCCAGTTTTCAATTTATGCACCTTTTTCAGTGTATAATGCCAGTGCTAGGTGCCAAGAGTGCAAAATTATTTGTTTGTGAATGGAACTTAAGGCCTGATTTTTATTTCATTCCCACTGCTTTTATTCAGGAGTAACTCCTCTGAAGTCAATAACAAGTTCAGTATAAGAACCTTAGCATCTCTTCGTGAGACACCAAGTGCCGTGCCATATTCCAAGTTGGAAACTTTTAAACTGCAATTAGATCTATATTGAGTAAGCAATTAAAACATCATTTCATTTTAATGATTTGTATCTGTGAGAGGATGTAAATTAGTAATGGCCTATTAAATGTTACAGTTTAAGTTATTCTAAAAAAGACCTGTGTATATTAGATGATGAAAAAAATAATTAGATTTTTAATATACTTAACCACATCCCTTTCACACACGAATGAGAAGAACTGAAATAATAAGAAAATTTAACATGTTTTTGTCACTCTTTAAAGAAAAGGTTTGCACATGTTCTACAGCTTGAGTTTCCAAGAAAGATAATTGCAAACTATGATTGTATATTTGCAGAACATTTTCCATTTATATTTGATGTCATGAATAGGAGCGTTCCATTCAATGCATAGATTTTGGGATGCTTGAATCCCGAAAGTCCTCCTGAAGGATTTTTTATTACATAGGTTACTTAAAATTAGTTTTTCTGGGTGCTGGCTGCTCCTGAAACGCATATCAACGAGCTATCTCTGAAAAAGGAAAAATCTTTTTAAAAACAACAGAGGACACTAATTTTCCTTATTCTGAGTAGGAGGTATAATGTATTTATAAAGTAATAATTAAAAGAAAAACAATTACTGGAGCCTTATCTGGACCTTGCAGCTGTACTTCCTCCTTTTGCATTAGCAGTGTGTGTTCTAAGGTTATGACAAACCATGAAAATTGCATGTTAAGAGGAGTTTTATTCCTTTTCCTATGATTTGATTGAAACAGACAGCTACATTTTGTGTATATATAATTAGGCAGTAAAATAGGCTTTGAAGGCAGATTTCCATTTAGTATGTGAGTCACACGCACAACAGTCTTTCATTCAACAGCCAAAGACTGATCTTTTTAATGCCTCAACTCGCTCAACATGTTTTCTGAATGCTACATCTTGCGCGGAGAGGGGGGGAGAGAAATCAGCTTTTAAGACATATTTCTGTCTCTTTCCCTCCCCCTCCCCCAAACAAAAAACAATCTGAAAAGCCAATCTAGCAAGTCTGTGGTGATTTAACCTTACAACAAACTGATTTTTATTGTCTTTTTTTCCAGATTGTTGTCCAGGGCAGCTATGAATGTTGCACCAGTTCTAGGCGTATCTAATCCCTCTCATAAAAGACCATTGTGGTTGTAAAACTGAGACCAATGGCTTTTTCATTCTCCACCTCTCAGCACTCCAAAGTAATGGCACTGGGGTCTCCTCTTCATGTTTTTCTTTTCAGATGCATAGTTTCTCCTTTTAATAAGGTGAAAATGGGGAGAAATAAAAGGAATACAATCAAATCTTCCCCAGGCTCTCCATAAGCACCTTTTAGAAAACAAAAAATAGACATAATCATCTGCAATCTTAGTTGTTGTGATGTTATGTATGATAAACAGGTTTTTCTATAGCAATAGGCCTTTGTAGTTTTATGGCCACTATAAAAGTGTGTGAACATGTTTAAACTTTCTGCAAATAATATTTGGTTCATCATATTTTCCCCCTCAGGGTCAGATTCTGCCACACTTCCTAGCAGTGAAGTGAAGAGGACTACTGACAAAGTAAGGAATTAATCAACACAAGCAAGGCTATCAGAATCTAGAAGAGCAATTATGCATTGGTGTGCCATTCATTTATGTTTTGCCTTTAAAAATTTGTGACATATTCCTGCAAACCAGCAGGTAGAAAGGAGCACAGTATCAAGATAGAAAGTGAGGAATACTGTAGCACCTTAGAGACTAACCAGTTTATTTCAGCATAAGCTTTCGTGGACTATAGCCCACTTCATCGGATGCATAGAATGAACAGAAGTAAGAAGCATTTATACACACAGAAAGAAGAAGAAGAAGAAAAAAAGTTGTACATTAGCATACCAATTCTAAGAGGCTGTTAAATCTGGATGGGGCATTATCAGCAGGAGAAAAAAATACCTTTTGAAATGGATTTCTGTGTCTGCACTAGATAGCAAGTGTTGAAGATAAATTAACTCGGGAAATGCAGTCAATTGGTGTAATGAGAGAACCATTCACAAGTCCTATTTAGCCCCTGGTTAATTGTATCCATTTGAAAATTAATTCCAGTTCCTCAGTTGTTCCTCAGATAGCAAGTAACACTTGCTATCTAGTGCAAACACAGAAATCCATTTCAAGGGGTATTTTTTTCTCCTGCTGATAATGGCCCATCCAGATTTAACAGCCTCTTAGAATTGGTATGCTAATGTACAACTTTTTTTTCTTCTTTTTTCTGTGTGTATAAATGCATCCTACTTCTGTTCTATTCTATGCATCTGATTAAGTGGGCTATAGTCCACGAAAGCTTATGCTGAAATAAACTGGTTAGTCTCTAAGGTGCTACAAGTATTCCTCGCTTTTTTTACGAATACAGACTAACACGGCTGCTATTCTTGAACCAGTATCAAGATAGCTGAATTGTAATCCAGTTTTAATGTATAGGACACAAAAGAATAGTGGGTATATAATGCAATTCTGGAGGGAGGGGGAGAGTGTAGTTTTTCCCCCAAAATTTCCCAACCTATGTATCTACAGGCACAAATTATTTATGCTAGTATAATGCCATTGCATTAAATAGTTTGAAGAGAATTTACCATTTTGAACTGTAATACCAATCTGCATTTGATACAACCTTGATTTTGACACCACAGGAATGGTTTTTCACCAACAAAACAAAGTGAGGCTTACCAATTATCTGTCTTTTGGGGGAGGGGGTCAGAGCCTTTACTAAAGAGGCATATATTAAGCAAATAAATTAGATTTATGGTTAGACAAATTTCACACAGGACATATTTGCATCTTTAGTAATTTCTTTAAATTAAATTAGTTTTGTAACTCATTTTAATACAACCATAGTTAAAGATGTATCTTGGTATCACTGTTAAAAAACAAACAACCAAAACTAAAACACAACAATGTTTAGGGGTCATAAAACTTTGCTCCAGGCTAAAACTTGGCATACAAAGTTTAAGCTAGGGCTGTCATTAGTTACAGGGATCTTAGTTCCTTGCCTGCATCCTTTCAGCTGCTAGCAAAACACAGGTGGCTGTCCCTGAGATCATGCCCCGTGAAAGTGTTCCATAGGAGAGAGGGGTTTCACACAAAAGGTAATTCAGCCTGGGCTTGTACAGATTTCCCATGGGAATGATTCTCCTGGCCACATCCTTCTCACTTCCTTAATGAAACACCAGGAGTGGTGCTGTTGAGGCAGCCGGATCTCTCTTCTATGTGGAAGGCAGCAGATCCAGTTGCAGAAGTTGTCTTCCATACCTGATGGAATGGTCTATTCTCTATATTATTATTTAAAACATAATTTTTATGGCACTTTCCCTGAAGTAGCTGGGTATTCATACCTACATTACACTTGAACTCAACATGCTTTAACTCTAACCTCAAACCATCTCCATAAGGTAGGTAAATTTACAGAAGAGGTCAGCAGTGGAGGTTGTGAGACCCACATTTTTCAAAATATGTCTGCAAAGATGCACTCACACTCACACACCAATGCTCCTGATCATGCATGCACAATGGAAGAAATGTGCATGCAAGTCTGGAATATGTTTATGCAAATCAGATTGTAAATGGACATACACAATGGTGCATACAGTTTTAAAATGAGGGCCTAAATAACTTACCCGAGGTTAACTCAAGACTATCCTTCTTCCTTCATCAAAATGATAATTAATTATGATGATTGATTATTTATATGGTGGTAGAGTATAAAGGCTCTAACTTAGGATAGGGGCTCTATTGTGAAAGGTGCCATATAGATACTTAATGAAAAGACAATCCCTGCCCCTAAGAATTTACATCATTAGAGAATAGACTAAGACAAAGAGAGCCATCACCACTGTTACCTTGATCACTGGGAAGAATTTATTGGGGTCTTAGATATCTTCTTCTAGTTTTCATAGAATCAATGAAATAGAGGTCTGTAGGGACCTCAATAAGTCATCTAGTCCATTTCCCTGCACTGAGGCAGGACCATGTATACTTAGATCACCCCTGACAGGTGTTTGTGTAACCTGTTCTTTAAAACCACCAACTGATATTCACAACCTCCCTTGGTAACCTATTCCAGTACCTAACGATCCTTATAGTTAGAACATTTTTCCTAATATCTGACCTAAAACTGCCTTGCTGTTCTCAAACTTTTTTTTTACAAAAGACCACTTGAAAATTGTTGAGGGTCTCAGCGGACCACCTAATAATCTTTCCAAATGTTGTTTGTACCCTTAGATAACTATTGCAAAGTGCTTTGGATGGAAGTGCAATATAAAAAAACCCCTGTAATAATAATTATTTTTTTTTGGCTCTGCAAATAAAAGCACACAACTCATTTTAATATCAGTAGTCTTACCTTTCTAATGTGATGGATGTGCTCTCTCTCCCCTGTCATGGCAGTCTCAAGCTGGGACTGGGAAGGAGGGGGATCTCCCTCACCTCAACAGCCCCTCAGCTGGGGCTGGAAAGGAGGAGGGCTCTCCCTCTCTCCCCGACTGTGGCAGCTCCCGAGCTGGGGCTGGGAAGGGGGGGGGGGGGAGAAATCTCTCTCTTCTGTCACAGCAGCCACAGAGCTGAGGCTGGGAAGGAGGGCCATCTCTCCCTGAAAGCCGCAGCCCTGGAGCTGGGGAAAGTTGCCTCTTTCTCTGGCCACTGTAGGCCTGCATGTCCCAAATTCCGGCCCCCTCCATGCCCTCTTCTCACTCTACTTACTTACCTCCTATTCCCCCTCAAGGCCACTACCTCAGCTTATGTGCATCATCTCCAGGGTCCAGGCACCTAATTAGGTGCCACCTGTGCGGCTCCACTAATTAGTCTGGTGGCCCTTCATCTCTTGTGTGGCGCCACACAGGCGCGTACCTTAGAGGGAACTATCTGGGAAGCACCTGAATGGAGCTCGCAGATCACTTGTGGTCCGCAGACCACAGTTTGAGAACCTCTGCTGTAGATTATATTGATCAGGACTTGTTCTGCCTTCACTAGACATGGAGAACAACTGATCAACATCCTCTTGACATCCACCATTAATATCTTTGGAAACTATTATCAGGACCCCTTCAGTCTTCTTTTCTCAAGGTTAAGCAGACCAAGTTTTCTTAACCTTTCCTCACAGGTCAGGTTTTCTAAACCATTTTGTGAAAATCTAAGGGCGCAGGTCTAGAACCTGGGGGCCTATGTTCCTCTGACACTCCCGTGTCACCACTAATGGAGACTGGCAAAGTAGCATCTTGCTAGTTCTGCAAGGTCAGGCTTATCAGATCATCCAAGCCCCGCAGCCACATGATTGGCTTGCAGACACTACTAACACAGTTGGCCATCTAAGCAACTGTGCAGACTGCCTGCCACTGCATCTGACCGTGGTCTTGCCTGTCTCGCTTGCAATCCACATCTGACCCTATTGCTGCTCAGCTTCTGTCCTTGCTGCTCCCTGCTCCTAATCCTTGCCTCGTCTCTAGTTCCTGCCCTTTTGCCTCCGTTTGCTACCAATCCTGGGTCTGACCACTGGCTCTGGCATTTGGTAGCTGACCCCAGCCCCAATCATCAGTTCTGATTCCTGGTTCTGACTTTGGCTCAACCCTTGGAGCTGGTATTTGGCAGCTGACTCCGGCTCTGACTGCCACTTCCAGTCCCTGACCTGGATGCGAGTTCTGCACACTAGACTTGACTCCTGTTCTGCTTCCTAGGCCAGACTGCCTATGTCCTGCTTCTTAACACTTTTTATTATTTTTGTTGTTCTCCACTGGACTCTTTCCAATTTCTCCACATCTTCCTTAAAATTTGGTGCCCAGAACTGAACACAATACTCCAGGCTAGGTTTCTCCCCTCCCCCCCCCCCCCCAGCTTTATCACTGCATAGCTGCAAAACTCTCAGTGGCTTAAGGAGTGTATGGAGTTTCTTCCTCTAACTAAGGCCTGGTGTACAATTAAAATGTATACTTGCATAGTTATGTCAGTACGATGGGGGGGGGGGGGGGGGAAGAAGCACATTCCTTAGTAATATAGCTATGCTGGCAAAACCACCAGACATAGCTCTGCTGACAGAAGAGGGCTTCTCAGAGTATTTCTTTGTGTTCCTACACCGGTAGGAAAACTCCTTCTCTTGCCATATGCTGCATCTACACTTGGGGAGCTATGCCATCAGAGGCTCTGCAGGGTAGACATAGCCTAAGAATAACAAATTAATGTTAATACTTTCAAGTGAGGATCTTAAGGTACTTTTACTTATCTGAGAGATAGGTCAATGTAATTGTCTTGTCCCCATTTTAAAAACAGGGATGCATGGGGAGGTGACAGGATGTTCCCAAGATCATACAGCAAATCACTTGGAGAAATAGGAAAGTAACTCTCTGGAGTTCTGCCTCCAAGTGCTGTATATGAACCACAAGATCGTTCTTCCTCTTTTTGTACCTGCACCATTTCTTTCCTCCCTTTCCCTCTCTTGGTGCCAATCTCTCCTATCTCTTGTTGGTTTTTTCTCCTCTGCATTGTCTGCCATATCTTTTCTCCCCTACCTTTTCAGAGAGTTCTCTTCTTGCAATGATCCAGTCTCCCTCCTCCCATATCTCTCCCACAGTCCTCTGTCCCTGTGTCTCTCTACTTCTTGTCCCATAGTAGCAAGGAAGCCAGCAGATGTATCAGTAAGAAGAGTGGAGCAGAGAGGAAGGCATGGATGCCTGTTCATGAGGCTCATACAGTAGCCTTTAGTAGATTTACTCATTTATAACAGGCATCTAATGTATTTCCTTGCTTCTAATGTAATTAACCCTTGCTATCAGGAACTCAGGCATTCATCTTGATTCCAAGGTGCTCATCCTCCCCAATCCCATTTATGAGGCCTGTCAGGCTGCCAGTTGTTACTTTCCAAACACGTTCTGAGAACGTCTTTGCTGAAATTCCAGTGTCACAACTCTGCAAATTTTGTTCTGTCTAAAATGTAGCAGCTCGTCTTGTCCCTCCTATTCAGTGGTAGGAGCTCATTACCCTCATACTCAGAAACTTTCCCCAATTCACTCTTCATTTCAAATTTTGCCTCCTCGTCACCATGACTTATTCCGAATATGTACAATCCATTCCTATTCCTTCTGTTCACTCAGTGTCCGATTTCTGTCTGCCCTCTTTTCGCATTGCACATCACATCCTTCTCGCCCTATGCCTAACTGATCACCACGCTGCAAATTCCAATTCAAGACTCATCTCCTCTCTCCCTGGCCTATGACTTCTAGCCTTCCCTCTAATAAAACAATCTCATCCTTTTCCCTAAGCCTTAGTTTCATTTCCCCATGCTCATTTGTTCTCCCTGAAAATCTAAAGTGCGGCACTCAGCCATTGGCCTTTGTATGCTCCTTCACCTTAGCACAACAATAAATATGAATACTATCTGTATAAAATATTGTATCTTCATAATCACATGTATTACAGACTGTAATTCACTATGAAGCTTGTGATGTTTTATATGAAAGATTATATACAAAAATTGCTTGCACAATATATTAAATCGATATCTAGAAAAGTCTAATGCAGATTTAAAATATTTTCTTTATCATGCACGATCTACTGAGTAAATAGAATGTATTTTTAAAATTAGCTGAATATTACACAACACACTAAGTAATATAGTTTTTAAATTATTTGAAAAAAGGAGTATCTATACCACTGGTTTACTCATGTCTGGGTCAAAAGGTCAGTAGCTCAAATTCAACTGCCGGATTTCATAGAATCACAGAAGTTGGAAATGAGAAAGACTTATTAGATCATTCAGTCCATTTCATTGCCAGCGTGGGATTGCTCCCTACAGTATATTTTTCTAGTGTTTTGTCCAACCTAGTTTTAAATCCCAAGCAATGGGATTTAACAACTTCCTTTGAGACGTTATTCCATAGATTAATATATCTCACTGGCAGAATTTTTTCCTGATCTTAAACTGTATTTTTCTCTGTTATTTTCAGCCCCTGATTCTTAACTGTACTCTTGTCTATCACAGATACAAAGCCCCAATAACTTTTGTCCTTTTCTAAACACCATTGAGGTGATTTGTGGTCATATAATGCACAACAATACCTACCTGCACCCTGCATAATTAGGGAGACTGACCTTTAGATTAGACATTAAACTGAGGTACCTGATAATTATTCAGGTGAAATTTAAAAACTGTTCTAAAGGAATAGGGATAACCTCACTAATACTCTATTTTAATAAAATTCACTCTGTGTAAGTCTGTTTATGAACTGTTTGCTAAGTGTATAACGGCTAACTGTAGTTGTCTATACAATCATTGACCCACAAATATCTAATTTATTGCTTTCAAAAGTGCTATGGTGTGCCTTGTATATAAAAAGGTGCTATATAAATTTCATTCTATTTTTACATAATTCATCTAGTAAATGAATTAATATTAAAATATATATTGTCTTCTTTTGGATGCCAGGTTAAAAGAAAGAAATGCTGGTTTAGTTACTGCTGCTATGGTACTTTTAGCATTGACACTGTCACCACTTATATACCTCTCAGCTCCCTTGGTTAAAAAAAATCCCACACAGGCCCTTTAAAAATCAGAAACAAAGAGCAACAGTCAGGGACTCTCTCATTTTTAAACAATAAAATAAGACAATAAAAACCGAGTTGAAAACTAAGATTTTGTTCAAACATTAAAAAACGAATTTAAAAAATACATTTGTTTTAAAATCAGACGTTTCAGAGGGACTAGTGTTAACAAAAACACTAACATCTTCCCAGTGGGAATATATTTGCACAGAGCTAATATGTTTCTCCATGGTTAACTGCTTGTTTACAAAGAATGCTTTGTGGAGCAGGCAATGTGAAAAATAAGATGACCTGACTCGCTCCTCCACAAAAGACATAAACCCGGCTGAGGTCGGTGTGCAGACTCGGCTGTATTGCTACTAACTGAATACACTGGCCTGAGTATCAGCCAATGAGAAGGCTTAAAAGCATATTTCCATAATGATGATTGGCTGCCGGACTCCAGGCTCACTTCAGCCTTTAAAGGAGAGAAAAAGAGGAGCTTTGCTGAGACGATAGGTAATAGAATATTTTGTTGCTTGTTAAATAGTCTCTGATTGTACCAGTTCATCTTCTTAAAAAGCTGTTTTGAGGGGGAAAGGGAAACATTTGTTCACAAGAAATAGGTTTCAAACAGCCAAAGCGGTTTCACATAATAGCCTATCTTTCTTTCTGCTAAAAATAGATCTTTGCTGGTAAATTTGCCTAGCACATTTGAGGCACATGGCTGGCTAGTTAAATAGAGTGAGGTTTTCTTCAAGATTCAAACAATCTACATTTTTTTAGTTTAAAAAGGTTGTGCTATTTCAGACAAACATCACTCATTTATTGGCCTTGTGCGGGTCTTTTATAATGTAATTCAATGGGGAGAGCAGGCAGACATTAATGAAGGTGGAAAAGCCTCTGAATGCTCATTCATTCATACAGAAGGCGTTAGATTCGTTTAGGCTGAAGAACATTTTCCCCTTCAGAAAGGAGTTGTTTTGAGAAATCTTTCCGCAATCACTCGTGCTGGTGGGCGAGTACTGAAGATACGGCAACCCTGGCAATTGACTTAATAATCAGTCAATAAACGACACAAAACGTGGAGCTATATGTATTTACCCTCCCCCCCCCCCCAGTTATATGAACTGCGAGCTAAGGTGACGGTAGATCATCTACATAATGTCAGTTTCAGTTGCACAAACATCTGTTCAATAGACCGTCCTTTAAAAAACATTAGAATGGTTGACTAATTCAGATAAAGCGGTGGGTGCATTTTTGCAATCTTTTCCAGTGACCATTCCTTGGCTAGCTAACAGACCAGCCATTCAGAAGCAATTTTCTTCTGGCTGAAATTATGTGCTGACGGTAGCAGATCACTTCCCATAATAACCCTTCCCCCACCCAACGCTAAATACAATCTGTCTCCTACTCACTGTAATAATAACGTGCAAATGACTGTAATTTTGCAGACAAGAAACAGCCCAAAGTGAAACGTGTCTAAACAGAGGTCGATTTTGAAAAATCAAGGCTATTACCTAAATCTGTAAAACACATATTGTAAAAAACCCAGCAACAATGATCTGCGTTAAGTAGCGTGGGGGAGGAGGGAAGTAGCCTCGATGTTGCTGATTTTAAAAGCTCCACTAGCACAAAGTTAAATCTTTAAAATAAAGTTTCATTTCACACACCCAAAGATTTTCACAACCATGCCACAGTATCCACACCAATTATGATGTGCATAGCAATTTACAGAACATAGCTGTAGTAGTAGCTGTGTATTCTTCAGTGTTTACACTGATTTGCATTGCACTACTGCTTTGGAAGTAGGCACTTTACAAGCACTTACTTTGCTGGCATAGTGTTGTGTATTGTGAGATTGTCTGTGTGGGAGGGCTGGCTAAATAGAAGAGTCCACACCACAAACGCTGCTTACATAACAAACATACTCAAGAATCCTTTTTCTTACCCCCAAGAAGAATTCTCAACTGATTCTTTGACGCTGTGAGCCTTTTCCTACTTACAGTGTACGCAAACTGGTATTTTTTAAAACAATTTAAAATGTTTAATGTCATCAAGGGCCTGGTTGGCAAGTACCTCTAAGAAAGCATTATCTACAAAGTTATATCTGTGCAAATTAGACCCTTTTCTAGCTGCACCAAAAGGTGATTTGTTTTAAAAGAAAGAGAAGGGGCGTATACAGCATTCCTTCCACGCAGTTTTGTGTTGCTATCTAAACAACATATGGCGTAAGGTGTACTCTTTACTCTCAAATTTCAGTATAGCCGGGGAAAGGAGAAACGATCCATTATTGTAGTTTACGGTCATTAAAATCTAGTTTTCATTACATTTAAAGACGATGTCATTTATATGATACATTAGCAATAATTCAGACGTGGTTGTGATTCACTAAGCGGCCAGAGGGGAAAGAAGTATGCACTGGCCACAGCGAAGAATGGAAAATGTTGTTTATTGCAGCATCAACTCTAGTTCGATTTTGAAAAACAGACAGAGGCTGTCTAGTGTTTTGGTAAGACAACTAAATCAGAAGTGATTTTTATTCAACCAAATGTTTCTTTAATTGTTACTTCTGAAATGAGCAGGTTCTAAAATGTTTACTCATCCGAAAATAACATCAAAAGGATGTTTAGTAGGGTAAGTGTCGACCGTAGAAGCACTAATGCACATAATTTGCTCTGTTGGACCAAATCCAAAAGCGTATCTTGTCACATTGTCATCTGCACACAGTTTTATAAATGTCGTGCTTTAACTTCTTCCAGGAAACTGTGATTTGGACAAAATTTTCAATTAGCTATTCAAAGATAAGAAAAGTCCAATATTGATTTAAAGAGCGAGATACTTTACACATACACACATGCACACACAGAGGATTTGAAACGAGACATAAATGAAAAATAAAAGCCACAGTTAGCCAGACTCCATGGTAGTTAATAGACTTTAATATTAAATTACCCATACAAACTATTATTTTCATGCTAGACCCCATCAACCTCGTGATATGTGACCGCAGAGACACATTATCCGGGTTATCAGCCTTTCGTCCTGCAGTTAATTCAATTCTCGACAAGATACTCATGTTTGTTGGGTCCCTTCAATGTAGAAATTGTTCTGTACAGAGTGGGTGGGGGAGGGGCTGTGCCTGGCAAGCTGATCCGTTTAAGCAGCATAAGGAACGTACTCAATTTTTTTAATACATTCGAATGCTTTTAAAGCACATTTGGATCTAAGCCTAAACAAAAGAACGGATTAAGATTTTTTGTCTTTTTTGACGCAACACAAAGCCTGCTAGAAAAGATTTGTGTTGCTGATTCTCCTGAAAGGATGTTGTTCACGTGGTAGTTATATGGTCGCTTGCATTCACAGCTCAGTGCTTGCAGCCGTAAATCAGGAAACTGGGAACAAAAGGGTTACGTGTTTTCTCAACAACAGAGAAACCGCACTGCCTCCTGTAAATCACAGTGTAAAAATTAGGATGAAATAAACTCAGAGGAAGGGAGAAGCTTTGGGCTGAGGAATAAGGACAAACCCAACAACACTGCAGTACCTTGAGTGTCCCCCTAAGGCGGGGTGGGTGAGGGGAGGAATGGAATCCAGTTCTGTTCTTTGCTGAGTCTCCCCTTCTTAAGACATTGTTTGCTTTTCTCCTTCACTAAACATAAAAATGATCGCCCTCCTGTAACAGCCTCTCTCTCGGGTTCGTCTCACACTCTTACCGTTTTGAATGCGGGGGCCTTTAAAAACGGAGAGCGAGATTTTAATTTGCCTCTTTGGAACAGAAAAAAAGCATCCATCATTGCTTTGAAAACGGCCTCGAAATTAAATTAAAGAAAACGAGGAAGTCCTCCTCCCACTGTGTGAGGCTTGGCTGGGCGGCTCGCCTCCCTCCTTGGTTGCCTTGACATAAAATGTTATATAGGATAATGCTGTAATTGAAATGGGAAACATGATTTGTATCTCGCTGCAGCAGGAGGCTGCCTGCTGTAGCACTAAATGTAGTTTGAGGATTGCAAAATACAAGGCTTCTATGTATGTATGCGTGTGTGTTTCTGCCTTTCACCCCCTTCGGCAGCCGAGAGGAGCAGCGAGCCAATCAGCGAACCCGGTTTCATAAAAGCTGGTCTCTGATTGGGCAGATGGGAAAGGGCATTGGGAACAAAGAAAAGTCCCTTTCAGGTACAGAGTCTGTGCTTGCTTCACACTCTCCCTTCTCCAGTTCTGATTTCTGCTGCTCACTATTGCAGTAAAGCCAGCTTGTTGTGTAGTGTGTCTGTGTGTTTGTGTGTGGAGGGGGGTTTTTATATATATTTTTTTAAAAATTGTTTTAAAAAAGAAGGTCCATGAAATCTGGGGCTCTTTTCTTCCAAACCCAATAAATCTGTTGAAGAAATTAGATTTTTTTTTCCAAACATAAAAAGCGGCTGCAACAAAAACACACTCAATGCAGTTAGAAGGAAAAGGTCAACTCGATCCAATACAGATCGTAAGTACGGTTGCGTGGTGTGTCTATAGCACTTAGAGGGGATTTTTTTTTCATGCGAAGGGGAGTATTATTAGTTTTGTGCATTGAAATAAGGAACTAGTTATTTGTGTTTTAAAACAACATACCAAAACCCAACAGTAGGCTGAGTTATCTAAGGGATATGAAGGTGAGAGTGAAAGCATTGTAACCTCTCACACAAATCATACTTGACGGTGCACTCGGCGAGGGGAGGGGGGCGTTTTTACCTTGTTGGGTTTTTTTTTAACTAACCAAGAGGGGAAAATCAAAGTGAGACAACTACAGGCCAGCCAGCATATTTTTCTCTCTCTCCACTCAGTCCCCCCTAAAAATGAGCACGCAACTTGTTAATAGGACCTTGGGGTACAAAAATAGCATAGTGGAGCAGGGTTTTTTTTTCTTCTGTCACGCGTTAATACCAATAATGTAATGCTAAATTAGGGGATAGTGACGCCCACATGTTGTGGTGCAGTGAGCATTTTCCACCCTCCCCCCCCCCAGCCAGCCACCCCCCAAACAGAATCTACTGTGGGTTTAGAATGGAGACTATCTTGGAAGCTATCAAATGTTTAGTTATGTTTTATATATGAAGACATTAAAACCTTGAAATAACCTGACCACTCCCCCCATCCTCTGTCTCTCAACTGCTACAAATTGCAGATAACTCGAGGAAAGGTTTTATAAGGTGTTTCTCTAAAACATATGCTTTGCCAGGGTGTTCAGTACATTTCACTCATTCCTAACTTCAAAGACCTAGTTCGCATAGAGAAATGTTTCACATTCATAACTTGTAGCTGTGCCAGCAGCAGAAGGGGGAGGGAAAGAAACAGACCTTACGGGTTTTTTTTCCTAAAGACCAGATCAGTATTTTCTTGATACGCTTGTCACCCATTTTTGTTCTCACGACAACCAATTGAGCCCTTGATCGTCACGTGATGAGAAAGGCTTGAACTGTAACAAAATCGCTGCTTTTAGATGGTTGGTTGTTGGTAACTCGCCCATCCCCCTCTTCTACCCTAACATTTCCAGCAAACCAACTCGCCTTTCCAATCCATCAACAATTCATTACAGCTTTTAGCTTCCAAACGCCAGCTAATTAAAAATAGTAAGCCAAGCTCCGAGACCATCTGACTTAAAGGCAAAAAGCGGAAGAAGGCATGAGGGGTAATAAATAAAAAGACGAGGCAGCGTTTGCTGAAACAATAAGGAAAGAATCTGTCCTGCAAACACCCAAAGTCTGTTTTATCTCGTTGGTCTGTAATTACTGAATTACTTGCAACATGACTGATTAGCCTGAGCTCCCGGATTCCCTTCCCCCCGCCCCCGGTAGTTTAGATGCTTTTTTTTTTTTTACAACAGACAAAAGAAAAAAGGGGGGGAAATTTCCAGATCATACCCTTGGGAAGATTTATTTAATTTTAAACACACACTGTTTTTTCCACTCCCACGAAATGTTCTGATAACTGGCTTATCAGAACACCGATTTCCCCCTCCCTCTTCTCCGCCCCCCCCTTTCCCTCCTCATCCTCCCCCCTTCCTTTTCCCCCTTAAGTTAGTTCAAGAAATCAGATCTGTCAGGACCGGCGAAAAAAATGCCACTTCCCGACTAACAGGCGGAATCCAGCCCAGATTTTCAGTCCTTTCTTCTTTTTTTCCCTTCCTCCCTTTCACTAATTTATCCCGCTGTTAGCACATTGTGTCTTGTAACAACCGGACGCCTGTAGGTTTGTTTCATGGGATCATTACTTACTGATCAGGATGGCTCTGAAGTCTGGAGTTGAAGACGGAATGTGAAGTTGGAAAACATTTTAAATTTGTTATTTATTATTACATCTCGGTGCTTGTTAAGAAACAAACAAACAAACAAAAAACCCTGGTCCTTGATGCTCCTGTTCTGAATGTGAAATATTATCTTCCAGCTTGTAAAGTTGAGGAACAACATTTTTAAGAAAGGAGGAAAACCAACACAAATAAAGGACTCCTGATCCGTGTTCCAAAATGGGGGGAGATATCTTTTTGAGCGATTATACTGGCTGAGATATTTGTTTTCTACTTCTTGATCACTTTGCTCTTTAAGTAACA
The DNA here is from genome assembly GCA_032164245.1 of Sternotherus odoratus. Lineage (NCBI taxonomy): Eukaryota > Metazoa > Chordata > Testudines > Kinosternidae > Sternotherus > Sternotherus odoratus. The sequence continues at coordinate 44,456,118 of JAVMKO010000007.1, forward strand.
TGAGGCACAGAGTTGTTGCTGAGTCGAGTGGGGACAGCATTTTGATTTGCTGGCTTAATTAAAAAATGATAAAGGATTAAAGGTAAGCAATATGCCTGTATATGTATAAATATTGAGACAGTCGATTGTAAAAGGAATAGATCCCTTTAAAAATCGTTTTAACTAAGTTTTGTCAAACACACACTCATTTGCGGTCATTGAGGCCACCTTGGTGCAGATCACTTAAAGTGTATGTCTTAATCAGTTTCCTGTACAGTCAGTAATACTATATTTAACAGACTGAGCAATTGTGTAACCTAGGAGTGCATTAAAACTGATTTTAGAATTATCTTGGGTGTATTTTAAAAAGAAAAGACACATTTTACTCATGGAGGTGGATATTTTATAAGTAAATGCACCATTTAAAGTATAGGTTGTTGATTTTTAATGGAAGCTATCTTGTGTTAATGAAAATCAGGCTTCATCCCCTCCCCCCCCCCATTGCAAAAGGGTAAAAGAGAGTATAGAAAAGTCACAAAACTTCAAGGGTCTGATTTAAAGCCACGAAATCCAAGGAATGCAGTGAGGAGTGAAGCTGTGTCCTTCCTTTCTGGCTTTTGTGTCTAACTGGTGGTCCAGGAGCTTATATTACACATGTGCTCCAACAGCTAGTTACCAGCCCTAACTGTATGTCCCTCACTTTGTGGATTTAAATCATGTAGCTAGGGTGGGTTTTTTTATACACATATATATATACATGACTTTTTAAGAGTGATGATGGATGTTGGGGTACAACTAGATTCAAACTGTTCACTTTAAAAAATTCCAAGCAATTGCCTAGTTAACAACTTTTAAAACAAAATAAAACGTGGAAATATTGAATGATCTTTCTCCCTCTCTCCTTTGCCCCCTATATTAATCGTATTATACTCTGGTAATATCCAGACAAGAAATATTCCACTTTTCCCCTCCTCACAGGAAAAGGTGGACCTGGACTTCAGGGTATAAACCTAGACATACCAGGGGGAGGAAGATAAGAAGAGTTAAATAAATAACAATTTACAAAGAAAAGCCCAACGGAGATAAACGAATGTCCCCTCATCTCCAAAGGAAAGTTCATCGGATTTTTATTCTAGAGAGCTCATCTTCAGGATGTCAGTGAACACTTCCACTGCAGGCAAAGGTGTGGATCCAAACGCGGTTGATACTTATGACAGTGGCGATGATTGGGAAATCGGGGTTGGAAATTTAATAATCGATTTGGACGCCGATTTGGAGAAGGACAGACAGAAATTTGAGATGAATAATTCCACGAATACCACCAGCAGCAGCAGCACCAGCTCCAAGGATTGTGGGGGGCTGGCTTCCAGTGGGGCTAATGCTACCGCAGCCTTAGCGGATGGCCTAAAATTTGCTTCTGTTCAGCCCCCTGCCCCCCAGGGGAATTCCTCTCACAAAGAGACTAGCAAATCAAAAGTGAAAAGGAGTAAAACTTCTAAGGATGCTAATAAATCTCTGCCTTCTGCTGCCTTGTATGGGATTCCTGAGATCAGCAGTGCTGGCAAGAGGCAGGAAGTCCAAGGGCGCCCTGGAGAGGCAACTGGCATGAATTCAGCACTGGGTCAAAGTGTGAGCAGCAACCCAAACGGCAATAACAACAACACCAGCAACAACAACCCTATTGCCTCTTGCGGGAAAAACAAAGAGGAGAAACCAGGTAAAACCCAGGGCAGCAGAGGCTCCAAGCGGGATAAGGATGCGGGGAAATCCAGGAAGGACAAGCAGCATGACCTGCAGCAGGGCCACCCCAACGGTGGGGGTGGCGGCAGCCAAGCTTCCTCTGGGCACCTGTATGGCTTCGGGGCCAAGGGAGGCGGTGGTGGGAGCAACAGCCCCTTCCACTGCGCCTCCTCCACGGTGGGGGAGGTGAGCAAAAGCGCCCCGGATTCAGGGTTAATGGGGAACTCTATTTTGGTAAAGAAGGAAGAGGAGGAGGAGAACCACAGGCGAATCAAGAAATTGAAAACAGAAAAGGTAGGACAAGCTCTTCTTCCCCCAGCTATCTCCCCCCGTGTCTGTTGCAAACTTCCCGCAGCTGTGCTCCTAGCTCCTGGCTCCTGGGTGGTGTGCGTTTGTGATATACATAGAAACTGGGTGTACAAAGCCCACTAGGTTGGAATCTCATTTTTCTCCTGTCTTTAATTTCTCGTTCCCCCTCTCCCCATCCCCACTATCTCCCGAATGTGACCAAACCTGTGTTTCGTGTTTTGTCGTGTCTCCTCCTTTGTTGATGTTAAAAGAGAATTCGGAGTGACCCTCCCTGTTGGGGCTATTAGTGTAACATTCCGAAGTGATGTTTGCAACCCGCGAGGACACGTGTTTGTAGACAGGAGGCTTGTTTGTGTGTGTCGGGCTCAGACTTAGCTGCCTGGGTTTTGTTTACTATCCTTTTTATTGGGCACTCTAGTATAAAAGCGGATGTGCCTTTTGCCAAGGTGGAAAGGAAATTCACATCCTTTCTCCCCACCCTTCTCTTTGGAGTTTAGATTGTGACAGGGAGGAGAGATGCATCCTCAGATATTTTGGCTCGTTCATCCACCCTAGGTCTTTTTGGTGTTGGGGGGCTCTTGTGTTTACAACAGCCAAGAGGCCTCGGAAGCTGGCTGGGCAATGGGGAGCACTGAGCCAGAAGACATTCAGTGCCTGTAATAATCGGCCTGGGGAAGGCAGTTGGGGGAGGGGAGTGCACCTTGTACTGTGATATATGTACAAAATATCTTTCTCTCAAATGTGGGGGAACAGTTTTCTCCTGTCAGGAGCAGTCTTTCTTATCTGAGCCCTATAGGTTCATGGCTGTGAACTTCTTGTTTGCTGAGTGGTTGAAATGTGTGAAAGAAATCAAGTGGTGTGTGTGTGTGTTTTTTCCTTTCCTTTCTGTTAATGCATAAAGGATGCTCTGCAAGAATAAATGACCTTGTATTGTTAGGGGAGGGTGGGGAGAGAGCTGGCTTTCTTAGCTATTGTTATTGCTCATTCAGGCAGGTTCTAGTGTTAGCAGCAATTGTTCTATCCAGAGGACAGAAGGTTTCTTTTCTAGGATCTAGGGGGCTATTGTTGGCCCATAATAATTAAGAGTCAAATGAATTCTACAGGTTTGGTTAAACAAAGACACCTTCTCAAAGACACCGCCCCCCCCAAACCCCCTTAAGGGTATTAGTTTGTGGCATGATTGTTTGGAATTGTTCTTAAATTACCTGCTTTTACAACTTCCCTGACTGACTTCTAAGTGATGGGAAAACTTTCTGGCTAGTGTTATGTGTAGAGTTGTTTACCAGAGTCCAGATGTATTGAAGTCCTTGGGAAAATTTGTGCTATTACAGCATATTATGAGCCTCTTTGTGTGTGTCATTGCTGATGTTTAAGATTGTGTAATGTTTCAACAAACTCCTGGGCTATTGATAAGATCAAATTTTGGGGATGTGACATTAAATATGTTAAGAAAACGTAAAGATAGATTCAACAGCCTTGTATGAAGAGCAAATTTGAATTTCACATTTGTAAGTATTTTTTCACTTTTAGGATAATATATCTACAGGTCAATTTGAATGATCTGTTTGACTTTTTTCTAAATACAGAAAACTAGGTTGCTTTAATTCACAGGTGTAAATTTGCACTCTGATTTACCAAAGGTTTCTGTTCACTCTGAAAGATATCCTAAAATCCCATGGTCTTTTTACTAATTTACTACAGTACATACAGTAGGCATTTACTTTTGTTACCAGTAGTCTTGAAATTGCAGTTCTCTAATCTGCTTTAACTATCTAGATAAATTGCCCTAATCCAGTCTTCACAATGGTTGTGGTTAAAGAGTCAGAGCCATTTGATTGGATTCAGTGGCTGCCTGGAATGTGGGAGGTACTGCCCTTTTGCAACCCCCTTAGCCTTTTAATCTTTCAGCCAAATGTTCACATTCAACAATTTTGTTTAGCTGGCAATCTGAACATTTCAGTATCTCAAAGGCTTGCTGTCATGGCAACAGAGATTAGAGAGTAGTGTGGTTTCTCAGTTTTTGTGTTCTTTTCACTCTAGTCACACAGGAAAACGTATGAAGAATGAATTCATATACGTGCAAGTAATCTTCAGTCAGTGTAATGTAAATGGGATAATAGCTAAATTAAGAACAAACATGTTAGTAGTTTTGAGCCAAAGGTACACCTTATTTTCCAGCTCTTGGCTTGATAGAATTCTCGGAGCTTGCAATTCCACTAACACCCACTTCTGTTGGCACACAGTGACTTTAATGTAGGCTTCACACGTTAGAGTCCCGCAGTGCTGCCCATTGTCTATCATGCTGGTATGCTGGCTTACTATTTTAAACAACATCCCTTAGTGTTTCACTCCAGAGAGCAATTTCTTTAAAGAACGTCTCCTACTTGCCATATGAAAACAGAACTCACTGCACACCTTGGTTGCAATTTTAGATCCAACTGTAATGCTATAAATGAAACTTCAGTTTTAAAAAAGACTTACAAATCATTCAAGAGAATATTTTAGGGATTTAAGATTGAATCGTTTTTTTCCCTGCTCTATACACATGTGTATCTATAGATGTGACATGCCGATGTGACATGCCCCAAAAGCACCATTGTGACGGTAGATGATTATATAATTTTCAATCCTGGCTGTTAAAAATCAATTTCCAGTTTTAATGTTTATGAATGAGTTGTCTTGTAAATGTGAATAATGTCTTGTCAGTTACAAATTAATGGCCACACATTTTAAACCTGAGTTTCTTTGTATTGTGTCGGAGGATATTTTATTGTGTGTGTTTACTCTTTGTTAATAGCTTGGAGCAGATTCCTAAGAGTTGCAGTCCCTCTTTAATTTTCACGGTATGCTCAAATGTCTATTTTTGGTCTGTTTATTCTGTTTCCTTAGTGCAGAAAGTCATGTAAAACATGATAAATTGGATTTCATGAAGTCTAATTAAATCAATGACTGTGTTCTGCTGTCTCTTTTATGCAGAAACCACAAGTATGTTGTAAAAGTCGCCACTCCCCTAATATGTGAATAAAGTCAAAGTATGCTATAATTCCAAGCTGTTTGAGCTATATTCATGAAGCCCATTTTGTGGTTAAGCCACCAGTGACATATCTGAATAGATAGATTTGACAGGTAGGCTAACCACTCCTAAAATTTTTGGTGTTAAAACCCGCCCCCTTTCTCCACCCTTTAGTTTTTTTGAAGCACAATTACTCAGTAAATGTGGGTCAACATGTACTCTTCATCCGTGTTGCACCTTTGTAATTTTAATTGCTCTTACACTGAGAAATATTCAAATTATCAGCAGTATTCTGTCCTAGATTTTGTTTATTGTGTGTGTGGGCTCACAACAGACCCTAAAAAATGGGAATACTAAGCATAGGTTATAAAAAATCTTCTGCTTGTTTAGGGAGGGGGAAGACATACATACATACATATGTTGCTGTCAACTATCTGTCTTCCATCTTTAAAATTAATAAATCTAGTAATATTCCAGAATGGAATTTACTTCTCCTGTATTGGTTTATTGGCTTTCATAAGAGGGTACTTAACATCTGAAAGTTGTCTTCAGTGAATTAACCCACATGTGACTGGTATCATTTATTTTATTCTTCTCATATAGCTGTTGTTTTTACACGTAGTCAGGGAATTCTATGCACATTTTACAAGTTCTTGTAAATCACTGAAGAACGTGCTCTGATCAGTGAGTTTATAGAGATATGCTTTCCTTCTATTTTGCAGCTTATAAACTCTACATTTTGGGTGTAGTTTATTCACTGGAAAATAAAAGGGCAAAAAGGTCACTTGCTGTAATTAAAGAACAAAGCCCATTGTTGTTTGATAGCAAACTGTTTTGAAAGCTACATAAGGGATTTAGCTGTTAAATCATTGATAACTATGGGTGTCTAACAATAAGCACAGCTCAAGGTTCTAATGTGCTGTAGTGCTGTCTACTAGTGTGACAGTTCTTTCTGAGCTGGGTGAAGAGGTGTTGCCCTTTGGCTGAGGAAAGCTTTCTGTGTGAACTTGCTGACCTCTTAGAATATGTATGACCAGCTTTGCTATTGAATTCCTGTGCAAGGCTAAAGTAGCATTAAAACAGTTGAAGGTGGTCTAGACTGTTTATATCACAAAGTATTGAAGGTGATGAGGTTATTCTGAACTACAGGCAAATTATATTTCACTTAGGACATCAGTAATTTTACAATTTTAATAACTTCATAAATTCCCATTAAAAAGGAAAGGATTGATTGTCAGGATGTCATGAGGTTAAGCATGTTCTCCACATTAAATGGTTTCACTGCAAGATTGTTTTAATTAGAGTTATATAAAGACTTGTTTTTCCAAAGTAGCATTTTATAGTCCAAATAAATGAAATGTATGTTAAAAGTGCTAAGCAAAATTCTCCTGTAACCACAGAGGTGTTCAATAACTAGAGTCAAGTAACATGGAAAGTACCATCTGTTCCTAGTTTTCAACATAAAGACAAGAATTGAATAGCTGAGATTTACTCATATTTTGACTCTTGCTTTTATTTAAATTATTTTAAAAAGTTCACCTGGAACTTTATAGAACCTTTCTGAATTGCAATAATACAAGCAAGACTGTGAAAACACATGTTCGTATGTATATTTTAACCAGTTCCACTTTTATTTAAAGTCATTTCCAGAAGTTCAGTCACTGAAGAATGTATTATACTGAATCAGCCCCCTTAGGCAAACACAATGATGGCCATTTCTTCAAAGATCTTATTATTTAGCTAGAACCTGAATTATTCTGTCAATTTTCCCCAAGGACGGAAAAATCTTTCAAAGGGTAAATTTAGTAAGCTCCTATCAGTTATCTAATTGCATGTGATAAAACCATTAACTAAAAATTTCCATGCAGAGACTTTGCTGTTCAAATAAGTGTCCTAAAATTGTTGATAGCTGGACATTTTTTTTAAAGATACCTTTTAAGTTCTGAACTGTTAGGCAATAAGATTCTTGGCTGCAGACTATGAGCCCCGGATAAAACATCATCCCGCTTTTGTTTGAGGTCTTTTATTGAAGCTAATGACTGGTCTTGTGCCGCCCTGAGATAAATGACATTATCTCTGAGTGGGCTGACAGGAAACAGACATGTTAATGGTGAAGCTGCGGGGAGGATCTGCTATAGTTCTGACAAAAGAGTAAAGCATGGACCCCTGGTTGTGATCATTAACACATAATACATTCCTGCTTTTCCTAGGAGAGCCATGATAATTGGAAAGCTATTTTATCAACAAGCACTTAAATCATAAATCTGAAACTCTTAGTTTCTTTGCATGCTAAAACTAGTGTGTTTTTTGTTGTGTGTGATCTAGTTTTAAAAGGTGCCAGCCCTAGGCTGTATAATATTGACATCTATATGAGAAAGAGCCTGTTTTTCATTAATTGAACATGTCTTTTGGATGTTAAGCATTATGTTCTGCATTTGGACTGTGTTTATTTTTGTGATTTGTATTTGCAAAAGTAGATATGAGGCCAAATGCTGCTCATTTTATTTAGGCAAAAAGTTACATTGACTTCAATGGAAGCAGCATATAGTCTGTGTTTTGTAAAACGTATATATTTATTAGGTTGGTATAAAGTGCATTTCTCTATGAAAAAGGAAAAGACTTGAAAGGTGTTGTAGGGTGTTGGAACTTAATAGTACAGTTCTTGTTAGAAAGCTCGATGTCATTCAAGGATGGATAGGTCTGCTCTTTATCTCTAGAAGCAGGCCTCTTGCTCACCACTTCCATTGAGAAGGAAGGTGTGTTCCGTGAAGCAAAGCAAATCTATTCTATTTTTGAGTTTACACTGCCTGGCTGGTTCTAATGCAGGGGCGGGGAACCTTTTTTGTGCCAAGGGCCATTTGAACACTTATAATGTCCTTCGCGGGCCGCTCCTCCCCCCCCCCCCCCGAGGAAGCCCAGGCTGGCAATGGGAGCTGAGACCCCAGCTGGCAAGGGGCCAGCGGGGGAAACCCCAAAGCAGTGGCAGGCGGAGTGCTTAGCCCTGCACTGCTTTGGGGTTTCCCCTGCTGGCCCCTTGCCAGCTGGGGTCCTGCCGCCTGCCCCAGTCAGCTCCTGCTATCAGCCTGGGTGTAGGGGGTGATGTTGCTTTACCCCAGTCCAGCCTCCCCCCATCTAACCACCTTTCCTCCCCCACCCCTGCCTGGCCCACCCCACTGAACCTAACCTCCTCCCCCCTCCCAACCCAGCCTCCTGCCCCCCATGCCTGACCCACACAGCCCAGCCTCCCCCCACCAAGCCTCCTTACCTCCTGCACCCACACCTCGCCCCCCCCCGGCCTCCCCCCCCCGCACCCCATTGACCGCCAGCTCTCCGCGACGCCGGTGGGCCCCCCCCCAGGTTCGAGCTGCCCCCGCGCGTCCCTGGCCGGCGGCTCCACCAGGCGCTCGCCGGTCCCAGCATGGAGCCACGCCCGCCTGCCGGAGCGCAGAGCCACCCCCGCGCGTCCCTGGCCGGCGGCTCCCCGAGGTGCTTCCGGCCTCTTCGCCGAGCGCGGAGCCGCCCCAGGCCGCCGGGGGGGCGGCTCTGCGTTCGGCGAAGGGGCCGGGAAGCGCCTCGGGGAGCCGCCGGCCAGGGACGCGCGCGGGCCGGACGGAAGGCTTTGGTGGGCCGTATAAGGCCTGCGGGCCGGAGGTTCCCCACCCCTGTTCTAATGCATCTCCTGTGCACTTCAAACTTGCTTCAGTTTCTGAGACCAAAAAGAGGGCATGCTGCAGGTTGGCAGGTCACAGAATGTATACTGTCCTTATTTAAATTGTTACACAGAAACCACAGTCTTTTGGAGATCGAGTTGAGAGAGAGAGAGAGTATTACACTGTGCTCCAGGAGCACTTGGCAAAATCCCCTGGCCGGGTAGAGATTGATATTTTGGGGATCTATTATTGCAGCTCATCTAGATAAATTGATCCCCGAGCACTCTCCAGTCGGCTCTGGAATTCCACCGCGCCGGGAGCTGAAGTTGTGTATGATGCGTAGCTGAAGTTGCATATGTTAGGTCGAGTTTCCTCCCCCTGCCCCTTCTCCCCCAGTGTGGACCAGGGCTATGAGAAGTAGAGGTGGGAAATCAGGAGACACAAGCCATGGTTTTTCTGGTGCTCATGCTTAAGCAAGATGGAAGTGATTCAAATATAGTGCTCTCTCATGTAACCTTAATTTCCTTAGAAGCCGCTGAGACTATGGATATAAGTAGGGTCTGCATGTATGAGTAGAAGTTGCTGGATTTGACCCAGGAAGGGTTACTTCAGAAGATTAGAGTGAATACTATGAAGAAATATGGAGATAAGAGGCTGCAGTCAAATATGAACTTAAGCAGAGTGCAGCTAAAAAGATGTGTATTATGTAAGTAATGCCTAGATACATTGTGCATGTGCATTCTTTGCAACTCAAGCCCTAACTGTATATAATTTTTCATCTTTCATACTGTTTGGCGTGGTGTTACTAGTGCATGTGACATCTAAGCATGCACTATATACTGGTGCTTATCAGACCGTACTCAAGATTCCTACTAGACTCTTACCCAACCCACCAAGGCTCACCTGTGGAAAAATATTTGGTTTGAGCAAAATAACATGCAGGAATTGGACAAAGTGGGGGAGGTAATATATTTTATTGGACCAAGTTCTGTTGGTGAGGGAGATAAGCTTTCAAGTTTAAACAGAACTCTTCCTGGGACCGACATGACAACTCTGTATACATGCAGGAGTTTCCACTATCCCACGGGCAGGCTAAACTTCTTTCACAGCTATTTAGGCATTTGCGTACCGGCCCTTTGGATACAGTTACTGTAAATCTCTATTCCTCTGTTTTATTCCCTTGTATAGTTGAAGCAGTAGGCAATGATGCATTTTCCTGACTTGTTCCATGGTACTCAATTGGTCTCCATAAGTATAATCAAGTTTTTGTAGTACTTCAGATTATCTCTTGCCCTCTAGCTGGGATAATTCCTGTTGGACAAAGTCTGTAGAGAGATTTATCAGATGGGAGTGTCAGGTTGTTCTGTGCTTAATCCATTAAGCACAATACAAGCTTTACCCAATACTTATATAATGTCATAACATACAGTTATGGTAGGCAGAATCCTCAACACTTCACTACATTTCTATGAATTGTTGATGAGATTATCCAGGTTCTTATTTGTGTCTTTCCCCCCTTAAATTAGAAGCATCAGGCCAGATCCTTAAATAGTGTAGCTCTATTGATTCCCTTACACCACTTGAGATTGGACCTATTTATGGTGAAATCTCAGGTTAGCATTGTTATATTTACTTATTAAGGTTTGTAAATAAGCATAATTTAGAAAATTTATACACAGATAGGAAAAACAGAATATTCCTGTATAGTTGAGGATTGCAAATTCATGCTTGTTTCCTTTTCATTACTTTTTTTAGAGGATTCTCTGAATACACAGTATACATGGCTGTTTAGAAATGACTACTTTGGTTTTTATTACAGAAGCCATAGGTCCTTTTTTCAGGAGTTGTCAAACTTCTAAGCCATTTTCACTACACTGAAAAATACCTGTAGAACAGAATAGTTGATAAATGTGTCCTATTGGTAATTTTAGAACATGCCGGTGTAAATCTTCTGAATCTGCGTTTTAGAATTAAAAGCATTCAAATCGTACCCATGAAAAATCAGCAGCTGAGTGCAAGCATAATTGCTACTTGAACTATAAAGACTAGCCTAGAACTGTGCTGTGCTGTAGCTGAGGTTGCACTAATCACTCTGTTGCAGTTTCTCTTTAATTCAGACTAAATGGTCTTGGCAATTGGAACAAAGCGTTTACACTTGAAAGAAAGATTGTAAAACTATTCAGAGTAGCGTGACTGACAATTGAGTTTTGTATTTTTTTTTAATTTTGTTTCTGTGGAAGAGAAAGTTGAAAGAAATCAAGAGGGGAGATTGGCACTTTTCTCCTATCCTTGTTAAATTTTGATTTAAAATACCTTTTGGGAATAGATCAGTTCACTTGTGGACGCATGTGGTGAATTGTGATGTCTGTCTTGTTTGGATTTACCCTTCAGGCTGCACAGTCTGGTGTCTGTGTTCCTTATAAGTGCTAAAATCCTGGGTGAACATTGTGATTAAAATACATTATGCTTTAGTGCGAGAGAAGTGTAATATTATTAGTATTCTTCTTTTATCTCGGTAGGCAAATACTACTAAATGTGAAAAGAATGATGTCCCCCTTTCCAGCATTTTGCATACACAATGTTTTCAGAGACTATACAAACCAAAGCTAGTGTCCATTTAAATTTGAAGTTATTTTTCCTAGTAAATTTAAAAAAACAAAAAAAGCGATGCTTTAGGTGAATTTTGAATCCTTTACATGAAACCCTTTCTGATTCATGGCTACAGACAGTTGTGTGGAAGAAATAATTATTGCGAACACTGAAATTGTTCTTGATTTTTTTTTATTTAACTTTTTTTCTCATTTTTATGTCATCTCAGTCTGAATATTATTCACAGGGACTATTCCTGCTTGACAACTGTGCTTTCTGCCTCCTGGGAACCTTCACTGTCAACTAGTAACATAAGAAATATGTGCCCAAAGGGACATTTTAAGCATATTCCAATCACACTATGTGAATGCAGCTTTTACTGTTAAAAGAACATGAAAATATATTGATTATATTTTGTATTTTACTTAGCAATTTTAAAAAGCTGATGTTCAGGTTGTGGTATTGTCTTATTATGTTAACCAGGAAGCAGATGGCATTGTGCCACAGAAGTATAATTTTACTTAAAGGAACTTTAAAGGTTTTGATGTGTTTTCTTTTCCTCTTATTTCCCTGATGGCTTCTTTTTATTGAAGGGTAACTTGAGGAGAGCTGGTAGCAATTTTATTGCCTTCCCATGACAGTTTGAAATAATAGCTTAGTCTTTAGTTGCCAATCAACTTTCTACTAGTTAGCTTGATTCTGGTTTTTATCATGTGGCAATGGAATATAAAATGTATATGTTTGTAGTTGGTTCTAAGAAACTGGCTCTTTTTTTGTGCTTCAATTAGCAACAGAAGACTAAGCTTCAATTGGTCACACTTTTGTAAACTCCTAGAAGTCACCTTCTTTCATCCTTTTGATTAAAGAAAGCTCCCAAGTTTAGGCTCAGTTTCCCAGGAAAGCTTGACGCACATCTGGCCTCTTTAGCTGTTCACACTATACAGTTTAATTTTGCACACTATTAGTCTTTCACATTAGCCGTTGACTTAATTCAGAGGTTTTGTTAAAGTTATTTCCTACCCAAAAGCAAAATCCACCTTCAGTGATACGTCAGCTATCCTATAATGACCTATGCTAGAGAATGTTCTGACTCTGTCAAAGCAGTACAACGAGAGCTGTTTGTTAAATAAACTTAGATTTTATAGTTTTTGCTGTTTCTTCCACCTCAACTGTTTGGAATTGTCAAAAGCAACTTGTAACCTCCTTTCACACAGGGTAGAGGGCCAGACCAAATTATTTTTGGATTTCCTGTCAACTCCTTGGCTGATTTTTATGGATGGCTCATGTTAAAAGCAACAATTATGTTTGAATTGGAAGGGTTTGGTCTTTGGATTTTTATTCTTCATGGAGAACTGTTTATTTGTGTGTGGTTTGCCACAGTACATGGATAATACTATCAAATCTGGGCTTTATTATAAGCTTATAACTGTAGAGTATCAGCAGTGTGTGTTTCTAGGTTTCATGTCATTGCCTGTTTTCCTTTTGGGGGGAGGGAAATGAAATTAGATCTATATCTTGGCAACAAAGAGTGAAAATTAGACATACAAACAAATCCGAAATAGACCCCTTTTCTCAACAGGAGTCAGTGGTGGTGATGGAAGCTTTACATAAGATTGGCCAAATATCTAAAAAGTTGTTAGTTTATTATTTTTTTCCTGAAGATATATGAAAGATACATTGGGAATATTTGAGTATTAATTTACTAATTCTCCCTTGATCAAATGTTATGTGATGTACACAAAAATGTTAAATTGTGCTAAGATCTGGTCTTGGAGAAAAAAAATCCATTTTGGTCACAATTTGAGCATATCATATGTTATTGCTTCACATCATCAGTTACTGCAAAAAAAGAAATTTCAGATTCTCTACTCTTTTAGCTGGTATGAAGGTATAATTTGATATAACTAGGATAATATTGCTTGCTGCTGTTACAATATAAAAACATGCTGTTTAAAAAAAGATAGCAATTGAGCTTTTCAGAATCCAGCTACTTTTGGCCAGTTGTATACATTTACATTCCTTGGTCCAAATCCATCAGCCTTTCCCATGATGCTTCAGCAGATGCCAGACACCAAAGAAGAAGGCAGGCAGCTGTTTCCATTACACCATTGCTATACTATCCATCATACTTGCTGTATTTATTTTTTTCTTCCTCTTTATCCCCTTCTCTTTTAAATACGCTCAGGAACTCTGATTTATCTGTCCCCAGGTTATCTTGTCATTGCTAGTATTTTTTGAAAAAAATCAGCTTTTGTTTTTTTCATGAAGAGCCCAATTCTGCAACACTTGATCATGTTGAGTCTGCAATCCATACTCTCACTGAGTAGCAGTTTCCCATGTTAGTTGTCCCTGATATTACTTGCATTAGTAAATACTACTCAATGTGCATATAAGTTGCCGAAAAGGACCTTAAGTTAATAATTTGATTTATGTCTCCGACAACTGTTGTGTGATTTTTACATTCAGTCTGAATATATACTTGCACTGTTACACTTTCCTTTTCTACCCACTCCACTGCAAATAAGTTTCATAGCTGTATGCTGTTATTGCTGAGATATGACTGAGAGAACTGCATGCAGTACAGTAAAGCACATTCATTTTCATCTAGTACCCGTTTATTGCCTTGAGCACTGTAAATCTGTCAGCTCTTCACGATGCTTTCACCTCTTTCTTCATTTGCTCCAGCTTCTAGTTTGACAATGTTCCCCTGAGGCAGAATTCTAATCTGCTTCCAATTAGTTGCAAAATGTGACTGAAATTTCCACATTATGACTGCTGTTTTACTTGCACGCACACATCTAGAAACAAATTAATGCTTTTGAATATTTATTTTTTGAGCTCTTGGATTTACTTTCAGAGGAAAAGTTGCCAACTATTTTCAAGTGACTTGCAAGGCTTACACTTTCCCTCAAATGCTAATATTTAGCATAGATTTAAAGATGCCCTCTGAATTTTTTAAAAAAACCTTCCCAGCTTTTTGAGATTATTGAAAATGTAATATATATGGAGAAGTTAAAAAAGAAATTGCTCTAGTTTTATCTTCTAATTTATAATTATCTTGCCAATTCATAATAGAAGAAGTCCAATCCTGTGGGTGATCAACACAAATCTTTTTTTTCCTGCTGATTTAACATATTGTGCAGGAGAAAGAAAATGATTATTTTCTACTCTTCTTCCATCTGTCAGCTAAGAGTAATTATTTGATTGGTGGAGGAAGAGTCTTAGATTAATTTTATTTCCTGGTGTTGGCAAGATTAGAATAGATATGGCTAATTAAAATGTGAATGTGTCCCTTTTAAATGTATACTGTAATGGATAGGATGTGATCCTGCAAACTTTTCTAGCAACAGTACTTATACTCACATGAGTAGTTCAATTAGGACTACTGCCATTATAATAGGAACCACTTGGATGAGTAGGAAATGATGCCATAAAGACTTTCAGAACTAGACCTTAATTTTTGTGTCATTTGGGATTGGGGGAAGCACAGGAACCTAAAACTCTAGAGGACCTGAATGTGCAGACCTAGTTTAGGCAAAACTCCCATTGGCATTCCCACCATATTGCATTTCCACCTCACTGTATTATATCTCTAGAGAAATGCTGTGTATTTAACTCAAGTATACTGGTAGCTAAATTTATAGGCGCAGATCTTTAGTAGAGCTTAGCACTCTACAGCTTGGCAGATTGATGTCAGCAGCTGTAATAGACTTTAAATAGGCTTGCAGAATTTCATTGAAAGTAAATTGCTGAAGTTGATATTGCTAAGTACCTGTCATTTCTAAATGAGATTTGCACCTGTAAATTCAGCTATTGGTACACTATCAACAATTCTATTCTTTATGGACAGGAAAATGTAAAAAAGAATTAAATTTCATTAGCTACCCTATGCTTATGTAGTACTATATAACATCACACTCTCTTTTCTGTCAGTTCATATACACATGACTGGAGAGACACAAACATACACAATATCTTTAGACTCAAGCAACATCTTTGGAGAACTGATTTTCATTCAACAGGAAAAGGTTAAAATAGAGGCAAAGGAAGATGACCTTGGTATTACTCAGTTTCTCTTGGATCATAAAGCTCTGATATGAGACTCCTAATATAAAGATTGGAAACCTAACATAATTTTCTTTTATTTTGCTTACCCCAGTAACCTCCAATGATGCACATCACCTTTTTATGAGGAAACAATATTTGCACATTGTGAAATGCTCCAGCAACATTTTAAAAAAATGAAACATCAAAAGTCTCTGAGCTTCATACTAATTCCAGGATGACTTGCATTTGCTATGATTTGTCAATTGTTAAGAAGAAAGTGCACAATTAAAATTCAAGTGGAATGCATGCATTTGCAATATACGATAACTGACTTAAAGAAATCCAAAGTGCATAACCAGGGCCAGCACATTTAAAAATATTAATTTTGCGGGCAAAAGCCACGGTGGTTCTGAGAAGCATTAAATGCTTTGTTGATGGCTTATAGTTTTATAAACTCTAAATGAGCTTATTGCCTTTTAACCATTATGAGCACTAAATAACAGAAGAACCTATGAGCCTCCGCATTGGACAGCAGCCAAGCAGCCACAGAAAGGAAAAAGAAATGAATGGTTTAATTGTAGAGCAAATCATTTGTTTACAGATTAAGACCTATTTGGTAGCCAAATCCTATGGACAAGGAGGTGAAAGAATGAGACACTGAGGTACAGGAAATGAATGTCTGGCTTTATATTTTGTGACTATGTTCTGCTATTTTTACCCCCTCCTAAGCCAGAGAAGGCAAGGAAAAAATGAATTGTTTAATGGTGAGGACTGCTGAGCAAAGTGCATGTATTTAAAAACAACAAAAGGGTGGGGGAAGGGAAGTGTCGGTATGCCTTTGCAGTCTGACAGGAACCTGACAACTCCAGCTACTTCCAGCTAAGGAGCACCAGTTGTTGGCAAGAAGAACTTGCCTCTTTTGTTTGCCTGAATTTAAAAGGGAGAGAGAGAGAGAGGGGGAGAGAGAGGAGAAATGCCTCTGCTGATCTGAACAAACATAATACATTCTCTTGAACCTGTCTCCCTGAAATGAAATTTGGCCAGCTCCCAACCCTCCCCCCCCCCTTTTTAAAGAGTTGTGTAAATGGGTCTTTGTTTCAATATCATAATTCATTAGTGACCAGTGCTAATGGTCAGAAAGGCTATGGTTACTGCTTTATTGCTGTACATTTTTTAAATGTTGACTGGTGGCTTGTGAATTTCAGGATATCATTTTCATGACTCTTTTGTTTAAAGATCAAAGGGAAGAAAGCATTATAGCAAAAGTGGGATTAACCTCTGTATTAAAGGTTGCTTAATGTTTCCATTCTAAACACCTGTTTTTTCAGTTACAAAACTTTCACCTTCTGAGCTGAAATTTTCCTGGTGCTTTTAAAGATGATTTTCTCCCTTCCCAGCACCACCACCACGAAAACCTTCAGCCAAAAAAAAAAAAAAAAAAAAAAAAGAAGCCACTTTTGAGAGTGGATTAGAAAAAAAAGATCCCTTTCCACATTTTTTAAGCATCCTTTTTAAAAACAGCCTTAGTGATAAATCAGCTTGGTAGGCTAGCTCCTATTGAAAAATACCATTGAGTGTTTCAATGAAAATTGTTCTGATATAACTGACTTATGATCCTTTTGAAAAACACACTTTGGGCATGTGTAGAGTAGGTGGTATGAATATTTTTAGCTACATTCAGAATTAATGGAAGCAGTGTTGCACATGTGAGCATGGCTAACTTAGCTGCATAGTGAAATATTTACTAAAGGTGTGCAGTTAATACCTCTTTCATTAAGAGTTTTACAAAGCGATGTCTCCACTGTTTTAATATATATGTTACCTTGGAGTAACTAGCACGTGTGAAAAAACAATGAGGAGATTTTGTGTTAGGTTTGTTAGAGACTAACAAACTTATTGCCTTAGACAACTCCCATCTTTTCATATGCAGTGTATTTATATCTCTCTACTGTATTTTCCCATCCATGCATCTGGTGAAGTGGGTTTTAGCCCACAAAAGCTTATTCCCAAATAAATTTGTTAGTTTCTAAGGTGCCACAAGGTCTCCTCATTGTTTTGCTGATACAGACTAACACAGCTGCCACTCTGAAACCTGTTAGCATGTCTGAGCTATCCTGCAGTGAAAACACAGTGAAGATAAGGCAGTATTTGTTTTACCATGCTGTCAGGGGTCGTGCCCCCCCGGGCGGGGGCGGTGTGGCCTGAGTCCCTGACGGCCCCCCTTGCTGGGGCAGTGCGGCCTAACGGCCGAAGTCACTGTCAGCCCCTCCGCTGAGGCAATACGGCCCAATGGCCGGAGTCAATAGTCGCCCCTCCTCTGGGGCAGTGCGGCCTAATGGCCGGGGTCAACAGTCGCCCCTCCTCTGGGGCAGTGCGGCCCAATGGCCGGAATCAATAGTCGCCCCTCCTCTGGGGCAGTGCGGCCCAATGGCCGGCTCAGTGGGGAGGTCCCACCGCAACACGCGGAGTGCCTTCTGGTGGGTCGTACCACTCCCCCACTATCCCGGGGGCAATTCCTACCGGCTCCAGAAGGTGGGTCCTCCGGTGGGTTGCTGCTCCCCCGTACGTGGCTGGGTCCGCCTGGTCGTAGTCCCACAGCCGCCTGGTCGTAGTCTCCGGCTCCCAGTCGGCTGTGGTCGGCAGCGAACTCCAAGGCAGGGTCCTGCCGTGGCTCTGGCTCCGAGCACTGCTGGGGCTGGTTTCCCGGGAGAGCTCCCCAGGCACGTCCTGCTCCCTCGGCCGCCGGCCCAGACTGAGCTGGGCTCACTCCCTTTATACAGCCGGAGCACTTGGAGAATGCCCAGTGCAGCGGGGGCGGGACTTCCGCTGCAAGAGCTTCCGGCCAGGGGCTGCTCTGGCCCGAGCGGGGCCGGTCCGCCCCGTCACACATGCCGTAAACTAGGCAAGGTCACCACTATGCACCTTGGCTACCCTCACAGTAAAACTCAAGTGCTTTTTCTTCATTGTGTTTTTACATCAAAATAGCTGACATTCTGCATCCTGCTGAGACCCAGGGAAGCTTAAAACACCTGAGGACAAAGGGGTGGATTCCTTCACAGTAGTTTGGTGACCTACTGGCAGGGAAATAGTGAAGATGAAGTTAAATTACGTTTGTTTTTTTTAAAAAAAGTGAACGGTACAGAGTTTAAGCATAGACGTTTCTGGTTATCAGGGAATAACATACAGATTATCAAGGGGTGTGAAGTGCGATGTAAAATATCCATATTAATACATCTTCTTTAACAGTGAAGATGTTGCCTAAGATAGACATTGAAGGCAGTAAACTAATTGCCTCCATGTGTACCCACAGTGCACAATTCAATTTGGAGGATGAAACAGTTGATTTTTCAGATAATTTAAGATCCAGTCCAGCAATTGGATCTGCATGGGGATGATTTTGCACCAGACAGAGCTTCACGGGGGGGGGGGGCTCTATTTACAGGATTGGGGCCTTAGTCAATCCAAATAATTCAGCAAATTTTGACTGGTACTCTCAGCTATTATTCTTAATCTGCAGCATGTTGTGTAAATACATTTTACTTTGTACTTTTAGGGTGGGATTTTCAAAGCCACCTCTAAGGGAACTGAATTGGGCATTCAGATCTCTCATACAGCTTTGAAAATTTCAACCTTAAAAAAACTGTGCTGCAGCCTTAGTTGCTGTCACTGTTCCATAAAAATTAATTTTATGGATTCTGTTTGTCCACCATACTCTGTGTGGTATTCAGTACTAGAAGATGTTACACATAAGGCCTTGGTTACATGCAAAGTACTGCTTTAACTTAAGGGGTGATTTTAAATTGGTTGACTTTAACTGGTGCAAAAGGTTGTGTGGGAACTCTTATTTCTGTTTAAATCTGATTCCAATTTATCTTAAGTTAATTTTAAATACAACCTTTTAACCTTAAATAGTGTTGGTGTCAGGGCAAAATAAAATTGGCATGGATTTAGTTAAATTGTGTTACTACATGGAGATGTACCTATCTCATAGAACTGGAAGGACCTTGAAAGGTCATTGAGTCCAGTCCCCTGCCTTCACTAGCAGGACCAAGTACTGTCCCCTGGCAGATTTTTTGCCCCAGATCCAATGGCCCCCTCAAGGATTGAACTCACAATCCTGGGTTGAGCAGGCCAATGCTCAAACCACTGAGCTATCCCTCCCCCCACTGTTTAATTAAACCAGTGCAAGTTCGTGTGCCGACAAGGTCTAAGATATAGAAAAAATGTCTCACATTTGAGATATATTTGAAATATTTATTGTAATAAATACTTGCAAGGAGAAAAGGTTGTGTATGTGACCTTAATTGTGGCGTTTCCTGACTTTTGAGTGCTTAGCTATGCAACCTTAACTTTCACTTAACAGAATCTTCTTAATGGAATATTGTCTATTGTTATAATTTTAAACATTTTCCCTCTCAATTCAGTTACAAATAAACACATAAGAGAAATAGTCAGTGATGTGCGTTATTAAAGAAGTACTTGTACTTAACAAAATTATAGTCTACTACAAGATTAAGGTATGAACAAGAGGCTTCCTATTAAGATAGTGTTTTCAATATTCGCTTCCACCTATATATATATAATATATATATATATATATATATATAAACATTTAAGAGACGACATACCCCAAAAGATGTAAAGTTATATTCTAAATCACAGGCCATTTTTTCAAATTGCATTCGCAACACAAACACTGACTCACTGGGAGCAAAATATAATCTGAGAAATGATCTGTTATGTGTGGCATAATTATATGCATATTTGTGTATGGGTTTAAATCCTAGCTTTTTTCCTTGGCAATGAAAGGGATATTTTCTTCTGGAATATTGAAACTACAGTGTGTTATCTGATATGTAGTTGGGGTACAAGGAGCGTTGACATCATACTGTATGTTAAATGATTGAAAGCAGTGTTCTAAGTGACCCTGAAGGAACTTTACCTTACTTCATGTTCTGATATTGTGAGTTTGTTCACATTGTATTTTTAAACGTGTATGCTATTACTGGCAAGTTACCATGATAGCCTGTGACTGAATGTTGTTGGGTTTTTTTTTCTTTCCAGTTTGTTTTTGCAAGCATGTACTCAAAGTGGTGATATTTTTTTGTATCGTTACATATTTTAATAGCATTTGTTGTTACTGATGCTTCCAATAATATGCAAATGGGTTTTCATCATGCTACATGGTAAAATGCTATTAATGAAGATATAAGGCATAGTTTCTTAAATTCAGAGGGCAAAGTTCGTCCTTTGCGTGCATCCACAAGGCTTCTGTTACTTCAAATGGCCCAAATTCATCCCAAGCTTATGTTTAATTTTTAACAAAATAATAAAATGTGTACAAATGTATAATAAAACAAGCAATGATGCCATGTGGCCAAGTGATAATAGACTAACTTTTGTTTATCTTGTATATTTCTGTCTGGGTGAGACAAAGAGGAAATATAAGAAATATTCCCTTGTATATAGGAACCAGTGAAGTCAAAGAAAGTTTTTTGCTCTTGATTTCAATGGGGCAAGGTTTTAGCCCAGGGGTGGGCAAACAACTTCTCCTTCTTCCTTCTTTCTTCTTTCTTCTTTTTTTTTTTTTTTTTTGCCCGAGGGCCACATCGGGGTTGCAAAATTGTATGGAGGGTCGGGTAGGGAAGGCTGTGCCTCCCCAAACAGCCTGCCCCCCTCAGAACCTCCAATCCATCCAACCCCCCCCATTCCTTGTCCCTGGACTGCCCCCTCCCAAGACCCCCCTGAATCTAATCACACCCCCCAGGATTCCACCTCCTATCCAAGCCCCCCTGCTTCTTGTCCCCTGACTGTCTTGACCCCATCCACATCCCTGCCCCCTGACAGCACGCCCCCCCCCCCAGGACTCCCAAGCCTAACCAACCCCTCCCCTCTGTTCCCTGCCCCCTGACACACACACCCCGGACTCCCTGCCCCTTATCCGGCCCCCTTATCATGCTGCTCAGAGCAGCATGTCTGGCAGTCACGCGTTCCAGTCCAGGGAGAGCCAGACATGCTGCCCTGCAGGAGTGTGGAGCCCCACCCTGCAGAGCGCTGGCAGCGTGGCGGCAGCCTTTGGGGCAGGGGATAAGGTGGGGAAGAGGCCGGGGTAGCTTCCCCAGCTGGAAGTTCAGGGACCGGAAGGACGGTCCTGCGGGCTGGATGTGACCTGCGGGCCTTGGTTTGCTCACCCCTGTTTTAGCCCTTTTAAGTTACTTGACCTATGGATATTTGGAAATTCATTATTCACTCAACTTTGGTTTGCTGTGGGAACCAAAGTGCTGGTGAAATAGCTGAGAAAAACAGAGGAAGTTGCTGACATAGTTCCAATTCATTAATGGCTGATGATAATTATGGCAGCTTTAAAGGGGTGTGTGTGTGTGTGTGTGTTTTGGTCTTGAAACTGTTTAACAAATTTTGATCCTTTGAAGAAAACCCTTGTGAATATAATGTTACCTCCAGATGTTGAAAGGAGTCATTTTAAACTACCAAAATAACCCACATGGTAAAGATCACACAGAAAGATGAAGCTTTGGTGATTTTGAATTGCTGAGTTTACGGTATGACTATAGCAAAATGTGTGTGTGTATGTGTGAGAGAGTGAGTGAGTAGTTTCCCACACACAAGTAATGAGACAGGTCATTTGTGTTACTCATATGAGTAGAGACTGCTTCTGTAAATAAGGTTGCAGCGCCAAATTTATTCATTCTCATATTTTCCAGTTTTGACCTTGAGAAAGTCAGCTGAAGCGTAAAACCAAGTGCCAACAGTTTCTTGTACGGAAGTCCTTTTTTGCATAAATAGGCTATTTTATTTTAGTCATGGCTAAATGCCTAATGATGTTTCTCTGAGAAGTCAAGTTATGAACAGGAGAGAAGGTCTTTGTTGTTTTGAGATTAATTGAATATCGCTCTTCTAAATTACAGTTTTACAAACGTTTAATTTAAATATATCCCTAGCCCACATTAACTACTGAGGCTGGATCAATCCAACTTGGGTGGCTAACCTGAGCCTCCACCAATGCAGCAGTGACAATGCTTTTCTTTAATCTTTAATATGCTTGTTTAAGCACTGCAAGTGTGAGTCTCTACTCAGGCTGGGAGGCTCACATCCAGGTTCAGTGTAAGTATACCCTGAGTTAGTAACAAGGAAAAGAAGGTTGGTTTGTCCAGTAGTTAGAGTGCTAGTCGGGATCTCAGAATGTTCATTTTAATTCCATGCTCTGCCACAAACTTCCTGTGTGATCTGAGTGTGACTCCGTTTCCTATCTTTAAAATGGAAATAAAGTTAATATTTAAAATCAAATTTACACAAGTTAAGAGGGAAGGTACTGTACATCTGGGGTCGGGTTTAGATTATGGGGGGATTGCAAATATCAGTTACTAGGTTCACAAAGTACATACATATCACATAACCAGCGTAGATGTAGATTGGGGCGTGAAGGTTTTAAAGTGTCAGTGGATAAATGGGCTCAAGTAGCCACCCATGGAATGTATGAAGAGTTCAAGTCAGTATTGGTGTAGATAATAAGTACACGGATAGGGTGCATCCTTCAGTTTGTTGGGGAATGGAGGAAGTGGGTTATTTCCCTGGTCTGAGTTCTTGGTTACTCAACCTGTTACCTGTGGTGTACTGTGATTGTTCTGTTTAGATGTCTCTAGACCACCTGAGGGTGTCCGACACCATGAACTGTCTCATGAGCTGGGCAAAGCATCTACCGTCTCCGCACACTCTCAGTACTGGCTCACTGTGGGGGTCCCATGCAGCCAGGGCTCCCATGACCAGTGCGTGAGTCTGGACTACTTCACAGGTGTATTGAGGCTAGATCTATTAAAGATTGTGAGCCACTCACATAGGATGATGATGGGGATCATACAAGTACCAACAGTGCATAGCAATCCATTATGTGACTGATTAATCTGGCATCCCTATGATGGTGAAACTTCACAGCACAGGCTGTGTTCTTCAGGGAGTCAAGAAGACTCCCTAACATCCTCCATCTATAGGAGACTTTCATGAGATGAGGATTTGGGTGCAACACAACTGTCAAACTAGTTGTGGTGGGACCAAGTGTAAAGAAAAGGGAGATAAAGCAAGGCACGAATTGCGCTATAAATCCAAGTTTATAGCACTCCTGGTAATCCACCTCCGCATGGGGAATAAGGGCTGTAGCGCTACGGCGCGAATGTGGACACCCATTGCACATTAATTAGCCTTCAGCCTGCCCCATAATTCCCGTTCGAGCCACTCTGGTCAACACTTTCAAACTCTTTTGTCGCGTCCTCAGGTGACCACATGTCCACTGCACTCAACCCCTAATAACATGCATTATTGCCCTCCGCAAATGGGGTTTGGAGAACACAGCAACTCGGAGGGCATTGGAGGATATGAGACCCGGACATACGCCAATCTCTGACTGACCCCATCCCACCCCAATTGCACCGCTCCCCCTCCTCTCTCACACATTCTTCATAACCTTTCATTTCAGAAACGGAAATAGTTGTTCAATAAATGAATTCTTTTTAATAAATGGGTTTCTTTATTCAGTGCACATATATTACTAACGGCTACAGAAAACCAAATGCCTTATCCTATTAAAAGAACGTACCCTCCCTATCTCCCTTTCTCTCTTCCTTCCTCCCTCCCTCTTTCTCTCCCTCCCCCTGCAATTCCATTAGAACTGGCTTTCAGCATCAAAATGCTACCTCAAGGCATCCCTGATCCTTGCAACCTCACGCTGGGCCCCTCTAAGAGCCCTGCTCTCTGGCTGTGCATACATGGCCTCCAGGTGTTGAACCTCCGAGGACAATGCCTGACTGAAGCCTTTACCCTTCTGCTCACAAAGATTACGTAGGGCAAATAACCGTGGGGATACTTCCCTCTTCCAAGTCTAGCTTCCCATGAAGACAGCACCAGCGCCCTTTGAGATGCCCAAAAGCACACTCCACAGTCATTCGACAGCGACTCAGCCTATAGTTGAACCTCTCCTTGCTGCTGTCCAGGCTCCCTGTGTAGGGTTTCATGAGTCAGGGCATTAAAGGGTAAATGGGGTCGCCAAGAATCACAATGGGTATTTCGACTTCCCCTACGGGGATCCTCTAGTCTGGAAAAAAAGTGCCTTCTTGCAGCTTCTTGAACAGGCCGCTGTTGCGGAAGATGCGTGTGTCATGCACCTTTCTCGACCAGCCTGCATTAATGTCAGTAAAACGCTCACGGTGATCCACAAGCGCCTGGAGAACCATGGAAAAGTACCCCTTTCGGTTAATGTACTCATCTGCTAGGTGGTTGGGCGCCAGAATAGGTATATGGGTCCCATCTGTCCACCTCCCCAGTTAGGGAAACCCATTTGTTCAAAGCGAGCCACGATGTCATGCACGTCACCAAGAGTCACGATTTTTCGTAGCAGGAGGCTATTAATGGCCCTGCACACTTGCAACAACACGACTCCAACGGTAGACTTTCCCACCCCAAAGTGGTTGGCCACCGATCGGTAGTTGTCTGGGGTGGCCAGCTTCCAGATTGCTATAGCCATCCACTTCTCCATCAGGAGGGCAGCTCTCAATCTGGTGTCCTTGCGCTGCAGGGCGGGGGCGAGTTCAGCACACCGTCCCATGAAAGTGGATTTTCTCATGCGAAAGTTTTGCAGCCACTGCTCATCGTCCCACACTTGCATGACGATGCAATCCCACCAGTCAGTGCTCGTTTCCGTGCCCAGAAGCGGCGTTCCACGGTCGTGAGCATGTCCGTTAAAGCGACAATCAGTTTAGTGTCCAATGCGTTCATCAGCTCGATCTCGTCTTCAGACCCATCACTGTCACCTTGCATGTCAAGGATGAACTCCGCTGCACTGAGAGTTGTGCTGGCGACACTCACCAGCATGTTCCACAGCAATTCGAGATCCATTACGACACACGAAAATGGACGACGGAGTGCTCCTTGCTGAAACCGTTGAAAGATGGCGCCTGAGGTGGACGGAAACATAGGGATTGCTGGGATATGACACAAAGCATCACGGGGAGTTGGAACAAGATGCAGAATTCCCCTCAAGTGACGCCCCCCTTCCCACAAGGCATTGCGCCAGATTGGGAAGAGGTGCTCTTTGGGATACCTGCCCTAATGCGCTGCTCCTAATGCAGCCTGAAGTGCCGCAAATGTGGCCATGCTCTTGCGCTGGCGGTTCTAAGTGTGGACATGCTCTATCGCAATACCTGTTGCTGTATATGGGGACAGCTATAACCAAAAGTGCTATTATACTGTAAGTGTAACCATGCCCTTACACACTTTAGATATTGCAAAGTGGGATCACACCCTTTGGGAATGAAGACCCTTTAAGCCATAGATTGCAGACAGAGGCTAATTGATGGGGGGCAGGGCAGGGGACACTGTACAATGGTCCTTTTTGAGACTAATTCTGTGTTTTTTCTGGCCCTACCCCAACTTGCTGTTGCCACTCCTGCAGACTAAGGATTGCAGCATCACAGCTGCCTTTTCAAGCCCAGGGACACTTTGAATTAATTTGTTTCCCCTCAGTGTGTTTTCACACTGGAGAGGAACATATGGTATGAACTAATTACAGAAGAGTTCGTTTCTCTTCAGTACTTCAACACTTTCCTATAGATGCTTGTGCCTTTAGTAACCTGGACTCCAAGCTGCTTTCATCTCACTGGGGTTTACAAGAAGCATTAGCTATGTATATCACCACTGACTCTCTTTAGAAGTATGAGCCGAAAGCAAAACACATTCTTTCTCTGGTTATAGTTAACCTTCTGCTGAACTCTGACAGTTTAAACTGGCACCAGCCCATCTCTCTGTTCTAGAACTTCCTCTTCCAAATGTATACAAAAAGGTATCCTGAAAGTTACCACAGTGACGAGTGATGTCATTTTTAGGACTGTGGAAACCACAGCTAGTTTAAGTGACCCTGACTGACATGTGATCTTTCCTGTAGTCATTCACCTGGAGAGTAAATGTTGAAAGAACTGCCAGGCTGTTTTATTGTCTTAACCCAGTTCAAGAACTAAAGAAACGTAATAATAAGGCATAGCAATCTGGTGTGCAGTGAGCTGTAGTTGCCTCCATTTTACTTGGGCTTGAATGTGTGTACATAATTTGAGATTATTTTGCTGTGGTGGGTGTGGCCGTAAATCTCAGCACTGAATATAGCAGTTACATTTTCAGTTTGCCCACAAAGTCTGTGACTGATTTAGTGAATGTTAGGATTTTTGCCCATATGTTTGACTTCAATTGTGGAACTGTTTCAAAGTACAATGAAATAATGTTCCATTTCCAAAATTTTAACCTCTGAAAAAGTCGCTGTATATCGGTTAATAAATGGCATAGTTTTAGATAGATAAGCATGTGATTAAATAATCAAAATCATGACATTAATTAAAATGTGTGTATTGTATATTTTAATATAGCTATCATACAGTTAATACACTACTCTGTGTTTGTGCTATACTTAACTAGAAATTAAAACCTAATAAAGGTGTATATTAGTGAAGCTAACTATAGGGGAGTCCTTTCACTGCCTTCCACGTGTTTCTGCTATCTGTTGTTTGTAATAACATTTACATATTTCCTCCCCAATCATTTCTATTAAAATAGACTTGGTATTGACTAGGAACTTTGGTTCACAGTTTAGCCATTCTTTACTGCCCATATTGTTCTTTAAAGCACAAGGATAGCCTAAAATGGCTGCAGATTATGATGTAGGGCTGCTCTTGTGAAACTGCAGCTGTGAATCTAAAAGAGGATGTAACCATGCAGAATCGCTCTTTTAGATGGTCATTAGCACTGCATAAGTACAAGCCTCTTTTCCAGATAGCATTTACTCTTCACGGTTCTTCTGTTGGTATTTGATGGCAACGTCATTTGCCAAGCACTGAATAACAATGAACGTTTTGCTGAAGTACAGTATTCTGAACTAGTGCTTTTAAAGCTGTTTAAGTGCTTAATTTTTGTTTGACTGCTCTTTTTCATGCAAATGTGAGGGTAATAGAAAAAGTCAATACATTCTGCTCTGTTGTGCTGTTGTGATGTATGTAACTGAGCTGAGTCCTTGTTCTGGAGGAGAAGGAAACATAGCTTAATTTGCCCCACTTTATGCAGTGACATCCATCTCTGTTTTTATTTTCATTTTAGAACCAAGAGAACAGTGAAAGATTTACCTTTGTTGACAGGGAAGGGAACAGGCAAGCCAAGACATTGTCTCTGCACAAAGTGGGAGGAATTTACTGATATACAAATGAAGGGGTAAATTCCAGATTCCTTTGTCTGTCCTTATTCGAGAAAAACATTCATTGAAGTCAACAGGTTTTTGTCTGAATTAGGACTTAAGCACTCAGCCATAACATTTTTATTTTAAAATAACTGTTCATTTGGTAACAAAGTCCTGTGGCACCTTAAAGACTAACTATAAAGTTTTGAAGCATAAGCTTTCGTGGGCTAATACCCACTTCGTGGGATGCAAGCAGTAGAAGTGTCCAGAGGCAGGTATAGAAAAGTAGGCAAGAACCAGGTGGGAGGTAAAAAGGTTCTGTTCATTTGATTAGTTCATTTCTTCCAATAATCCCAAAGCACTTTATAAACATAAAGGAGTAGATTTTCAGAAGAGCTCAGGGCTGGATTTTTAAGTGCTTAACACACGCAACAATGCTGACCAGAGTTATGGGCAGATTTGCAAAAGACCCTAGCAGTAAATAGGCTTTGCTCTTTTTAAAATCTGGCTACTTGATTTGGTACTTAAATAGGAACTGAGATATTTTGAAATTCTGGTCTCAGTTGTGGTGGTTGAGCTCTTTTGAAAGTCTGTTTTAAATCAGACAGCACCCATTTTACAGACAGAAAAAATTAAGGTCGAAAGTTCTTGTGTCTAAAGAAGTACTGGCAGATTATTTTACGTCCAAAATTAAGACCAACTGATATGATTCAAGGGCACAATAGAAACATTTCCACAGTGACTGACATCCACAAATCAAAATAAGTGCACAAGCTGTTGTTTCACTTCTGGATAGGAGAAAAACAAATGTTTTTCAGAAATACTAATGCAGCAAGACTAATTGTTGTAAAAACTAGACAGGCATGTCGCGTTTTACGTGAATTTAACGTGCGTGATTTCCGCTTTACACGGTCGTCTGGAAAAAAAATTAAGGGAAAACTAAAAATATAAAAACTTTTTTTTAGGGCGGGCAATTTCGCCCACCATTGAAGTCAATGGGGTTTCAGCTATACGCGGTTTCCGCGTAAAGCGGAAACCGCAGAACCAAACCCTCGCGTAAAATGTAACATGCCTGTAGCTAACTGGACTCACTCAACTTAGTATATTCAAAACAAAATGAAAACTTTGCCTAGTAGAGACTAGCTGGCCGTTTATCATCTCTGCCGTTCAGTATCCCAGCACGGTGTGTATATATTCAGATCCAAGAGATCTCTGTAAACCAGAGATTTTTCCAGAGATTTTTTCTTGTTAGAGGAAAACTAGGTTCCTCTAAAAGAGCTAAGTATTGTTGTAAGGTTCCTTTTGTTAATGAAAAGCCCCATCACTCCCATCGCCATATTCCAGAAGTCTATTTACCTATCTCCCACAACCAGTTTGGGTCTGCCTTACCCAATATCACAGTCCTCAGTAGGCATGGCTAGTAAGCATTATGCTTCCTAGAGGTTCCCCTTCCAGTCTTGTCTGCACAACCATTAATTGTAATGATTCTCAATATTTTTAAGAAGGGCCTTTCTTCCCAATAAGTTATGGCAGTACACATAAGACCATGTTAGATAAACAAACCTTGTCCACACCTAGGAAATGTTTCGGAACTTTTCCAGTATTAACACTGATTCAGTCCCACTGGTGTTAGCAACACTGACCCCTAACATATGTGCTCCAAGTGGGATTAAATTACATAGTGCTTAAAACACTATCAGCAGTGAGTAGCCCACCTCTTTTAGGGCTCCTAAAATGGGTAAGAGCTGAACCAATGCTGCAACACAGTGGTGAGGAAAAATAGGGAAAAAGAAGTAGGTAAAGCTTATGTTTTCTGCCAGAAGAACTAGCAGGATTTATTCATGCGAAAATTACATTGATGTTTAGTAGCATTGTATAAAATTATATATCAAGCAGTAGCTACAGCCAAAGATATCTCTCTCTCTCAATGGACTAGTCTATTTTTAGAGTCCAAATTGAATAAAATACAAAAAGTAAATGAAAATAAACAATAAAAAGCAAACCCAACTTTGAAAATCAGGGTGGATTGGATTTAAATTGAAGTCGGGAAGACTTGATTTAATCATGGATTTCTACATAAAAGTGCACTCTGGCTGTTATAACCTTACTATATATCTTCACAACTTAGAGATAAATGTAGGTTTCATTTTTAGAAGGTACACGCTATACTTTTTTTAAAGTGATTTATTTTGAACACTTTTCAGATCCATTTTACAGCTCTATAAGAAAATGAAAGATTGTTTGGTTATTTCATTTATCAAAGGTAATTGAAGCAGATAGTTCACCTCCCAATGACTTCATAAATATCTCCAATTCAACAGGTTAATAATTAATATTTGGAGGATTTCTTGCCACGCTGTATTAGGAGGAGAACATCACCAGGCAGACATTTAAATTGTTTTATTTGACTAAAAAGCAATGTTATGTATTATGGAATTTTTTCTTTGACAGCAAACATAATATTTTAACAAAATAAGTATTTGAATTTAAACATTCAAGTTTTTTTAAATTAGATTTGTTTTTGTTAAAATTGTTTTTAACTAAAATAGTTAAATGAATTTTAAAAAAACCACCCAACCCAATATTAAATAGTCTGTGTCAGCCAGAGAAACTTTAGATACTGGGTTCTGCAGGTAACTCGGTGGTCTTCACCTTCATTTTCCTGTTTGTTCATAATTTGGAAAAGAAAAGCAAGCTTTCCTGCTTTTTCAGGTTCCAAACGATTTCTCAGTTTGGAATGAATTTGTCCGAAGGAAGAAAACATTCTTTCTATGCCGGCAGAAGAAGCTACTGCTGTTAAAAGTAAGATTATCACTCCAATAGTCCCTGAATCCAGCTGCTTAAGTGACTTTCACCAGTTCACTGATGTGACTTTCTTTAAAACATCATCATCAAACATATATTTCTTGAATGGTTCTCCCTTAGCTCTGAATTTTATTATAGTTGGCATTATGAAGGGATGATTGCTGGATGTCCATGTCATAGCCAACTCCTTCAGCAGTTAAGATTTGACTCTTGTACCGAGTATTGAGAATGTTTGCACGAAAATGAGCTGGAGATAGTGCTTGTCCCATTCGTTTCTTTAATTCTTGTAATTTAACTCTGCATATTTTTATTTTTAAGATCTCACTCAGTTCCTTCAAAAGTTCAATAGCGTCAGCAATAAAACAGCTAGTTCCCTGTATTTTGGTCTGGGCTACAGAAATAGGTTTCTGGGTATTCAGCATGTGTTCAATATTTCTCTTAAGCCCAATGTGGAGAACTTTGGCTGTGATGGTGACATCTATTTTTCCCCCACAATTTTGTTCACAACATTTCACAATTTTGTAAACTCATCAGATTAGGCCATTTTTTGATTGAGTGCTGAAAACAGTCCACTACTGAATTCCATCGCATGTCTTGTGGGAGAGTCAGCTTGGTTCCTCCCACTCTTTTTTTCAGAGCAGCTTCTGCAAAGTGGTTGTCACAGAAATATTTTGCAATTTCAACAACTTTAGCTTTTATTTCTGGAACACTGAAGTCTTTGGCTAGAAGGTGCAACAAATGAGTACTGCAACCGTATGTTATTAGCTTGGGAGTCTCTTCAGTCTCTTCTAAATAACATCTTGGATACATTTGCAGTGTTGTCTGTGACCAAGCTAGGGCTTGTCCTCACTGGGGGGGGGGGGGGATGGATGGCAGATACGCAACTTCAGCTGCGTGAGTTTACGTATCTGACGCCGACTTACCACTCGTCCCCATGGCGGCAGCAGTCGGCGGCGCACTCCTCCGTCGACTCCAGCTTGCGCCTCCCGGCAAGCTGGAGTTCCAGAGTTGACAGGGGAGTCGCGGGCGATCGATTTATCGTGTCTTAGCGAGATGTGATAAATCGATTGTCAGAAGATCAATCCCGGAGCAGCCTCGTGAAGACAAGCCCCTAGACATTTGAATTTTTTTGCAGTTTGGTATAGCTTTTACTGCTACTTGTAAGTATTCTGCTGTTTGTGCATTTCCTGATGTATCAGTTGTTTCTGTAAGGAAGACATTCCCTTCTTTGTTGTCACACAGGCACATACAACAGGATCATTGTGGACATTGCTCTAGCCATCAAGACTCAGGTTAACAATTTCACTCTCTAGAACATTTGCGCACTGCTCAATTTCCCTTTTATATACTTTGTCCAGCAATTTGCCTACAGCATCAACTGTATCCTGGTCTTAATGACTGAACCATGTTCTCAATCATATGGAAAGGAGAGTTTGTTGCATAAACAAACTGGGCAATTTTTTCATCAATTATCTCTTTTTGTAATCTGCTGGTTCTTAGCACAAACTTATCTATGATTTGTTTCTGGATGGAGATTTTTTTCTCTCTTTTTGCTGCAGGTGATATACTGTGGTTATATGATATACATGATGTGACTGAAATACTATCATTGGCAGATGACTCTGAAACTACAGAAAGTGATGATCTTAAAGGTTGATAGTCTTCAGAATCCTGTATGTTGAGGATGGATTCTCCTAAACAAAATAAGTCAATGCAGTTGTTTAATTATTATTACCATACTAGTCATTTAGTATTCCTCATTGCATTCACTGACACTCAGTACTACTTTAATGGTGAAATTAAGAGCTGCCTATTTCAGCTATTTTTTATCACAACTGCATCTAAAATGATAGAGTAACAACTATATTTTTTGCTCAAACATGAGAATTCAAGAATAGTCCAGAAGGAAGACAAGCAGTCCTTAAGAAAGATGTATGAAGTAAAAAAGTTTACCAGCCTGAAGATCCTGCATATTCAGACCTGTTCCTTTCATCATCTTCAACGCAGCTTTCTCCTGAGAAGGAACACTTCTCATGACGTTATTTTATTTGGGTAACCAGGCCTTGTATTTCATTGTTGCATTGTTTGCATTTTGCACGCATGCCTGTCTTATCGCCAGGTAAAAGAACTTCATTAAAATATTCCCAAACTGGGTCTCTTTTACGGCCCGCTGCCATTATAGGTTTTCCCTTCTAGTGAGAGAAAGGTATAGCAATGAAGGCTACACTCAGAAAAACCTCAACACTTCTGGAATATGCTGCTCAGTGGTTTCGATTTTGTTTCTACTCCCTTATCACATTTTTCTCCAGACTTCTTCTTTGTCCAGATGTATTCCACCTCTAATAATCTTCTATTCATTGAACTTTTTGAAACTATGCACTTTTAGAGAGCGGTAAGGGATCGACTCTGCGTACACAAATTTGAAGAGGGACAATAGGGTTGAGGTCTGCTATTTCTCACTTTTATATTATTTATTTAAAAACATTTTTTGCTGTTTAACAAGCATGTTATTATTGGAGATACAAAACCACCATTTGAGAACTGCAAAACTAAGTATCTCTGATGGTACAGTCGGACCCCGGAATACCACGCCCCGCGATAGTGCGAATCTGTTTATAGCGCAGGTTGCAGCTGGCTCCCGATGTCAGCGGCGGGCACGGCTTTGATGCAGCGGAACCCCACAGTACCGAAACTCTGTGCTTATTGCAATCTGGGTTTTTTTGGATCCCGATCATCGTGGTATTTCGGGGTCCGACTGTATCTTCACTGTGCCATTGGGTAGGTAGAAAGATTAACCTAAAAAATCTATACAGAAGCCCCATAAAATTGGTCCCTAATCCATGAACTAATGGAACCCATTACAAAACATTTTTTTAAACATTACAGGAAAATATTGTCAAATACTATACAATTAGAATTTATAATCCCTATTTCATGATGAGATATCTTTGAGCTATAATGTATCTTAATTAAAACTATCTTTAGATAATGCTTTTTGAGGGGAAAAAAACTTTATCCAAAAAATCCAATTTAAATAAAGAAATCCATTTTTAATTCTTTTAAAAAAATAATTTATTTGTATCCATCCTGTTAAAATTCTTCCAATTTAAATAATCTGAGATGCTAATAATAATACAAACAAGGTTGCTTGATTTTAAGCATGACAGTATCCAGGTCTTATACCTAATTGCCCCTGCCCCAATAGAATAATAAATGTATCATTCTTTTTATTATCTAAAAACAGCACAGCTCTTTTTGAAATAAAATACTCTCTGCCTTGCATCTTCAGAAGCGCAGTCAGACATTTGTATATGCTTTATTATCGTACAGTATTTGCTTTAACTAATTTAAGAGTTCATGCACTAAGTAGGAAAGTATAAGGCAGCGGAGGTATAATAAATAGCAGTTTAATTTTTACAGCACAGTATTTTGTAGAACTATAAAAAAAAGTGTGATTGGCGAAGGCATTAACACTGTCTTAAATCAAATAAGTGTTAAATGTCTGGCACACTTGGTGCTGAAAACCTACATATCAGCTACTTGCTAATAGAGAATTTGAAAAGGAATAACTGTGATTGTCTGAGACAAGGATTCTGAAACTATGCACATCATGGTCTCTATTTTGGAACTATATAATTTCATTAGCTTCTCATTATGATTTACGTTTGATTTTAAATGCACTTCATTTTTACAGTACAGTGAATTTTTACATAACTTTGATTCTTCATTATACATAAAATGTATTTACCTTTAAAAGTTATATATACATACATACACCCTATGAAGAATTGCAGTGGATTGATTGAAAGGACTGATTTTAGTCTTTTTTCATTTTTATTGGTTGGTATGAGGTCCTAAACTTGTTAAAGAATGGAGTTGGTGGAACATATAAGGGCTTGAGCCAAAACCCACTGAAGTCAATGAGAGTCTTTCCATTGACTCCAAAGGGCTAGTACATAAATTCATTTTTCATGTTCCTAGGCCAAGTTTTTCAGTAGTGACTAGTGATTTAAGAATCAGAGAGGTAGCCGTGTTAGTAATTGCAGAAGTGACAGAGTCCTGTGGCACCTTAAAGACTAACTGACTTAGTCTTTAAGGTGCCACAGGACTCTTTGTCACTAGTGATTTAAGGAACTTCAACTTTTGGTTGCCCAACTTGAGACACCAGAAGGTGAGTGCTCAACACTTTCTAAATATCGGAAGGTGGGGCACACAAAAATTGAAGAACCCCAAATCGTTATTCACTATTGAAAATCTCCTTCCTAACTTTAACATTATTGTAAAAATTGATATTCTATTTCTGATTTTCTAACATTGAAAACTCAATCCTGCAAAACTAATTCATACGAATACACCCATTGAGATCAATTTTTAAATATTCAGTATTTTTTCTTCATTTGGATTAGTTCATTAAAACTTGAAACCAGTTATCATTAGAAGAAAGTAAAGACGTTGGTTTTCTTGTCCTAAGCAACTAAACAAAAATCAGATGGCAGATGAATGTATCCTATTCTAGAAACCTTCCAACACAATGGGTGACAGAGTTATGGGTAGTATTAACAGTTTATCAGTTGTTCAATCTGTTTGTTTTAGGGTCATAATTACCCTGTGGTCGAGGTGTTGTTGTTGTACAAGGGGCTCGTTCCTTTGGAGGCTGTGCCAATTCCCTTCAAAGACAGGCAGAGACTGTAGGGTAACCTGATGTTTATTTGCTAGCAAACAGACAGCCAAGGGGCTCACGCTCCAAACTTGACTGCGCTGAATCAGCAGGCAGTCACAACATATATACAAGATTCAAGAATCATCACAGCATTACACAACCAATAACTTCAAAGAGTATCACAGCTTCATACAGCCAATAGTCTACTGCCACATACAAAGTTTGTACACATTTGAAAAGTGTCATAGCTACCGGCCGTTGGCTCACAACACTTACTGATACATGTATAACAAACAATGTTGCATAGTTAAATGTTAATTATATGCATGACATACGCTGACTGGTGCCACGTGCAGTCTCTGTCCTAGATTATGGCTGCATGTCTGTCAGCTGATCTACTCCATTTTAAAACACAGAATCCATCTTGAAAACACAGACTTTACAGCAATTAACTAGAAGCAGGTGACAAGCAATACAAAACAATCCGATAACAATACCATTTTTACCACAGTGTGAAGCTGCATAGCCCAGCTTGAGGTCAGGAACTCTCTCTGTTGCTCTGTGTTGCCTCTTAGAAATAAATGGCATGTACTCTCCTTGAAGCCAGTCCGCTCTCCTGCTCAGGAGAGGTATGAGGCAATACCATCTTCCCATCCCTTTTGCATCCAAAGTAATACCTGGCACCCCATGTGGTACTGCTGAGGAGATTGCAGGAATTGCAACTATGGTTGACCCCTGTACTGTACTGTTCACCATATGAGGGAGGGAAGGCATATTGTACCCTCCCAAATCCATGCAAGGGCCAGCTATTACCTGGCTCTTAACATGTAACTTGTTTTGGTTCTAGCAGAGTATTTGCTAAACAGAGGCTGAATTTATGGAGATTTGGAGAAAACCAGCAGTCATTGTATAGTTTGATTATTATATTCTCGACTCAATTTTGCTTGTTAATTGATAAAATAAGCTTTAATACAGTACAATTTAAGTGTCATGGATCCTAATACGATGACTTAATGACAATTGTAAAGCCACACCAGCTATATAGGAAACTTTGTTTGTTCAATATAAGTTTTTTTTTCTTTTCATTTAACAAGAATTATTTTCAGATTTCTGGCGAGTTTATCCTTTGAGGCAGATTGTTGTTAAATTACAAGTTTGAAACAGGCATACATTTAAAAAAAAAATTCTGACCACTATGAGAAGGTATTTTTTCATTAGTAGGTGCATGATGCTCAAACCACTTCTGATTTTTATCAGAGCAGAAGTAACACAAGCGGACATGCCAGTCTAAATATCACTGACTTAATTAAAGATATTCTCCCAAAGAGATTCTCTTTAAAATAAACCGCTAAAAATGGTTGGCTTTTATAGAAAACAAGGGATATAAACTTTCTGAAGTAAAAATGTATTTTTTTTTGGAGGGGTACTTTACTTTTTGGAAGGGATTGTAAGAGAACTCCTAGTTCTAGAGCCCAATCCAGTGTTCATGGAAATATTCCCAGATATTTGTCTAGACCACGATAACAGGTATTAAAAAATTTAAAAAGGTGTCTAACGCATTTTAATTAACAGACTGTAAAATCTTAGTGTAGGTGGGCAAGTTGTATTTTAAGGTCTTGTCCTCACTGGGAAAAAACAGCTAACTCAAATAAGATTTATTTAACTCACATTAATTAAATTGGGTTAAAATTCGAGTATATAGCCAGTTTGTAGTTTTACACATGAGTTAGCAGGTTGAGTTTTAATTGACCCCCTAACTCATGTTAATCTAGCTATCTTGAGTTAAGAACACACCTTTTTTCATAGTGAAGACAAAGCCTAAAATGGATTAGCTGGTTGAAGTGTACCTTATTTAGCTAACACATTTTACACATTTTATTTAAAACTATACCTTTTATCCTAATCTAGACAAGGTCTGACTGACTTCAGTGGACAGTGGATCAAGCTGTAAGAGCATGCCTATTACAGTATTATTGTTGCTATTATTTTATTTAAGTGCCAGTAATGTGCAGTTGAAATTTGTCTCAAAGGGACTGTTTACATTTTTGTGAAAGAATAAATATTGTACTACTTCTCCCTTTGGAGGTGTATTCTTGTCTCTATGCACTTCCCTTACATGATAATGAGAATAGACGTCTAGTTAGGCTTCCTCAGACACCCCTGGATAAGAAGAACCTTCAGTAAGAAAAGGAACAATCATGGGATTTTTCCAGAAGTAGCCAAGTGCTGTGTTTTGTTTGAAGAATAAAATGAATATGGAGATGACTATGTATTAGCACTCGTAGTTATTTTAATTCACTTGTCAGGTCTATTAGATGGATGTCGTGGAGACTGGCTAATTTGTTTATGATTACAAATATCTCTGATTTTGAGAGAAGGGGAAAGCCAGTGAGTATTTGAATGATTATTGCTCTTGTATAACTGACACCTTAAAGATAGGAATTCAGAAGTTGTCACCATTATACACCAAACAGAGCTTTTGTGGCCATTTCAGACTTCTCACATGTTAATTGAAAACCATTTTCTAAGAAATTGGCAGCTCTACACTTTGTAGGTTATGCCAGCTTCTTTCATGGACCTGTTCAAGGCAGAGCAAAAAAGGGAAAAAAACCCAACCCTTGTTTTAGTGGCTGAATTACTCTGACAAGCTTTCACATTGCCCCTCCTCTTATTAATATTCTTTTTGATGTGAGCTTGTAAAACAGAGGATTGGCTGTTAATCTCCTGGATCTCAAGGGCTTTTGGCAGTGGCCCATAATTGATGTGTTCACATGGCTGTTGTCTGACTACTAATGATTAGACAGCAGTGTTATCTCCTAGCTAAATCAGTGTTGCTTATAAATCACACTTGTTAAACTGCAGTTTCATTTCTTCAAAGGGGCTGGAGGTCTACATACTTTGATAGAACTGCCAGAGACATTTCATGATTTTATGACAGTTAAGATTGTTTATTTTTCATTTCACTTGGGTAAAGTATTTGAATTTCTACCAAGTGTAAATAAATGTTTTTGTTGTTGTTCTTGTAATGGATTGATCAGAGAGTGATCTAAATAGAAAAAGGGAGAGAAAGGTGCATGGAATGATGGCATATTGTACAAAAATTTACAACAAAATACCCAAAATAGGACTTTTCTTATGTTTTCTTATGTGGGGAAGATGGGTGTTAGTTTCACCAGTTTTTATCACACTTTTGTTGGATAAAAATAATCCAGGAAGCAATGCAAGAAAGGAGGAAGGAGTTTTTGAGGGGTTAAATTACTGGATTGAGTTTTAGGAGATCTGGATTAAATTCCTGGTTCTGCCACAGGCTTGCTGTGCCTCAGTTCTGCATCTGTAAAATGGACATAATAATGCTCTAACAGGAATGTTTCAAGCATAAACTCCAGAAATATTTGGCTGCTTACGGTAGATATTATAGTGATGTGGTTTTATAAGAACTTTGACAGTATCAGTGAAAAAGCAAAACATTAGAAATATGGAACATGCTTGAGAAAGAGACTGGGTGGC
This sequence comes from Sternotherus odoratus, assembly GCA_032164245.1. Lineage (NCBI taxonomy): Eukaryota > Metazoa > Chordata > Testudines > Kinosternidae > Sternotherus > Sternotherus odoratus. Next base: position 44,494,637 of record JAVMKO010000007.1, read on the forward strand.
ATGGGTTAATGTAGTGGTTCTCAACCTAATTTCCATTGTGGGCCACATGAGCATCTCTCTGTGTGTTATGTGGGCCATGTCCACACAATATATATATTACCCGTATGACCATGAGGAGGTCACATGATTGGGCCGCAGCTATTTGCTGATTGGGCTGCAGGTTGAGAACTGCTGTGTTAATGCATTCCGGTGCCAAGGCCACTGCTTTGAATTCAGCACAGTGAGGAAAAGCTTTGGCTATCAGATATCTGTTCAGTGGTCTATAAACAAATTATCTGGTGATCTTAGTTACTTGTGGACAGATGGTCTTCATATAAGCTATAATGACAGTTGGCATTAATTGACAGCCTTATTGGTATTTACATCAGAGAGAAAAAGAATTAAAAGGGCACAGACTCTCAGGTCCCCGTCCCTTTCCTCCTCCCCACTTTTAAAGGTCTTCTGGCTCAGAGTTGAGGCACACTGATAGGTAAATGTGGGAGAGCTTTCACTGCTAGCTCCTATGCTCTGTGTATCTGTTTTTGTGGGTTAGGCACTTTTCATAGCACACAATTCAGTCTTAAAGGAGGGAGAAAATAAACATCTTGGAGAGGAATGGTTATTAGCAGTTTCTTTCTCACATGGGTTATTTTCCAGTTCAAAATCTTCACTGCACTTGGATTATTTTCAAAGGGTTTTTATGCCCCTTAAAGAACTCTTGAAAGGTTAACTTCCTCCCTGCCAATTAAAACAAACACACTGGGCCAAATTCTGATTTCTTTTGCATCTCAGTGGAGTTACTGTGAATTTAAACCAGTTGTAATTGAAAGCAGAATTTGACCATTAGGATAATTTAAGATTTCTTAAATACTGCAGACTATATTAGGGGGATAGAAGAGTGTTTTGTTAACTATGTGTTTTCAACTATGGTTATTCAAGTTGATAATTGAATAGTCATTTATATAAATCCATTTTCAGGACTGTCAGATTGTGAAAGAAAAGAGAGGACATTTTTTGTTGTACTTCATTCATGTGATCATTATGAGTGTGTGTCATGATTTACATAATTATCATAATATCTAGCTTTTATAAGTAATTAGGACACTTCCAAAGGGCATGGAAATAAATTGAGTGATCCATAAATACACCAGACAACAAGGCATTGCATTTTCAGAACATATTGAAAGTCTCAACTGTAAGGATCCAATCAAACAAAGCCAAGTTTGTGGCATGCATTGGGGGAGCACATGGAGTCATGAAATGTCCAAGGACATAGACCCTTATTTTGGCAGTCCACATAGCAGGAATAAAAATAACATGATGGAGTGTGCACCTGAATTGATGACACATCTGAACTGAGGAGACTGGGAGCTAAATCATAGTGCTTGACTGAATGTGGAAAAAAGTGAGGTGCAGACCACAAGCTGACCTGATAATGCCCAATAAGAACAGAAAAGTACAGAAGTATTTAGCGGATTCGAAGGAGGCCATAGGAGATAAAATAGATTCTGTAGCTATCCCATGAGACTTCAGCCTCACTTACATCATTACCCAGTAAAAGGTCCTGCAGAAGGATAAGACTGGCTACATGCCACTGTAGGCAATCTGCTACTGCTAGCAGAAAATACCTCCATCAGCTGCTGATGGGTTACTAGATGCGCAGGGCTCCGAGTAACTACCGAGAGTTCTTTCCCAGGTGTCTGGCTGCTAGGATTTGCCCACATGCTTAGGGTCTAACCAATTGCCATATTTGGAGTTGGGAAGGAATTTTCCCCTGGATCAGATTGGCAGAGACCCCGGTGTGTTGGGTTGGTGGTGTATCGCCTTCCTCTGTAGCATGCAGGGTTAAACTAGTGTAAATTGTGGCTTTTCTGTAACTTTAAGTATTTTTAAATCATGATTTGAGGACTTCAGTAACTCAGCCAGAGGCTAGGGGTCTATTGTAAGACTTGGGTGTGTGAGGTTCTGTGGCCTGCAATATTAAGAAGATCTCTAGATGATCATAATGGTCCCTTATGGCCTTAAAGTCTATGAATCTATGAGAGATTACTGAGTCATAGAGCGTCTTCATTGGCTCTGGCTGAAGAAACCTCTGTCCCAAGATACAGCACTTATGTCATTGACTAGCTGGATTTGACTTCCAATAAGAGAACTAGCATGCCAACAGCCTATTTTCCTTAGAGATCTCTGGTGATTTGCTCTGTATCCCTGGATATTGAGAGTGAAAACCTGAAGAAGACAAGCTTTTCAGATAGGGTTATAACAATCATGGTGCAAGCCCTGAAGTCATTATCTTCACCATATGTACCTGAGATTGGAAAACATTGTGTTGGTGGTGTGATAGAGCAAGGATGTATTCACTCCATGTCACAGTACCAGCGATCTGGAGCTTCTATAAGCTAGGCTGAACAAGGAGTTAAGTACCAGCTGCTTCAAGGATCAATCATCAGCAGTAGCAGCTTTCAGTGGCTGGACAGCAGCATTTCCATAGGCAGGGACCTTGATTTATTCCAGCTTTCTGAAGGCTTTTCATAAACTGAATCTAGTAGTGCATTGCCTGGTCCCTGAATGGCATTTTAACTTGGGTGATCAGCATCCTGAAGTCTCCTCCTTCAGACCTCTGAGGAAAATATCTATGTACATTTATTTTCCTTGTGGAATGCTTATCTGCAGCATTACAGAACTCCAGGCACCTTCAGGCAAAGAACCATAACTGATCCATCACTGGGACAAGCTTGTGCTTAGAATTCTTCACAATTCAGACTCAAGATATCACCCGACTTCAATATGAAATAGGAGTTAATTTAATGTAAATTCTTCCCAAACCAAACCATAAAAAGAATGGTAGATGCATTTTCTTGCTGTCCCTAGAGATCTGTGAATCTACAGAGGCCTTGTCTATACTGGCACTTTACAGCACTGAAACTTTCTTGTTCAGGGGTGTGAAACCCCCACCCCACCCCCGAGTGATGCAAGTTTCAGCCATGTAAAGTGGCAGTGTAGACAGTGCACCCAGCGCTGGGAGCATCTCCCCTCGTAGCACTGGTGCAGCAACTACAAAAGCTATGTTAAAGTGCTGCCACAGCAGTGCTTTAAGGTTGGTAGTGTAGACATATCCTTAGAGTTAGGGAGTTTCAGAGACTGTTTATTTTGCACAGAGGTCTAAAGAACAGTCAGGCAGCCTGAGGTGACCATTTTGAAATGGATCAGGAAAGCTTATGTTACTATGGAGAAAGGTTGTGACAGAGACTTTTAAGGGATAAGTGGGATTCTCATTGGTTGGGCCTGGAGAAGTATCTTTATTAGAAATTGGCAAGGTGGCCATCTGGCCATCATCCCATGCCTCTGCCAAACATTGGAGTTGACAAACAGGCTTCTGCAGATGCAGTCTTTGGCAACAGAATATTGCAGGCAGCTGTCAAATGCTAATCTGTCCTATTCTAAAAAGGGGTGAGCTGCTTTGGGAAGCTCAAGCATCTGGACTTGTATAGAAGATCAAAGAAAGAAGAGGATTTTTTTTACCCTTGCCTGTTAATTTTCTTTTTTAAGATCTTTTCTACAGTTCTTGAAGTGCTATCTGTGTAGCTTAGCATCTATTATTCAAGTTCATTTCTGCATTAGAATTTATTGAAAGGTTTTAGTTCGTGTTGTGAATTATCATTAACATAGTTGGTTTTCTATGTTTTTAGTCCAGTCTCTATGGAGCGGCTTTTGAAGTGTTCATCTCAAATCTGAGAGACGGGTAGAGCCGTATATGAGGTTATGTTATCAAAATACTTTTGTGTACTGTATGTATTTGCCGGTTGGGAGGAACTATAAATAACCCAGCTGTTGGATTGTTACAGTAAATCTTGAAGATAGGAGAAATTGACCCTTTTTGTACAATATCAAACTTGTACAGCATAGAGGATTTTAAGCAACATATGTCGCTTACCAAAGATTTCTTGATATTTCCCATACATATTTATTCTGCCCTGATATTTTTTTCAGTGTTGAGAAGAATATTGGTTTGTTTTACATTGTCTTTAGATAGTGCTGTAGTTGACTAGTGACCAAAGCTTTCAAAAAGATTGAAAATTACATTTGGTAATTTGGTACCTGATTCTGTTGCGCAACTGTGTTAGACAGGTTAGGTTGGGTGGATTGTTAAGAGTTACAAGGCTGATAGTTATTTAAATATGAGATATGTGAACAGAGATTATATTGAGATTTTTCAGATGAGCCTGAGATTCATCTTCTGTGGTGATGATGAATGAATTCGTATGATCAGTTTCATTAAGTGGGAGAATTAGTAGGGAGAGCAACGGTTTTTAGATCTGTATCTATACATTCTTGGTCAGTTTCTACTCACACTTGTTTCCCATTATTTAATTCCATTAATTTCAATAGAACAACTCCTGCTATTTATACCTGCCGTAAATGGGATTAGAATCCGGCCTTCTTGGGCCATCGCTGTTTCAGTGCTCTGTTGAAGGAGGACAGGCATACTTTAAAGTAAAGCCAAGTTAAGCTCTGCTTGGCCTCAGAATCTTGGAAAGCCATTTGGAGAAAAGGAGATCTTGCTTAAAGGACAGATCATTCGAGGTCCCCCGGCCCTACTTGAGAAGTAGTGGTTTCATTAAATGTGAGCTCATAAATCTTTTTTTTTTTTAAGTGAATTAATAGTTGTCATTTTTTTTGCACATCACAGTTTTCCTTGCAGGCCTTTTTAAAAAATAAAATAAAATGGAGAGTGTGTTTTGAGAAGAGTCATGCTTTCATTTTCAGGCATGCCATAAAATGATCCATAAAATGTCTTAGAACCTTTCCTGCCTGAAAAAAAAGTCTCTTTCCCCCAGTCATGCTGCCACAGTTGTCACTAGACGTTCTCAAGCTAGATTCATCTTGATTTAGAAGATGAGGTTTGGTGGCAATATGTTTTCCATAAAGGGCCTTCAGCTTGGAACCTTCTATCTCGATCCAAAATACTTCAGTTCTGTTGATCTTCAGCACATTCTGCAAGAGACATCTATTTATTCAGCCTTTTTCAAAAGCAGGGGAGGTGGGAAGGGGGGGCAGAGAGATCATGATCTGTAGACCCTAATTCAGCAAGACAGTTGTCATGACTTCAGTGAGACTGTTTAAGTACTTCGAGTATGAACCTGTTTATGTGCCTTGCTGGACCAGGGCTGATAGTTGAAGGTTTGTTGGCTATTGTATGGCTGCTAATAATTTATTGTGCTTTTGTAATTTGTGTAAAAAATATCTAGAGTTTCAGCAAGATACCTTTTAAAAATATTTAACACGTTTAAATAAACTAAATATCCAGGTAACATAGTTAATAATATTTATAATAATAATTTAAAGTAATCTCTTTACAGTTTCTGATATTTTCATTAGAACAAAATTCTAAATCACTTTGGGTCAGCCCAACCCAAAGTTCCATAGGTTTGTGTACAGTCCAGATTATTATTTTTTCCATAGGTGTAATGAGGCCCTTGGAAACATACTTCCTACAGGACAGAAGGCCGTATCTTTTTTACAGGAACTCAGTGTTGTTCAATGGAATATAGGAGAGGCAGAATTTTAAAGCTCCTAGACTGTACTTCTGGAGATTAGTGACTGCATCAGAAAGACTGGCTGGCATGCACAGAGCTTAATTTCAGTATCTAAAATAAAACCAATGAGAAATGAAAGGAAATCTTCAAACATTAAAAGCCTCATGTGTTTCCACTTAAGATGACATTTCTTCTCTCTTAAAACTCTCCCGTCCAAATACAGTCACCAATCCATTCATAGTGCAGCCACCAAAATATATTTTTGTCATCTTCAGATAGAGATGTACTCACCGGAGCACTTACTATAGCCCTTCATTGGCAGACATTCTTCATCTGCAGTCAGCTTTCTATGCTGAGAACCACCACTGCTTGGTACAATCAAACTTTCCTCAATGGAAAGCTGCCACAAAAAACACCCCAGTTTTGTAGCCTTCATTATTAATCAGCTCTCAAAAGCCCTTGAAATAAGGTGAATGTAGAAAATATTGCTTTACTATTTCGGTAGATATTTTAAGCCCTTTGATTATGTACATTAAGAGCTACGATCTGTGTAAATAACCTTCCTGTGTTTCAACTTCCCTCTCCCATTGGAGTCTTTTGTGTGATAAATAGCAAGGCTACTGCTCAGCATGTACCAGCACCTGGGAATAATCATGCAAAAATAACAGTGAGAAACGGCAGAGTGTCTGTTCTTGACATTAACTTTCCTCAGGTTGACAGACTGCCACCACCAGATGTTAAACTTATGTGCCTTTTTTCCACTGAAGATGGCGGCCTTCCTGCCTCTTTCTTTTTAACTCTAATAGATTACATCAGTGCCCTTTTGAGCATTCATAAAAAAACACTTATGACACCACACTGATCACTGAGAACTATCGATTTAATATTATCAAGCAACCTTTTAAAATAATTTTAAAATATTGGGAATTGGAGCACTATTGAAGCTCCACACAACTTCTGTTATGAGTGAGGAAATGTTTCCTTTAGGCACAAATTCGGAAGGACAGTAAAATCTTTCTATCAATTATTTTTTTTATATTAATTCCACAGAGCAATCTTGCCTTTTATTGTATTATTCACCTTGCAGCTTTCCCCCCTCCCCTCCTAGTTCCTTATGGCTGTACTGCATTTTTAACAATAAAATCTAAATATTTATAAGTAAGTAGAGAGAAACTAGAACTGAATAAAACTACATGTATTTAGAACAATAGCTAAAGGGGTACACTATCAAGTATGCACTTTCCCCCCATTCAGTTGTTTGTAATACTTTGGAAATGGGAAAACAAAGTCTGCCATGTTGTCTTTGTCCATTTAAAATATGTCATTTTAAACCTTTAGTGTTTCTTCTCTTTTTGTGATGAGTACATCCTATGGAAGAATGATGTCATCTATGACACAGGAATTTTCCCAGCTGCAAACCATCAGCCGGCAATTCATTTAGCATTTTTCAATTTTAGAAAGGCACAGGGCTCAAATTCTCCCCAGCAGTTGAGCTGCACTCTGCACAGGAGGGACATCAAGAGAGGCTTGTGTGTGTGCCAGTTATGACTTCCTGATTCTGTGCCAGAGTGAAGTAGAGCATCATAAGAGCACCTCTCATTTATGTCAATGGCACATGATCCCTAAGGCATCTTTTATACCATGAGTGGAGAGTCACTATGCAGAACTACACTCAGATGGCAAGGATGGCTATGGCAGGAGCCAGTTCCATGGACTCTATCTCAGTTAGTAGTTCCCTTCCACCAGGGAATTATCTGCTGACAAGCTACTGTCAGGATCCATGTATCACAGAATCAGTGTCTTTTGAATGCTGCTCATACATAGGTGTTCTTTTATTTCGTAGTTAGTTCAGGGAAATCTTCAATGATCAGCTGTTGGGGAATCAGCTGGTAGTTGTGAGCTGCCTCTTCAGCCCATGCTGCAAAGCTTTCTTGCTTTTATTATTGCCTATCACTGCAACTTTTAGGGTGACCAGACAGCAAGTGTGAAAAATCGGGACAGGGTGGAGGCAATAGGAGCCTATATAAGAAAAAGACCCCAAAATTGGGACTATCCCTATAAAATCGGGACATCTGGTCACCCTGCCAACTTTGAAACTTTGAACTTTGGCAGAAAGATAAGTGTAAGATTGCTAGGTTCTCATTCTGTACTGTATCACATCTTTTTTATGCCATAATAATTCCACTGAAGTCAGTAGACTCATCCTGGTGTAAACATGGTGTGATGAAATGGAGAATCAGGCCTTCAGTTTCACAAATTGCTGTAACATTTGCATTCGATTTTTCTTTTCTCCATGTGTAGTGTTTTCTTGTATGAAACAAAATTAATTTTTCAAGTGTTACTGCAAGAAACTAAATAGGGTATAATTTTTTTTAATAGTGTGTGCAAATTGCTTTTGTGCGTGTAGGTCAGTCCATTACTAGGATGACTAGATATCCCAATTTTATAGGGACAGTCTCGATATTTGGTTTTTTTGTTTTTGTTTTTTTATGTTGGCTCCTATTATACTCCGTCCCGATTTTTCACACTTGCTGTCTGGTCATGCTAGACCATTACATATCCTGCTTGCACATGCAAATGCATTTTACATATACATAACTAACACACGTTGAGAAATGCAATTACATGCAAAAAATTTATACATGCAGAATTGTGAGTAAAAATGTAGACTAGGCTTTTTGGAAGTTTGGTCCACTATGTTTTTAGCTCAGAAATGTTATTGGTCTTAATGTGATAAGTATGTTGGACAATTTCAATTACATCACTTACCCCCGTGTAACTTAGATGACAATCCAGTCAGTTATCTTTATATTTCATCTCGTTCGTGTCCTTACAATCACAATTTCCTTCCTATTTGTTTATGAACAATTAAGACAAAGAATAAATTATTTTTAGGGAAATAGTTTCAGTCCTTACTGTATTCAGAGTTGTGTGCATAGCTAGAGAGTATCAATTTTCAATTGTATGAATGATGCTTAAAAGAGAAATTGGCTGGTTTTGTTGTTAGAGTGGAACGGATTACAATTTTTAAAAGTTTTTCGTCATTTCATATTTTCATTAGATTTTTCTCATAATGAAAATTCTGGGATATAAAAATATAGATATTAGCATGTGCTCTCCAATCTCCCTCCTTGTCTGGATATTTGTCAACTTGGCTTTAAAAGAGTAACCATTAATGTGAACTTAGATCTGCTTTAAGCTGCATTTACATGAACCATAAATCAAAACATATAGGGATGTGACTTCTAAATACCTTCTCTCTTGGGCATTATTATCAGGGATGCAGCACAGTAAAGGAACATAGAGTTAAAGACAGGTTTGAAAACAGAAAACTTTTAACATTCAGATGGGTGAAGTGTTTCTTGGGTGAGTCTTGGCTTAGGTGGACCAAATGAACATTAGTTTATCCTTTTAATGTACAATTGTATAGAGGATTGTTTAACTGACATAAACAAAAAGCTGACAGGATGCCTGGTTCAGCTGTTTCACTGGGAGCTCATTTCCTCATTTTTATTTCCGTTTTTATGCGAAGAAGAGAACATAATGTCCATAGTAAAGTACTGAGCTTCTGAAATGCTTAAGGGTGAATATATGGCTGAGCATGCAGAATGGAAAATTAAAACAAATTCCCATAACATGACTAAGGACTTTGCTAGGTTAGACCAAAATGCTCCGCACCTTGCAGGATCAAGCCCCAATGCAGAAAAATCTCCTAGTGCACAGGTATAATTAACATACTGCAAAAATGTGGTGGTGTTTTTAAATCAGCATATAGCATAACTGTCTAATTAATTTTGTTATTCTAAATTGTATATGTTGATAAGCCTTATAAATATGCTGGATAGTTGTGATTGTTAAAGAAGTCATAATCTCTGACTTTGTAAGGGTGGAGATAGTAGATAGAATTGTTTCCGAGTGTTATCAGCTGGATGAGCCTAATAATGTGTGTTAAAAGCTTGAATGACTAGAGATCATGTTTCATGGCATAGGGGTATTTGAGTTGTACCATGTACATCACTTTTGTATGGTGTACAGAAAAACATGGCATTTCTAGGTCTTTGTACTGTCTTCATAAATGTTTTTATTAAGGAAGAAAAATGCTGTTCCCATTTTGCAAAACTAATTTCCATCCACAAATCAGTCTTTTGCCAGAGGCAAGAAAAACAGTGGCTTTAGTTCTGTTATTTCTTGGTAGTAGTCTAAGGCCACAGGGAATATTATTTTAGAATTTTAGTGTTTTGTTTAGCAAGGCAGATTTTCTATAATTTTTTTTAATGTGTAGGATGTGGGATCCATGTAAAAAATAAATGGAGAGTGCAAGACTGAAATGACACTATGATATACTAACTACCTATGTACTCTAAAGTTGATACAATTCTAAGCAAACTGATTTAAAAAAAATATTTCAGCACCATTATAGTAAGTTTGTCTGTTGTTTTCAGGTTGACCCCCTGTTTACAGTGCCTGCACCTCCACCTCCGATTTCCAGCAGTATCACGCCTCAGATTCTGCCTTCCTACTTTTCCTCATCTTCATCCAATATTGCTGCACCAGTTGAACAGCTTTTGGTACGGACTCGTTCAGTGGGTGTAAATACTTGTGAGGTTGGAGTAGTAACAGAACCCGAATGCCTTGGACCCTGTGAGCCTGGGACCAGTGTGAACTTGGAAGGGATTGTGTGGCATGAAACTGAAGAAGGTAAATTATGTTTGTTTGTTTTTGTTTTTTTCCATTAGGCTTGTATATTATATAGATTTATATATATTGATAGATATAGATAGATTATATATATTGGGGTATATAGTGGTACCTTTCTGAGGTGATTCAAGACTATTTAACTCCCATCATCTTCAGTGTCTGTCACAGTTTTATAAATAAGTTGGTGAGCCTGTTCATTTCCTTAAAAACATTATTGTTAAAGTGTTGTGTTAACTGACTGTGTACAAAATTGAATGGTCATTTAATGATGTAGTTAATCATTTCCTATCATGGTATTCAGTAAAACACAATATTAAGAAATCATTAGCAAAATAGAGTTTTATGATATCTTTCTTAAGGGGTATGTATATAATGAGTGAACTTTTATGAGTGGTACAGGTGAAAACTGTAAAACGGAGCAGTTCTGTCGCCCAGGCACCTTGATTAATACTGCATGTTTATATAATAAACGCTATTCCAAAGACCTGTATTAAACTTATTCCTATGTTATGTTATGAATTATTTTCATTTTGCTTTTTTGAAACATGTTTTAAGAAGAAAACATTTTTGTTTTAAACAGAATGTTCTATTGGTTGCAGAAGTGCTAGCTAAAGCAGTCTGCTTTCTCCAATATCCTTAGATGGCACTTGACCCATATAGGAGTGCTGTATAGCTTTGGGGAATATGAGATGCTGATTGGCAGGTGATTTAGAATAAAGTAAATAGAGAGAGGATTATGTTGTGATATATACAGATTTTTCCATTTTGATTTCTTAAAGCTCACTATTAAAATTTGAGCTTCCTGTTACAGAAATATTGTACATGTACTTCAAACCATTGCAAGTTTTGATGTAACAGTAACTATAATAATAAGGTATTTCCCAAATGATGGCTAAAAGCTACTAAAACAGGGATCAGAAACCTTGGGACGGTAAGCACCCTTAGTGGGCTGGTTTCTTTACTTTCCAGTTCGCCGATCGCGGCTCCCACTGGCCTCGGTTTGCCCTCCCAGTCCAAGGGGGGCTGCAAGAAGTGACATAATACTGGCTGCCGCTTCCCGCAGCCCCCATTGGACCAGGACTGCGGGGCCCGCTAAGGGTGCTTACCCTGCAGTGCCCCCTGCCAAGGTTGCTGATCCCTGTACTAAAATATCCTATTGTGAGTATTGTCTTCTGTTTGTTTAGAGGTGTATTCAGTTTGTACTGGTTTAACTTCCTCTGCAATGAAAACCAGATTATTTATAAAAGTACATAATGAAAGAATACAACAGTGCATCAGTTGATAATATATCCTGACATCCTTGAGATATATGCACAATGACATTTGGTCCTTTGCAATGATATATAAGGCCTCACCAAAGTGCTCTACAGTGTCCTCTGAAAAATCAATAGAGAGAGTCAGATTTACCTGCTTTTATATGCTCTCATTCATCTATCTTTCTTTCTCTGTATGTCTACAACAGATTCATAAAGCAGATTGATCCTTTTAGATTGTTTGTAAAGCACAGTATAAATTGTGTTTTAGAATATTCCACCAGAGATGGCTGTCCTTAGAAGCTCCAATCTTTCCTTTTACTGGTCTATATTAACCAGTGTTGAAATGTGTGGGTGTTAACTGTGGTGACATGAAAGAGCAGTAGCTCTTAATAGTGTTATTCTTGCTGAATAAACTAAACTTCTGACCCCCACTGACTTTAAGAAGCCTCCTTGTTAAAGGTCTGGGGCCAGAAATATGGTATTTTTATAAAGTTCTACCACACTTGCAAGGATGACATTCCATCTGCATTCTCTATGCTCTACCAGTTTAAAGCACTTGTTGTTTATTAAAAATTAATGCCCCAATATCATTAACCTCTCTCCATCCTTCATACAATACTCTCTTCTAAAACAATTGAGGAAACAATGAAATTGTGAAATAGTTTTGAATGCCTATGAATCTTAATATGGTTTTAAGGATATTATGTGGCTGGGTTGCAGCTGTAAATGACTGTGTGCAGTGCAGGGACTTACGGAATCAGGCTCTTACATGTAAACTCTTCATGGCAGAGGCTGTATCTTCATGTGTACGGATAAGTGCCTAACAGGTTGTGGATACTGCTAGAATAATGCAGAATAATAATTCTAGAATACTTTAGTTAGTCTTTAAGGTGCCACAGGACTCTTTGTCACTTCTGCTATTCCAGACTAACACGGCTACCTCTCTGATTCTAGAATAATGATAATACTGCCAACTCAACAATGGTGGTGTAGTTTGAGCCTAAATTGCATGAATATACAAATTATCTTCTTTCCCTCTATGAAAAAAAAAAGAAAAAAATCAGACCCTGCTTAATGGAATATATGATTGCTATATCTGCGTGTTTGGTTATTCTCTTACCCTTTCTAAAAGTGTATTATGAAAAATTGCCTACAGACGACTAACTTTCCTCTATGTTTTAGTTTTGACATTTGGAGCACAGGTGCACACATGTATTTAGCTGTTTCCAAATTCACTCAGATTTCACATTTTCACAGAAGGTCTGTATTATAGCTTGCATGAATCCATGTGTGCTGAAATTTGTCATAATCCTTTTGTGAATGCAGGGTACACATGGGCCTTTTATTTAATTTTTAATGTTGGGTTTATTATCAGGTATCCATTTTATCTAGTTATGTTTTTGACTTTTAATTAGGTCAAAGCATGACCTTTTGCACTATTGCTTAAAATCTAGAGGAACTCCATTCAAGTCAATGAAGATATTCTGAATTTTCACCAATGTAACTGAGATCAGAATCTGGTCCGTTGTTTATAATGCACAGTTGAAATTTGGTTTCTTTTGTCACCCTTCTGTTTTTCATCTTTCTTTCCCCTTCGCTTAAAAGCCCATTATAAAAAATAAAAACCTACACTGTGGCTTTTTCAAGACACAGTCAAAAGAGTTGTAACAGACTAAAGTGTGAGAACTTGGACAAAGGTCAGAAATTGAATAATTTGAATAACTTTGGATGTGATCTAGTCATTTGGTAAATGGTCGGTTGTGTAATGATCAGCATGTGCTTGTAGGATGTCTGCACATACTACATCCTTCTTCATGTGGAAACTATGAACCAAATGTGCCTGCTGAGGAGCTTTCAAACCCTAGCTGTGGGAATGCAAATACAAAGAGGATGTGGCGGTTACTGCCATAATGAGAACAGTTACAGTGGGTAAAGGAGATGAGTTGATATTTTATTTGGAGTTCTTTGCTAAATCTAATACATCTTTTTCTAGACAAGGAGAAGTATACTTGGGAATTCATGTTTTGAAGATTGCTAATATTTGAAATAACTGGTTCCCTTTTAGGATCATTACACAAAATGTCACATTCTGCATGTTCCACTGCATTTGTTCTCTTTGTCTAGGTCATAAGAAGGCTGTGGGTTTATTAGTCTTGTTTTTAGTGTAGCCATTCCAAAGCGAAAAAAACACATCAGATTTCAAGCAATATTGTGGCTGATACAAGAGAGAGTCATTGTTATCCTATTTTTCATTTATCCCAGGCCAATCAATCTAGTCAGTTTGATCAGAAGATTTCATACAGAAGACCATTTTTGCCTCTGAATTTTTCAGTTTTAGGATGTGGGAAGCAGACAATTGAAATCCGTCACTTTTTATGATGAGGCTTTGTAATTAAATGTGGCTGTGATTTCACCAATATAATTTTTACCAAATGATGGTTATGTGAGTATTTCTTAAATGGTCTATGGGTGTTCAGTTTGCACACATATGTACTGTAGGCATTTACTGTTCCCATCTGCATAATCTCATTGTTTGACTGGGACTTGGAATGTTTTCAATGTGTTTTTAATTGTCGTGGAGGACAAAGGAAAGAGGAGGAGCTGGCGGGGCTACTTTCTAATAGTGGTATGAGGAATTATTTATAGGCAAGTCAACCTGAAACTTGGCAGATGATGTGGATATTTGATACTATAATACTATACAATTTTAGGAACATTAAGAATCACTGATAAACATCAGTGTGGTTTTGTTTTGTTTGTATCTAACACTGGATTTTTTTCTTGGAAACAACTGTTATGAGTGTATATTTTTAAATTTAGGAATAAGGTTAACGGTGAATGCTTTAATTAACTTTTGTTAAAATGGTTCTAAAGAGTGCAAAAAAGGCAGTGGGCTGCTTGGTTCATACTGCTTGGAGGAAATAAAAAATCACCTAGAAAAAGGGGGAACCACTTACAAACTTTCTAAACTGTTTAGAGGTTGTTTTTATTATTTTGTTTCTCACAGTCAGTTGCCCTGGGTTATGTCCTGCTTTTGGTCCTGCATCTAGTAGTGGAGACAGCCCTTAGCTGTGAGAAGTACTTAAACTGATGATTACTTGTTTGCCTGAAAATGGATCAGGAAACAGCCATCAGTCACCTTGCTGCCTTTGTGTGCAGAACAAGCTGTCGACATGTGGTGTTCAAGTTCTCACATTGCTGGATTGACAGTCTTCCTCTTTGTGGAGTTTGGGTACAATTTGTTTTTGTCATAGGATAATAAAGAATGGAGAAATGTATTTTTGAAGAGTTCTGTTGTCAGCATTGGCATGTTCTTTTTATAATTAAGACGTTCTCAAATTTAAACCCTAGGGATTGGAGGTTTGTTTTCATTTCATTATATTGATTCTTATTAGAGATGAAATGGGGTCTGCAAACAGGGAATTGGGCTAAATATTTCTCGGTATTTATTCTGCAACCAGTTCTGCCATAACTTTGCAGAAGAGCACACAAGGAAACAAAACAAAACACCTTCATTCACATACAGGCATTCCCAAATCTATTATGGAAGGCTTTTCCAACTTCCCCATCCAATTCTTTTGGTTCTGAAAATATAGTTACTATATAGAACTGAGATTCAGAATTCCCTTCCCACATGGCTTTGGTTTTGCAAAGGTATTTAAAGGAACACAGTCAATTTGAAATCTCTTCAGTTGAAATATATATACTGTATAATGTAAAAGTTGTTTACTTGCCCCTAAACCCCTTAGCAATTTTTGTGGTTTAACAACCACATTTTCCTACTTCCAGAAATTGTTTTCTCTTCTTTTTTGTGTGCAAGACCCACATGTGAAAAACTCACAAATACAGAGGAAACTTTGATTACCATTGAACAGTGAAACTTGCTATACTGAAAGTATTGTCATACTCAATAATCAAATGCAAAAAATAAAGAAAAATAAGTTTTTGTTTCTCTGATCTCTTTGTTAGAGGAATCTTAGGCGTAAGAACAATAGACTAGAAGGGCAATTAAGTAAACAGTATTTCTTTAACTTCAGTCATTTCTCAGTGATGCACAATACCGAGTTACTGAATACCCCAGGCTTTCCTTGCTCTTCCTCATCAATACTTTGTTACTTATTCTTAATTTTTAGTATAAAATTATTAATTCAGTAGGAGATAGATGTGAAGTGTTTGTTTAAAGACAAAGCCTGGAAGATCTGTTAGAGAGGGATAATTTTGTTATTTATTATATGGATTATTGTAGTGCAGGGGTCTCCAAACTACGGCCCGTGGGCCAGATGCGGCCCGCGAGGCCCTCTCATCCGGCCCGCGGCAGGGGTCGGGAACCAGCCAAGGGGCCGGGACGCGCCGCGTGCTCCGCTGCCGCTGTCAGCCGCGGGGCCGGGACGCGCCGCGTGCTCCGCTGCCGCCGCCAGCCGCGGGGCCGGGACGCGCCGCGTGCTCCGCTGCCGCCGCCGGCCGGGACGCGCCGCATGCTCCGCTGCCGCCGCTGGCCAGGGACGGCTCAGAGCTGGGGCCGGGACGCGCCGCACCGCCACCCAGTTACAGGCGGCGAAACAAGGAGCCACCCACTGCCAGGCGGCGAAACGGTCTGTGGGGAGAGACCGGGTTGAGCCGGTCAGTTTGGGGGGGGGGGGGTTGGAGGAAAGGAGGTTTTGGGGGGAGAGACCTGGCTGGGTGGGTCAGTTGGGGGTTGGAGGAAAGGAGGTTTTGGGGGGAGAGACCAGGCTGGGTGGGTCAGTTGGGGGGGTTGGAGGAAAGGAGGTTTTGGGGGGAGAGACCTGGCTGGGTGGGTCAGTGGGGGTTGGAGGAAAGGAGGTTTTGGGGGGAGAGACCTGGGTGGGTCAGTTGGGGGGTTGATGTGTAGTGTTCATGTGTAGTGAACAGGTGTTCATGTGTAGTGTTCATGTGTAGTGAACAGGTGTTCATGTGTAGTGTTCAGGTGTAGTGAACAGGTGTTCATGTGTAGTGTTCATGTGTAGTGTTCATGTGTAGTGTTCATGTGTAGTGAATCAATGTGTTATTAAATAATAACTGAATAAAATAATATTAAATAAATAATTAAAAACAACATCCATGTTTTGATTCTTTTTTATTTGGACCTCGAGTGTGTTGTCGGCCCCCGAACTGCTATTTGATAGTTAATGCGGCCCTCGGGCTGAAAAGTTTGGAGACCCCTGTTGTAGTGCCTAAAACCCACAGTATTGGACCAGGATCCCATTGTGCTAGGTGCTGTACAAACACAGAACAAAAAGACAGTCCTTGTCCCTAAGAGCTTACAATCGAAATACAAGATGGACAGCAGATGGATACAGACAAATGGGGGTGTAGCAGGAAAGAATGAGAGAATATTGCCTAAGCAGAGAAAGCGTACACAAGGTAGAGGAATCCTCATAACACACAAAGCAGAGTAAACAATGTGTTGGGTTTTACCATCATGTTAGATAAGTGCTTCAAGGAGGTGATGGTCAGATGGTTATAGTTTGCCAGCTTCAGTCAAAGAACATGCACCAAATCCTGCTCAGTTCACTCATGTGAGTTGTCCTATCGACTATAGTAAGTAGGGTTTGATCCACAAAAGATGTTTTAGTCACACAAAATTTCAAATCTAAATATGGAAGAGCTTTATCTGTCATGTCTTTGCAACCTGTAACAGTATCTGACCAGCAAGCAAATGTACCTAGAGAGAGACAGAGATTATTCTGCAGACTCTTTTCTTGCTGTGTATTGTTGGTGTTTGAAATTACTATACTTGTAAATAAAATATCAGTCCTAGAAATGACTTGAATTGACACCCAGTGAGTGTCATATAGAAACATATACAAAGGTATAGATAATGTATCCTCACAATGGGAGAGAAAAAGAGTTGTATAATCACCTATATTAAGGTCTCAATGAAACTATATCATGCAAAAGGAGGCTGGGAAATTATGTGCATGGACAGAAATAGTGTGTCTGGGGAAAGTCTGTTTAAGTGGCAACGGTGATCACAGGATAGTTATTGAGTCGAAGATATGGCATGGAAGAGATTAGGTAACACATTGAAGTGGGAGGGCACTATTCTGCTTCATTGACAAATATCACGTACGTTTCTCTAATCAAAGTCTATGTGTTTAGGAAAGGATATAGATTCTCATGATCAAGGCATAAGTCAGCCTCTAACCACTAAGGGTTAGGAAGAAACTTTCTCTGTTTAAAAGATGATTCGATAACAAGAATTTCCATCAGGGTTTTTTGTACCTTACTCTGAAGCATTTGGTGATAGGCACTGTTTGGCACAGGATATTGGGCTAGATGGACCAGTGGTGTGATCTAATCTGGCCAGTAATTATGCTCCCGTATATTTCATGGATATAAAAAAATCTGTCTAAAACCCAAGTTGTCTTATTGCTACATCTTAAGCTGAAAGGTAATTATTTCACCAACAGTTAAGACAAAACCTTTCATGCTTTCTTCTTGTGCTATAAAAAACCCCAATCCCTCCTCAGTCACACACATCCCCCAAAAGCCAACTCCCACAGGTGCAGTGGCTTTCTTTTTTTGACTAGTCACCTTTAAAGGAAAAGTATATAAGAAATGTGTGTGGCAACATTATTGCTAAATACATTAAACTCAACTTCAAAATATTGCTTCTCATTAGCATTCTCATTCTCTTTCAGCCAATTTGTATTAGAGAAAGAAATCCATATGACATTGTTTAATATGCAGGTTGTGTATCCATACTGATTCATATTCATATGATTCGTATTGACTGACGCAGATGTAACGCTAAGCAGAGCATAGCCACCGTTTTTACTGATGGTATTTGAAATAGCTGACCAAGAATATCTAAGGTGTCTTATTTAGCAAGGGCAGGAAAGGCCAGCTTCTTTAAAGGGAACCAGCAAATGCCACTTTTCACAGCTCAGTGAAAAGATTAAGTGCAGCAAAATAGGTATAACCCAAGGCACAGAATGTGAAAAGCTAGCAAATTGCAGGCAATACTTACAGTCTTGCAAGACTGCTGCAGTGCCAGACTCCGTGCTCTGCTCATACATACACAGAAAATTATTCCTTGTTCAAACAAACAAACGGGTGGGAAGGGTGCATAGAAAGAGGAAGGAGGATGATTGAGATTGGAACATTTTGCTTGGAGCTATTTGAGCATGAAACTGAGCCTGCTCCACCAATGAGGTTATGAACACAGCAGTTCCTTTAAGACCAAGAAGCCAGACAGTATTCTAAAGCAAAATCATACAACAGCAGTTTTTTTTATGACTGACACCATTTCATTATAAAGTACTCACTGCATGTTCTACTCATGTTTATAGCAGGCCATTAGGGTGAAGTGACTGCAAAGCAGGAATATATTTTTAACAGTGCTTGGCTATTTTTTAAACTAATGAGTACCATCAAAGTGAGGAATGAAAACATAGCAGAAAGAGCATATGCACCTAGCTTATTTCAACGACTTTAAAAAGTACTAACACCACTACTTTATAGTATTTTTTGCAAATGTTTCAACTATCTTGGCTCTCTTTAGGAATGTCTTCTGAAATGCATGTTATGCTGTTGGTGTTGGGTTACAGTACACAATGCATGAAGGAGAAACAAATTTGGTTCCCCTAGTTGTTGGAGGTATACGTCTACACTAATATGAATTAATGTGGCTCTCAAACCTTTTTTTTTTCACAGACCACTTGAAAATTGCTGAGGGTCTGGGCGGACCACTTAATGATCTTTCCAAATGTTGTTTGCACCATTAGCTAACTATTGTAATGCACTTTGCATAAAGGCACTATATAAAAAAAAACCTTAAAGTTTTTTTGTTCAACAAATGAAAGCACACAACTCATATTTTAATATCAGTAGTTTTACCTTTCTAATGCGATGGATGTGCCCTGTCTCTCCTGCCGCAGCAGCCCCCTGAGCTGGGGCTGGGAAGGAGGAGGGGTCTCTGCCTGGCACACACAGCCCTGGAGCTGGGGAAAATCACCTCTTTCTCTGGCCACCGCAGCCCTGCACGTCCCAAATTTTCCCCATCCACCTTTCTTACCCCACTGCCCGCTCCCACCAATTCCCTATTTCCCCCAAGGCTACTACCTCACCTTATATGTGCGTCTTCTCCAGGGTCCAGGCACCTAATTAGTGAAGTCCCGCCTGCGCAGCTTCACTGATTAGGTGGCTGTCCCTTCATTCTCTCGTGTGGCCGCCCAGGTGCGCATCTTAGAGCAGCAGTTCTCAAACTTATTGAGACCGCGACCCCTTTTCCTGCGCATTCGGCGCGCCGCGCCCCCTCTGGTCCGGCTGTGGCGTGACCCCTCCCCCCCCTCCGGGTCCCCGCCGCGGGCGGGCGGCCAGCAGCGGCGCAACCCCCTCCCCCCCGGCCTCCACCGCAGGCGGGTGGCCAGCTGCACCCCGACCCCCGTCGCGAGTTGCGGTTGCAGGAGCTCGTGACCCCCCGGGGAGCGCTCCGCGACCCCCAGTTTGAGAAACCCTGTCTTAGAGGGAACTATCCGCAGAACCACCTGAATGGAACTCGCAGACCATAGGTGGTCCATGGACCACAGTTTGAGAACCTCTGCACTAGAGAATAAGAACCTTTCCTTTTGTTTCTCCCCTCCCCGCTCTTTTTTTGCTACATAGCCAAAACCGCTGTCAGGATAGAGACCACTTTGCATGCAGTGAGGTGAACAGAGTTTGTCCCCTAATATTTTAGAATTAGCAACAACTAGCACTGAATTTTATTTTTAAGCTTTAGGGCATATTAATAATTAATCTGGTAGTAACTGCTACTTGGCAGGAACTGCTGCTGCTGACAAAAGAAAATCCAAAAACCACGAGGGAAAGAATTTTAAAATAATGATGAATCTTTGGCCTTCAGATTATGTTTTTGTTCTGAAAGAGGGAGTGTGAAAAGGGGGAAGAATGGGGTGGAAAGAGAGAGAATATCAACTGAAGAAAATGTCAAGGGAAAATTACTTTGATTTGCACTGAAAAACAAGGTCTAGTTTTATTAGTCGGTCATAGAGTTTAAGGCTAGAAGAGACCATTAGATCATCCAGCCTCACCTCCTGTATATCACAGGACACCATCACCACCCTGCACCTCCACATTAAACCCAACAACTGAAATGAGACCAAAATATTACAGCCCAAAGGGAGACTACAGCATTAAGTGACATAGGCAGAGAAGTGGAATGGAACCCCCCCCCCCCCCCCCCTTAGGTGCATCAGTGCCCGAGGTCCCTGGAATAGCAGAGGAATGACTGAATGAGAGAGACCCAGATAATCCTGGCAAGTGACCTACACCCATGAGCTACAGAGGAAAGCAAAAAACTCCCAAGGTCACTGCCAATCTGACCTAGGGGAAAAATCCTTTCTCATTCCACCTAATTAGATCCTGTGCATGTGAGTGGAAACCAGCCAGCCAAGCACCTGAGAGAGAGAATACTCAGTGCCACCTCAAAGGTTGACCCACCCCACCCATGTTTCATCTTCAGCTGTGGCCATCCATGATTCTTTGGAAGGAGATAAAAATAACTTTTCCCTGATTACATGAGAGGTAGGAGGTAGAATCCCTTCCCAATCCCTGAAACCCAGAAGAATGAGCTTAAGAACAAAAGACATACTGGAAGTGAGCCCCAGGGCTGTTGATACCTGCCCCCTACCATCACAAGCAACCCATCCTACAATTTTACTCATAACGTTAATGTTGCAGTGGAAACTTCAGTCAAGGTTCATCAAGTCTGTTGTCCAAAACTCCTCTAGATTTGTGAAAAAGCAACAACATAATATCTGTTTACATCACAGTTCTTTCCAGTATGACTTAAAATTCTTTGTAATCCTTTGTTCTAAAAAAGCAATAACCAGCTTTGAAGGTTTTTTATTTACTTCAAAACTCAGTGTTTGTTTGCATTTTCTTTTAACTTCTGTGAGTTATGAGGAAGTTGTCCTCGTGTTTCCATTTTTTAATAAAGGGAAAAAAAGTATTTTTAAAACCTTTTTTTCCCCATTGAGTTTGTAGTTGACATTCTTTTTAATGTGTGTTAGTTATTTGCTAAATAGTCGCTTTTCAGGGAAGGTCAGAGAGAGATAATGACAGGACACATTGCATTATATTTTTCTGCATTTAAGTGGTTTGACTAATTCCAAAGCAGCTGTAGGATGTATTTTATTTGTTTTCATTTCACCAGAAGTAGGTCATGCTGTACAAAAAAGGGAGACTTTATCAGTAGCATGAAGATCTCCATTCATAAAACTGAGCTGAAGCTAATTGTCATATCTTGTGCTTAATATTGAAACAATGATTGCAAGCAGAGACGACTTCAGAAAAATCTTCAATTAATCTGGTGCTTAAAAATTCACTTGAAAATTTCTGCCCTTAGATAGGACGTGTTTTATTGGGGTTTACTGCTTGCTTTCGCTTACTGAGATTGACTTTACACCAGACTTGTTCATATGCTTTTGTATAATGGGAGCTTCCATTCTCGTAGAGCTAGTCTTTTCAATGCATCTGTGCAACCTCCATTTGGAGGACCTAGAAATATAAAGGAGAACTCAGATTTAATTAAGACAGCGCGTTTTCCAAACTCTTTTTCGTTGGGAGGTTTGAAAGGTTGTTAGTTCACAAATTATTTTCCAGGACTGGTCTCTGGAGTCTAGAAGAATCATGCCTCTGGACCTTTGCATTTTTTTAATGAGAACTCCAGATCAATTCACATATGCAGGGAGCATTTGTGCCCAAGCTACTGCTGGTGGTATTGGAGCCTCTACAACCTTCCTCTGCCTGTATATGTGCGTAAGAAAGAGCAAGTCAATAGAGTAAGAGCACCATGGGTAGTGTGCTAAAATTTTTGATGCTGAGAACAAAAGACTTATCACATAGGTCAGTATGTCCAAACTTGAGTCCTTGATGTTAGGCATCTAAATATTGAGATGTTGAGAACCCGAAGCTTCCATTGAGTTCAGTGAGTGGTATATGTGCTCACCACCTTTAAAATGCAGGCCACTTTTATCTAGGTGCTAAAATATACAACTGCATACTTAACTGTGTACATCCAAGCTTGAAAATATTTGCTTAAACCTCTTTGCCTGTTTCTTTAAGGTATAAAGGGCATACACCCAGCGTCCCAGGAGTGTTGTGACTATTAAGAGTGTAATGTTTGTAAGCACATCAAAATGCCTCACAGCTTCTGAAATTTAGCTTATTTGGGTAACTGTCCCTTGCTAAACTTGCTGAAAGTTGACAGCTATTCAACTGGGCTTCACTTCTTTTGTAGCAAGAAGCTAGTTAAAATGGGAGATAAACATCATGGTTTTTAAATACGTTTCTTCACCAGTTTCTTTGTAACCACCCTGGCTAGCCAAGATTTGTAAGAAACCATATTAACTGGAACAAAGTTTAAACACTGCTCCTTAATCTGTTCCAGCGTGAAAAGAGCATCCGATAGTAAAACAGTTCTCCCCACAAATGCCACCCCCACAAAGCATCTCCATACTGCTTTTCCCAATCCAGTATGAGCCTTCAATATTGCACAGGTCACTTTCCAACAAGCTAGTCCATTTGCAAATTTCCTATGGACACCTCACATCTCACTTGGCAGAAGGATCTGAAAGGCCTCTTATTCCTGATCTGAGCACTGATGGAATAATTCCACATAGCATCACGTGCTGCTCCTGTTGATATCTTTAACTTTTTCTTTCCCCAGCACAGGAAGGGTCTGAAGGGCCTCCACCCTCTGTTTTGTTAAACCGAGATAGTTTCAAAACTGCTGACTAAAGAAGCCGTGGGCTTGGGCATGAAGTCTAAGCCATGTTTTGAATGACTATACTATCTTCCTGCTAATTTTTCTCTATTAACAACAGAAATGAGTTGGTAAAACATTTCAGTCGTTTATATCCTAGTTTCAGCCTGGAGGTTTTCCCACAAGAATAGGTAGTCTCTTCTTGAGATCGAGATTAAAGTAAAAGGTGACAAATGATTACTCTGAGAGGTTTGGATTTTTCCACTGATGGTGTATTTTTATGAAACAGGAAACTAAGTTAACCCATTTCTTCATTCTTATCTTAATTCTGCCAGACTAAGTGTCTTTATTAGATTAGTAGAAACGAAGTGGGGGGGCTTTTTTAGAGGAGATAGGAATTCCCAGTCTGGTGTTGCTCCAGGGGTGAAGGTGGTGATTGAGTTACAAACTGTTCTGTTTCTGTTGGTCTAGACAAGAAATGACAGGAAATAAGCTAGAGAAAATGTTTTTGTATCCCTAAAGCGTTATCTGAGAGGCGCACGGTTAGTTGTGAAAAGCAGCCTCCATTTGGACAGACAGCTTGATGCAGGCAAAACTGCTAATTTGTTTTCGGCTTCAAGGAGATTTAGAGTCTTTGCATCCTTGGCAGTAGCACACAGTGTAATTGTTTCTCCACTCCTTAATCGTCAGTCTAGTTGCATTGGATTAATGTATCTAGGAAAGGCTGGAATGTTTACTGAATTTGCTGTACCAGAGTCCTCATTCTGAAGGACATGGAGAAGTTGTATAGAGACTATTCTGACTTGATGGTATATTATGAAAACATATTTAGCTTATGTCTAATAAACAAAACCTCACACAGAAACGGGGTGGGGAAATTCAGTTGCTGGGTATGGAGAGGTGTCAGAACTATCACCTTGTGCTGGTGACATTATTTATGCCTTGCATATTTCACATAGATACAAAGGTACAAATAATACCTTCACTTTAGCCTACAGTGCATTTTCTCTCCCCCATTTCCAGAAACTAATTTTATAACCTATAATTCAAACAGTTTTCAGAACTCAGCTGTATCTCTTGAGGTTTGTTCATACTCCATTATTCACAATTTGGCATTGTTTGTAGGTAGCAAGTGTTTACATTTTTACAATTTGTGCTGTTGCATACCATTGGTCATAATCCTAGATATGCTTGCCAAAAATAGTCTTTAGAAAAGGGAGATAGAATATCATTGAGCAATTAATTTGTTTAGTCAATCCAATAGTAAAGCTTGGGTCAGACTAGAAGGGTTGCTGGGATACATTCTTGGCTATGAATGAATGCAATAATAATTCCTGCTTTGAACCTTAAAATATACAATCGGCACAATAACTCTTTAGTTGAACTTTACAAGCAGAAGGGGCTGATTTATGGGCAGCTGTTGAAAATGCTTCTAGGCAAATTATTTTTTAATCTATGAATTAAGAACCTGTAGTAAATTAATTACTGTATATTGGTGCAGTGCTAAATTGCCTACAGCTATGCATGACTTTATTTTTAATCTATAAATTAAAAACTTGTAGTAAATTAAATAATATATATTGGTGCAGTAATTTACTATGAATTGATAACAAGTTTCAGTTTGCTAGCAGAGGGATCAAGAAAAAAACTGCCTCTGCCTTTTTATGGTGGAGGAAGGGAACACTTTTTCTTGCTATTCATTGTTGAGGTGGTTTTTCTAAATTTTTCAGTGCTAGAAGGTTTATTGATCATCATAAGGCATCCTGTTTTATTAAAGTTGTATCATGGAATCTGTATTCTAAGGAGTCCTTCTGAGAATTAGTTGGAGAAAAAGCAATTTGCTTGTATTTTACAATAGTTAACAGGCCAAGCAGATGGGAAAGCAGACCTGAAATAGTTTGATTGGCTGCCTGCCACCATTCTATGACTTTTGATTTGTATGGATATGTAACAGTTTTATGTTTCTCTTTTTGGAAGCGCATGTCTGTAAATCTTGGGAAAATTAATCCTTGGTTTCCTGTGAAAATGTGCACTTGTAAAACAAAAGATGTAGCAATGTGCCATGCAGCCCTTGCATTGTGTCAATTACCAGGCCTGACATCAGAAAACTCCATAAGCTGTCACAGGCTAGAGTAGTTTTCAAAGGCATCAACTGTTCATATTCTTTTTTTCAGAAAATAAATACAAAAATGACAGTATTCAGAGCCACAGTGCATCACAGTTTTATTGTTTGATTCTCCTCCTCAATAGGGCTGGGATCATTGTTTCTGCCATAAACCTGTAATTCTATTTGACCATCCGTATTTTATTAATATGAAATAAAACAAAACGTTAAAAATTGGCACAAAAAAGCAAGGGTGACTCACTCATGACACTTTGGGGTGAGCAAGAGTACGTTAATGAACCTAACTTTATTCACCCCTAATATTTGCTAATTTCTCCTCCCAAAACCTGTTAAAAAATCAATAAACGTTTGATAACTAAGGGTATGGCTAGACTGAAGATTGTAGCGTGTTTATTTGTAGCGCTTCCCAATGTAGCGCTATTGGTATCGCGCTAGAGACTGTACAAATTGAAACCTTGTAGCACAAAATAATGGCTACATTTGTGGTGCTTCTGCCGGCAGTAGCAGTTGCGGGATAGGGCAGGTATCCCAGCATTCAGCTGGGTGCAACGTGTTTTGCAAAGGAGGGAGGTGAGGGTGAACTGGGAAGTTGTTCACAGGGAGATGAGATCTGTCTGTCAGTTACTTTTCATTAGCGAAAACTGACAGGCTGTCTATTTCAGACACACAGCTCCGTCTGCAAGCATTTTCACTGCTTATTTGCTGTGTTAATTGTTAGAGAGAAACTGCAAAGCTACTTCCGCCTTTATAAAAACAAAACCTCACGTCATTTGCCTTACATGGCAAGTTCATTGTCTTTAATGGCTTGCTGATGGCCCTCAATGGGTTGCTGATAGCTTGCCATGGCTTGGAGGCATGCAAGAGATCCGATGGGTGTTCACATTCCCACCCTTGCGCTACAACGTTAGCGTAAAAAGGCTTATCCCTCTCGAAAAGGTGGTTTAACACTTGCGCTGTAAAAGGGGAGTCATTGCGCTAAATCTCCCTTTGAAGTGTGTTCGGTAGGAAAATTATAGCGCTAAAGGAGGGTTTTGGCGGTGCAAAGCGCCAGTCTAACCATACCCTAAGGTATTGACGGTGAAATTGCCAAGATCCCTATGTTTCAGCACTAAAATATGCTAGGAATTCAGCATATGACAGACAGCTTGGATCATAGTTCCTTTCTGTAGCTTTTCCCCTGGAAATCTAAAGCACCCAGATTCTCACCGTTCAGCATTTGAATCTTTGAGATCAAAAGGCCCTTCCTTCAAAGAGTTTCATATTGTTATTTAAATGGTAATTGGTTCTATCCTCAGTTTGACTATGAGCATTTAAAGTTTAGCAGCTTTTGGACTTTCATTATTTCAGTTTTGTGTTTCTAATGGAGAGGGTGATTTGAGACTTTGCAAAGACTAATTGCAAATTTGGAGCCAGTTACTTGTGGTAGGAGTTAACAGGTTTTTGGTAAGGCACACAAGTTCTTCCAGAAACATGTGTTTTAAGTAAATGATTCTGCTTTTGTGATCATCTGTCTCTCCTTTACTATGAAGTTTCACATCTGGAGTAGTGTTCTCTCACACAACTGAATGTTTTCATATACTGTGGACTGTATGGTAAGCACAAACCACGGAAGTTGATCAATTCATTTGCCTTAAAACATTGTCTAATATAATAATCTCTGGAAAAGCAAAACGTGGACCACAGAACTTTGAATCTGGTTCAGATTGACAATGTTTAGATAATAATCATTTGTCAGTGTTTTCTACTGTAATCTCCAATACTTGTGTGTGTGTGTGTGGGGGGGAGATTGTAGTTCCATATTTTCAGAAGACAGATATAGCAGACTCATTATTTCTCCATCCAGTCTTCGCTGAATTGGGCTTCCTTCTCACTGTGCTGTCAGGATTTCAACTGCCTCCTTTGTGTGATGAAGAAACCAAGAGCTTTTACAGGGAATATTATTTGCCAGGAAAGGCTAAAATATTTTCATTAGCAAAAACAAGATTGACAAAATAAAAGTAGGCAAAATTGATCTTGAAGAGGAAGTAGAAAATTGGTCACGTTACTTGTGTCTAGAAATTCAGTACCCGTTTTATAAAAAAGTGATTTATATGGAAACAGATGCATGCATTTAGGATTAAAATGTCTGTCTTCATATTAAAAGATTAAATAATACGCTGAAGATTAGATCAGCTAGAAAAACAAATTTATGTTGTAAATTCCAGCAGATAAACTGAATGTGTGAAAGGATTTCAGATCCAAGAAGAGGTGATTTAGCATCCGTGTGTTGGGTGTCTCTTGGTAATCTTAGTTGCATCTTCCCATTCATGTGTTTATTCTATGGTGGGTTTAGACCACCCAGCAGATCTAACCTGCAGCATTTTTCTTCATTTCCCCCCTCAAATCTACAGTGCATGTGTACTCATGTTTTTGCTTTCCGTTCACGGAGGTATCCAGCTGGGAAAATATAGTGTGTACAATACTCTCTGCCTTCAACTGACATTTCTCATAAATTGCAACAGAACCACTGCTATCAGCAGCTTAATAGCAGGTAGAATACAGCTCTACATATCAAGTCTCAGCAGGATACAGAAACTATGGTTACCAAATTTCCAAAGAGAAAGCGGGTGTGGGAGGGAAGTTTCTATATAAGAATAACCAAAAAAAACATTGAAAACGGATTCATTGAAAGCTGCCTTTTAAAAAAAAAAGGCTTATAGGGGCTGACTCAGTGGCTGCAGCACTCTCCCTTTTTGCTGAATTGTTATTTTTGAAGACCTCACAAGAGGGTTTTGTGGTTAAGCAGTGCAGTAAAGCCAACAGTCTTTCCCCTTCAGTCCTTTAAAGGAAAAGCACTTTGATAAACTCAGTGAAAAAGGGTAATGGTTAAGTGCAGTTCTAATATGGGGTGATTATGGTGAAGATAGAAGTTGTACTCTGGCTCAGACAGATATGCACATCTGCAGAAAACATACCTTTGTGGAGAGGTGACTAATAAATCTCCCTGCCTCTAGTGGGGCTTAATTAGTTAATCATCATATTGCCCCATGATCTGTTTAAACCCTTGTTTTCTGTAATCAAACAAGAAGAAGGAAAGTACAGTGGTAGAAGAATGTCAGGAATTATCACAATATTTAAAGTGCATGTTAAAATGTGAAGTTGTAAATCTGTTTTTCATAGATTTCTTTTGCAAAGCATTCATTACCAAGTGACTGCAATAAAAACAATAGTTCATTTAGATCTAGATGAATTTTCTGAACTAAGAAGGCCCTGTGATAAACTGAAGTTGGTTTATTCCACTTTCCTTTGTCATACAAGGAATTGCTGTGAAGTTAGTACTAATCCTTAATTTTTTTTAGACCTAAAACTAGTCATATTTAAAACAACGTTGGTGGAGGGGAGGTTGCATGCAAGAATGACACTGTTGTGAATTAAATAGAATGGGAAAGATAGGGCTATAAAATTCTTAATAGATTAATGCGGACCACAAATTACAACACAGGATTTCTCATTCTTACAGTAGTCATACTGATAGAAGCTGATAAATGTAGAAATCTGTTTACTAGACTTTGGCCCCACACTATTTGCCATAGTGACTTCTTTCTGAGAGCCAGCTTTTTGTCCAGGGTGCTTATAAAAGAAATCTAGAAGGTGTAATGTTGAATGTGTGCTTTTCCATCACTTCCCTCTTTTTCTGTAAGCCCCAACAGAATCCAAATGGAATGATGTTTTATGTTGTTCAACTAGTCTGCAGTTGGCCTGACCTTCAGTAACCCTCTTAAAGGGTGTGACAAGTGTGGCTTATAATACTTAAAGGCTAAGTGTAAAGACTGCTAAAGGTCAGAGCATGAAAATTATACTAGATACCTATAATCAGAATAGTTACTCTGTTGGCCAGCGGCTGATAGGAAAAATAAGACCCCACTTTCTATGGGCACCACACTGAAGAATAACCCAGCAGTCCTTTCCTTGTGGCTGTTGGGAAGGAAGAGAGTGCTGGTATTTCTACTAGAATGCTGTGTCTAGCCCGTGCTTGGGCCTCCATCTTTCATGCCAGCATCAAGTTAGGTTTCATCAAGTATGGGTCCCATAAATTTCGAAGGGCACTTCCCCAATTATCCACCCTTCTCCATAAAGTAAAATAACCTTTTCGAGTTATGTTATAAATGGCAGAAGGCAGAGCTGTAAATATGGCACCCCATATTAAAATCCAAGAAACGATCTGCTGATTCTGATCAAAGCACATAAATAATGCTAATCTAGGCTCAGTGAAGATGGCTGTTAGTTTTCATTGGCAGGGTGAGTGGAATTTGTTAGTCTAATGAGCTAAAGGAGAACATCTCCAACTGGATATTTTTGGAAAGCACCAGCAGTAAGTATTTATTGGTGCTTGCCTGTTCTTTTCGTGGTGTTGGCTGCATTTTGAATCTTGATTGGACCAGAGAAAACATTAACCTCCAAGGGCTCACAGTTGTAACCTAGTGTATGGCTAGACTAGAGATTATAGCGCGTTTTTTTGTAGCGCTTCCCAATGTAACGCAATAGGTATCGCGCTAGAGCCTGTGCAGATTGAAACCCTGTAGCGCTAAAGAATGGATACATTTGTAGCGCTTCTGGCAGCAGTGACAGTAGCGGGATAGGGCAGGTATCCCAGCATTCAGCTGGGTGCAACGTGCTTTGCACGTGAGGGGGAAATGGGAAGTTGTTCGCAGGGAGAGAAGATCAGGCTGTCAGTGAGTTTTCCTTAGCGAAAGCTGACAGGCTTTGTATTTAAGACAAACAGCTCCGCCCGCAAGCATTTTCACTGGTTATTTGCTGTGTGAGTTGTTAGAGAGAAACTGCAAAGCTACTTCCGCTTTTATAAAACAACACCTCACGTTATTTGCCTTACATGGCATGTTGATTGTCTTTAATGGCTTGCTGGTGGCCTTAAATGGCTTGCTGATGGCTTTACATGGCTCGGAGGCATGCAAGAGATCCCATGGGTGTCCACATTCCCAACCTTGCGCTACAGCGCTAGCGCTAAAAGCCTTCTGCCTCTCGAAAAGGAGGTTTAATACTTGCGCTTTAAACAGTGAGTAAATGTGCAAAATCTCACTTTGAAGTATGTACGGTATGAAAATTATAGCGCTACTGGAGGGTTTTAGCGCTGCAAAGCGCCACTGTAACCATGCCCCTAGTATGTTTTACTGAGGCCAATAGGTGTTTTCTCTCTAGATCAGTAAGGCAAGTGGCAGTCAATCATATGATGAGATTTTTATGTCCTCCAGCTCTTTCCACTCCTCTTGTTCCCTCCCAGTTATTTCCTGTCTCATGTCAAGGCAGCTCATGGTGGGACATTCTCAGTC
Organism: Sternotherus odoratus; assembly: GCA_032164245.1. NCBI lineage: Eukaryota > Metazoa > Chordata > Testudines > Kinosternidae > Sternotherus > Sternotherus odoratus. The sequence continues at coordinate 44,525,287 of JAVMKO010000007.1, forward strand.
TCCATCTTGTTTTCTCTTAGGGCTGGTCCTCACTGGGGGGGGGGGGGAGAAATTCGGCGGGTAGTGAAGACGTACCCTTAGTGTTACTTTCTCCAAGTTCCAGCACCATGAAGAGAGAGAAGAATGAAACATGCTCAGTGCAGCAAAACTCTTCCTTTCATCATGGAATCCTTTGGTTCCTTCTGACGGCATTTATTACATCCACTAACGGTATCAAAGAGGCAGCAAAAATAGCTTATATAGTCCTTTCTAGCAGACCTATCCCAAATGCAAATAATGAGGCAAACATCCTTCCAGGTAACTCAAAAACCAGCATTAGTCAGTCTGTCAATCCATAGTATTTTGGAGGCATGAATAATAAATATCAGGGTTGGAAGGGATCTCAGGAGGTCATCTAGTAGTCCAGCCCCCATGAAAATCTTTGGTATCTAAACAACAATAAGTGACCAGAAGAATTCCTTTGCTCATAAAGCCTTGGTCCACAGATGTCCATAGTCTGGATTAGTCAGGTTTAAATTGTTTGCATGACTTTATGGATTGGTACACCCCATAACCTGCCACCCTGAAATTGATCCACAGAAGTGGGCTCCATGCATATTTGCTTCCTCTGCCACACCAAGAAACTTAGGTGCAAACTCACTGTAAAGGATTCTATTTCTTTCTCTCTTCAGAATCTCTGACAACGGAAAGGGCAAATTTGCTCAGAGCCAGTACAGAAACCCCAAATCCCTCTAGAAGTGTTTCCTTTTACAATATGAATAATTTATTAATCTATCCAAAAGCCCTGAAGAAAAGAGATCCTCAAGAAATGACAGCCTGACTAAACAGGAAAGAAGGGGGAGATAGTTAGAAAAAATGTCAAGTTTGGGACAGATCAGTTTTCAATACATGTCAGAGCTATTGAATGGATGTCTGAAATCCAAAGGAGTTTGGAAGGTTCTGTCTAAAATGTCTTTGCCATCAGTAACCTCAGTAATATTCCCCACTGTTGACTGAATCTTGGAATCGGGGCCTCTAACTCATGACACTCTGTTATGATTCTCAAAAGCACCTAGATCTGTCCAATGGGATGACTTTGTTAGAGCTGAGAGTGATCATATTCCTTTTCAAAGACTCCAGGCTTTTCAGGAAGTTGCCACAAACAAGTTGTCTCTTGCACAAGTTCTTTGCAAAGCAAAAGTACATGTGGAGTTCCCTGAATTCCCCCCTGCAGGAATTGTGACCATTTTTCACGTTCTTCTCCTAAAGATGAGAGGAGTACCATGTTAATCTGTATCCATAAAAACAACGAGGAGTCCCGTGGCACCTTTAAAGACTAACAGATTTATTTGGGCATAAGCTTTTGAAAGACTCCTTGTTGTTCCCCTAAAGAATGGTATCCCGAGAATGAGATTCCTACTGTTTTGTGATTCCCAAAATTATTAGAGTTGGTTAGCAAGGCTCAATATTGCACTTGAAATGGCAAAATCAGTGAAATAGCTAAAATTTGGAATGGAGACATTCAGGACTACCTTGAAGGCTACATGACTGAGAAAACTACTTATTGGATTGAAGGCTTCTTGCCTCTATCTACCAGTTGCCCAAATCACCAGTCCTTCCTGAGCAACTAAGTTACAGAGAAAACAAGTTACTGTATTTCTTACTGGCTAATTCTTCTTCTGTGATTTCTGTAGCTTCAGAAAAGTCACCTAAGTGACCTTGTTTGCTGAAACACTCTCAGAGGCTGCTTTTCATAGGGCAAGGTAGACATGATAGGCGTATTGCTTTAGGATTTTTTGGCAGCCATAATAGGAGGACCAAGATAAAGGAGAGGGGTGCGAAACTCTCTTCTTGCCATTAGCCCCCATGTGTAAATATATTGACAAGTAGGGAGAAAGGTGTTTGCTCATTTTATTGTTAAGAAAAATAGTTTCCTTATGCGCTTGAGCTATCACCCTGCCTTCGATGAAAGGAGCGTTACCCATGAGATATGTGGAAGATTCTGTATAGCATAATGATGGCATCATCTCCCTTGCCTCTTTCCTGACAGAAACCATTAGCTGCAGTGGATTAGCTGCTCTCTGAGTGGAAGTTGTTCTGACAAAGATGATCATGTAGGAGGTGAGCTGCAATTTTATATTTGGAGAGAGGTCAGAAAATGAATGCATCATGGGATTTGCAGTGAGGGAACAAATCATGGTTTGTCAAAAGCAGCTTTCCTCATGTGGTCCGGGAAAACTTAAATGACAATAAAACATGCTATAAAGATTTATACTTAATCTGTCTGAAGTGTATAACATTCCTTGTACCTACCCAAACATATAACCTTTTTTTTTTCTTATGCTACTATCCTAGAATCTCAAAAATTGAAAATATATAGGCGGAACTTTCTGGATGTCTGGAAATAGAGATTGTGCTAGCATGATCTTCCTAAACCTACTCTGTTTAAAAAACATGATTTCCTTCTTTTTAAGATAATTACACTGAACTACTAATTAATTCAGAAATTCATTCAGAAATACGGCCAACTATAAGAACTAGTGTAGACACTACCTCACCAAAAAAAAATCGTTAATCTTTGAGAATAGGGAATGGACATGAGAATTTAGTCTTCGAGGACTGTTGATTTCATTTTTTTACGTATTCGGCAAAGATACTTTTTAAAGTAAAATTGAGTTAGTGTGGAGAACTAATTTCAGGGAGGAAAACTCTCTATCAATTTATGTGACAAGGAAGTGAAACAAAACACTTAGCATGTACTACAAAGTCTTCTATTGCTTTGTAAAAATTATGAGATAGAAATGAACCCATTTTCTTTGTGTGTTAAATGCAGGCAAATCAGGAAGCTCATCTGTGTTCAAGAGTAGGGTTTTTTTTTCTGTTAGAAGAAGCAGCAATTAGTATCAGAGATATTTAATATCAGGCATACCGACTATGTTAAAAGAACACATTGTTTTGGATTTCTGATGTTAATTCCTTCTTTTAGCTTCTGGGTATAGTAGTAAACTGGGAAGTATTTAAAAAAAATTATTTATTTTTTACATTACAATTTGTGCCAAGAATGTCACCGTGGAGACTCAGAAGTCACATGTTAAAGACGAGCTATATTTACACATTTCCCATAGCACTTCAAGGTCTCATCCTCAGTTTGCTGAAGCAGTTTTAAACAATATTCTTCTGGTCATTTTGGATGGGACAGTGTTTAAACAGTGTTTTTAAAAATGTGTTCTAAAGCTGGTTGAATTTAATTTTTATATTATCCTTTAGCAGAATTAAAAACCCAACTGAACATATACATTTTGTCCCTTAGGTTTAATTTTAACTGAAAGCTTAATAATCTCTGTGTGCCTGGAAAACTGAAATACCGGTATGTAAACAGAGTCCTCAAATGTCACCTAGATTTTTCTCTGTTTTACAGTAATGAATGTGTTGGATGGGATTTGCATCTCTGAACAATAAGTTAAATACTTTAAAATCTCCTTGAAATCAATTTCTGGTGATCACACATGCAGATTGAAAACCATGGCTTCAAGATTTACGTTCTGCAAATAAAATTTACGTTCTCTGAAAGGCAAAGAATGCTGTCATTTCATGCTTCCTAACCTTCATTGTCTATTTCCTTTCGGTACACACAAGCACACGTGTGAGCACACTCACAGACATGCACATTACAGAGGAATAGCTTTCTGCTCTGTCAACTTTGTTTTATAAAATCCCTGTTTTCTTTATTGCCTTTATCTATTACATCTGTAAAATTTATTTAAGCAATGACAGATCTCTCTTTTGGGTCCAGAGTCTTAAGAGAATAACTACTGTCAGGCTATTGGAAAGAGATTTGTTGGATATAACTGTTCATTAAATTGCAAGGAGCTGTGGGTGAGGCCAATTGTCTGGAGCTGCTGTGGGTAGGTAGGTTATGGGCCGTACTTAGTGCATATACATCAGCTGAGAGACAATGCACCTTAATAGTCTCTTGTTGTTTTGTTCAACTAATATAGGTGTTTATTTTAGAAAGATCAGCAAAAATGTTCTCATTCCTCTAACTTGTATGTTGTTTGCTTTATGGAGCACCCATTAAGACACAGCACTCACATTGAATGCTTTATCCCTCAACTGAAAATTGAAAAGAGAAGCTTCCTTCTTGATGTGTTGGGTTTTGTTTTGGGGGTGGTTGTTGTTGTTGTTGTTTTTTGCACTCCTATTTCTCTTTACAAACACATACACAGACAAAACAACATCAAAATGAACGTAGTACTTGTGACTAGTGTCTCCTGGCAGCAGGTATAAAATGCCTCCAATGACAGATGGAATGATGCATCGGTTGGAGTATACCCCAGTCGTATCACTGGTTGTGTCCAGTCTAAGCGGACCCTGCCATAATGCTAGGAAAAACACACTTGTGACTAGTGTCTGATTGACAGTGCTTGAAACCGAAATCTTCAGAACAAATACAGTTCAGGCTACACCAGTGCAAGCCTCTTCCCTTTGCCTCCAATGTTCCTCAACCCTCTAGTGATGAGATTGCTGTTCAGTCTCTCTTCACCTAACTGCTGATTTCTAGTATCTTTTAAAATGTATTTAAAAGCAAGAAGATGGACTTTAGTGTTAAAGGACAAGAAATGTGATATGTCATGGAGAATTTAGTTGTTATTTTAGGATAGACTAACAGAATAAACATAAAAATTGTTTATATTTACAATAATTACCTCAGTAATTTGAAAGGCCTGCCTAATTCTGATTTCTGTTCTGCTTCTTTTAAAAAGTCTAGTCATTGACTGTGGTCAGTTTATTCAGATGTTTTCCTAAATAATTGTTAAATTCTGTGTTTGGCACTGTCTGACAACACATTGGATGTATTCTACAATATGAATGATTTTCATTCTTCAGGGTGTAGATGAAAGGTAGCAAGATGAAAGGGCGGGATCCTTAATTTGAAACAAGTAGGTGATAACCTCTTGTTTTGTATGAGGAGCTCTGCTGGGTTGAATGACAACTGAAAGAGCAAGCTGCTGTATCAGGGAGTTAGCAGAAAGAAATTACTGTTCTTTCAACCAGCACCTCTCCAGAAAGCTCACTGAGTAGTTTACTGGTTCCATTCACATTTTGAAGTCAGTACCCTAACATACAAGGATGAAATGTCAGCTTTGTACTGGTATTCAGGTTTAAGAAAGTAAGTAAATATTCATGTACAGCTATCAAGTTCTATTTTACAATTTAAAATGACATCCTTTCCTAAAGGCTGGAGATTTTACGGCAAAATCATCAAATGCTACAGTTAAGATAAAAATGAGCCATGCTGTTTCTTCTGTTTATTCAGTATCCAGCAGAATTGATTCACAGAATTACTTCATTTGATTTCTGTCCTTATGCTCAAGAGTTCCAGTCATACCAGAACAACCCTTTTTTATTATTATTTTTGGAGTTCCAGCTCTAAATTTGATCAGAAGAAAAGAAAGTATATTTCCAATTTTTCATTTTCGTGAATGCATCCTCCCCAGGATTAGAGGAAAATTAGCGTTTTGTAAAGGAAGACTGAAATCCTTACACAGAAGGGCGTCATGTATAGGATTTAAGCGTGGTGCATCATGACTACAGCCTGTTGATGGTAATATTTGTACATACAGTTAGAGTGACAGATTGGTACTCAAAAGTAATGAGTATTAGTGGATAATGTGCTTAAACTACAAAGTCAGTTACTTTCATATAAGAGTTGAAAACGTTTAATCTAAAAAAGACATCTAGACCGTCATGAAGAATGTTAGAAGGAAATAATAATACCATCAAATCATTCCTAAACTGTTTTTCCCCACATCATTTTGAGCAAAGGTTAGTATAGAACTTAATACACTAGTTTTAACAGAAAAAATATCCTCTTGTCTGTCGTTTACCTAGCATAATGTGACATGCATTTGCTTTTTTAGTCATATTCTATTTTTAGTCTCTATAGGGTTTTTGTTTGTTTGTTTTGGTGTGTTTTCTGTTAAACATTCAGTGTTTTTACAGCAAGTCAATGTAGCTGATTGAAAGCTTATAGTCTTTATTTGTGTGCATGGTTAGTTTATGGAATGTGCTGTGTACTAAATGGAGACTTATCAGAAGAGATGTCTGACTGTTTATATTACCTTCCCTTCATGAGAGGATGTATCTAAGAGATTATTTTTACTGACTATTATTAGCAATTAAGAATGTGTTACTTTCCGGGAAAGGCTTTTGGGCCATTGTTCCACAGATCAGAGTCAATAAACTCTGAGCTGCTCATAATAGCCTTCTTTCTCATTGAAGCCTTGGATTTACCCTAACTTCATCAGAGTAGAGAAAAAAAGATAATCGTGTGAACAATAGGAGCCGTGGAATTTGATTTAGGCCTAATGTTAAGAGGCTGTAAAAACTGTCAAGGAGCTTGATTGATTGGCTCTCACGCTGCAGTCCCCTGTGCAAAGCAATAATGTTCCTGCCTCAACTGAGAGGACTTGATGTGCCACCTGGGGTCATAGCTTATCAGCCTGAGGGGCCAATGTTTCAGACGAGGCCAAAGTTCAGCCAATAATTTATACAGAAATTTGTGCAGAGATTCTCAAGTAAGGCAAGTTTCATCTTGACTTTGTTTGTCTGACCAAGGTGAGAATTAAGTCATGGCTGAGAGTTCAGCCTCTCTTGCTCTTGCTGAAGCCAGGCAAGTTTTCATTAATGCTGAAACATGCTTCTGTCTTGGTGTCAGTGACATTTTCACAGGAGAGAGAGCGAGAGAAATGTGGGGTCATCTGGGCAAAGCTTCCCAGCTAACATGGTCTGTGGACTTTTTAAGCTGATTATGTTAGGGCTACTAACACAGAAACTATGAGATTCTGCTGAAATTTTGGGTATCATTGTCCTATGCTGAGTGTCTAACACTGTTTTGTTTCTAAATCTATGAAAGTCAAAGGTGGATTAGCTTTACAAGTAGGATAAAACTGTAGTAGCTGTAGGAATCATAGGGGTCAAGGAAAGCTAGCCTGTCTCTTACTAATAAATGGAGAAATTGGGACACTGCACAAAGAAGTGTGTTTGGAGAAAACTGTCCATGCAATCACAGTCAAAAGAAGAGATACCTATCTTGAAGTGTACTGATCATTCAGGGGAAACTGGTTTTCTGGTAGCTTCTCACTGCATTCCATCAATATTGGTGAACAACTTGGATAAACCAACTGGTTAATCAGAGAGTCTACCAGTTTCACCATCTTGGGGGGTAAATTAAAGAAAAAAGTTGAACTGGACTGTGACCCCTACTGAGTTGGTCAGTCAATAACTAGCTAATTTTTGTTCTGCCCCAGCAAAATGCCTACTTTGCTTCAGTAAATGCTAACAAAGGCCTTTTTTGCCTTTCCTCTGCTCAAGGAGAACACTATTAGTCACACTTCATTAGGCTTGTTTACAGAAAAGAGCTGGTCTCTGAGTTTGTTATTGAAATACTTGTAACTGTGTTGGGCTTCTTTTCCCTAACTAAAAGATAAGAATTTTGGAATGTTGACAGCAGGGGAAGGTGACAAGCAAACTATTATTTTCTAGAAAAACTGGTTTGTTAGAGGGGAACTGAAAAGACTATTTGGCATTTAACCTTCTTTATTTTTTTCCTAGAGCCCTTCTTAAGAACTTGGTTACTGGATCCATGGTAGTCCGTAACCTTTATTTTGTGTGGGTTTGGGTATTTTTGGTAGTATAGAACGTGGAGAAATAGATTTGAGGCAAAGCTTTTATGTGGTGTTCAACTGCTGGCTGTTGCATCATTAGGCTTGCAATAACAGCTTCAAATTCCAAACCAAACTGGTGGTTTCAAGGAATTTTAAGTGAGGGTTGTCCTCAAATTCACAAGCCTCCCATTCCCCTTTTTCTAGAGAGTCCAGGAGGTTGAACATGTCGAGCTTAGTAGGTTCTTGGTGAGAGATGTTTGTCTTGTACTAATCTGAATTAATAAATTTGAAGAGGGTTTGGGGGAATGGGGTGGGGGAGTGAAACAGCAAACTGGATGATGAGTAACCGTGATAATACCTAATGATTCACAGTGTTATAATGATTCACAGTGTTAGGAGTTTTAACACTGGGATCATTGTGATTGGAAATTATTAAGGTTACTCTAGTGTACCTTTTATTGTTGACTGTTCTTAACTAGAGTTCATTATTTCCTAGTTTTGGTTATTTTACTGTGACATTTCATTATGTGATGTTATTGCCTGAAGAGCTTGAAAGATTTCACCCACACAGACATGTAAGATGTGGGCCAAAGCTTCATGACAAATAAAAATGGGAACTGATCTTTTATTAACTGTAATAGGAACTGCTTAGAGGCTCATGTAAAAGAAATCCCATGCAAACTCTATCCCCGTTTGTCGTGAGAGCATCTGGCTCAGGTGTTTTCCCCATTACTTACCCTTTCCACAGACTGAGGACAATGAAGCCTTTAAATGACATGTGAAACTTAATGCAGACACACACACTGGCAGAATGCAGTTCCATGGCTTTCAGTATTTTCAGCTGCTGTTTTAAATTCCAGTGAGTGAAATAATAGAGAAGTGATCATGTCTAGTAACTGCTGTTGGCCTTTGTGAAGAATGGCTTGTTAGGAGGCTTTATGATTTAGTGAAGCCACAGCTGGCTCTGCAAACAGAGCTATAGGAATGTGTACTCTCTTGGGCCTGGTATCTAGAGATGAAAAGGCTCCAAAGCTGGCACAAAAGCAAATAAACGTTTTGACTTTAGATAAAGCATCATAATTTATATCAGGCTCTGCTTTTTGGTCTCAACGAGATACATGGATCAGCAGCAGCTTTTTCAGGTTGAGCTGAACTGTCTGCCTGTTCCCACTGCATATTGATATCTGCAGTCCACAGATTTGGGTTTTGTGGGGGTTTTGTTTGTATCCTTATTCCTCTCATCCCTCAAACTCTGCTTCCTTCACTCCTGTCCCCCGCTGGCTTATGTTTCATTAATTGTTCCACACTTTTGACAAATAATTGTGCCAGTGTTCACACGTGGCAACCCTTTATCACCATGGATAGCAATGGGGGACTAATCACTGAAGACACTTGAAGGTTTATTGTTGTTTGGTGTATTTTTGCATTTACACGCCCAATGCATTTTTCCTACAGAGGCATAACTTAGAGCCAGGAAACGAAGTTCTGTTGATGTGTGTTAATTCTGGCTAGCTATTTGTTTATTTATCAATATGAGCTCTTTTGGCATTTTTTTTTTTTTTTTTTTAATAATGAGCTTCCCTATTTCTTCAGCTGTTTCTCAACACTTTACTGGTAAAAACAGCACTTACATGTTCTGACATCTGAGAGAGAATAGAAAGGAGGCAGATAATTGTTAAAGGCCTGATGGTGTGGGGAAGAATGGTTTTGATTTTCCTCTTTTGTCATACATTATTTTGATTTAAACACTATGGCTTTTTTTCACTAATCTTGTTTTGCTTTTCTGTTTACTTGGTTTTTAAGGTGAAAGAGTTTGAGGGAGGATAACTAGCTGAAGAGATCCTGTTGTAATTAATATAGACTGCAGGAAGTGTGTGTGACCGATGAGTTGAAAGGCCTTGCATTCTGTTGCTTATCTCAAGTGACATGTGGTGCTGGGAGTATAAGCAAAGACAGTGGATTTTTTTTCTTTCCTCTGTAGTATAATGCAGAAGACTGGCCATGTGTTCCACAAAGCAGTAACATAGTGTGGAAAGCCGTTGACCAAAATAACCCTCCTTGAGAAATGAGTGGTAAATTTGGGAGATTACAAAAAAGCGTTTCCTTTTCTATATCAAAATTGTTAGCATATGACTTTTTTTTTTAATGTAAGAGCATATGAATCACAAATTGTGATTATTGCAGTTAAAGAACAAAAAGTGCTGCTGGAGAAAAAATAATTACCTTTTTTCTGAAACAGATTTGATCTTGTTAAGAATATGTGGATATTAAAAGATTTTTCAACTAAGTATATTTCAGTTGGCACTGAAACCTTAGGTTTGCAGCTTTGTTTTCAAACTTTAGAAGAACTGTGAAATGGATCAGTTGCTCTGACCAGGGAAAAGATAGAGATTAAAAACAATAAATCTCAAGTTGCTCTCTGGAGGTCAGATAACAGTACTCAGTTTACAGTAATGTTAATAGCAGTTTTTCCTGTAAACTATGCAAACAGTGGTCTGATGTTTGTAAACAAAAGCAAGAAAGTAGCAGAAATTGAGCAAAACCTTTCCTAACTTTGGAAAGATCTAACCAATTTCAGGTCAGTTTGACAGGAGACAGAACAATCTATGTTGGTGGCTATGGCTTCATAGTTTTGGGAACCATTTTTCCAAGTAGCTTCTATTTTTGTGTAGCTATTCATATTGCAGTAAGTGCACCAGTCATTTTGGGCCAAATCTCACACTTCAGTAAGTCTTTTGCTGCCTAGGAAAAAAATGCAGGATTTGCCCTTCATTAATTAGGAACTTCTGCATTATCAGTTATCTAATCACATGTAGATGGTGGAAATAGAATAATAGAGTGCACTTCTACTTTAACAAAGGCGTATTTTAAAAATTATTTAATGGAATCCTACAATGAAAATATAATAGCAAAAAGTCAATAAGGTATACTAGGGCTTGGCTTTTACACTGTACTAGCTTCTAAAACTACAGGAACATTAGCATTTAGGTGGTTGCTTTGTGCACACAGACATTACCATTTCATATCACCCTTAGCAACAAGCCTTCCTAACAGGCTGTTGTATTTTATTCCAGAGCTGGGAAAGGATAATGTTACTAGGGAGGCAAGAAAAAGAAAAGCAGCAAGAGCTTCTTTTGGCTGACTAGTCAACTGAATATTGACCAACTGTCTTCATGAGAAAGAAATAGATGGTAGTGAATAAGCTAGAGTCTAGTTTTCCAAGAAGCTCAACGATTTTCCCAAATCAATACAGCTCATCAGGCTTCAGAACAAAGGCTGCAGGGGATGTGACAGTGATGGAAGTGGCTGTGTGTTCTTTTGTGAATTAAAGCATGCGGGCCTACAGGGAAACGGGCTTTCTTCAGTTATGGTTTTCTATGCTTGTTCTGTGCGCTTTGGGAGAAAGCTTTAGGTTTTTTTTGTGAGGGTTTTTTTTTTTTTTTTTGTTTTGTTTTTACATGGAATAAAAAGGTTGTCGTCTTGATGGCCAGAAACAATAGCTACAAGAAATAATCTTTGTTGTGTAAATGTTGCAACTAGCCAGATGAATAACAAATCATTTCAAATCAAGGTGCTTGTTGTTTTAAGTAACTTGTGGTGATGACTTCATAGTTAAGGGAGAAATAAAAAAGCACAGTATTTGGATTAAGCACTTAGCAAATGTAAACTGACATTATTTAAAACCTACTGGAAGTCCCATGAAAATGAATTGAGTCTGGTACCTTGTTGATGAGGCTGTAAATGAATGTGGATAGAGTAATGCCAACCTACACTAGCCATCAACAGAGCAACACTATCTAAACCAGAAATGTTTAGTCCTCCTTCAGACCTTTAATCTTTAAGATCACTGTGTTTTGATAAAGTAGTACATTAACACTAGAGTGATGTGTTTCAAAGGTTTATGACTGTAGCAGCAGCGCACTAAGGCATAAAGTGTTTCATTATGGTTCACTTTGTTAATGCTGCCCTATCTCCTCTGCTCCATTGCTGTACATTATTTGTTCAGATAAAGCCCAATGTTCAGGGTGACTAATCACAGATCTGTGTTTGATTAAAGGATGTGGGTAAAGTGACTCTTCAAACATTCGGCCCAGCAGTAGGGCTCTGTGGGAAATTTTTTTTTTAAATCCCCCATTTTGCATTTTCTGGTCACCAGACAATCATTACAGTTCCAAACTTGTTGATCTTGGTTTCTGCAACATATGTACCTGCTGGAGATGGTGAGATTCTTAGGTGGTGGTATGTGTATTATGTGATCAAACTAGTCAAAAATATAGAAACTCTGGGACTCCCATGCTCTATCCAACCCCTTTCCCCCGTTCTCTGTCCCCTACCCACCCCCCGAACCTCCACCCCCTCTAACTGCCCCCCTGCCCCCTGACAGCCCCCCCCCCCGGGATTCCCTGCCCCTTATCCAAGCCCCGCTCCCTGTCTCCTTACCATGCCACTTAGAGCAGCAGTCCAGACGGAGCTAGACGTGTGCGACGGCATGGCTGCAGAGGGACAACGGAGAAGGGGCCGTGGGCAGTCTCCTCGGCCGGGAGCTCAGGAGCACAGGCTGGATGTGGCCCGTGGGCCGTAGTTTTCCCACCCCAGTCTAGTCCTTTCTGCTGCCGGGCTGTTGGGGTGACTGCTTTAGGCTTGAGGTGGCCCCATTCCTAATCTACAGTCTAGGGGAGAAGAATTATCCTCTCCCTACTGCCACCATTACCTTGACGATCCCCAGTGCCCAGCTGAAATCCTTGTGGTGAACATTGTAGAAAGTATTTATGCTTTCTCTCTTTTACAACTGTCACAACTGGTCTCCTAAACTGTATACAATGTAGTAAACACGAAGAAAGAATTTAGTGTTATATGTATTGTAATGCTTAGCATAGATAGCACTGCTATGATACTTACTTTTGCTGATTTTGTTTTTAAATCACTGCTGAAATAATATAGACTTCCCCACCAAAATTATTATTTAAATTTATATTCAGTAGCCAATGAATTTCAGGCCTGCTATTTCATACCCAATGAGTGAAAAGAAGGAAGGAAAAGAAAAGTGGGGTCACAGCATCATGAAAACATACAAAATACTTCTTCCTTAAAGGTTCAAGAATAGCAGCCGTGTTAGTCTGTATCCGTAAAGAAAGCGAGAAGTGGGCTATAGTCCATGAAAGCTTATGCTGAAATAAACTGGTTAGTCTCTAAGGTGCTACAAATATTCCTCACTTTCTTCCTTAAACTTTCTGTTGAAGTGACTGTATTTTAAATTGTTACTTTTCATGTCATTCTTTCATCCAATAACAAAACTCTAGTACATGCTTACAGTTTCTACCCTTCATATGCACTAAATTGAGTAATACTATCCCAAAATGTTGTTGGGAACACCTTCTTGTGTCCTTGGGGATATTTATGTGTGTTCTGTTTTCATAACTGGCTTAGCTCCATTTTTGCCATATTTATCACTTCCTATAATGTGGCTGTGAAGCTGAAGAGCAATGAAAGTCCCTCAAAATGATGCAACAAATGTGAAATAAAAATAAATGTCTCTCATAGGATCTTCTGCCACTGCGAAGGGCCTGATCCAGAGCTACCTGAAGTCAATAGAAAGGATGGCATGTCTTACACTTACATTAAGGCCTATTTGTAGGACCTTGACTGAGCTATTGACTAACTGGTCAATGGATGTTGGCACAAAAAAAATATTGACCAGCTTAGGTAACCTGATCCTGTCTCATTCTATTGGATTGTTTGTGAGAATCCAAAGATGTAATACATTTACTTTCTTTCTCCAAGAACTGGCTATTTGTGTCACTTTGCAATCAAAAAAGAAATCTACAGCAGCAGGAGTGTCAACTTCTGAAATATTGAAAAAGATTGTTCTTATACTTGGCTGTTTTCATTTCTGAGTACTTGACACTGCTTGGTGGGCAGGATATCACTTTTTACAGAAGTATCCTAATTGTGAATGCCCGTGTTAACTTGAAAACAGAATGATACATTCAAATTGTAAAGGGAATGTATGCTTCTATTTTTGGGATATGTTGTTTGCTATTATATACATATCTTATAAGTTGTGCTCAAATCCTAATACTTAAACCAACGTGGAATTAGCAGTCCCCCTACTCTAGTTTGGAAGAGGTATTTATATTTGTTATTATTTTGATACAACTGCATCAGAAATTTGCAAGGCACTTCGCAACTAAGGACAAGTTCCCTGAAGAGAGAAACTTATGTTTTGTGATAAAATTGCATTATAAATGTCTGAGTTTTTCTCCCTCCTTGAATAGAACATTAATTTTCCCTTCGTTATTTTGAGCAGTTTTGTCCTTCCCCGTGGAAGGAATACCAACATGCCGATAGCATCATACCTTTAGTTTCCTCAATATATTTTCCCATTGTGCCTCTGTTGAAATAATGCTAAAGAAATGGGCTGAAGAGGAGTAGTATAATGAATAGAAAAAATAATCCTCCTTGTAGCGGGGTGACCACCCGCTCCACCCCCCCACACCCCCCCCCCCGAAAAGGGCTGGAGCAGCCCAGGGAAGGGGCTGTGGCTGGGAGCCTGCAAACTCCCAGGCTGATTGGGAGTTTGGCTCAGCTGGGTGGCCACGCCCCAAACTCTCAGGCTGGATAAAAGCCTGAGGGTCAGAACAGGAAGCAGTTAGTTAGTCTCCTCTGTAATCAGAGGGAGACAGGGCCTGGCTGCAGGGAGGCAGTAACAGAGTACCTGGACTGGGACAGGGCGTGGGCAAGGCAGCTGGGAGCCAGGGAGCGACTAAGCTCTAGACCAGGGGTCTCCAAACTTTTCAGCCCAAGGGCCGCATTAACTATCAAATAGCAGTTCGGGGGCCGACAACACACTCGAGGTCCAAATAAAAAAGAATCAAAACATGGATGTTGTTTTTAATTATTTATTTAATATTATTTTATTCAGTTATTATTTAATAACACATTGATACACTACACATGAACACCTGTTCACATCACATGAACACTACACATGAACACTACACATGAACACCTGTTCACTACACATGAACACTACACATGAACACTACACATGAACACCTGTTCACTACACATGAACACTACACATCAACCCCCCAACTGACCCACCCAGCCAGGACTCTCCCCCCAAAACCTCCTTTCCTCCAACCCCCAACTGACCCACCCAGCCAGGTCTCTCCCCCCCAAACCTCCTTTCCTCCAACCCCCCCCCCCCCCAACTGACCCACCCAGCCAGGTCTCTCCCCCCAAAACCTCCTTTCCTCCAACCCCCCCCCCCAACTGACCCACCCAGCCAGGTCTCTCCCCCCCAAACCTCCTTTCCTCCAACCCCCCCCCAACTGACCCACGCAGCCAGGTCTCTCCCCCCAAAACCTCCTTTCCTCCAACCCCCAACTGACCCACCCAGCCAGGTCTCTCCCCCCCAAACCTCCTTTCCTCCAACCCCCAACTGACCCACCCAGCCAGGTCTCTCCCCCCCAAACCTCCTTTCCTCCAACCCCCCCCCCCCCCAACTGACCCACCCAGCCAGGTCTCTCCCCCCAAAACCTCCTTTCCTCCAACCCCGCCCCCAACTGACCCACCCAGCCAGGTCTCTCCCCCCCAAACCTCCTTTCCTCCAACCCCCCCCCCCCCAACTGACCCACCCAGCCAGGTCTCTCCCCCCCAAACCTCCTTTCCTCCAACCCCCAACTGACCCACCCAGCCAGGTCTCTCCCCCCCAAACCTCCTTTCCTCCAACCCCCAACTGACCCACCCAGCCAGGTCTCTCCCCCCCAAACCTCCTTTCCTCCAACCCCCCCCCCAACTGACCCACCCAGCCAGGTCTCTCCCCCCAAAACCTCCTTTCCTCCAACCCCCCCCCCCAACTGACCCACCCAGCCAGGTCTCTCCCCCCAAAACCTCCTTTCCTCCAACCCCCAACTGACCCACCCAGCCAGGTCTCTCCCCCCCCAAACCTCCTTTCCTCCAACCCCCCCCAACTGACCCACCCAGCCAGGTCTCTCCCCCCAAAACCTCCTTTCCTCCAACCCCACCCCCCCCAACTGACCCACCCAGCCAGGTCTCTCCCCCCAAAACCTCCTTTCCTCCAACCCCCCCCAACTGACCCACCCAGCCAGGTCTCTCCCCCCCAAACCTCCTTTCCTCCAACCCCCAACTGACCCACCCAGCCAGGTCTCTCCCCCCCAAACCTCCTTTCCTCCAACCCCCAACTGACCCACCCAGCCAGGTCTCTCCCCCCAAAACCTCCTTTCCTCCAACCCCCCCCCCAACTGACCCGCTCAACCCGGTCTCTTCCCCCCCCCCCCACTGACCCGCTCAACCCGGTCTCTTCCCCCCCCCCCCACTGACCCGCTCAACCCGGTCTCTTACCCCCCCCCCCACTGACCCGCTCAACCCGGTCTCTTCCCCCCCCCCACTGACCCGCTCAACCCGGTCTCTTCCCCCCCCCCCACTGACCCGCTCAACCCGGTCTCTTCCCCCCCCCCCCACTGACCCGCTCAACCCGGTCTCTTCCCCCTCCCCCACTGACCCGCTCAACCCGGTCTCTTCCCCCCCCCCCACTGACCCGCTCAACCCGGTCTCTTCCCCCCCCCCACTGACCCGCTCAACCCGGTCTCTTCCCCCCCCCCACTGACCCGCTCAACCCGGTCTCTTCCCCCCCCCCCCCGACCCGCTCAACCCGGTCTCTTCCCCCCCCCCCCGACCCGCTCAACCCGGTCTCTTCCCCCCCCCCCTGACCCGCTCAACCCGGTCTCTTCCCCCCCCCCCCACTGACCCGCTCAACCCGGTCTCTTCCCCCCCCCCCACTGACCCGCTCATCCCGGTCTCTCCCCACAGACCGTTTCGCTGCCTGGCAGTGGGTGGCTCCTTGTTTCTGGCGGTGCGGCGCGTCCCGCCCCAGCTCTGAGCCGTCCCTGGCCGGCGGCGGCAGCGGAGCACGCGGTGCGTCCCGGCCGGCGGCGGCAGCGGAGCACGCGGCGCGTCCCGGCCCCGCGGCTGGCGGCGGCAGCGGAGCACACGGCGCGTCCCGGCCACCGGCGGCAGCGGAGCACGCGGCGCATCCCGGCCCCGTGGCTGGTTCCCGACCGATCTCCACGGGCCGGATGAGAGGGCCTCGCGGGCCGCATCCGGCCCGCGGGCCGTAGTTTGGAGACCCCTGCTCTAGACAGAGGGCCCCAGCCTGCTGAGCCTAGGGAAGGCCCGACCCACGGGGTACTGGCGGTTGCAAGGGGGCGTCCCTGGGCTGGATAGGAGCAGCAGGCCCAGCCCCTTCTTGCCGGTGATGAGTAGCCATGAGACTGCAGTCGCCCTCAGTGAACTGAGGCAAGTGATGACTGGCAGTGGCCGGATCTGAGGCGAGTTGGGGATAGTGGGGGGTGGGTTCCCCAGGGAGGGGAGACCCTAAGACCAGGGGGGTACTGCAGGGGTGCAGCACCCTCAGTAAGGAGCTCCGGGGTCCGGGGGGGACACGGGGCCAGTGTGTAAAAGTGGACGTTGGCCGGCAGAGGGCGCTCCGGGGTCAAAAAGAGCTAATTCCGAAGACGACCAGATGGGGGCGCCGCCGGGTGAGTGGACAACATCCCTACACTCCTCCTTTGAGTGATTGCACATGTCCATTCCACTGAAGGTGTGTGCACATTTGTCAGACATTTTCCCCTAAGCAGTACCTGACGGGGCAGTATGAGTGCTCTCTGGTGCTTCACACCCCTGCACACAGGTATGAGGGGCCATGCTGCCCCCGACCCACCTTAGTTCCTTCCTACCGCCAGTGATTGTCGGAGGGCTGATCATTGTGTCTGTAAATCTTCCCTCTAATAGTGTATATAGTACCTGTAGAATTAGTTTTTAGTCTAGTGTAGTCTGTTTGTACATATTTACAGATAAGAACAAGTTTGGAGTAGTAATTTTCTAGAGTGGGGTTCCTTGTTGGATACCGGGCTCTGTACCAGACAAATGCCTCGTTCTCCTGGCTTCAAGGCCTGTCAACCATGTAGTAAGTTTATGCCAGTGAGTGACCCACATCCCAGGTGCCTTGAGTGTCTGTTAGAGGTGCATGTGAGTGACAATGTCACATTTGTAGGGGGTTCAAACCTCAACATGAAAAGGACAGGGCTGCCAGACTCAAGTACTTGCTGTTGAAGTCTGCACTTCACCTGCGGTCAGAACTTTCCTGCTCAGAATGGGTATAGAGAACATCTGAATCAATTAGGAGTGCTCCCCCTTTTCTGAGTCCAGAGGGAGATCCTCCTTGTTGCCGGTACCTAAGAAAAGACGTATAAGTCTCCTAAAGACCCTGTACCGCGGCCTTCTAATTCTACGGTGAAGGGGCTGAGCGGAGGCAAGGACTCAGGTACGCTCAAAGAAGAGTCAGCCCCGACACAGTCCAGAAGCCAGGAGGGATTACTGAACCTGGAGCATCATAATTGTCCGTTGAGATCAATACCTAAAGGACTGGCATATCTTGGTACTGGAGACTCAGGAACCCTTTCCAGTGACGTCTACACCTAAGACTTTTGTGATAGCCAGAGAGTTGTGTAACCCATCATTACCAGCTTCCTCTGCTGTTCAGGAATCTCATCCATTACTGGGATTGGAAACGTATGCTTCTGCAGTTCCAGTTCCAACCCCAGAACACTGTTTGGTACCAGTGGCTTCTACAGTTTTGGCTCCTCTATATGGGGTTCCATTTAGTGGGAAGCCAGCAATGATCTTGTTGGTACCCCCATCTCCAGTCTCGGAGCTGGTCTCGGTACTGATGCGGTCAGCTCCACTGTGGTCTGAGAAAGCGGAATCCTTATCAGACTCTGGGGTCAGATCATATGTGCCTCGACCTGAGCATACCCAGCAGCCCCAGTGGGGTGCCTGCCCATTGTGGTACTAGCCACAGCCTCGGCACTCTGTATCAGTGGCTCTTTTGGTCGAGAGCCTCTCTGCTCCCTTTCCACCCTTCAATATTGGCTAGATGGGGGGATCATCTGCAGCAAGGTCACCATCTCCCTTCCCCCAGAACTGGTGTTGGACTGGTGTTCTGGTGTCTCCCAGGACAGTAGGAACCGTGTGTTCAGGACTTTCCTGGAGGAATTGGATTAGGGACCTCCTCAACAATCCTTAGTCTCTGCTTCTTCATGGCTTGATTGAGGTGGTAGTAACTGAGTCTGCTTTTCCCCCCTTACTGATGATTTCAGAGCTCATCAAGATTTGTTGAGAAGGTGGTTGCAGTATTTCCACCCACAAGAGGTGCAGCAAAGGTCACACAGGCCGTGGACATTTTAGCCTCTGCAGGACTGTTTAGGGTAGCTGTCCCTATTGGGTAGTTGTCCCTATTAATGAGGCTAAGCTGGAATCTGTCAAGGTTTTATGGCAAACCCCCTCTTTCCTGCCTCCCACTGCAAAAAGGATGGAAAAGGGGTTTGAGCACTTCTATAACAACCCTCATCCAGGCTCCCTGGTAGTTTCTGCTGCTAACAGAGATGGAGATACCAGACCTCTACCTTGAAAAGAAAAGAAGGCAATAAAAAAGCTAGACTTTGGTCACCTCAGGATCTGTCTCTTCATATAAATATCAAGGGAGCATTGGACCATCTGTTGGCTTGGGCAGAGTTCCTTCCATATATCAAGGAGCAAGATTTGTTGGTATTCATAGACAACATAGCAGCAAAGGGCTGTGTAAACAGACAAGAGGGACCCATTTGATCAAGCAGAAAGCTTTATTCTGGAGGAATTTTAGAGTTGAGGATTGTGAACCCAGAGGCTCTGTTAGGTCTCTACAATTTCAGCTTGTGGAATAGTATCATGAAGTTCAAAGACAGGCCCCCTGATGAAGCAAAGCAAGAGTTCAGTGGTGTGTGGGAGACTGGGAAATAAAACATTATTGCAAGTGAGCCTGGATGCAATGGACTCTGTGGCTCGAGCTATGGCTTTTGCCATCATTATGTAATGTTCATCTTGGCTACAGTCATCAGGTCTTCCCCCAGAGGAGCAACAAACTATTCAAGTCCTCCCATTTGAAGGTCCCTTGCTCTTTTCCAATAAGACAAATGAGATGCTTCATAGTCTTAAGGATTCAAGGAAGACCATTAAGTCTCTGGAAACCAATATACCAGCAACAAAAAGAAAGCTGTTCGTCCCACAGAAATCCCAATGGTTTTAGTCCTTCATGCCACATTCCCAGGACCCGATCAAAAAAAGAAGCAGAAGTTATAAGAGGCGATAAATCAACCCCCAATAGATTGATTTCTACCTGTCGATCCGGCAAGTAGTGTAGACATACCTTTAGAGAACTTCCCCGTGGCTAAAGAGATTCTGTATTCTGTACATGAAGGAATGAGAATTCATCCTCTTCAATAACTTTTCTTAAAGAATAAAAAGGCTTCCTTTCTACAGATGTTTCTGAGGTGACCTAGACCATTCAGTTTCATTCTGGGCAAGTTGTTACCAAAAAGATATTGGCACATTAGAAAGAAGTTTAGACCCAATTCCAGCAAAAAAAAAACTTAAGCACATTGTTAATTTAGGCATGTGAGCAGTCCCATTGAAGTGGGACTATACACATTCTTAAAGGTAAGGATTGATGCCTCCAAAAAAAGAAAAATAAAGAAAAAGAAAAAGAGTAGGATGTTAGTAGAACTGATTTATAAGGAAAGAACTTACTCCTATCTGCTTGACACATTATTATTTTAAATATATAGTATTGATTTTCTTATACTGGAAGGTCATTTGAATGTCTCTAAGAATTAATGAATTACTTATTGATTTCAATTATTCTGTGCTTGTGCCTACTTTTGATGGCTTGTCTGTGTTTTTTCTTTTTTTATTGTAACATACATATATACTCTATATATACACTATATAAAATCTACATATATATATATATATATATATATATATATATATATATATATATATATATATATATATATATATATATACCAAAGAGGGAGAGGAATCATTTAGGATTATACATGTGGTTTTAACAAAGGGTAACTAAGGTTAAATTTAGACAGAATATTTAAAAAATACAGAAAGAGTTCTAATGCTTTGGCATAATCTCCCAAGAGAAGAGAAAGAAGCACAGTTGCTTCGTACATTTAGAACAAGACTGGACAACATAGTAAAAATGTACTTTAGGGAACAATTCTGTAGTAGCAGAGGGAGATGGGCTAAATAGCACAATATAATTTAAAGATGGAAAAATCTATGATTTCCACTCTCTGGGTTATGATTGTTAGAAAAAAATAAGATGAAAGCATTAACATTACCAATGAAATCATTTAAATGTATTTCCTTGGTTCAGAAATGTAGAGTTGACATTTAGTTTGGAGCTTCTAGTTTGCAGAAACCAAATTTCCAGTGGCAAATCATTAATTTTCAGCATAAGTCTTCACTGGCACTCTTTCTTCCTTTTAAGTTTTTGCCCATTCACTTGAGTAGGTCCAGGGATCACAAAACATTAAGTGATTTCAGCACTTGAGTAAAATGCTATACCATTTATTTTCCCAAAGCCAAAACTTGCCATTCTCACTCATTTAGCTTTAGTGGCACGAATGTACACTTCCCTATATGAAAGCAATCCACACAGGGATTTATATGCCAGCAACTCAGGATATGTTTGCTCTGTTTTTACAGACACACAGTTATAAATAGATACTTTTATAGAGGAATGTCACTCTGCAGCTATAAAGCTTCAGTTCAGGGGAGCATTGTAGATGGATGAGATTTCTCAAAGGGTATAACTGTTTTCTCCCCATCTCCTTAAAGATGAAACTACTTTCATTTATTTGTTTTTATCAATCACAGTATAATATTGTTCTGTTTTATTGACCACTCAACTAACGCTTCTGTAAATGATAACAGATTGGAATAGTTTACTATTTTGAGGTATCAGTTTCATTTAGGCCATTATTTATAAAATCGTATCCTGCCTTTAACAGTGCCACAGATGATTAATTTTTTCACTAATCCTTTTCTTAATCCTGTTTTCCTGTGAGCAAATGCAGTTCTTACCGTTTTGAAAAGGTTGAATGCTATCTTAAACAGTTGAATGACATGAGTCTCAGTGTATAAACACAACGCAGTTTAGCAGACAGTAACCTTTCGTCACATTGACAAGCCTAGTTAGTGCAAACAGACCAGTGTTTGATTTACAGAGTCAAGAAGCATTAGGCAAGCCTCTCTCATTGTTGGGATTATTCCTGCCTGATAAAACAGTTTTTGCATATACAGTCTCTCTCACTCAGTCAGTCACCCTCTCACTTATTACTCACTGCTCTGTTCTGTGGTGTTGCATCATTTTTTCCCTTTGAAGCTCATTTATCTGAGGCACTTGCTTTTTGTGGTCTGTGCTGCAGTGCTCAGCCCAGCCAATCAGATAGGAATGTTCACAGCAGTAGTTGGCCAATCCAAAGCCTGCTTTTGCTGGAAACGTGAAACCCTTAGGGGAATGCAATAACAAAAGCCTTTCACTGCAGACAAATGTTAAGTGTCTGTGCAGACTTTTCCTGTTTTTAATTTTATTACTCTAAGAATGGAGGGTTTGTTGTTTCTTTCATGTTTCCTTTCAAGCAATTTTAATTATACATTTGTGCTACATCAGAGACTTTGAAGCACAGTGATTCAGCCTATTGCATCTAAAGCTAAAATGCAATAACCTTCTGGCAATACAAATATATTCCAGTGCTGTAAATATAGCTGACATGCTGAAGAATTTTAAGCAGCTGGAAAGGTCTCTGACACCACACACGATGCCCTAGAGAGCAAATGATGAGAAAAACATCACTCCCCCCTGCCAGCTTTGTCAGGTGTTTGTTTGTTTTTTATTTTAAGGTGGTTGGAATAAAATATATGTCGCCAGCTATTCCATTTTGTTAATATCAAAGCACAGATGATAAAAAATAAATTTAATTTAACTGATTATCTAGATAGGAATTTTAGCCTGATCTTTTATACCCTGGGAGCCTGTTTTAACCTTGGTTGAAGAGTGATTTATTTTTTTGTCCTTTAGACCATGTTACCACAATATATGGTATTCTACTGTCAACTTATAATAGCAACTTAAAACCATATGGGGAACAATTTTCAAATCCGCTATTGAGAATTTTCAAGGAAATCCCTTCGTCCCTAGTACTTTAGCTAACAGCACTTCAAATACTTTCCTGCTGTTAAAAGGACCCTAAGGAAATAAGCTGGAGGTTACATGTTTACTTTACATTGGTGCTGCAGAGTGGGATAGTTTTAGTGTAAAATTAGAAATCACACTGGTAACACAAAGCAAGCAGAGAAGCTAGAAACATATTTGGCACAGTGCCATTATTATTTCCATTGTAGGAAAGCTAGAGCTAGCTAGAACAAGGAGTGTGTAAAAAATACAAACCATGAGACTCGCGTGTGTAGTTATTATTGAAATATTTAGTTCTTTAGAATTAATTTCCATGAATGTGCTAACATTTTGCACCAGGTGAAATCTTTTCAACATGCATTCTAAAGAGAAATTATAACTGATTCAGAATTTTACCTTATGTTTATCTACCGTATCTAATGAATTAAAGGGGTAATTATGTTGACTGGTCCACAAACATGATTATAAATTGTCTGTCTATGAAAAAGTGTTTGAGAGAAAGAGAAACCCTCAATTTTTTTTAAAGAAGCCCCTACAGTGCATACTTAATACATTGATTTTTCAGAAAAATCAAAATGTTAAGCCTGCATTTATTGTGCAGATTTATCTAAATTTTAACAGAAATATTGTTAAAGCAAAGCATTAAATGATAAAGACCTTAACATTGAAACAGCACATTGTTTGTTTTTCTTTTTTATTGTTATTTATTTATTATTTGTCTTCCTTAAATGCCTCAGTTTAGGTTGGAGGCCAGCTTAATGGAAGGCTCACAATGAGAGAGAATGCAAATAACATGGGAGGGTTTGTAGGATATCCCTAGCTAACAAAATTTGTGTGTGTGGTGATTTGGATATTCGTAATTTCAAATAAATATCACCACTATACTATGTTGAAAACAAAGTGCATTATTCTGAGTCACGTACTGATTTAAGCACTGGTAACTGGTGCTCGGTGTATGCTTGCTGGCTGGCTGCCAAATGAAAGCAATTATGTGCAGTAATAGCAAAATTAAGAGGTGAATGTTGCCGTTTTACAGCAGGACATGGCAAAAATCATTTCCTTCTGTCAGCTGTATCTTGATCACACATGCACGCACCCACACACACACTCTCTTTCCTGTGGGTTTTAACTTGAGGTCACTGAAACCAGAAAAGAGGAAGAGTGTAGACCACAGCTTTTGAAAGAAATAAGAATGGGGCTTTGTTCGTTTTTTAAAAAACGTTGTTGTAACTGTGATAATATTTTCTCTCTTCCTCCTACAGGTGTCCTAGTGGTAAATGTTACATGGCGGAACAAGACTTATGTTGGGACCCTGTTGGATTGTACAAAGCATGATTGGGCCCCTCCCAGGTATGCAGTCATTCTGGGGCTGTTTTTTCTTTATTCATCCCCGCAAATCTTTGGCAAGAAACTGTACAGAGGTTAATAAAGAACAACTGTATATAATTTAAACCATTCAGAAGAGGAATAAATAATTCTCTCTTACATACTGTAAAATGCAGACTTTGACCTGGCAATTTGCATTTCCTATTGTTAGGTTGCTGAAAAATATCTCTGGAATTAAACTGAAATTGAGTTTATTTTAAAATATTTTCTTGGATAGTAAGAAATACTTTTTTTCTCTTTGTCAGTAATATTCCTGAAGTAAATGTTTTTTCTTTCATGACGTTCCTTTTTGAAAGAGAGCACCTTTCCTCTAACACAGGGGTTCTCAAAGTGGGGGTCGGGTCGTGGGCCACTTTTGTGGGGGAGCCCCTACCATAGCAACTCCCTGCTGCGGGATCTCCGGGGAGCGTGGCTGGAGCCGTGCTCCCCGGGCGGAGGCTGGAGTCGCGCTCCCCGGGCGGCGGCTGGAGCCCCGAACCCCAGAGAGTGCGGCAGCTGGAGCCCCGAGCTCCGGGGAGCGAGGCTCGAGCCGCATTCCCCGGGTGGCGGCTGGGGCCGGGGCGCAGCCGGCAGCCCACCCGCAGCGGGGACTGGGGCTGGGGCGCACCTGGCAGCCCGCCCGCGGCAGGGACTGGGGCCGGGGTGCAGGGGGGTCTGCGGCAGGGTTTTTTTTGTTCTGTTTAAAAAAAAAAAAAATTGGCGGCTTTTCGGCGGAGGGGTCGCACACACACACACCCCTCCGCCGGAGCACAAAAAGGGGTCGCAGTCTCAACAAGTTTGAGAACCGCTGCTCTAACAACACTGCATATTGTGTTACATGAAGCCATGTCGTTCTGATATTTGAAATAGCAGTTCATGGTTGAAACAGTTGATGGCATCTGGTGGTGGTGATTTAGTCTGTGTTCTGATGTCTGCTCTTCTTAACTTAGGTTTTGTGAATCGCCAACAAGTGACCTGGAAATGCGAGGAGGTCGAGGGAGAGGAAAGCGAGCAAGGTCTGCTGTAGCTGCACCTGGAAATGACGTTAGCTTTACAGAGTCAAGAGGACTGCAGAACAAGAACAGGGGTGGCGCCAATGGGAAAGGGAGGCGGGGCAGCCTTAATTCTAATGGACGCAGGACACCCCCAAATTGTGCAGTGGAGGATGTCAAAGCCAGCCCCTCATCCACAAATAAGAGGAAAAATAAGCCTCCAATGGAGCTAGACTTGAACTCCAGTTCAGAGGACAATAAATCTGGAAAGCGCATTCGTACCAATTCTAGAAGCACTCCAACCACCCCACAGGGGAAACTTGAGACTGCTTTTTTGGACCAAGGCTGCTCTTCTCCAGTATTGATTGATTGCCCTCACCCCAATTGCAACAAAAAGTACAAGCACATTAATGGACTGCGTTACCACCAGGCTCATGCACATTTAGATCCAGAAAACAAACTGGAGTTTGAGCCCGACAGCGAAGATAAAATTTCAGACTGTGAGGAAGCATTAAGTAATGTGGCACTTGAATCCAGTGAGCCAAGCACAAATATATCAAGTTTTGATCAGCTAAAAGCGCCAACATCTCCTTGTCCTCTTAATACCCCTGGGACACCCAAGGGGAAAAGGGAGTTGACCAATAATGGCCCAACTTCAGTCATCAGTTCTAAAGCTGGCAAGAATTCTGGTAAAAAGAAGGGCCTAAACAGTGAATTGAACACCCTTCCTGTAATTTCTAATATGGCAGCCACACTGGACAATTGCTCAGTAGCAGATGGCAGTTTGGCCTCTGAAATGCCCAAACTGGAAGCTGAAGGGTTAGTAGACAAGAAAAATGTGGGAGAAAAAGACAAGGGCAAAAAAGTTAATGCCTGCAAAGTGGATAAAAATCTGTCAAAACTTAAAACAGCCAGGCCCATTGCCCCAGCTCCAGCTCCTACTCCTCCCCAATTAATAGCTATACCCACTACAGCCTTTACAACCACCACTACAGGGACAATACCAGGATTGCCCTCACTCACAACCACTGTTGTTCAGGCTACACCAAAGAGCCCTCCGTTAAAACCTATTCAACCAAAGCCCACAATTATGGGAGAGCCAAGCACGGTAAACCCAGCTCTCACATCACTCAAAGACAAAAAGAAAAAGGAGAAGAGAAAGCTGAAGGACAAAGAAAGCAAAGAGACTGGAAGTCCTAAAATGGATTCTAAGCTGGGAAAGCTAGAGGATTCAAAAGGGTCTGGGAAAGATTTATCTGGACATTTTTTAAAGGACCATCTCAACAAGAATGAAGTGTTAGCTAATGGACTGTCAGAGTCTCAAGAGAGCAGGATGGCAAGTATTAAAGCTGAAGCAGATAAGGTTTACACTTTCACAGACAATGCACCCAGCCCTTCTATAGGGAGTGCCTCCAGAATGGAATGCAGCACTTTGGTGAATGGACAATCTTCTTTGGCGCCACTGCATGTGTTGACACAAAATGGTGCAGATAGTGCAGCTGGTAAAACCAACAGCCCAGCTTATTCTGATATTTCTGATGCTGCAGATGATGGTGGTTCTGACAGCAGGTCAGAGGGCATGAGGTCAAAGGCCAGCTCTCCTTCAGATATTATTTCTAATAAGGAAAGTGTTGTAAAAGGACATTCTTCAATCACAGCACAATCATCACAAGTAAAAGAGTCCCATTCTCCTTATTACCATGGCTACGATCCTTACTATTCTCCAAGTTACATGCACTCTGGACAGGTCAGCACCCCTGCAGCTGGGAACGGCAGTACCTCACAGGGATTGAAGATCAAAAAGGAGTCCGAGGAAGAGGCTGAAAAGAAAGACAAGACAGAACCATCAGATTCCAAGAAAAATGATAGCAATTCCACTAATTTACAGCCTCAGCATCAGTCAGTAATAACTCAGAGACATCCTGCACTTGCCCAGTCACTTTATTATGGACAGTATGCCTATGGGCTTTACATGGACCAGAAGTCCTTAATGGCCTCTAACCCAGCCTATAGGCAGCAGTATGAAAAATATTATGAGGACCAGAGACTGGCAGAGCAGAAAATGTCACAAACTGGGAGAGACTGTGAAAGGAAGAGTGAACCTACGCTGAAAGAACTAGGAAAGGATGACAACAAGCAGAAAAATATCCCCTCTGCTACTATCTCAAAGGCTCCTTCAGTTTTGGAGACAAGCAAAAATAACACTAAACTAGGGTCATCAGTCCCCAGCAAAGCTGAAGAGACAAGCAAATCACAGATTCTTACCAATCACCAGCAGCAGCTTCAGTCTGATAGCTTCAAAGCCAAACAAATGGAAAACCATCAGCTTATAAAAGAGGCTGTGGAAATGAAATCTGTTATGGATTCAATGAAACAGACAGGAGTAGATCCTACCACAAGATTTAAACAGGTGAGGCCACTGGAACTTGAACATAGATCATCTTGAATTATTCCTAAGGGTTTACTGACACGATTTTGTTGTATTTTTCTATCTTACCCAATGGGCCAAACTCTGCCACCCTTTCTGATGTTGAGTAGTACCTTATTCCTTGAGTAGATCTATTGCTTTCAGTGGGGCTTCTGAGAGAGAGGAAACAGCATGAGTTGAGGTGACAAAATTTTAGAAAATTTTTAATCTTAAACAGAATTCACATTTCCATATAGAAACAAGTAGAATTAAAACTCTTAAATGTAAATTTCAGTCATTCTGCTTAGTGCAGCAGAGTGAAATTTCAAGAAATAAGCACTCTTCACTATGAATGAAGTGCAAAGTAGATTTGAAAAATGGCTTGTGGGTTTTTTGGTTTTGTTTTTTAATGACAGCTGGCATTTACTAAGGAAGGGTGAGCAGATTCTTTGATGCTCAACTCTTTATCCTAAACAAATGTGACCTTTTCAAAATCGTTAAGGGGCTATCCTTCCCTATCTGTCCCCAGTAAGCTCTTGACCTCCACGGACTCACACAATGGGTAAAATCCTGGCCCCACTGAAGTCAATGATGTTTTTTCCACTTTGGCTCTGCCTGACTTTCCACATCTTAGACAGCCTTCCAATCCACCCCCTACCAAGACATTTTCCTGTTTCCTTGCTGTGATCCAGTGCTCCCACACCAAATATCCTCATGCTCTGGCATTTGGCCCATCCTAGATTTCATCTTAATACGCCATCTTTCAAGGTAAGGCTGAAGGTCATAGAACTAGAAGGAAAGTAGGATGGTTCAAGTCTGGATAGGAGAAGATTTCAGTGGACTATGATGAGTATCTGAACCAAAGCTAATCTAGTTTACCTATTACTATTTATTATGCTGTGAACATTGACCATTAAAGTAAAATAATAGTAATTAGCCCTGTACTTCTCATTTTTAAAAAAATCTTTTGTTTTTCAGTAAAGATAGTGCTGTTTTATGTAACCCTGTAAAGAAACCACGTACCCACTCTTTAACATGTTTATAAACTGTTTTATAATAGACTGACATATTCTACACAACTTTCTCAAAACCTGACCTCAATCCCGTGAACAGTGATTTTATAACTTTGCCCATGTGAACAGTCCCACTGAATTGAATGGGACTGTAATACATAGTTACTCAAGTGTACAAATGTTGGCAGGATCAAGGCCCATGTAAGCACCTTTCAGAAAGATCAGTTTTTCAAGTTCATCATTCCAAGTTATCTAAGTCCTTTGACATTCTAGTTCACAGGTGGGAAAATCTCTCTATGGCCGTTAATCAAAATACATATATACAGTCAGACCCCGCAAAACCGTGACGATCGGGATCCAAAAATACCCGATCGCGGTAAACGCAGGGTCACGGTATTGTGGGGTTGTGCAACATCAAAGTGCCACGTGCCGCCGCCATCGGGAGCCATGCGTGCCCTGCGTTATAAGTGGATTCGCGCTATAGCGGGGCGCGGTATTGCAGGGTTCCACTGTAGTATGATCACACAATGTTAACACCTAATATGTATGTAATTCATGATTAAACTAGTCAAAGGCATGGGAAAGGATATAAGATGAAATAATGCAATCAGATTATGGTAGAAGTTTATTGCTATTACATTGTAATGTTTGCTGGAGTTTGAGCTTAGAAGTATTGTGAATCTATAAGAAGCACGTCTTTCCTACGATATACATAATCTGGGTATGTTGTTAACCCTTCTCTAAAAAAAGACATCTACAGAAATATGAGAAATTTCAGTAACTATCTTGTTTCACAATGTGCATTTAGAACAAAATATATTTTTCCCTCATATCAGGATGCAGATTCAAGAACATGGCATCATTATGTCTACCAGCCCAAATATCTTGATCAGCAAAAATCAGAAGAACTTGATCGGGAGAAAAAACTAAAAGAAGACAGTCCTAGAAAAACACCTAATAAGGAAGGTTCCATACCCAACCTCCCTGTCTCATTAACAAGCATTAAAGAGGAGCCAAAAGAGGTCAAGCGTTCTGATTCCCAGGCATTGGAGGAAAGCAAGATCAAAAACGATGATCGAAAGACTCCTGTAAATTGGAAGGACACTCGAGGTGCTAGAGTGGCCGTTTCCTCACCAATGAGTCAGCATCAGTCATATATACAGTACTTGCACGCTTATCCATACCCACAGATGTATGATCCCAACCATCCTGCATACCGTGCAGTCTCTCCTGTTCTAATGCACAGCTATCCTGGTACGTGTTCTGTAACTGGTATTATACACTAGAAAAAATTTACGCACTAACAGTGCAGTAAAACCTACATTTTAATATTGGCTGTTAGCAGCTTCACGGATGACATTTGTTTTGCTTGTTCTTATGCTAGGGAAAGTTTTGCAGATTAAACTGATTTAGTACAAGATGTTCCTTTTATGAACTGTCAGAGTTCCCAGCTACAGTTTCCACAACCCCTGACAGGCTGCTGTTGCTGTTAGACTGACAGATAGTTTATTGCCTATAAAAATATTCTAAGCACTTACTGTCAGAACCATTATAGTTACTATTCCTTTCACTTAAGAGGACCCATAAATGTCTGAAATGTCTATAAGATCAACCCTCTTTATAACCTCCATTCATCAGGGTGAATTAGCTGAAAAAATCGAAGAACAAAGATACAGTTTAATAGTCACATGATCCATTTTTGATGTCATCCCCTGTATAGGAATCTCTCCACCCCACACTGGTATAGCCAAATGTAAAGACAATAACTTGACGTGGCATTTATTGTTTATCTGCAGGGGCCTATCTCTCGCCAGGATTTCATTATCCTGTTTATGGGAAGATGTCAGGGAGAGAAGAGGCGGAGAAAGTCAATACCAGCCCCGGCATCAATGCAAAATCAACCACTGAATCTAAAGCACTGGATTTGCTCCAGCAGCATGCCAACCAGTACCGCAGCAAGTCCCCTGCTGTAAGCGTCTTCTGTTGTTACTGAACAGCAATATCTTTGGGGTTGGGTAGGGAAAGGGCAGAGAACATCCTCCCAAAATGTGCATAGTCAAGCTATGTATTTAAGATGTTTTTTAATATCAGCATTTAAATCAAAAATAATTTAAAAGCAGGGTGCTTCCCTGGATATACTGGAAGTGACAAGTATAACAGGGTTCTTGCTAATATACTTCGTAATATAAGTATTAGATTCATATGGAAATCCAGATTCATAGATAGCTGTTGGTTCATAGTACGCTGTATTACAGTTTACCAAGAAGCTCCTGTTTGAAAACCGATAATGAGATTAAAAAGTTGAACTCCAGGATTTGGTAATATCCCTTCAATATATTTGCTGCACAGCTGTTATCTTCTGAAAAGCAAATTACTCAAATCCTGTTTTGGAGACTTCCATGTCAGAGTAAAAGCAGCTTCTCCTCTCTCGGAGTTCATACCTCCAGTTTAGTTGCTGGAGGAATACTTCACCCTCCCTGATTTGAGATAACAAGCTGGTTCAGCCTGATTGGACTAACCTGTTATCTCCTACCTGGTTCTTGCCTACTTATTTATACCTGCCCCTGGACACTTCCACTACTTGCATCCGACGAAGTGGGTATTAGCCCACAAAAGCTTATGTTTCAATACTTTAGTTAGTCTTTAAGGTGCCACAGGACTCTTTGTTACTTCAGAGTAAACAATGTTATTTTGCCTTCACATAAGTCAGTAAAAGTTGTAATTGATGAAAGCAAGCTGATGTCCCTAAAGATAGTTTTCAAATAGCGCTTCTGATCCTGAGAGATGGTTCAGTCCCCAGTGCAAATGAAAAGTCCAAAGACTGATTTACACCACCTTCCACCAGGTCAAATAGGCTCTTAGAGCAGCCAGGAATCAGCCCCGCATAAGGGAGCCTAGCCTCCCCCCCCCCCCCTTTCAGAATTGGTAGGAGAAGAGGTGATTTGTGGCTGCTGTGTGATGCCTGAGGATCCCTTTATCTTGAGGGTATGGCTAGCCACACCAGCTTTAGGGCAGCTTTGTATTTTGGGGAGCAAAGCAAATCCGCTACAGTGTATTGAGGAATTAGTCTCGTAGTTTGTGTTTAAATGTCCATTGCTAGAAACCCAGAGAGAGTGTGTTGGTTGTATATAATATTTTTAAAATTGAGAATATCACATTTTCTTTTACCTTTTTATTGTCAGCCTGTGGAAAAATCTACAGCTGAGCGGGAGCGGGAAGCAGAGCGGGAGCGAGATCGTCACTCCCCCTTTAGCCAGCGGCACCTCCATACACACCACCACACACACGTTGGCATGGGCTACCCACTTATACCTGGGCAATATGACCCATTTCAAGGTGAGCTGTGGCTTCTGACTGTACGATCGAGGTGTCTTTTTAAAGTCGTTTAATTGATGTTGCAAGTATGATGTGAAGCTGTTTTAATAGTAACCCGTTTCTGGTTTACAGAAACCAGAAAAAATAGTTTACATCTAGGGAGAAAGCTTGAAAACACCCAGCAAGTACTAAGCTGGTAACACCAAATTACATTATAGCTACAGTTTCATGCTTGAGTAATACTGTTTTAGAATTCAACCACTGATTGCCAGTAAATTATTAAAATTTTACTTGTCAGCTACGCATATCATTCACCTGTGTATTTTCAACCATAATAAAAACTGACATTAACTGATTAGAAAGACCCAAAGGAGGTAAAAAAAATAAACCTTTTCTACACAATTAGTCTTGTGTAAACAATGGAGAGAGCATGGCAAAAAGAAAAGCTTTTAATTTTGAACAAATTTCATGTACAAGAGAGTCCCTGCAGTCAACCTTGGGATTGTCACAGCTACAGCTTCTCGGATAGCACATGATCTATTTTTATTTAGATGAATACAGCACATATTGTTGCCATCAAGGAAAAGGAACTAAAATAAGAGACGCATGAAAGATTATTCATTCTCCCTTGATTTACATCAGTTTTTCTTCCTTTTCTGACACTGTCCTAGCAAAATTAAAAGATTTTCCCTCCCCTGCAGTGAAGTACACACTAGTACAGTTTGTAGCTAAAATGACATTAATACATTGTGTTCTCTTAGTGCCTTAAAGTAATTTTCCTATGCAAAAGTCTTGAATATTTCTAAATTTGATTCACTGATGCCATACGCATTATGCTCATTGAGTGGGAGAAATTTAGAAATGATAAGTTATTATGGAAGTATTGTATTCCAAGCTGCTAGCATGTCGTTTCTGTAATTCACTGTGACTTTTGATTCTTGTTGTTTCCTGGTATCCATTATTTCGACTGAACTTCCTATTCAGGAATTCATACAAACCGTTTAGCACCATGCAGTGCAGTGCTTGGAAAGAAATATAATAAAGAGAATGCCATATTTTCTTGTAAAATGCCTATTAAGGAGAATTCAGAACACTATATTAAGGCACGTTGGTCAGACCAGGCAAATTGTCTTCCATCTCTTGCCTGAAATATTTGATGTCAGCAGCCTGCAAAAAAATGATTGGCTGCTGTTTATGGTTTTTGCACTGGCGACTATACTTGTCTCTCTGAACACCATAAAATCCAGAAGTATCCACAGTCTTTTGTTTCTTCTTTCCTTCAGGGTTGACCTCTGCTGCCCTTGTTGCCACTCAGCAGGTGGCTGCTCAGGCATCTGCATCTGGTATGTTTCCTGCACAAAGAAGGTAAATATCTTGTAAACCTTGAATTATACTTACATAGACATCTTAATAGGAAGGGAGGAAGCAAATTATAGGTTTCTAAAACTGGAGGTCTGCATCCCTATAGACAGCAGCGTTCATTGAGAGGGGAGGGGTTGTAGGGGTTTTTCGGTTAATTGTAGCTCTATTCTTCCTAACAAGACACTTGTCTTTGACCCTTGTACTATAATCATAATGTAGATAATTAATCAATGAAATAGACTGCCTGTCGTCTGAGATTTTTCAGAGAATATCCTTTACCTCTTGGTACTATTAAAGTAAAACAAGCTATTATGAAGTATATAATTAGGATTCAAAATCTATATATATAAAAGTCAAATGGTGTATGCGTTTATGTATGTGCACTTACTCCTTCCACACCATTTGAGCTAGAGACTTGAAATTTGGTACAGTTATAGGTCTTAGGGTCCTAATCAGGGTAAGAGTCAAAATATTTTCAAATCTCACCTCTGACACCCCCCAGGGGTGAAATTATTTAAAGGCCAATCACATCAGCTGGGCAGCTGCTGTTCTCTGTGACATAGTTATGATGTCATAATACCCCCTCTAACGGACCCTCCATTCGCTCAGCTCTGTGCCCCCTCCCCCCTACAACGGACCCCGCACTCGCTCAGCTCTCTGCCCCCTCCCCCCTCCAACGGACTCCGCACTCGCTCAGCTCTCTGCCCCCTCCCCACCTCCGACGGACCCGAGTTGGGTTTGGTCAGAGGGTAAGTGAGGTAGGGGTGTCGGGTTTGGTCGGGGGGTGAGGTGGGGGTGTCGGGTTTGGTCAGGGGGTAAGTGAGCCGGGGGTGTTGTGTTTGGTCTGGAGGGGTGGGAAGGTGTCGGGGTGGGTGAGGGGCGAGGTGTGGGTGTTGGGGTTGGTCAGGGGGTGTTGGGTTTGGTGGGGGTGTTGGATTTGGTTGGGAGGGGTTGGTGGGGGGGTTGGGTTTGGTTGGGGGGGTGAGGAGGGGGGGTCAGGGTTGGTTGAGGGGTAAGTGAGGTGTGGGTGTCGGGTTTGTTTGTGGTGGTAGGTAGGGGTGTCGGATTTGGTTGGGGGGGAAAGTGAGGTGGGTGTGTCAGGTTTGGTCTATGGGGGTGGGGTGTTGGGGTTGGTAGGAGGGTGACGGGGTGTTGGGTTTGGGTGGGGGGGTGAAAATGTGAGTCGGGGTTGGTCGAGGGGTAAGTGAGGTGGGGGTGTCGGGTTTGGCCGGGGGGGTAAGGTGGGGGTGTCAGGTTTGCTCTCTGCCCCCTCCCCCCTCCAACGGACCCCGCACTCGCTCAGCTCTCTGCCCCCTCCCCACCTCCGATGGACCCGAGCAACGCCGGGTATTTTCGCTAGTGTTTTCATAAAAGGCAAGCAAGGGATTAATTTTGGAGTAGATCCAACTAAAGTTGAGTAAACTTCTGCTCTTAAGTATAAGTACAAGTATATCTGGCTTCCTGATTTGCAGATATTTTTATTGGAAATAAAATATTTTTAGAAGGTACATTAAGATTATGTTATTTTAAAGTCATCTAGGAATCAAATGTATTTGCCTTTAAACTATTTACTTGCTTTTAAATAGAATATACTCTTCAACCTCTAGTTTAAAAGAAATGAAAACCTCTTATATATTAAAACTTCTGTCTTATGTGAAAAGCTCAACTCTGCCTTAACAGTGGAGTCTCCATCAACACCCCTAGGATAAATCTTATACAATAAAATTACCAACTTTATTTTATCACAAATCCCGTGATATATGGTGTTTTTCTTAAAGTCCCAGCCCCTCAGAGGCAAGTGATTACATGAGAATCTCAGCTTTCAGTTGAATAAAAAGCAAGTTTTTAGCATTCAATGTTACAGAGAAAAGCTTGAGCATGTGACCCAAGTGCACCCTTAAGGTTCAGAAACTAGAAGAGAGACAAACTATTCCTCTCCCCCTCTCAATTTTTTTTTTCTTTTTTAAATCTCATGATTTGGGGCAGGGGACTGGGGTTGAAATACTAATTTACATGTGTTTAGTTTCACAGTTTTTGTGCATTTCAAGAGTTCAGAGTTAAATCATGGAAAAGGATATCATCCTAAAACCTTTTTCTTTCTTTCTTTCTTTTTTTTTTTTTTTTTAGAGAATGAGGAGTTTGGAAATGTACATTGTCATGTGACTGGATCACATGAGGAAGCGCTTTATTACAGACATCAGTTCCATGGTGTTAATTTGAAATGCCTTAATGGCAGGCAAAAACCAGTCATTTCATTTTTGTAAATTGCAGATTTTATCACAGAGTAACAAATGTTGCTGTAATTAGACTTCTGTTTTTATATATATATGCGCATATATATATATATATTCTTTACTTTTTTTGTATCGGTAACCAGGCTCACACATAGGGTCTGCTGCTAAGTTGCAAACCACACAATAAAGGAAAAATGTTTTTGTCATGTTTCGAAAAATGTTAACCACAAAAGGCCGTTTTTCTTTTCTTTTTGCTTTTTAACTGTAAATAAATAATATTATGTATCAGTGTGCCTGAACCTTGCATACCCTTCTAATACTGCCCACAAGCCCTCAGAGAGGCTAACTGTGATGATGACACTTTGGTACAATTTAGATGTCTATTGGTGGCTCCTGTTAAGATGCATCAGTGTAAAATGTTACTGTACTCACTGTTTCATTGTAATTGTGTATTGTGAAAAATATACATTTGGAAGGCATGGGGTTGCCAGTACCACAAAAACTGTGTTGTACATAATGTATAGATTTTAAATGGGGAAATAATGAGTATCTGTGAATAATGAAATGTCTTTTTTTGATAATCTTGAATGGCAAATAACCCAATAGCCTGCATACCAGAAGACATCTGTGATTGTTCTATTACTTGAATAGTCCTGCAGTCTTTTTTTTAATGTTTACAATTATCCAGTTTTAGAAGAGAGACTTTAATGCCATTGCCTGGTTACTTGTTTTATGCTGTAATCTAGTTTATTTTATGTAAAATGTATATTGAATGCTTTCATTTTTATACCTGCCTTAAATAATTTGGCAATCAGAATAAAAAAAAAAGTTGTTTTTGTACTTTTTGGCTTCTGTCTCACCTTGCTTTCCTCTGCCCAGCTTAGAGCGAGATTGTGTCCTAGATACCAATAGGTATGTCTGTCAGACTCTGGAGCTCTACACTCTACAGCTGCTAGTGTCCCCAGAAGGACTTTTGGCTTGGTTCCCAGGCAGCACTCACCAGTTTGGCAGCTATGCTATCCTTGAATAAATTGAAAGATGAATCCACACTCTCAATGCCCATCCTGTTCCATTTTCACCTTCCCCCTTCTTCCTTTTGGGCACATAGGGTCTGAGTCAAAATTACAGTTAAAGGAGGCCTTTCCATTGACTTCTGTAAGCTTTGGATCAGGACCCTAGTACCAGGTCTTTGGAGCGAAGCCCGGAGCTGGAGCGCAGAGCAGTGGAGCTGTAGGTTTTTGCCTGGAGCTGGAGAGGATCCGGAGCACTGCTCCAAAGCCCTGCACTAGTACCCATGAGTGATCGTTCTGACACTTAAACTATTCATACCTTCAGCTGGGAAATGGCTGGCTCTGTGCACTAGAAACACTAGCCAAACTTTGCCCTGGATTTAACCTGTGCAGCCCCACTGTGCGGAGTCGATTGTGTGTACCTGTGGACAGAACTAGCCCACTTTTATTTTAAATAGTCCGACCCATACTACCCAAGAACATGTTGTGCATCTTGCATTAACAAGAAGCAGTGGGCTTAAAGCAATGGGTTTAAATTTCAGGAAGGGAGGTTTAGGTTGGACATAAAACTTCCTGTCAGATTGGTTAAGCATTGGAATAAATTGTCTAGGGAAGGTTGTGGAATTTCCATCACTGAAGATTTTTAAGAGCAGGTTAGACAAACACCTATCAGGGATGGTCTAGAGAATACTTAGTGCTGCCTTGAGTTCAGGGGATGGGACTAGATGACCTCTCGAGGTCCCTTCCAGAAATACGATTCTATGATTGTCCAATAGCTTTTGTTCCACTGCAGTAAGTAGAGTACAAGATGATGATAAAAGGATACCAATTAATGCATGAAAGAAACAGATGGTTAGCCAGGTTATTTCGGATGTCAACTTTATTCTTGATTGTGTACCACTGATACATTCATCAGCAAATACAGGGCTGTTTGAGCTCATTTTCTATTCTGATGACAACTTGCACTGCCAAAGGTCAGAGCTTGTATATGAAGTGGGTACCATTTTTCTTGCTTAGTTGATACTTAAATGCACAAGGGTGAATTGAAGATTCCCAAAAGACAAGCATACTTGAATTTGTTATTACTTTGAATCTGCCATTAATATTGCTATAATTGTTTTACTTTTATGGACATAAAATCAGCCCCCTTAGTGGCTAGTAATAAGGTTTATTGATTTTACTATACATTATTCATCTCTGGGCTGCTCTTATCGTCTGGTCCTGAACACATATGGAAAGCTTGTAGTGCTGACACAGTTCAAATTAACTTAATCAAGAAATGGGGGGAAATGGGTGTATTCCTTGGGGGGGGGAGTGTCCTTGAAATACAGAATTCCTAACCACTTAAATAAGTGTCGTATTACTTCTACATTAAAATTTCAATTGGTTTTGTATTGAAATGTCATTGATTTTCAGCCTTCTCCTTTAACACTTGTACAGCAAAACAGACCTCAGACATTCACGCTATTGGTGATTCTGATTTAGTGTGTCTTAAGAATGAGTGTCCATAAGTAATCAGAATGAATGATGCGGATTGATATGGGGTAAGCAGCAGTTTAAAAGATAATTAATGACAGGGTTTCATTAGTCTTTAGTCTGTAAGAGAGGCTAGCAGCCAAAGCCATTCATTTTTTCCCTCCACTGACAATTAATCTGTTCTTCCTCTGTGCTTTTCTTTTGGCTTTAACACTTTGAGGGACAAACATCTTACATGCTTTGCAATTGTGAACCGCTAGAAGGAATACAGCATGGCTGACATCTTCCAAAGCCAAGAAGTGGCCATGCTGCCAAGCATCAACAATCAGGCACAATAAACACTTCTGCCTCAGCTATGTGATGGATGAGACTCCAAAGAATCAATGAAGAGAGGAGATGATGTGGGGGAAACACTCACCAGCCCAGTACCTGTCTGAATGCAACAGAACCTGGCCCTCTCTGCTAGGCCATCTCCTCACTGGGGGCTTTATCTCTCTGGCTATGTCTACATAGCAAAGAGAACCCTGCAGCCGACTTGGGCTAAAGGGCTATTTAATTGCAGAATAGACGTCTGGGCTCAGGCTGGAGCCTGGGCTGTAGGATCCTGCAAGGTAGAAGGGTCCCAGACCCTGGGCTGCAGTCTGGGCCCAGAAGTCTACATAGCAATGAAACAGTCCGAGGCCTCTGAGCCAGTCTAACATGACTCCCCTGATGCTGTGGAGTGGCAACTCAGGCAGTGTTGTGTACAGGAATAGGGATAGTCCTGCCCTGGTTGCCTCCAGTAAAACGCATCTCTCTGCTCACTCCAGCAGCAACAAGCACCTGAAGCACTGCTCCATTCCATCTCTCCAACTTCCTCCAGGGTGACTGATGTATCCAGAAGTAGGTGCTGCCTTTTCTCTTCAGTATGATTTGCATCCCAGTACATTCTTGGACCTGTCAACCCCTTCATGAGACCCACCCGGAACCTGTGGAGGGAGTAAAGCAATAAGCAAAGACTTTCTAGTTTGTTTGTTCTTTTTCCCAGTGCTCTGTGGGAGAGTCCACAAAGGCACAGAAAGTCC
This sequence comes from Sternotherus odoratus, assembly GCA_032164245.1. Classification (NCBI taxonomy): domain Eukaryota; kingdom Metazoa; phylum Chordata; order Testudines; family Kinosternidae; genus Sternotherus; species Sternotherus odoratus. The sequence goes on from JAVMKO010000007.1 coordinate 44,564,283, forward strand.
CAGAAGAGGCGCTATTAGTATCACTACTGGTGTAATGACAATTTAAGCATCTAACTAGTTCTTCTATTGTCCCTCAGCCTTTCTGGCAATCTGTTGAAGGACCACAGACTTCCATCCTTGGTTCCTCTCTTTTTTCTAAATGGACTCTCTTCTGTTAACATCCATTCCCAGGGCTTTAACCAGAGATTAAATTATGGGAAGCTCTCCCTCCTCTGCTAGAGAAACTCCCTCCTCTCACTGGCTTGGGGAAACAGTGCCTGCTCCCTAGCTGATGAAATGAGAATTCCCTCTTGCTTCAACTACAGTAAAACCTCCATTTAACGGACTAATTCGGGCGAGGGGATGTCCGTTAAATCAAAAAGTCCGTTATTTAATAATAATAAAAAAAAGAGCTGTCGGAGCAGCAGCCCGCCCGCCACAGGGTCGGGGCGGCAGCTCGCCTGCTGCCTGGACCCGGGCGGCAGCCGGGAGCCGGTAGCCAGCCCGCCAGAAATGGATCAGGAATGCATCAGACTTGCTCAGAAATTTTGTCCGTTGCATCCGAAGTCCGTTAAATTGAGGTCCGTTAAATCGAGGGTTTACTGTACTTTACCTTTTCAACCTATTTTCAACTACAACATCTTTGTGTGAAGTCACCATATGTATCTCCCTAACTTCTACACCTCCAGAACACCTCTCATCTGTCTCCTGTTGGAGGTCCTATTATCATCTTGAAATCAACACTTAAAGAATGGATATGAGAGGCCAGATTCCCTTCTTTCATCTGGTCCCTCTTTTGCTGGTCCCACCAGTACAAAGGGACCGTAAAGCCAGCAGAACCAATTTATTGGAAATTCTGCCTGGTATCGGGGAATCCTTAGAACTAGTACAGCTGGTTCTATGACAGTCCCTCTAGGTATTTGATATAGTGGTTTGGTTGGAGATAAGCCTGGGTGACTCTTGGGGACCAATCAGCCAGTATAGATTATGGCAACCCTGAATCTGTGTTAAAATATGCCAGCGATGGGAATGGCATTGTAGTAGACCGATAATTGGGGGAGCAGCACAGACCTCTTCAGGTGCACTCAATGGAAACTGGGTGTAGCAGAGAATCTAACTGCATTGCCTTCATTATTCCTCTCCTTCCTGTCTTTTCTCTATCACTTCTGATGTCTACAGCTTTTCATCTCCCTGACTCAAAATCTCAATGTAATCTTCACCTTTTTTCCCTCTTCTGCCCTACTCCAATCTCCAGACAATAAGTCCTTCAACTTCTTCCTCTAATATCTACCAAAACTCACCCTTTTCTCATGATCCTCACTGCTAAAACTGTATGTGTATGCTAGGTTATTTTTCCCTTTGATTACTTCAACTTTCTCCTTTCTGGTCTCGCCTGTTGTTCCCTCTGCTTTCCAAACTGTTCATAACTTCCTCTTCTGGCACACTGACCACACCTCTCCCATATTTTTTCATTGATTTCCTGTCTTCTTCCTCAAATTCAAGTTCCCTATCATCTTCAAGACTCCAGAGTATTTCAGCCAGGCATAGAGTCCCCCCCAATTTCCCCTGTCTATCTCTGCTCTGTCTTATCACCTTGCTCTACTCATCCCTTGTTTTCATTGCAGTCACCTTGCTTTACCCATCCCTTGTTATCATTGCAATCTTGGCTCCACAGCTTTTATTCCAGTAGCCTATATGCCTGAATTAGGTTCCTATTAACTGGCCACTAAGTCCCCTCGCTTGCCTTTAAATCTCCCTTCTTCCAGAATTCCATCATCCTTGGTCTTCTCACTCTCCTTTCCCTGCACCATTGTTCGGTACACTGTGTATTTGTCTTTCGGCTCAGATCTTTGGGACAGGGAACGTGTCTCACTTTATGTTTATGTAGCACTCTGCACATTTATAGCTCTGTATGAATGATTTTTAAAATAACTCATGCTTTTATCTTTTCTCTAGACAATAACTCTAGACATGCTTATGAGTACATTGAATATAACAATTACTAACTAATTCTTTATGAGGCCTCAATACTTTTAAAAAAAAAAACATTAAAAGACTTGTTGAATCTGCCTTGCCCCCTTCAAAACTTGGGGAAGAAATCAGTTCTGTACTGGAATTTTAAAGGAGTATCATTTAGTCTTTGTTTTCTTAGACAGGAGAATCGGAGACTTATTCATGACTTATTGGTCTGTGATCCATCTTTCTTTAGTTTTTACAAAAAGATGGCTGTTCTCAATTTGTCCCACGTTCATCCCTTGGTAAACTCAGCATTTTGTATTAACCAATCTGGCTCAATAACTCTTAACTACATTTTCCCCATACCTAATCATTTCCTTTTACATAGGTCAGCATTTGCTAGATTACTCAAAATTTCACTCAAACGCACAACCTGAACTCCTATCTTGGATTTCCATAAGTATTAATAACAGATACTATGCTTTTCAAGTAAAGATGTGTGTTGGTAAGGGATAGTATCTTGCTGAGATAAGAATTATTGCTGTGTACCTGCACATGATCGGCGGAATTGTTTGAGTGCTGAGGGTTGTTGTATAGTGGAATCGAAAGGAAATGTATTGTAGATTGGAGTAGAATGTGGGTGTACAGGCAGTCCGTGAACTTACAACATAATTGGTTCCTGCAAATTTCATCTTAAGTCGAAATGTCATAACTTGATTTTCCCACAGGAATGATGTCAGATCGAGCATTGGAAAGTCAAAACAGGATGTCAATTTATAAACGTCATAAGTGCCGTTCGTCGTAACTCGAACATTGTAAAGTTGAGGACTGCCTGTATTTAGATAGCAAGATGTCTAGGTGGCAAAGCATATGAACTGAGGTTGGATTGCATATTAATGTAACCTTAATTATATTTCTTTGATTTTAGTGTCTCCATTGCTAGGAAATGTACTAGAGCAGCCATAATTCTAAGTTAACATAGTTTTTATTTGTTGGACCCTTTCTATATTTCTGTTACTTGTTAACCAGCAACCTAAGACGACTGCATCAGACAGCAGAGACGGATAACTCTAGGTGAGTACAATAAACTATCTATGTTAGTTTAGTTTGAGAAAGCCTATGTATTTCATTGTACTTTTTCTTCATCCTTTTTTGTTTTCTTTCACTATGGGAAATGAAAAATATTGCAGATATGAATTTCCACTAAGTTTTAGGAAAATGGGGTACCCTATTATCTGTTCATCAGGAATTGCTCATTCCAACTTTGTACCATTCCCTTGGTTCACTTTGCAACTTTCATTGGCCCTAGTGAGAGCAGCAAATGACCCCTTTTTGTTTACAAGTTGAATCTGCTTCATTATGGAAAAACTACAAAGATAGTGACTTTTTCACTTTCATATCTGACTCTTTAAGGACCACTGATGCACACAGAAAGCCATTAACATGTTGTGATGGGATACTAGACCGCATTCAAATCCTCATGATGGTTGTTAGTAATTTTTATGCAGAATATGCTAAATTATTCTTTCAACATCAGTGGCAATTCAGAAACTTCTTAAATGCTCTGATACATTAGCAAACTTTAGGATTTAGCAAAGATAATTATTACTTACAGACGAAAGGTGTTAATAACTCAGAAAACTTATTTCCACCATAATGCTATATAAATGTGCCTTGGGGACTTTCAGAAGTAGTTTTTATTAAGGTAAATGAACCTTTAGACACGGAGCTAATACATGGAATTCTGTATGAGTGGATTCATATATATATATATATAGTCCTTTCAACACCATTTCCAAGCATTTTGAATGATATAATATCGTACCTTAATTATATAATTTCCATTATTTGAGTTTGCTGATGCTAGAATAGGTTATTTATTGCTTTCAGTATAGTATTACAATATTTGTTCATGAAACTAAATGGCATAGCAATTCCAGTTAAACATAACTATCAGGAAACAAAGACTCTCTGAAAGCCAATTTAAATCCTGGGAAGAGAAAGTTTTAAAAATTGGTTTTGTGAAATATATACAATCAGTGATTTCTGCTTTTCTTTTTTGATTTGTGAGCATGGTTATATGGATTCTTTTGGCATGGGTCTATTTTCAGGATAATTTTCTTAAAGAAGGATGTATACATTACTAATCTCTATAGATTCACTGCAGGTTATATTCATCAGCAACACACTACTTTTCTTGAGTAGCATTAGCTAAGTGTAAAGGCGGAAAAGTGATTTTGTCTTTATGTACTTTAAATAAAACTCTGCTTGGATAATAAACATGAAGTGCTATATAAAAACTGAAATTCTCTGAAAAATCTGCTGAACTCTTAAGGAGCTGCTGAGTAAATTCAGAGTTTTCTGTTTATTTTCAGTCTCTCATTAGTGTGATACTGTATATAAGTGTCTAGATCAGAGGTTCTCAAACTGTGGTCTGTGAGCTCCATTCAGATGGTCCGTGGATAGTTCCCTCTAAGGTGCTCACTTGGGCAGCTGCACATGAGAGAATGAAGGGCCACCCACCTAATTAGTGAAGCCCCCACGCAAGCAGGCCCTGCTAATTAGGTGCCTGGACCCTGGAGGAGATGCACATGTAAGGTGAGGTGATGGCCTTGGGGAAAATAGAGGGGAGGTGGGTGGGAGAAGTGGGGTGAGAAGGGGGGTGGGGAAAATTTTGGATGTGCAGGGCTGTGTTGGCCAGAGAAAGGTGATTTTCTTCAGCTCCAGGGCTGTGTCTGCTGGGGAGAGACTCCTCCTCCTTCCCAGCCCCACCCTGGGGGGCTGCTTCAGTGGGGGAAACTGGGAGAGACCCCTCTCCTTCCCAGACCCAGCCCAGGGGGGGGGGCATATCCATCACATTAGAAAGGTAAGACTACTGATTTTAAAATATGAGCTGTGTGCTTTTATTTGTAGTACAAAAAAAGTTAATTAAGGTTATTTTGATATAATGCTTTTATCCAAAGTGCTTTACAATAGTTAGCTAATGGTACAAACAACATTTGGAAAGATCATTAAGTGATCCGCCCAGACCCTCAGCAATTTTCAAGTGGTCCGCGAAAAAAAAGTTTGATAGCCACTGGTCTAGATACTATTGTTTACTTGGATGTGATGGTTAGCATGCCCAGCTACAAAAAGATCATCTGACTAAGGTTAGAAGTAACTTTTGGGGCCAAATGATTTCCTTTTTGTATGGAGAAGTTTTGTAATTGACTTTCATAGGAGCTGGATCATGCTCTGTGGACTCAGTTGTGCCTTTTAGGTACTGGATCACACACTGAGAGCATCGTGAAATCTCACTGCTCTAGGGGCAGCTTGCTAAGAGAATACAGCATACTAGTTAACCTACTTCTTGACCAGATGGTTAGGGGAGCTTGGTCCTACCTCCTCCCTGCTCCACTTTGGGTGCTTTGTTTCTCAGGGTGCGGTAGGATATAGCAGTCCTGGGTTGGTGGGCACCGGGGGCAGATATTATGGCTGTACTTATTCATTGCATAGGGTTCGAGGAGGGAGGCTTTTTTTGAATCCTTGCTTTGCCTGTCTCTTCTGCAGCTGAGCCTAAGTGACTAAATCTTTAAGTAATACTGGGCCATATTATGCCATTGATTTTTAAACAGAACTCCCCAATGAAAAGATTGCTTAGCAATCAATAGCATGATTGGTCTTTCCCCTCCATTTATTGTAACATATATTAATGTAATGTTTATTCTGCTCTGCTAATTCAGAATCATCCCATTTCAAAATGAGCTGTGTAGTTCTACGGTTTTCTTGATCAGAAACAGGTATTTGTTTGCTGGATCCTCAGCTTGTGTAAGTGGCCGCAGCTCCATTTATGTCAGCTAAGGACCTAATCCAATGTTTGGGGTTGGAATTCATTGCTCCAAAGGGTAAGGAAGGTTCAGTAGGACTTAACATAATCAGTTGGAAGTCACTGTAAATAACAGGCCAAACTCTGCTGTTCATTATAGTAGTAAAAACTCCTTCACGAAAGGTGGGATTACACTGGTGTAACTAAGGGCTGGTCTAATCTAAAACTGTAAATCGACCTAAATTACGCTACTTTGGTTACAAGGTTGACTTGTCGCAGTATCTACACTGTGCTGCCAACTTACCTTACGCTTCTCGGGAAGCTGAAGTACAGAAGCCGACAGGAGATTGCTCTGCCATCGATTTAGCGGGTCTTCACCATATCTACTAAATCGACACTAGTGCCTCGATCACAGCAGTGACAATTTAGCTGTAAGTGTAGACATATCCTTAGATGTGAATTTGGCTCACTGAACTAAGATAATCAGTGCTATTAATATACGTTTAGTGTGCACATATGAACAACAAGGGGGATAAAGTTGGGCCATTACCTGAAAATCTGGTTTATGACTCCTAAATCCCCCAGAGTTCAGGGCATTCTGATCCATAATTTTGGATCAGCCCGTTCTAGAGATAGGTAACTGTGTGCCCAGTTTGACTCAATTAAATATTTTGCATGTAAAATTGGATGGTAACAGCTGGTAACAGATGCAAATTTTGCAGGTGCCATTCAGGCAAGGATATATGCAAATTTAGCCTTACATGTTTGTTCTGGGGCTCCATAATGTAAAGTGCCTTCCAAGTAAAATGACTCACATATTCCCTGGGGTTTCAGTTGTGCATATTGCAAATTTATTTTGCTGTGGAATTTAGATGTCTTTGTTATATATACACACAGATAAAGGGAGTGACTGTATTTAAGAAAATCTACAACTATACAGTATATATATTTTTTAATATTTTCGGTTTCCAACAAGCAATGATGAATTTGTCTACTGTTTAATAATAAGCTAGTTAAGACACAAAAGAGAACAAAGAATTATTTTCAGATGCCCTTGGTAGTTATAACATAATGGTTTCATTATCTAAAGTTCAGTCACAACAAGGACAAAAGAATCCCACTTGTATACGCTGAAGTGCTTTTTGTTTTTGAAAAAAAAATCAATACCATATTCACACTAATGTTTGCTTGCATAAAATATTGACTGAAGTCACATTGGGTTTTACATAAAGACTTGAAAGCAATCTCGATTGTCTGAAAGGTTCTAATTGTTTTTTTTCCCCATCCTGAAAGAGTAATGAAAGGACAACTTAAAAAAGCAGAATTACATAGTTATTTTATAACTGGCACTAACAAATTTCACCCATTACCATGTCTATTCTGTAAGCAATGAATGTGTGGCTCCAAATTAATCTAGTGTACCTCCAGGCAAGGTCTAAATCAGCTATATACAGCTAAAGCAATTTGCACACAGCTACAAGCAAATTGGAAAATAAGTGTTTCACACTCCTGCCTATCTTTTCAAGCCAAATACACAATCAGTATTCTGGCAGCAGCCTTTTATCATGTTCTTTGCAGCTATCAATTTTAATTATAACAATTATTGATTAGTTGGGAAAGTGAATAATCTAATGTTCAGATGCGGTTGGTTCAGATGCGGTTGGTGATTTTTTCCTTTTATGCAGAGGTCCATTCAGTGTTAAATATCAGCCGGAGAACATATCTGTATCTCACCGCTGAGTTTACATAGCAGTAATTGAGACTGTGCCAGTGGATTTTACACTGAACCTCTCTTTTTAGGATTTTAAAATAATAGGACTGGAATAGACCTTGAGAGGTCATCTAGTTCAGTCCCCTGAATTCAAGGCAGGACTAAGTATTATCTAGACCAGTGGTCCCCAACCCCCGGTCCGCGGACCGGTACCGGTCCGTGGAGCATTTGGTACCGGTCCGCGGCCGCGTTCCCCTCCGCCCCGCCCCTTCCGCTTCCGGCCGCTTTCCTTTCCGCTTCCGGCCCCGCTTTCCCTTCCGGTTCCGCATTTTTCTGATTTTCCGCCGTTTTCCTGCGGCTTTTCGGCGGACATGCAAGGTCCCGCCGCTCCGACAAATAAAAAAGCCACTGATTTCTGCGGGTTTTCGGCGGGCATACAACAGTCCGCCGCACCGCACAGAGCCCCCGGGCCGCAAGCAGTACTCGGCCGCGTTGACCGGTCCGCGTTCATCAAAAGGTTGGAGACCACTGATCTAGACCATCCCTGACAGGTGTTTGTCCAACCTGTTCTTAAAAATCTCCAATAATGATGATTTCACAACCTCCCTAGGCAATTTTTTCCAGTGCTTAACCATCCTGACAGTTACAAAGTTTTTCTTAATGTCCAAATGAATCCCCCTTTGCTGCAATTTAAGCTTGTTGCTTCTTGTCCTATCCTCGGAGGTTAACAAGAACAAGAGGTTAACCTCCCTCCTCCTTGTAGAAACCTTTTGTATACTTGAAAACTGTTCTCATGTCCCCTCTCCATTTTTTCTTTTCCAGACTAAACAAACCCATTTTTTTCCTGAAGCCCAACCCCCCCCCCCCACACACACACAATTAATGAGCCCCATCACCAACCCCATAAGCACATTTTCCGAAGTATTATTCCTCCTCTTCCATTGGTCATGCAAGTCCATAATGTGCAAGGCATCCCTGTTTTCTGATGCCAATTGAATCCAGCTCAGGCCATGCTAGGTGCACTTCTGGCTGAATGTTCCAATTCATCAGTCCCTCACTGTCATAGGTCCATTCAGGGGGAAATGGCTTACCTCTGGCTTCACAAAGATTGTGAATAGCATAGCAAGCCACATTAATGCACCCAAATGTGATGATATTGGCATCCAAATAGGTCTGTAGACATCACCAGGTGGATTTCAATCTGCCAAAAACACATTAAACAGCCATCCCACACGTGATGTGAGTGCAATTATACCATTTATTGTTAAATCCTCATGTTTCAGGGTACAGTTTCATAAAACCAGGCAAAAAGGAGTACACAGGGGACCCCCAGAATGATGGTGGGGACTAACTCCATTTAGGACACTGTCTTTTGGTGGGAATAGTGACCCAGCCTGTTCATGAATGTAGACTTCCGATCAGTGAAAAAACCTGGCATCATGCAACCCACATTGACATCGGTCTCTGTGGTTTAGGAGGGCCTTCATAACAATGGAGTTAATACCCTTTGTGGTTTGTTCTCATGTGCTCCTTAAGTAGGGCAAACTATGGGCATGAGTGACATCAGTGACCTCCTAACACAGTTCAAAAACTTCATTCTCTCAAAGCCAGCCTTCAGGAATTTCTTTTGTTCCCGCTACTTTGGGGAAAATCACATGCTTGATTGCCTCGGAAACCTCTTCCACCACTTTATCAACAGTCAACTTCCCAACACCAAACTGGTTGGCAATGGACCTGTAGCAGTCTGTGGTAGCGAGCTTCCAAACTGTTATAGTAACCCATATTTGGACCAGCAATAGCACCCTCATGTGTATATCTTTATGGCTGAAGGGTTGGGGCAAGCTGTTCCCAAAGCTCCAGAAATGTAACTTTCTTCATGCAAAAGTTCTGGACCCATTCCAGGACTATATGATGATGTCATCCCACCAGTCTGTGGTTGTGACCCTGCAGGGGAAGTGTTGGCCTACATAGGGAGCATCAGAGGCTAAACGATTGTCATGAGCAGCATTAGCCAGTTCAAGCCAGCCATGCCTGTGTACTCCTATTCCTCCTTCTGCTCCTTCATAAATTCTGTCAGGTGCCTTTGGTGGGTCAGAAAATGCCACTGAAATGGTTATCTGTGATTCATGGAAGCTCTGCCCATTTCCTGATACAGGAGTGAAAGCACATGCAAGAATTCTCCAAAAGGCACTTCCTCTAGGTTGCTGTCTCCGGTAGTTGAGAGTGCGTAGACCAAAATGACTGCTCAGCAGGATGTGTTGGAGGGCTGTTCACAGTTCCTGTGTTGCGCAGAGTGGACAGTCAAAATTTCTGCTGGAGTAGGGTGACCAGACAACAAATGTTAAATCAGGACAGGGAGTGGGGGATAATAAGAGCCTGTATAAGAAAAAGACACAAAAAGTGGGACTGTTCCTACAAAATAGGGGCATCTGGTCACCCTACACTGGAGTGGCCACATTTTGGGAAGGCAGTAGGGAGTCTGGGATATGGCTGGTTTGACTTGTCTGTTTGCTGTAATAGAGTCCCAGGTTTGAGCCTGGGTTAGAAAATGCTTAAGAGAGTGTAAATGGTGAAGCTCTGGGTTCTCTAATCCAGGGTCAACTGACTCAATAACCCTGCACTTACATTGCAGCGTAGACAAACACTGAGTGGATGCTGGCCAACCCTGCCTGTGGCATAACATTTGGGAGGATGGTCTGCATCTTTATACAAATAGATTCAGTTGCCTAGCAATATTTTTTGCCCATGCACATTTTCCCTATTCTTAGGAGGAATAGATCACGGGAGAGTCTTGTGCATGTGTGCACGTAGCTGGTTTGATCCTGGTTCACATTAGTGCTGCATTTGTAGCATGTGTTCCTGTGTGGCAAGAAATCATGTCTGTCTAAAGGCACCCACCAGAATTTGCTCCATTAACTGCAAACCCAAAAGTTACATGTAATATTTTAGCTATGCAGCTGAATAATTACCTTTGGATTTATACAAGATCTTAATAAGGCTCCTGTATAATGTCTCATCCCGGTTTTATAGATATCAGTGTTATTAATACAAGACAACTTCAAGCAAATTTAACAATGAGAAAAATAAGGCAAGCACAGGCTGTCCTTGACAGCGTTATTGCTAAACCTGACCTAGCCTGACTAATGTATTCATTTAAGTCTCTCACTCTGTTTTTGTTATATGATACTGCGTCTGTAAAGGCTTCTTTTGAAAATGAGAAAATTAGATCTGAGGCAAGTTTGCTTGAATGGAGTATCATGAAAAAGCTTAAGGTTAGATTAAATTTCATGGTTAGGAATATTTCAGTACTTTTAAAAATACTACTTTCAGATTTGTGTGCAAGTCTGCATAGTTTATTCTAAATTGTCATCATGTTTTGGATATTTTCACACAGCTGAATTTCAGGTTACATTTTTCAAGAGGTTCACGTAATAATTTACTTTTTCACTTGCGAAGGCTGATGAATTTTATTATTATTATTATTATTATTTATTATTATTTATTTTGGTGTTGTAATGGTGGGGATTAAAGAATCTCATTACCAGGTATAATTTTTTTTAGATGTGGGAGAAAAACATTCATATAAATCAATGGGCTAAATTAAGCCCCAGTACAAACAAGCCCAGTTCCCACTTGCTTCAGCTGGAGTTACACTTCTGCCAGGGTAGAATTTGATTTAGTGGACTGTTTTCACCACCATTGGTGTAATGATCACCCTTAGCATACAGGGACTGCTGCAGTAGAATAAGGGACTGCCCCTATTTGAGAGCAGGTACTGTGTAACTTGCAATTGATATTGGGGATTCCATTGGAGAGGGTAGGGGGGGAATTAAAATGAGTATGTTAATGAATCTCACACATAGTGAAAGGGCGGAAGAGGGAGGTTGTAGAAGGAAATATGACCAAAAGGAAGTTGTAAGAAGATGTAGGATAAAGACTGTAAATTGTCCTACTTTATTTTATACTTTCTTACCCCTTTCTATTGGTTACTTTTCCTATTACAAATCCATCTGTCCTCCATCCATGTAAATTACACAGATTTACAGTCACAGTGCCAGAGGCTCTACCCTCACTTAATCAGTTCAAATTCAAAGTAATGTCAGGGGAGTCAATACAAATACACTGGTATGTCTACACTACAGAGACGAGAGCTGCGTTGCTACATCACCATAGCTATGCCGGCATAATTCTGTAGAGTAGATGCAGCCGTGTACAGTGATGTGGGAAGGGGGAAAATAGTGGGTTCACCGTTGAAGGGAAACCACTCCCCCAAGTGATGGTAGCCATGCTGAAAGAAGCATCCTTTAATTGCCAGAGCTGCATCTACACTGGGGGTTAGCTATTTTTGACATGATTGCAGATTTTTTTCACACCCCTGAGCATATATCAGCATAACTTTTAAGTGTAGACCAGGCGTGTGTGAGGGATGAATTTGGACAAATTAATCAAATACAGGCCTAGTGCCATTCCCATAAAAAAAACAGGAGTTGCTTCCACTTAGGGCAGAATTGACGTTGCCTTTTAATAAGATAGACAAACAGAGAGAATATTGCTGTGAAATCTTATCACTGGGGCTGGTATGCAACAGCTGGCACTCCTAAAAGCCAGAACTACTCCCCATGAAAATTTGATTTGCTATCAGTGAGGCCAGAGCACACATAAATACCATTTTAATAAGCCCTGGAGAAGTATTCTGTTTTAAAATCAAACCGACTTACCATGTTTGCTATCTACCACATTGGTTGCCAAGTTTGAACTTAAGATTTCATTGGAAACAAAAGGTGGGTTTTGACTACCAGGCCCTTATACAGTCGCTGCAAAGCAAGGAAAAGTATGGTTGTTTCTCGTACTTCAGATCTGAGTCACGGCACAGTCACCAGGAGTTCGTAAACACTGTACAATGCACCACTGAACCCTGGTGCATGGATGACCTGCTTTAACTAAAGGAAAGAATGCCCTCATTAGCATGTGAACAAAGGAAGTAAAAATGATCTCATTCATGGGCCTTTCTTCCATTTATGTGAGGGGAGTTCATCTCCACAGAACAGCACATCTTTCTCTTGGCCACACAGGGTAGTGTGGCTCATTTTCCTCAGTCTTAACCTTTGCCTCTTCCTTGGATTGAGGTGTGGGACAATGCCAAGATTTTTCATTCTTCCTTTAGATCTTAGTTACAATAGCGAGGTGAGGTGAGGTTAAAAATGTGGGCACACCCCAAGAGTACCTCGAGTGCAGACGACCATTCTGGAATTATTATGTGTGATTTGTAAACTGGTTGAAAGAATAGATTGAAATTTGAAATTCAGGGCCCAGCTGCAGCAGCATTAGTTTAAACCTAAATTTTCTAGTTTAAATTAATGATAAAAGATAGCTTCTAAATAATAAAAGCCCCCAAAGCAAAACTTTCAGCTAATGCTACTAATTGCTTTTGAATCCGTTCTTCTCTATGTTACCACTTTAGCACAAGCAGCACATTAATTATTGAACAATATGCAAATCATTGTGAAATGAGTAATACATGAATTTACCATCTTTTTTAGATAGGAAATATCTCTTTTCTTTTAAAGAACAAATAAACAGGGTTTTTTGGGGAAAAACAACTCTTAGTTCTTCTTTGTTTTCCATAGTCACACATATTTGTAAAGAGAATTATGCAAATGAACTGAAAAATGATTTTGTTACTGTATTTTTTATTTCACAATTAATAAAAGAGAATTATGCAAATGAACTGAAAAACTGAAAAATGATTTTGTTACTGTATTTTTTATTTCACAATTAATAAAAGAAATCTCTTTCTATCATGCCCCTCACCTGATGGCTTAGCAAGTTGTCTTTTAAAAGGACCTGTTTTGATTTCATTATTTATGACTCTGCTAAACTAAGTATTCATAAAATGATATTGATCCTGCCAGCAAGTCACATGAATCAGTATCCGATACAAATATTTTCAGCTGACATTCCTCAAAAAAAAAAACCCCTGCAACCTTTTCCCTGATATTTAACCAACCGTGCTTAATTTGTAATGAAGGGGGTGTTGGGGCTCAAGCAATGAGGTTCTGAGGCTTAAACAATTTTTGTACATTCGTAACTGATACAGCAAGCCTAGAGGTGCCGGGGCTCAGCCCTGGCAAGCCCTGGCACAAATTTACACTGTGTAGACTGGTCAGCAGTGTTTAAAGATATCAGTAAGAGGAGAAACATGCTATACTAGAAATACATTCAAGAAATAACCTTGTTCTTTCGCAATTATTTTCTTCTACACAATCTAGTTCTTCCTTCAACAAATATCTATATATATAAAAGTCAAATGGTGTATGCGTGTATGTACGTGCGCTTACTCCTTCCACACCGATTGAGCTAGAGACTTGAAATTTGGTACAGTTAGAGGTCTTAGGGTCCTAATCAGGGTCAGAGTTGAAAAATTTTCAAATCTCACCTCTGACGCCCCCCAGGGGTGAAATTAGATAAAGGCCAATCACATCAGCTGGGCAGCTGCTGTTCTCTGTGACATAGTTATGATGTCATAATACCCCCTCCAATGGACCCCGCACTCGCTCAGCTCTCTGCCCCTCCCCACCTCTGACGGACCCAAGTTGGGTTTGGTCAGAGGATAAGTGAGCCAGGGGTGTTGGGTTTGGTCTGGGGGGGTGGGAAGGTGTCAGGGTGGGTGAGGGGTGAGGTGTGGGTGTTGGGGTTGGTCAGGGGGTGTTGGGTTTGGTGTGGGGGGGGTAAGGTGGAGGTGTTGGGTTTGGTTGGGGGGGTGAGGAGGGGGGTTGGGGTTGGTTGAGGGGTAAGTGAGGTGTGGGTGTTGGGTTTGTTTGTGGTGGTAGGTAGGGGTGTCGGGTTTGGTTGGGGGGGAAGTCAGGTGGGTGTGTCAGGTTTGGTCTACGGGGGGTGAGGTGTGGGTGTTGGTCAGGGGGGTGTTGGGGTTGGTAGGGGGGAGACATGGGGGTGTTGGGTTTGGGTGGGGGGTGAAAATGTGAGTCGGGGTTGGTCGAGGGGTAAGTGCGGTGGGGGTGTCGGGTTTGGTTGGGGGGGTGAGGTGGGGGTGTCAGGTTTGCTCTCTGCCCCCTCCCCCCTCCAATGGACCCCACATTCGCTCAGCTCTCTGCCCCCTCCCCACCTCCGACTGACCCGAGCAACGCCAGGTATTTTCGCTAGTCCATTATAAGCTCCAGTTGTTTTATGAGACATTTAGTTTGCTTCACAGAAAATGTATCCACGTAACGAATCTATGGAGTTATCAAATGAACATTTTGTTACATTTTGTGTTTTAGGGCACTGGAACTACTTTGTTTTAAATTGACTCTAGCAATGGACGGTGCCCATCAAGATAAAGATCTTAAGGTATAAGGTCAAAGCACTTCTTCATCCTGGTCTTCACAAATAAAAGCACATAATGCGTGTGCACACACACACACACACACATACAAACACACACACAAAACAAAGCAAGAAATATCCAGATTTCCCCCTGGGGAACCAAATTAGAGCAAGAAGCACACATGACAGATGATAGTCACATTGCTTAATGCATTGGAAGGCACCTAGGATGGTAAACACCATATAAAAACTCAATTAGAATGGAAACAAATATAAAAGAACACTGGGAAAAGGACAGAGTGACGTTTGTTTTTAGTTATGTAAAGAATAACTGTCACTGAACTCATCTTTTTTTTTTCTATCTTGTAAAAAGTAAGAAATGGTTTAATTCCAATGAATGGCCATGTAGGATGGGCCCAATCCAATTCCCCATTGAAGTCAACGTTGCCTTTTTATGCCCTCAGCCAACTTTCTGTTTTTCTGGACATTACCCAGAAAATTAGCTTCCAAGTTCTCCGCAATCTCATTCCTTCTTATTCATGCTTCCTCATGATCCTACCTTCATGCCTGCTTGGACTGGTCTGATGCCTCCTGCCTCTATCCTTGTCCATTTTTGGCTGCAGAATCAGACCATCCTTTTTCTTTTCCCCTGAACTCCTTCTCAGAATAACCCCTTTAAACATACTTTTAACAAAGCTTCCTTTATTGTAAATGCTGGGGATGGCCATATCTATTCCCCCTAATAAATGGCTGACATTTAAATCTCCTGGACAATATTCTCTTTGAGATGAAATCCTTTGATCTTCTAACCTCCATTTTTACTAATTTCTGGATTCTGAAAATTCTAACCCATTCCCAAAATGGTAATTCCTCCAAACTGTGGCTAATAAACCGTCTCAGTATTTGTATCTTATAAAATTGTTAACTAAACCTCTCATTGCCCAGTATATAGGGACAAGTATAGAAGCAAATTTGAACCTGGTTTTTGCAATGCACAAGTTTTTCTCAGATTCATTACAAATGATTAAAAGGCATTTTGAAATGCTGTATAAATATGTCTGCCCCAATCAGCTTTTAGCACCAAGGAAGAAAGAATAGCAGGAGACTCAATGAAATCCACCAGAGACTTCTCAGTACAGATCTAATTTATTTTGGAAGGCACTACTGCTGGGAGCACTGAAGACTACACCCAAACACCTCCTAGAGATTGGTGTACCATAACACCAGTAGCAACACTCTGCAGTGAGGTCAGTTACATTATAGAGAGCCTGGTTTGCCTCTTCTGCCTTAATTTGAGCTCCCATTCTGTTTCCTGTTTTGTGAACAGAGGCAACAGTGCCAGCCCTGAAAATGATGTGAAGATTGGCTTTGCTGGCCCTAAAGGACAGGCTGGGGGGCTGTAGTGAAGACCAAATGAATACGCTTAGTTTTTAAAAGAAAAAACATTGTGACCCACTTTACTTTCTAATCATCAATTATATTTTTAAAGTTTTCTTTACAGTGAACTGGGCTTTTCCTTTAATAAAACACTTGGGCTTTGAAATTTAAAGTGTCCCCCACACTACAGGGAACCTCAGTCTGGGAAGAGCAACCCTGGGAAAAATAAAATAGGGTAACCATCAACACTAATTATATTGTTCAATCTACCAAGTAATCTCAACTATTATCAGTCTCTGTGTGGAAGGTTCAACAGAAATGTTAAGGTGCAGGAATCATTATTTCTAATCTCAAGAGTAATGAGATTTTAGAGAAAACTCAGTCCTTAAGAGCTTTTGACCTATGGTGATTGGCATTTTTTTCAGTTTTGACTGCATGTCATCAAAGCAAATTCTATAGGCTGGGAGAAAATAAATAAATAAAGTTCTTATAATTTCCTGTTTTAAACAGAATGAATTACAAAACATATGTTCCAATGTTACCATGGTCCATTCTGGCTGTGAAGTCTGTGATGCTGTTAATTACCTAAAGCTATATAGTTTAGCATATCTTTTAAAAATATATTGTATTAGCAATTTCCCTACCTATTTTGGGTCTTTTATAGATGCCATCATTGTAGCGTCTTCCAAAATAAATGATGAGTGGTTATTTAAAACCAATTCAATCAAACATAGAGTCCTAGAGATCAGCCACACAGCCAGGTGAATATATAACTCAGATTTTACCCATCATCATGCTATTGCCAGTCCTTTAGTATCCAATATCTAAAGGTTTATTTATAAGAGAAGAGAATGTGAAGCACTTTAAAGAAATCATATACATATAATCATCACTGCAAAGTTCTTGAATCATGTTTGTATCTGCAAGACTGCTGGCTTGTAAAGTCTTTGGTAACATCCAAAAGACTGGAAGGTCCTCAGTCCATTGGTTGGAATGCTTCTCTTAGTATAAATCCATAGTACAGAGATCAGAGCAGGAAAGAGGTAAAATAAAAGACCTTGGAAGCAGCTCTGTACCTTTTCCCATGTTGAGGGAATGCTCTCAGTCTTAGTTTTTGGAAAATTACAGGCACAAGATGGAGTCTGGGTCACATGAACAAGTCACATGCCCTTGCATGCTTTGATGACTCTAGGAGCAGCCATTACCCATCTTCTGGCTAAAGCATCCACAGGAAGGCTCACTGGGCAGGGGCAAGCTGCTTCTATAGCTCATTGTGTTCTTTAATGTGGCATCAACTTGAATGGTCACCCACAATGTGCTGACTAGATTGGATGTAAACTACCTTGTGGGCGTTACACCAGGAGCAAACACATTTGAAATACTGGTATGTCGCCAGTATTCATACATTTATGCTACATGCATATAAACAGGATAATCATATTTGATAGATTGTAACTTTTCCATTGATACCTTTCATGACCTACTTTGTACAAGATTTGTTGCAGTTGTCTAACAATGGCAATATTAATTACATAAATGGGAATGTTTCAATCATACAGCATCACATTAGAGTTCACGTGATTAAATTAATAGGCAGCAGGTTTAAAACAAAAGGAAGTATTTTTTTCCACATGATGCACAACCTCTGGAACTTGCTGCCATGGGATGCTGTGAAGGGCAAAAGTAATATTGGACTCAAAAAGGAACTAGATAAGATCATGAATGATATGTCCATCAATGGCTAGAGGCCAAGATGGTCAGGGATGCAACCCCATGCACTGGATGGCCCTGAACCTCCTACTTCTATGGCTTATTTGAAATTGTCCTGTTCTGTTCATTCCCTCTGAAGCATCTGGCACTGATCACTGTCAGCAATAGACAAATCACTGGTCTGATGCAGTATGGACAGTCTTTTGTTCTTATGCTTGTAAGGAATCATCTACTAAAACTATAGGAAAAGATTGAATGATCATCTACTAAAACTATGGGAAAAGATTGAATGAAAAAAAAATGAAAACCTCACACTCATTACTTTAATTATTCCTTGGGAGTTGAACTGAGTTCAGTTGCTCTTCCAGTTAGAAGATATAAAAAAGCCGATATCTTCTTAAACACCAACTTTTGAATCTTTTTTCCTCTGGCAAAAGTTATTTACAGTCCATCTAGAATTTTAGGTTTGTCTCCTCTATTCTCAGTGATTTACAATGAAGCAAAATCAGCCAGTTTACATTGAAGATATTTTCATTCCTTTCTCAGTCTCTCACTAGTGTACTTAACACAGAATGATTAAAAGCTGTGTGTTCCGTTAGACCTGTTATGGTGTTTAAACAAGGAAGTCTGTGTTTGTTTAAGAGAATGGGGAAATGGTTATCTTGACAGATTAGACTGAAAAAACAGTAAGGCCACAGTCTAGCACAGATGTCCAAATTTGCCACTTGGCTGGTTTTCTGAGGTACTCTAAACAAAACTTGCATGTGTGTTTGTGCTTTGGCTCTGTTTGACACCTGACTGAGGAATGTGATTAAGAGTTACTGCCAGAGCTTACATGTCTCTTGTGGGCAAATGTTTACGGGACTGAAATTCTTAGTCTGTTTAACTGTGTCATAATTAAACTAATGGAATACAAGATACATTTTTTTCAGTATCTTAAAGACCTTGCTAAGAAGTTATTTCTTATAATATTTGAGAGACTGTATTGTGCAGAAATCTAAGCAAAGCTCCTCAGAGGTTCCTGAGATTATTTTGCAGTGCTTCTCCTTTCGTTCAGTGGTGTAACCTGTGAAAATGGAGGGAGAAGGACTCACATTCTGGTCCAATTGGCCACTGGCTTTTCAATGAGGCAGTTAGGAGCCTAAGGGTATGTCTTCACTACAGCAGTAGGTCGATTTCCTTTAATTCGATTTTGTGAAGCAGACTGTATACAGTCGATTTTGTGTGTCTTCACTAAGCACAGCAAAGCACAGCAAGTCGACAGTGTCTGTCCGCACAACTTTTGCAAGCGTCGACATAACGAGCGTTGCACTGTGGGTACCTATTCCACAGTTCCCAGATCCCCCAGCAGGCACCATTTCGAGTGCTGCACTATGGGTAAGCATTTCCAAATTTCGCGCCCTTTTTCCGCGCTGCCGACCCCCATTACGAGCGGTGCACTGTAGGTAGGCATCCCATAATTCGCGCCCTTTCTCCGCGCCGCGCTAACGCCATAGCACTGCAAGCATGGAGCCTGCTGACACCACAGAAACAGTAATGGCCGTTGTGAAGACCTCGATCACGGTTGCGGATTTCATGCTGAACCGTCTGCAGAGGAATGCGATCCGGGGACAACTGCGCTTTCTGGAACCCGACGACAGTGAGGAGGAGATGGACAAGGACGTGAACAGCAGGGACGACAGGGACACTGCCGTTTTTGGAAGTAGGGCGACTGACAATCTGTCAAATTTGGTGGCAATGGGGCAGGCTCATGCCATCGAACGCCGATTCTGGGCCAGGGAAACAAGCACGGACTGGTGGGATCGCATAGTGCTGCGGGTCTGGGATGACTCCCAGTGGCTCAGAAACTTCCGCATGCGAAAGGGCACGTTCATGGAACTTTGTGACTTGCTGTCTCCGGCCCTCCGGCATGAGAATACCAAAATGAGAGCGGCCCTTACAGTTGAGAAGCGAGTGGCGATAGCCCTCTGGAAGCTTGCAACGCCAGACAGCTACCGGTCAGTCGCGAATCAGTTTGGGGTGGGTAGGTCTACAGTGGGCTTTGCTGTGATGCAAGTAAGCAGGGCAATCGTCGATCAGCTGCAACACCGGGTTATAAACCTCGGAAACCTGCAAGCTACAATAGATGGCTTTGCCGCCATGGGATTCCCTAACTGTGGTGGGGCTACAGATGGGACTCATATCCCTATCCTGGCACCGGACTACGAGGCCGCCGAGTACAGAAACCGGAAGGGATATTATTCAATGGTCATGCAAGCAGTGGTTGACCACAAGGGACGTTTCACCGACCTGTACGTGGGGTGGCCGGGAAAGCTTCATGACGCTCGTATTTTCAGGAACTCTAGGATTTTTAGACAGCTGCAGCAAGGCACTTTCTTCCCCGACCAGAAAATTTCCGTGTGGGGGGTGGAAATGCCGACCGTTATCATTGGGGACCCAGCCTACCCCCTAATACCCTGGCTTATGAAGCCCTACACAGGAGCCCTGGACAGGGGTCAGGAGCTGTTCAATTACAGGCTGAGCAAGTGCAGAATGGCCGTAGAGTGTGCATTTGGCCGTCTGAAGGGGAGATGGCGTTCGTTACTGATTCGCTCAGACATCAGCGAGAGAAATATCCCCATTGTTATTGCTGCTTGCTCTGTGCTCCACAATCTCTGTGAGAGCAAGGGGGAAACGTTTATGGCGGGCTGGGAGGCAGAGGCAAATTTACTGTCTGCTACTTACCAGCAGCCAGACAGCAGGGAAAGTAGAAGAGCGCACCATGAGGCCCTGCGCCTCAGGGACGCCTTGAAAGACAGTTTTATGAGTGCCCGACATGGCGTTTGAGAATCTGCTCCCTTGCTGTGCTGTAAGCCTGCTGCCCTTGAACCCTCTTTCCCTCCCCCCTTCCCATGCTTTCCCTCCCCCCTCCCCATGCTTGCAGAGGAAATAAATTCACTGTTTGAAAAATCATGGTTCCTTTATTAGTTCATCAGAAATACAAATACACAAGACACAGCAGCTTTTAAAAGTTTTCAGAGAAGGTCAGCCTGCTGCTGCTGCTGCTGCTTCTACTGGCTTGTGGGGTGGAGTGGATCGATCCACGGAGCTTGCCCCCCGGGGTTCTCACCCCGCGTTTGGGTGGGGAAGCTATGGGACTTGGGGGGGGGATTGTTAGACAGGGGCTGCAGAGGTGATCTTTGGCCCTGCTGCAGCTCCACCAGAGATCGCAGCATGTTGCTTTGGTCCTCCATTATACGGATCAAAGCATCCATGCGTCTTTCTTCCCGGTCCTGTCGCTACAGCCACTGTTCTTCCCTCTTTTCTGCCGTGGCTCTCGATTCCTTGCCTGTATCTCTTGATTCCTTGCCTGTATCTCTTGATTCCTTGCCTCTATCAATCTTTCCCTCCATTCCGTCTGGCGGGCTGTCTCAGTGCGTGAGTTCTCCAGGAGTTCACTGAACATATCATCGCGCATTCGCGTTTTCTTTTTACGCTTTTGTATCTGCAATGCACGGCGGGAGGAGCAGGACGGGGGATTCTGAGATAATTGTTCATCTGTGGGCGAATGTGGGCAAAGAAAGTTTGAAAGTTATGAGACAGATACATTCAAGGTTAGGAGGCAGATGCAGTCTCGGACGGTACACAATGCCATTAAAAACCTCAGTATTCACAGGCCTGATATGATTTCTGTACAAGGTCATGTTCTAAACCTAAAAGTGACTGAATAGCTCACAGAAAAGTCACAGCATCTCAGACACACATGCGTGCCTCAGCCCAACACGGCTTCTGAAAGCACCATGCAGCCGGCCATGGTAAGTTAAAAGCAGCACTTGCATATTGTAGAGTAACCCCACCCCCTTCCCCCCACCGCGTGGCTCCCACTGAACCGCAAACTGCAAAACAAAGGCCAAAAAATCTCTCGCTAAGGGCTAAGGGGTGGTTGGGGCTCTTCAGACCGCATGCACACTGTTCAGATTCCCTGCTAGCTACCGCTACGGGCTGGAGGGGGGGAGGGGGTTGGGCACGCGTTGGATCTGAAGCGGAAGCAACCGCTTGCAGACTGTTCAGATTCCCTGCTAGCTACCGCTACGGGCTGGCGGGGGGTGAGCATTTGGGGGGGGGGGGACGGGCGGTTGGTCGGTCCTCAGCAGAAAAGAGTACTTTGCAGCTGGGAATCTTTATCTCCCTACTAATTGCAGTCCGTATTTCAAACAGGCAACCATGAATGACATCACTTTGCTGAGAATTTCTCAGAGAGATAGAGAGCACATGCTCCTTGCCTCCATGCAAAGTCCTGGTCCCTTCGCCGCAATGCTAGCCTGCTCAATGATACCAGACTACTTACTACTTTCGTGGCGTGGGATGGTCTCCTATCACGGGGGACCACATAAGGCGGCTCTCCCCAGAAATCTGCTGCAGAAGATTCATCGCTACCTCCTGGATAGCTTCATTGAGATGTCCGTGGAGGACTTCCGGTCAATCCCGGAGTATATTGACAAACTCTTTGAGTAGAAATTGACCAACAATGAAAGCACGCTAAGTCCTTAGGGCAAGTTACTCATTAATAAATGCTTCCTTTAAAAAATCACGCGTCATGTAATCCCTTAAAAAGAAACACTTACCCCCCTGGGAGGCTTGGGAGGGTGCTGGCTGCAGGGTGATAAACAGCTCCTGGCTGTCTGGTAACACGGTTTCTCCGCTGGCCTCCTGCTGCTCCGTGAAATTTCCCTCCTCCTCATGGTCGTCCTCATCGGAATCAGTCTCCTCCCTGACGATTATCCCATTGGTGGAGTCCACGCAGACCGGTGCGATGGTGGTGGGGGCACCCCCCATTATCTACGGCATGTCCGAGGCGCGCCCCCTGATCGTCCGTTTGCCTCCTTGGCTTTCTGGAACGCTTGCCTCAGCTCCTTAATTTTCACGCGGCATTGCTGGGCGTCCCTGTTGTGGCCCCTTTCTAGCATGGCCTTGGAGACTCTTCCATACGTGTTGGCATTCCGTTTGTTGTTGGGTAGTTCCAACGTCATGGATTCCTCTCCCCAGATAGCGATGAGATCCAACACCTCACGAGTGGACCATGCTGGAGCTCTTTTCCTCTGGCTGGTCTCCAGGGCAGCTGAGCTCTGCATGGAGTCTTGTGATGCTGAGCTCTGCATGGCGGCTTGTGCTGCTGATTGCTCTGAATGGCGACTGAGCTGTTCAGGTGAGCTGGCCACGCTGACCAAACAGGAAATGGTATTCAAATGTTCCCGGGTCTTATCTACCTGGCCAGAGCAGCGAGTTCAGAGTGCTGTCCAGAGCGGTCACAGTGGAGCAGTGAGGCAGTCCAGAGCGGTCAGAATGGAGCATTGTGGGACAGCCTCTGGAGGCTATTAATGTCGGTTGCGTCTTCACTAGCCCACAATCGAGCTTGGAATGTCGATTTTAGCCTTACTTCTCTCGTCAGGCAGGAGTTACAAATTCGATTTTGAGGGCCCTTTAAATCGACTTTAAGAGCATGTATGTGAAGACAGGTACACGTTTAATTCGACTTAACGTCGTTAAAGTCGAATTAAAGTCGTAGTGAAGACATGCCCTAAGACTCATTGAAAGTCCATGGAAATTGGGCCCAAATCCTCAAAGGTATTTAGGAGCCTAATTCCCATTTAAATTAGTGGAAGTTAGGTGCCTAAATATGCTTGAGGATCTGGACCTAAGTTGCTTTTGAAAACAAGACTAGCGGCTAAATCAGTTAGGCATTGCAACACTGAATGCAGCAATACTTAAATACCTTTAAAAGTCTGCCCTGAAATTCTTTTGCAAGGCACATTACAGCCGTAGAGATGTAGATCACCTCCTGCTAAAAAGAAATGCTTACATAATTGTGAAATGATCACTTTCTACACTATGCATGGGTGTTTGATAAGTCCATACAGCATTCTGCTACAATATATTATTAGCTTTCTTTATTATCATCATATTCGATTAGTTGCCTTGACATTACTTCCATGACAAGAAAACAAAAATAAAAAACACTTTTTAAGCCAAGGGCAACTTCTCTTCTCTAAAGTATACATAGTTTTATATGGAGTTTTGCTCAGCATTTTTTGTTATTAATTAGAAAATTTAATATTTAATCACACTCCAATAATGTTAACTAACAAGTTCAGGTTGATAATGAAAAGAAATGGGCATTGGACGACATAATTCCAACTATACATACAAATTGAAGGGATCTCAATTAGCTGTTACCACTCAAGAAAGAGATCTTGGCGTTAGGTTACACTACAAGGATTATAGCGTGTTTACCTATTGCGCTATATGGGATGCACTATAACCATAGCGCTATAATATGGGACGGCATGGCCACATTTGCTGCAACTGCCACGGCACAGGGAGTGGTGCATTATGGGCAGCTATCTCAGCATTTGTGCTTTGCAAAGGAGGGGATGAGGGGGAACGGGGAATGTGTACGGAGGGAGACAAGTTCATGCTGTCAGTGATTTCTTTCTACAGAAAAGTAGCAGGCTCTGAATTTCACTCACACAGCCCCTTTGGTGAGCATTTTCACTGCTTAATTGCTTGAGTTACGAGCGGAGTTCTGTAAGGGAACTTCCGCATTCCTCCTTCCCTTTGGAAAACAACATAAAGATGTCAAATGCCTTAAATGGCTTGTTAATTGCCTTAAATGGCTCAGAGGCGTGCCAGAGATCCCTTATAGCATAATGACTGATTACACTTGCCATAACACGCTACAGGGAATACGCAAAAGCTTTTATTCCTTTCGAAAAGGTGGTTTACAAATAGCACGATAAGCCCGTACTTTTAGCACAAAATGTGCCTTGCCAATGTGTTTGTTTTGAGAGTTATAGCGCTCCTGGAGGCTTTATAGCGCTATAAAGAGCCAGTGTAAACAAGCCCTTGGAGTCATTGTCGATAGTTCTCTGAAAACATCCACTCAATGTGCAGCAGCAGTCAAAAAAGAACAGAACATTGGGCATCATTAAGAAAACAATAGATAAAAAGACAGAAGATATCATATTGCCTCTATATAAATCCATAGTATGCCTACAGCTTGAATACTGCGTGCAGATGTGGTCGCCCCATCTCAAAAAAAGATATAGTGGAATTGGTAAGGGTTCAGAAAAGGGCAACAAAAATGATTTGGGTTATGGCACAGCTTCCATATAAGGAGAGATTAATAAGATTGAGCTTGGAAAAGGAACGACTAAGCGGGGGATATGATAGCAGTCTATAAAATCATGACTGGTGTGGAGAAAGTAAATAAGAAAGGGTAAATCACACTTTCTCATAATACAAGAACTAGGGGTCACCCAATGAAATTAATAGGCAGCAGGCTTAAAACAAATAAAAGGAAGTATTTCTTCATGCAACACACAGTCAACCTGTGGAAGTAGTTACCAGGGGACGTTGTGAAGGCCAAAAGTATAACTGGGTTAAAAAAAGAATTAGATAAATTAATGGATGATAAGTACATCAATTGGCTTATAGCGAAGCTGTATACTTATAGATGTACATCCCTGCACTGGGATCCCTAGCTAGAAGATGGGAGTGGATGACAGGGGATGGATCATTGTATGATTACCTGTTCTGTTCATTCCCACTGAAGCACCTAGCATTAGCCACTGTTGGAACACAGGATGTAGAGCTAGGTGGACCACTGGTATGACCCAGTATGGCCAGTCTTATGATAAAGGACAACATTTTAAAAAGTGAGTACTCCAAACTATTTTCAGAAATATACATGTGTGTGCAGTATGTATGTGTATGTAAATCTCTGATCGGTATTCATGCATATGTTGTGCACATGCAGATTCTGTGTACTCACAAACCCACATTTGGGCCACAATGTATTGGAATCCAAGTGCAAAAGAGCTGCAATCTATGCTCCCAAGAATGGTTTCAACCTCTCTCTGACCTTCAGGGATTCTTTAACCTGAGGACTGGTATCTGCCACCAAAAGGAAATGATCCAGTAATCAGGACCATCTATGCATAGTGTGTTCCTTCCCCAGGACTGATACACCCCCTAACCTAATCTGTTTAGGGATTGGGGGTGAAGCAGAGGAAGTATATCGGCCCCTCACCATCTGAGGATTTCTCCTGTATTAGGAGAATCTTCAGTTGCTCCCTTAGGATAGTTTAAGTCCCTTTGAAGTGCTGGAATGGAACACAGTGGACTCAAGAGGCATTGAGGATCTGACCTTCTGTCCTTTACTCGCATTGTGTCTAGATCAGTGGTTCTCAAACTTTTTGTAGTGGTGACCCCTTTCCCACACTGAGCCTCTAAGCACAACCCCCCCCTAGGGGTCAGGTGGGGGGCGTGCCTGCAGCCCAATGCGGCAGGGGCCAGGCTGGGGGGGTGTCCAGCAGCCCCCTGGGGCAGGGACTGGGGTCAAGAGGGGGTGCCTGTAGCCCACTGGGGCAGGGGCTAGGATGGGGGGGTTCCAGCAGCCCCACAGTGGGGCCAGGGCTGGGTCGGGCATGTGGCAGTGCCAGCAGCCTGCTGCAGCAGGAGCCAGGTGTTATGTAGTATTTACAGTGTTTTCAGTGTAACAATTCTGCCAACAGTACAGTGTCTTGTTCTCTATTTGTTTCTGTGATTAGAACCACCATGGTTACTTTAATTGTGAGAGTTTCTTAAGAAAGGAGGGAATGTGGTGTTTTAGATGTTGCTTGTAATTATTAGGACTGGGGGACTGTAGGACAGAAAACAGGAAGGAGGGGGGAGGAGTGGAGCCAAGACGGCGTTAGAACTACGAGGGGTGCAGCAGCAGCTCTGTAAAGAGGTTTCACTGTTGTTAAATAAAATCCGTTAAAGTTTGTTAGTACCTTGCCAGCTTGATACAACACCAGGGCTCAGACTGGGCTTGCGGGGCCGCCAGCAGCCCAACGTGGCGGGAGCTGGGACCGGGCTCTTGGGGCCGCCAGCAGCCCACCGTGGCGGGAGCTGGGACCGGGCTCTTGGGGCCACCAGCAGCCCACCGTGGCAGGAGGTGTGGCCGGGACTGGCCTTATGGGGGCGCTGGCAGCCCGCCATGGCAGGGGCACAGGCTGCCTGCAGCAGCAGGAGCCAGATGCCAGCAGCCCATGGTAGCGTCATTGTTCGGGGCCGGCTGCTGGCAGCAGGGGCTCGCGACCCCCACAGAACTGGCTCGCGACCCCCAGAGGGGTCCCGACCCCCACTTTGAGAACCAATGGTCTAGATGTTGATAAGCATATGTGACTAGCCCAGACTGTACTAGAGCTGGTCAGAATATTTTTGATGAGACATATCGGGTTTCCATTAAAGTTTTATTGGAAAAGGTTTTGGGTCTGGGGTGGAGAGGCAGAGATGTAAAAATCACCTTTATTCACCATAAAATCACATTTAAAACATATGAGCAGTGTTATAAAATATTATATACATACATACAGAAAGAAACACATCCCAAACAATCATTACACATGGATCACCAAGGCATCACCATCATCAAGTTAACCCTAAATCTTATAATGCACCCAGTTTATGAAAAGAAATCCAGAATGAGTTTAGAAAAGGTGTAGACAATCTGCAGCCAATGAGGAAAAAAAGTTGGAAAACTTGAAAGTTGCCACAAGACAGAGCTGTCACCCTTTGGTCAGCTCTCCATGGTACTTCAGAGGCTGAGTAAAATTTTCATAAAGTGAAAATTTTCATGTGTTCCTAGGTCACTTTTGAAAATGAGATGTAGACTCCTGAATCCCATAAGTGCTTTTGAAATTTTAAGTTGGTGTGAATAAGAGTTCTTAATGTATTTCGCAGTAGAATGTTTTCCACTCACCATGGGTAAATGAAGGTTAATAATATCTTTTCACCAACCAAATTTTTTTAGCACTGTCATCCAATGAATCACAGGGAAAATATATTGTAATTGGCAACCTATATGCCACCCCCAGCAAAATTAGTTATCAGCATTGTGCTGTCCGCAAAAGATTTTTTCCCCGATTAGAGCATTCTGCTAAAGACTGACATTTTCCAACAGAGAGAATAATACATTCTCATGGAGACTTGGGATTTAACCTTGAAAGAATCTAACATGATTGAGTAGATAGCTATCTGTACTTCTGAACATATCTCTAGGTAAATGCAGAAAAGGAAAAAATCACCTTTTTAAAATAAAATTTTGACTTACTTTTCTACCAGAATGTCAATAGAGAGATTCACATCTTAGCTCAAAGGAATATACAGTACCTTTGCTGGTAGTACATTTACACAGAGGCTTGCTTTATGATAACAAATATACTATTCAAATTGCCAGCAAAGCTACAATGAATTAACTTAACACAATTCAAATGGACTTTTGGCATAACATCCATCAATTACACTTTTCATAGTGCTTCTAGGTTAATATAAAAGAATACAGTACAGTACTATTCATTTTATTTAGCATCCTTCAAACAGAGTATTATAAAACACTTTGCAGAGAAAGTGACTCCCAGGTAACATTTAAAAAGAGGAAGTGATTCTCTAGCTCCAAAGGAGGGGAAAGGTTCACACAGACAGGACAGCACAAAAGACAGAGCAGCCCCCATCTGTGAAGGTTCATAAAGAAGGGACAATGAGGTGGCCAAGACTGGATATGAAGAATACTGTGGAGCAGACAGTAAACTAGTTTCAGACCTTGTCTGCATTCTGTGTTGTAATACATTTCTTTTATTGTAGCACAGTGGAGTCCTGGTTCTTCATTTGGGCTCCTAGGAACTATGGTAATACAAATAATAATAATTAATACTAATACTAATTGTAACATGATTTAGTCTTATCTACACAGGCAAAATCAAACCATGTTCTAACAAGGTGGAGACACAACCATACCAGTATTTGTAGTGCAGACAAAGCGATAGATGAGAGTAAATGCATGGACACCCTGACAGAACCACTGAAACACTGCACTATTCTACAGTAATGGTTCTCAAAGCTATAGTGAATCAATGGTAAGCCATTTTGTTCAAAACAATAAAGCTAGAATAATTTTATAAGGGTCTTTTTAAAAACCTATTTGAAATGGATTTTGAAGCTAAATAGGATAAAACAATAACAATAATGAAGCAGTATATTGCCCAGTAGTATGTTTGGTTCAGGTTTATATTTGTGAGACTCAGAAATAGAGAGGTTTAACCCAAAAGCCTGTGTCTAGTTACGTTTTAATAGGTCATTTGACATTAATCATAAGATATACAGTTAGTACATAAGAATTATGGCCTGATTACTCATAATGATGGGCACTTATTCTTACCAAGAGTTCCCTTAAAGTCAGAGGGTCTGTTCGTGTCAGTTAGGCCACACTGATGCAAAGGTTTCATAACCATTCCCTAAATAATTGGAGAAGGGGGTAAGTAATTTTGCCTTCTTTCAAATTCATACAAATATTGTGAGTTCAAACACAAATGTTCTGGAGTTCATGTCCTGCTTAGAAGACACGAGGGAAAGATGTAGAGAGGGGAAAAGGGGGGGAAAAACATGACATAGGTGAAAATAGGAGCAGGAATTTTGGTAAAAGAAGTAGATATGGGAGAAAGAAAATATTTCTATATCAGCCATACTTCATCTAAAATTCTTTTTAAATGAGTATAATTATTTGTGTCCTTTAGAATTCACCTTCATCCTGTTTCAGTGGTACAGACTGCTTCGTGTTGCAGAAAAGTCCAAGACATATGAAAATACTTAAATAATTGTACATTTAGGTATGTTATTGCCTTTTTGTTTTGATTGATGATGTGAGTGCACACCTCATTGTAAAGTAATGCTTTTAACCTAAATCAATTTCAAGTGAACATGTTTTACACATTTAAGCTCAATAGTTTGGGAAAGGATTTCCTAGAAAACAGTACTTTCTTTAAACTGTGGAGTGTACAAGTCACTGGATATTCCTGCATGTCTCAGCTAGTGAGCATTTACTTGTATTGTCTTGAAAGGCTGCAAGTTTAGGGCTCACGGGGCAGCCATAGTCTTAATGAAGTGGTTAATGATGTGTGAATTATAGATCCTGACAGCCCCTTTAATAAAATCAACAGGGCTGCATCCACAGTCCACCATGGCAGCTAAGTAATGACAACACTGTCTGTTTAACATAATGGAGTATCTTTGAGTAAAACACCCTTCTTGCAAGATTGTACTGCAAATTTCTAGTCAACACAAAGAAGAACCTGAGCAATGAAGAACAAGCTGATGCACATGCACTTAATTTCTGCATCGTCTGGGATTCAAATGCACTAGCCACCGGGTAATTGCAAAAGAAGCATCATATAAAGCAATGTTATGCATTGTTATTATAACTTAGCTTTTCTGTGAGAGTCTCTCTTGAAGTAAAGAACTGCATAATGCATAATGAACTTTAATAGTCAAACCTTCACTGTCTTTTTTCTTTCTTTTTTTAAAGGTACATGAGTTTATCTTCCCAGTAAAAAGCTTTCAGTGACCCAGTTGTCTTCCCACAGCACTAACTGAGATTTGGAATGTGATAACACTACACTTAGAGAATGGTAGGTACTCTGTGTGTGACAAGGGATATTTCCATGCACTTAGCCAACCAGGAAAGAATGAACATTCAGGAAAGAAAAGGTCTTTTTCAATTATTTTGGTGGTCAGTTTTAGGGCCAGCTAATCATTCAAAGAATAGCCCAAATGCTCTTCTTTGACATGTATTCCTTAAAAAAGCTTCTGGATTTATGTTCAAATGAACTGAATCCAAACACCTGTGATTCTGATCTTGAGCAGAAAATCCATGTCTGCCTTTTTTATTACTATTTGTGTATGTAGGTGTATTTATTTATTTGAAAAGTTCAGGGAATTATTTGTCTAACTCTAGCTTACATGAGTTAATAGATATTGTAGCAAAGAAAAGGAAAAGGAACAGCCTACACAAACATTTCATTTTGTTCCTAGTGACAAAGAGTCCTGTGGCACCTTAAAGACTAACTAAAATATTGAAGCATAAGCTTTCGTGGGCTAATACCCAGTTCGTCGGATGCATGCAGTGAAAGTGTCCAGGGGCAGGCAGGGCCGGCGACAGGGGGGGTACTATGGGTACAGCTGTACCGGTCCCCGGACTTTAGGGGGGGGGCCCTTAAGTCCGGGGCCCGGTACACAGCAGTACCCGTAGTCATCCCCCCTTGTCGCCGGGCCTGGAGAGCGGGGAAGGGGCGGGGAGGCAGCGCGGCTCTCCTCCGGAGCGGACGAGCGCACGTCCCCGGCAGGAGCAGTGAGCCCGGCCGGCAGCAGCGGTGCACCACCCCCTGCAAAAAGGGCGAGGGCGGGGAGGCTTTGCAGCACTGTAGGGCTTCTCCCACCGGGTCCAGGGGAGAAAGGGCATGGGGGGAGGGGGAGAAAGGGCACGGGGGGGGGAGAAAGGGCGGCTCGCGCCGCTCCTGGGCTCACGCTGCCGCTGTCAGCTGGGGGGGGAGCACCGGCTGGGCTGGGCTAGGGGGCCCCCCCGGCTGGGCTTCCCCCCCCAGCCGCTGTCAGCTGGGGGGGAGCACCATCTGGGCTGGGGGCCCCCCGGATGGGCTGGGGGGGCCCCAAACGATCAGAGTAGGGGGCCCCCAAATTTCTGTCGCCGGCCCTGGGGGCAGGTATAAATAAGTAGGCAAGAACCAGGTTGGAGATAACAAGATTAGTCCAATCAGGCTGAGGGCTTGGTTACACTGACGCTTTATAGTGCTAAAAAGCCTCCAGGAGCGCTATAACTCTCTAACCGTACACACTTGCAAGGCACATTTTGCAGAATAAGTCTCAGTTTAAAGCGCTACTGGTAAACCACCTTTTCGAGGGTAAGAAGGGCTTTTGCGCTAGTGCTATAGCGCAAGGCTGCGAATGTGAACACCCATTGCGCGTTAATGAGCCTCCAGCCTCCTCCAGCCTGGCCCATAATTCCCATTCGAGCCACTCTGGCCATCATTTCAAACTCTTCTGTCGCGTCCTCAGGTGACCACACGTCAGACCCGCCCTTTACATTCCCAGGGAAATTTGAAAATCCCCTTCCTGTTTGCTACAGCCAGGCGTGGAGTGCTCCTCAGGTAACCATTTTGCTTGAACCATGACTCCACGTGCCATGCCTCCTCGCAATAAGCGATCTCCAGCTTGGTCCGATCATGAGTTGCTGGACCTCATCAGTTGTTGGGGGGAAGCGGCTGTCCAGTCTCAGCTGCGGTCTAGCCGCAGGAATTACGATACCTATGCCCTGATATCAGGGGCCATGAGGGACAGAGGGCATGAGCGGGACACTCTGCAGTGCCGGGCAAAAGTAAAGGAGCTTAGGATTACATATCGCAAAGCCCGCGATGCAAACAGCCGCTCTGGGGCAGCCCCTGTGTTTTGCAAGTTCTACAGGGCTCTGGATCCTTGGTGGTGATCCAACGTGCACCCCAGCAACCACCCAGGACACTTCTTCCCAGCCCACCACTGAAGGGGGGGGGGGGCGGGGAAGGAGGCTGGAGAGGAGCTGGACGGCGAGGAGCAGCAGGATGGCGAGGAGGAGGAGGGCACGGAGGAGTCACTGGAGACATGCAGCCAGGAACTCTTCTCAAGCCCAGAGTGCAGCCAGAGCCAGCCACAGCGTCCGGCAGCTGCAGGTCCTGGGGCTGCAGCACCGGTTTGCGCAGGTACAGAAACTTTTCTATTGGGAGGGCAGACAGCTTTGGCGAGGGTGGAAAGGAAAGGGATGCTTGCATGATTGGCTACATGTGGAATAGTGCATTGATGTACTCTATCACCTCACGGTAATCCTCATCAGTGATTTCTACAAAGGTCTCAATAAGAGCTCTAGCAATGTGCCTGCGGAGGTTTCGCGGTAGCCCCAGCGTGTTCACTGTCCCGGCCACGGTCACCAGTCCACGCCACTCTTCTAAGAGCGGTGGGGGCAGCATCGCCGCACAGATGCAAGCCGCGGATGGCCCTGGGCGGAAGCCACATCTCCTTAAAATCCCCGCCCTATCTTGCTCCGTCACCCGCAACAGAGAGATATCTTCCAGCACAAAAACCCACACAGACTGTTGGGAGAATGCTTATCAGACTGCAGTTCCCACTAACGCCCACCGCTCCCCCAAAACAATAGTATAGAAAGGCAGGGAAACAGAGCTTGTCCCAGCGACTCCCCATGCCCGGGGATCCGTGGGTACCTCTGTGTGTGATATGGCTTATTTGGACAGGGAAACTGCACAGAGATTCAAGGAATGCGTGGGACTCCCCAATACTGTCTGTTGCAAACAATGGGATCGTGTGTTTTAACTGTGAAATTGTAACTTTCCGCAGCTTTGTCCTTGACATCCTCACCAGCTTTATCTGTGGCTCAAAAACTAAGTAAAATTTGAAGCAGACAGACGAAGAGCAAAGAGGAGCTTCTGAAGCAAGTTCTGGAACAGGCATCAATGGACAACCATGCTGACAGCAACCGGAGGGAGGAGGAGATGAGGCGTCGGGAACAGCAGAGGGAGGAACAAATGAAGCAGAGGGAGATAGCTCGTGAACAGCGTGCTGATAACCGCGCTGACAAGCTGCTTAGAATATTAGAGCTGCAAGTAGAGACTCTGCAGCAGATCGCTGCCGTTCAGGAGCAGCAGCCCCCTGCTTGCCACCCCCATTGTCACTTGCCCCTTAACCCTTCCCCTTCTGGCCCTCTCGCCCCTTCAGGCCACTATCAACTGCTGCCTGGTTATTACCAGCCACAGCTACCTCCTACCGCCCTCCCTTCACCGACCAACCCACAGATCCAGCACCCTTATCCACTGCACCCAACCCCTACTAACAAAAATTGCCCTCCACAAAGTGGGTTGGGGGAACACTGCAATTCGGAGGGCATTGGAGGTTATGAGTCCCGGACATACGCCAATATCTGACTGACCCCTTTCCATCTCCAATTTCACACCCCTTCCTTCCTCAACCCAATTTCACACCCCTTCCTCCCTCACATACTTTAATGTTTTTCAACTTTTATTTCAGATTATGAGAAAGCTGTTCAATAAATGAATTCTTTTTAATAAATGGGTTTCTGTATTCGGTGCAGAAATTTGTGTAATAGGTACAGAAAAGCAAACGCCTTATCCTATTAACAGACTGCTTCCTCCAAACCTGCTCTCTGGCTGTGCATAAGTGGCCTCCAGTTGTTGAACCTCCGAGGTCCATGCCATAGTGAAGGCTTCGGCCTTCCGCTCACAGAGATTATGTAGGGCACAGCACACGGAAATAACCGCGGATATACTTCCCTCTACTAAGTCTAGCTTGCCATAAAGACATCTCCAGCGGGCTTTAAGATGCCCAAAGGCTCTTTCCACAGTCATTCGACAGAGGCTCAGCCTGTCATTGAACTTTTCCTGGCTGTTGTCCAGGCACCCCATGTAGGGTTTCATGAGCCAGGGCATTAGAGGGTAAGCGGGGTCACCAAGAATCACAATGGGCATTTCCACTTCCCCCACGGGGATCCTGTGGTCTGGGAAAATAGTGCCTTCCTGCAGCTTCCTGAACAGGCCGGTGTTGCGGAAGATGCGTGCGTCATTCACCTTTTCCGAACAGCCTGCATTAATGTCAGTGAACCGCCCACGGTGATCCACAAGTGCCTGCAGAACCATGCAGAAGTACCCCTTTTGGTTAATGTACTGTTCTGCTAGGTGGTCGGGGACAAGAATAGGTATATGGGTCCCATCGATCGCCCCTCCACAGTTAGGGGACCCCATCTGCTCAAAGCCAGCCACGATGTCACGCATGTCACCAAGAGTCACGATTTTTCGTAGCAGGAGGCGATTAATGGCCTTGCACACTTTCATCAACACGACTCCAACGGTCAACTTCCCCACCCCAAAGTGGTTGGCCACCGATCGGTAGTCTGGGGTGGCCAGCTTCCAGAGTGCTATAGCCACCCGCTTCTCCACCGGGATGGCAGCTCTCAGTCTGGTGTCCTGGCGCTGCAGGACGGGGGCGAGTTCAGCACACAGTCCCATGGAAGTGGCTTTTCTCATGCGAAAGTTTTGCAGCCACTGCTCATCATCCCACACTTGCAAGACGATGCGATCCCACCAGTCAGTGCTCGTTTCCCACGCCCAGAAGCGGCGTTCCACAGTCATGAGCATGTCCGTTAAAGCAATGAGCAGTTTAGTGTCCAATTTGTTCCTAGGCTCTATCTCGTCTTCCTCTCCAGACTCATCATTACTGTCACATTCCCTGTCAAGAATGAACTCCGCCGCGCAGAGAGTTGTGCTGGCAACACTCGCCAACATGCTCCGCAGCAGTTCGCGATCCATTACAGCACAGGAAAACGGATGACTGAGCGCGCGTGCCTTGCTGAAACTGTTGAGAGATGGCGCCCGAGGTGGCCGGAAACACAGGGATTGCTGGGATACGACACAAAGCATCACGGGGAGTTGGAACCAGATGCAGAATGGCCGCAAGTGATGCCCCCCTTCCCACAAGGCACTGTGCCAGATTGGGAAGAGGTGCTCTGTGGGATACCTGCCCTATTGCGCTACTCTCAGTGCTGCCAGAAGCGCCGCAAATGTGTCCATGCTTTAGCGCTGCAGGGTCTTAGTGTGCACACGCTCTAGCGCAATACCTATTGCGCTATATGGGACGCGCTATAACCAAACGCGCTGTAATCCTGTAGTGTAACCTTAGCCTGAACCAGCTTGTTATCTCTAATCAGGGAGGATATATTAGAAAAAATGGGTGTTTGAATTCTCCTAACCCAGACATAAAGACTTTGACACACTCCTTACCCTTGCACCTTCTGATTCTTTTTTCAGATCCTGCCAATCCCCACACTCATTCCCACCATAAATCCTACACACACACATACGCAAATCTTCCCTACACAGGTATCCTGGCTGCCAGTGTTTCACATTCCTCACCTCTTCCACCAAATTCAATTTTTGCCCCTCTCCTTCAGCACCTCCCAAATACAGTTCAATCCACTCAAATCCCATTGCCCCCAGAACCTTTAGATAACTGTTCAGTCCATTTTCTCACTCCACACGATTTACTTTTGATCCCTGATATGATTTCAAAAATCCTGCCTCACATATGACAGTCCAGGCCACTTGTCAGGAATTTCAGATCCTCTTCCAACAACTCCACTTCACCTTTCTCAACCTTGTAGTTAAAATGATAGCATCCAGTCTACAATATTACTTCTGCCTTGTTACCAATAGTGGAACTGCACCAGCAATGGTGGGAAATTTTAGGAAAGTAAAGCTAATGCAGTCACTATCTCACAGAGATCCTGAATCTATTCCTGTCTGTAATGCAGATGGCAACTAGAGCAAAAAGGAGTGCCTCTCATTAAAGGGACCCAATTCTGTTGCCCTCACACATGCTGAGTAAAAAACACACTGCAAAAAAATGCTCCATTAATTTCAGTGGGATGCCTTGGGGAGTAAGGTAATACTGATGCTGAGCAGGGTGTCAAAGTAGGACCCTAAATGAACAGTAATCAGGATAGGAAAATCAGTAACAACAAAATAAAAGGAAACCTGAGTCTTTTCATTAAACTGAAACCAGGCCCAGCATTTTTTTTAAGTTCTAGAAAATTAACATTAATATCTTTTTTCCCCAAATTTCTCCATGACCTTATGCTTTCTGACTTTGCTCAGAAAACCAATCTGAGGTACCAACATACCACAGGAAACGTTGTACTTCTGATATTTCTCCCTCATCAAGATTAGGAAGAGCTAGAATTTTCATGAGAGAGGCCTGATCACACATGATTTCCAATCTCATCTCTAGACCAAAGAGGTTCACACAAGCTTAAGATAAGCATTTGGATTTTTTGAGTGCTTGTGAGTCAAACCTTCCAGCCTTTTGAGGTTTGCTCACAGCTAATAGGAATATCTTGGTCCTTTCAGCAACTCATAAATTGACAGTGCTTTGGGGAAAAGGAAGTTACTAAATGATTCAATGCTAAGTGAGAAGAGCTAATATTAATATCAGCTGAAATTGTGTTTTAGGGATTCATAAATCATATGATCTAATTGGTGAGAACACTCTCTTCCCCTTATTTTTAAAAAACCCTCTTCAGATCTTAAAAGTGTAGTTTTCTACTGTTGCAGCTTGCAGAAAAACAATCATTGGATAAGTAGCTCTTGCATTTGCTAATTGCAGACATTGCTTAAAGGTTGGAGAGGATAGATATTTTATGATCAGAATAAAAAGCTCTACATGGACATGAATACTTGTGATACTCTGTGAAAGATGCAGGGATTTTATTTTAATGGGAGAATAATTATCTTACTTTTAATATATATTATACACCTACAGTTGGGTTGGGTTTTTTTTATTTTGTTGTTGTTGTTATAATGTGTTGTCTTTTGGGACAGTGGGGGAGAGAGGCCAATTACAGTTGATATGGCCCAGGGAGTTTTAAAATAGAGTCCCAATGACATCAGAGTAGTCCACAGATCATTTATAGACTTAATAGAGCCCAGATCTATAGCTCATGTAAATTGCCATAGTACCATTAAAGTCAATGAAAATATGCTGATTGATGCCAATAGAGGATCTTGTCCTTGGAATTCATTCAAATCCTGCTACATTACACCTCTCAGAGGGAAATATTGACAGCCATTTGCATAGTAAAATGACCTGATCACAGCTCTAGACAGTTCTCATTTTCTAATTCATAAATTGTTTTAAAGGAAAATGCTTGACTGATTGCAGCCAGTTTACTTATATTCAGAGCTGTTCATATTGCAGGGGTCTATAACAAACTACATATAAATATTAAACTCTTTCAAAATAGAGCATTTCTTATTGTCTGATGGGATTTTACATATTAATAATAATAAAAGACTAGAAAAAATAGAATAATTACTGCTGTACTTTTTAAAGGAACATGACAGAAATACCTACAGAAGTGTCCTGTCTGATCCTGCAATGTAAAATAAATGGCACCCCCCAGAAGCACTCAACACCTTGAAGGATTGGTCCTTGGTTTGTATTACAAATCTTCTGAAAAAAGCAAACAAAATAAAACAAAATACTCTAAAATTGATTGTTTCATTTTTGTTGTTGTTCAGAGTCCATGGAAACTCTGGCTTTCAGTTTGAAACAATCAGTACATCAAATATAACATCACAAGTTGCAGAGCATTCCCTGGGAAATGTGTCTCGTTGTTTCTACCGTGTCATTTAAAACAGTTCTTTGTCATTGGCTTGATGAGCAGGTATAAAAGCAATTCCAAAGCAAACTGTCAGATAAAGCAAACTCATTTCATGTCCTATAATGACAAGGTCGAGCACCACATAGAACCACGTTTAGATTTGCTTTGAG
The DNA here is from genome assembly GCA_032164245.1 of Sternotherus odoratus. Lineage (NCBI taxonomy): Eukaryota > Metazoa > Chordata > Testudines > Kinosternidae > Sternotherus > Sternotherus odoratus. Next base: position 44,602,397 of record JAVMKO010000007.1, read on the forward strand.
TAAGCTCAGATGAAGAAAATCTTGCATCACAATAAAAAAGAGACATTGAAGGATTTGGATAAGTCACATTCAGCCTCACCTGAGAATACATGTAGATAAAAGAGTGCAGCTTTGATGGAAGCACTGGTGAATTGGTTATGTTTTCATAATGACTTCTTTACATTATTGAATACAATGGGAACTTTAAGGCCAACTGAAATAACAGTTTCTCATAAAAAATTAACAAAGAATTTATGGAAATGTAGCAAAAGTCCCAAAGCAATTAGCTTAGATTTCTCTAGAGTCTGAGAAAAGCCTAGATAATTGCAGGCAGAAACTGCATAAAGTGGCTGTTTTCATTATCACAGGATACAGAAAGTCCATTTTCATCACAATGGGACATAATGATGTTAAAGCTAACATGGAGATATGTTTAAAAAGGTTGAGACATAGTTTACAAAATGGTTTGATTTACATGACTTTTGAGATCCATATTAAAGACCCTTCTTAAAGGGACTATGGAGGTTTTGCTTACTATTTTCAAAGACTCCTGCATATTAAGAGAAAAAAAATAGATTGCCGTTTCAGGAAGCTAATTACCAACAGGATGCACAAGAATAATTTAATTTGTCCTTGAATTGGAAAGACCTGAATTGTACTGCAAATTAGCACATGAATATACATTTGAAAGAACCCATTATGTATGTTTATAGGCTCACCTATGACTTGTATATTCTTGTGCTGAATAGCTCTGAAGCAGAGCAATTCTGGCCCTGAAGGATTGCACCAGAAGTCAGTCTTACAACCCTAACAATGCTCCACAGTGCACCTGTAGACAGATCCTAAAATTGTCTATTTTTGTTGGTTTTATAAATAGTATAGGGAGGGTATTTTTGTTACAGTTCCTTGTGTGTGAAGCACTCTCAGCAATCAATAAGAACTTTTCACATGAATGGGATAGCTATATTCTGGTTGGTTGCCTTCGCTCAAATGGTTTACACAAGCAGCCTTTCATAAGTGCTCTTCACTGTGTCCCACACACTGATCTGGATAATAGAAATTGCTACACCAATATTTCATCCAGTGTAATATTTGCACCCCAGTGCAAATCTTTCGTGTAGAGAAGTGTAAGTCACTGACTGATACAGTGGTTTTCCTCAGTGCAACACCAGTACAGCTACATCAGAGTAACAGCACCTGTCATTAATTTAGGTCCAGCTTCCCATGGAGTAAAGAAAGTCCTTAATATACTGATACATGACAATAGAAACTTTTTTTTATAATCAGCTTTGTATAAATTACATTCTCACCATGATAGCCTCTAATATATTTATTAACAAGAAGGCAAAACAAATAATATATTTTAATTTGGAGACAATAACATCTCCAAACATTGCACATATATGTATATAAAAATACACCCCCTCCCCATTTATATGTATGCAAGTGTGTTTGTAGTGTTAAAAGAACATAGCATTTAGTTAAGTACATTGTTCTATCAGTTACCTTGATTCTTTATATGCAATATAATAAATTACATTTATATGCAAGACTTACAGTATTTCAACATCTGATTAATATTTTGATATCTTTTATAAATTAAAAACTGTCTCTTAAAAATAAGCTGGCCAGAAAACAATGTTACTCACCTGAGAAGGAGTTTGCTTGAAACTATTCTAAGTATGTCTCATTGACATTAAACACCCTTGGACCTGAAACTTCTGAATGTTTTAGATACTAGTAGATCAAATAAAATTATTGCTCAGGGAGGTAGTTTAAAATCTACTTGTAACATGTTTTGATTTACAGATTATAAATTCAGTTGAGCAACAGAGGAACATATTTGGGGACTCACATAAACAAATACTGTGGATTAACCTAAAGTGACACATTTATTTAAAAATCTGCCTACTACTTGTCCTCATTGATTAAATGGCCTTAAGAAAGTGAGTCTGATGAAATGGAAGCTATTAGCATTCAGCACACCTCCTCCACTCCTTTTGATGGTTGACACATTCCCTGGAGTGGGAGATTGGACGGCTGATAAGCTAACACTGAATTATAAACACTTTGTGGAATGTCACTGGCAAAGGAAAGATCTACTGTTTTGCTTGCAAAACAACAGTGTGCCTTAACAGCATAAAAATAGGACATGGTGCAGAATTATTTCATCCTCTGTGCTCAGAATAGAAATAAATATATATCTCATGCATGCATTTTTATGGCACAGATCAGCTCGTAGTGCAGCATGGCTTGTTCTGAGGTACAGTATCATTGATCAGGAAAATAAAAGTGTCTATCAAGTACTCTTTCAACGTTGTCAGAAACTCAAACAAGCATGGTGTGATATCTCCATTGTATGTGCTGGTGAGTGACTTTCCAGAGCTGGGTTTGGAAACAGGGAAAGGGCAGGGGATAAGGCTATCTACCCTGGGATTCAAACTGAATAAAGAAACCGCTTAAACTTTAGTAGCCAGTGTAGACTGGGTGAAGACATTTTAAAACTGCTTTGAAAAAAATGTATTCTCCTTTGAAGAAATCCCCTGTTTAGGATCCATGCCCTAAGAAACCCATCTAAGGAGCCACTGATCACTGGGGTCATGTATAAATTCACTCACAGAGCCAAATGTTTGGGCCTGATGTTTGGTGTAGACTTAAAAGTTGGACTGACATAGTTACATTGGTCAGGGTGTACACTGGTCACCTGCGCTCAGTAGTTATGTCAACCTAACCCTGGGTATAGGTGTAGCTAGGTCAGAGGTGGGCAAACTACGGCCCACGGGCCACATGTGGCCTGCTGGCCATTTTTATCGGGCCAGGGCCGGAGGAACACTGGGAGCCGTGGGGTCCCAGCACTCCTGGGCTGGGAGCTGCGCGGGGCTCCGTGCTCCCCGACGGCAGGGCGCCACGGTGCCACAGCGCTGGAGGCCAGGCAGAGAGCGGCACGCCATGCTCCCAACTGGAGACTGGCCCAAAGTGCGGTGTTGCAGCCACAGGGCCGGGCAGAGCACGGCCTGGCAGCTGCTGGGCCCCAGCACTCCGGCCGGGGGACCGGCCCAGGAGCGCAGCGTCGCAGCTGCAGGGATCAAGTGCTCCTGGCCGTGTGGGGACCGGGGAGTCAGCCGTGGAGGAGCCACAGAGCCCAGCACTGGGGCCGGAGCGAACGAAGGTAAGGGGGATGTGGGAGAGAGTTCCGGGGGAGTGCGTGGTTAGGGTGTGTAGGGGGGGTGTCTCGGGAGGGAGCAGTCAGGGCACAAAGAGCGGAGGTCTTAGGGGGTAGGGTCCTGGGGGGAAGTTACAGTAGGGGGTCTCTGGAGGGTGCGATCGGGGACAAGGAGTGGGGAAGGGGGAGGTTGGATGGTTTGGGAGTTCTGAGGGGGGCAGTCAGGGGGTGGGAAGTGGATGGGAGTTGGGTAGGGGGCGGGGGCCAGACTTTTTGTGGGTGGCACGGCCTTCCCTACCCAGTCCTTTGCATAATTTTGAACCCCAATGTGGCCCTCGGGCCAAAACGTTTGCCCACCCCTGAGCTAGGTTGATGGAAGAATGCTTCAGGGAGGTGATGTTCCTGCAATGATGGAAAAAAAACCCTTCTATCAGTGTAGACTGTTCCTGTGCTGGGGGTTACAGAATTATTAGCTATGCTGAAGTAGCTAAGCCAGTGTAGTCTCCATATTGTGGACAATCTTGAGGCCTTGGCTACACTTACAGATGTAGAGCACTTTGAGTTAAACCAGCCTTTGGAGAGCGCATTTGGGAAAGTGCTGCAGTCACTCCACACTGATGGCGGCAAGTGCACTGGTGTGATCACATGTCCGGCACCTGAAGCAGCTATCCCACAGAGCACCTCTTCCCATTCTGGAGCTGTGGCTTGTGGGAAGGGGGCGGGGGATGTGGGGCATTCTGGATCCTGTCCCAATGTCCCATGATGCATTGCTTCACATCCCAGCAATCCCTGTGCTTCCATCCACATTTGGCACCATCTTTCAACGGTTTCTGTGCAATGTGCTCAGTCTTCCCTTTTGGTCTGCGGGAATGGAGCCAGAACTGCTGAGGAACATGCTGACTAGTCTCATCAGCACATCACATTTGGCAGTTGAGTTACTCCTTAAGATCCAAACTGACACTGAGGACTTCTAGGATTATATTGACTCATGTAACGCATAGGACATGAGATTGCTTGTGGCATTCATGAATATGCTCACCACTGTGGAACACTGCTTTTGGGCTTGGGAAACAAGCACTGAGTTGTGGGATCAGATCATCATGCAAGTCTGGGATGACGAGCAGTGGCTGCACAACATTCGGACGAGAAAAGCCATTTTCATGGGAGTGTGTGAGGAGCTCACCCCCCCCATCCTGCGGCACGACATTGAGAGCTGCCTTGAAGGTGGAGAAGTGGGTGCAATCTGGAAGCTGGCAACTCCAGACAGATACCGATGAGGCGCTAACCACTTTGGAGTGGGAAAGTCAACTGTTGGAATTGTGTTGATTCAAGTTTGCAGGGTCATTAATCACATCCTTCTCAGAAGAACTGTGACTCTGGGTAATGTGCATGACATTGAGGTTGGCTTTGCACAAAATGGGTTTCCCTAACTACGGAGGGGCGATAGATAGCACACACATTCCAATTCTGGTGCCAGACCACCTAGTCTCTGAGTACGTTAATCGGAGGACATATTTCTCTATGGGTCTCCAGGCGCTTGTGGATCACCGTGAGCTTTTCATTGACATTACGCAGGCTGTCCCGGAAAGGTTCATGACCCACGCATCTTTCGGAACACTGGCCTATTCAGGAAGTTGCAAGCTGGGACTTTTTCCCAGACCAGAAGATCACCATAGGGAAAGTCAAAATGCCACTGTGATCCTCGGAGACCCCCTTACCCTTTAATGCCATGGCTCATGAAACCCTACACAGGGAGCATTGACAGCAGAAGGAACTGTTCAACTACAGGCTGAGCCAGTGCCAAATCACTATGGAGTGTGCTTTTGGTTGTTTAAAGGGCCACTGGTGCTCTCTGTATGGGTCTGGGTCACCGCACTTCCCACCACTGGTGAGTGCAGGCCCAGCCCTGCTGCAGAGCTCAGGGAAGTAAGGGTGGGGTTTGGGCGGGGTGGTGGTGAGAAGAGGTGGGATGGGCTGCATACTTTGCACATGGGTAAGGATGACCCTCATTAGAGGGGGTTATACATGGTAACAACTCTGGGGATCAGGCTTTGTTTCTTGCATTTGTTGGGAAAATTGATGTCCCTGTTAAGTTTTGCTTCCTTTTTCTTCAAGCTGTGAAGTTTCCATTTCAGACAGCAAAATTCTATATTTTCCATGGTTATATGCAGTGTTGCAGTAACCATGTTGCCCTCAGGGTATTAGCCTTTCCCCCCCCCCCCTTTCACTTGTATGACTGGCGAGGCATTAACTGGCCATTTCACCTTAAATGGTTATTTTAGATATGTTAACTACTTATGCAAAACAATCTGCTCCACCTTATATTTAGCCGTGACACTTCCCAGATGTGAAGAAAAGCTCTGTGTAAGGGTATGTCTATACTTAATCCGCTACAGCAGCACAGCTGTAGTATCTTAGTATATACATTACACTAGGGTTCTACCATCAGCATAGGTAATTCACGTCCCCAAGAATACTTCTGTCAACCTAGTGCTGTCTACGCTGGGGGTTAGGTTGTCTCTCTGGGAATGTATTTTTCACCTCTAAGAGACGTAGCTCTGCCCATGTAAATTCCCAGTGTAGACCAGCCCTCAACTTGAAACTTAAAACCTTGTGTCTCTCACCAACAGAAGATGGTCCAATAAAAGGTATTACTTCACCCACCTTATTTTTCTAGGGTCAGTATAGGTTGCACAGCATCTACACTTTCACAGCATCCATCACAGTACCTCGACCATGGCTTAACTCCATTTGAGAAGATGATGTTACTGTGTCACCGTAGTGGCTTATATCGACAGAAGACAAATTTGAATGTAGACACTTGCACAACTAGGTTGATGCAAGGTGACTTATGTTGACCTAACTTTGTAGTGTAAACCAGGCCCAAGTTTTGATCTATTTGTGAAGCCCTCTACAGATAATGGTAATATAGAAAAAGAATAAACCCATTATGATTCTGCTGTCTCTCACCTTATTGTTCTTTCACTTTTACACACTGATAATATGACACATACCCTTTACCTAGTGTTAAGTAATATATTTTCAAAATGGGAGCCCAGGTCCACTAAATTATAAAATGTGTTTTTTTTTCCAGGTTCTTATACCATACCAATAAACACAGGATCCAGGCACCAAATATCTAACAGCTTTTAATGTCTTCTTGGGTTTCTTACAATCCAGTAAGAATATTCATACAATATTATTTATTGCTTTAGAACATGAATATGAAAATATTAAGGGTAACATAGCAAGAACTTAATAAATTCACAGTCCTACTACCATTTTTATTACCTGAGTTTTCTCCCATAAATATTTCTGCAGTTCCTGCACATAGGAAGGTTTTTGTGAAAAGTAGATATATTTGTTTGATAAAATATTTTGCAGTCTTTTACTGAACAGTATACACATACATCATTCTCTTGTGGAGCTAACAAAATTTATATGCATTCATTATTGCACAGCGGCAATACTATGAAAATGAGAATATCTTACTTTTGCTCCAATTTCTTTTTGTAGCCTTACAGTGGTCCAAAATTGCCTACAATTTTCATCAAATATTTAACAGATTATCTTGGAACATTCATTAGTAACAATAAGTCATCCACTTAATACATCTTTTTATGTTCCTCTCCACCTATGTGAACTTCTTTGATAACTGGATTCAATTTTATTGCAGTAACCATAATAGAGAGACAAGGAGACAATACACAGTTCTATTATGTTCCATGTGCCAACTTTATTGCTCAGTTATCTGACCATTACAGATAGTTTTAGCAGAGATGCTGAAGTAAAACAAATCAGCTTATTTAGGATCTGAGCCAAATAAGAGTCTTTCCATTTGATTACTTTGCATCAAGCCCTTAATAAAAGATGGACAAAAATTGAACTGTTTCAAAACCTGAAATAATATTTCCATTCCACACTGTCAAATGATATCTCTGCATGCAAAGACATAGAGTGGTAGGTTAATCTAGCCAACTAAGAGGTCACACTAAATAAAGCAATGTATCTAATTATTAAATCTTTGTAACTGCTTAAGTACCATTTAAGCAAAATCCTGATTTGCCCAATTAAGTCAGCCTTGCATGTACACAGCATATAAAACAATGTAATCCTAAATCTATTAATGAATTTCATGATCTTAGACTTGATAAATAATGGGAGTACAGTTTTGAGGGAGTTACCCCTCACAGAAGAGGGGAAGGGGGGGGGGAATTAGCTCAGTGGATTGAGCATTGGCCTGTGGAATGGAGGGTTGTGAGAGTTCAATCTTTGAGGGGGCCAGTTAAGGATCTGGGGCCAAAAAAATCTGTCAAGGGACAGTACTTGGTCCTGCTAGTGTAGGCAGGGGACTGGACTTAATGACCTTTCAAGGTCTTTCCAGTTCTAGGAGAGAGGTATATCTTAATTTATTTAAACAGTTGGAAGGAGGAAGTGCTCATTTAAAAGAGACCCAGCTACAGAATGGTATAACATTTCAAAATGTGTTGAACTCTTTTTTGAAGAATTTATTATAGTTCTTCAGCATTGCATTCCTTGGTACAGCCCTAGAAGCTAATAGGCACCTCATACCTTTCTTTTACATCTTCAGTTACCTCAATTGTAGTCTTGTGTACACAGTGTGATGATTTAAAATAATCTCTGAGCGTACTGGATTGCTCAGAGGATTTGTAATGAGACATAGAACTTTACATCTCTAGATTAGTTCAGATCTGGTGCAAGATGCCTTTAATCTCTGACTGAAGTCAATGGGAGCATCTGAATGCTCAACACTCACACTCTTGGTCAGCATTCACATATGCTCTCCATTATTTAATGGCTCATGATCAAGAGAAACTCCTACTTTTAGTTAGTTTAAGTGGTTGAAGGTCCTGATGGACACATAGTAAGTGGTATTAAATTGAGTCAGACTAACAGTTCTTCCTTCTTTCATCTTTTCTTATCTAGCTTTTTTCCTTAACCCTTTTTTCTATCATCTGTTTTTTTGTCTAGTTCTTCAAGGTCCTGATTCAAAGCCCACTTATGTCAATGGAAGTCTTTCCATTACCTTCAAAGGGATTTGGATCAGGGCCCAAATGACATGTTTTAAGTATTTGTGTCAGGTATAAAGTTGATGTTTTTATTTGCTGTATGAAATTCCTTTTTAATTAAAATTTGGAAACTATAAAGTTGGAGATGAAGGAAATTGCACTATTACACTGTAAGGGGTGTATTACCTAATCAATTAGTATATTTAACTTCCATTAATATTAAGAGGTGTGTATTAGCTGGATAAAGGCTACTCTACATTAATATTAGTAGTATTGCTCCTAGAGCACAGTTCTCAGTGTGAGAAACAGATTCTGCAGCTTGATCATAAATGATTTAATCCTCCAGAGATTACCATTTTATGTTAGTGTTTTTAATTAGATTTGTTGTTGTTAAAGCTCTAAGATCTCATATTTTACTCTCACATGTAATCACAATCTTTAAAACATCTGAAACCAGGGAGTGCATGATACAACAGGTCAGGCAAGGCTCACCTAAAAGTCATTGGTCTGAAATTAGTTTAGCTTGGTAGCAACTGAAGAGCATGTGTTGTAACCAATATTAGATAACACAATGATAAAAAAGCAGGCTGCTGCATTATACTACCCCTCCCATTGCTGCTTGGGAGATTTTCCTAGAAGTTTTAGTGAAGAGGCAGCCACTTTTATTCCATTCTGAGCGTGACCCCACATATTTTAGTGAGGTCAGACAGAAGCTCGAGAACAAAGCAAAAGCTAATTTTCAGTAACTGAAACTATTTAATTCAGATTTTAGTGGCTAACAGGGATCTCCACAAAGAGCAAATCTGAAATCAATGTAGTATGAAATATCTTAGGTAACTTTTTGTCTAACACTCCTGGGATAAGGGGACCTTGGCTTCATAATACATCCTGAGCTGCTCTGGAACGCAACATTTCTCCCTACAACTCACAACACTTGATTTCTTTGGAAGGTGCTATTAAGGGATGTGCAGTGAAGGCTAATGAGTGATCATAAACAAACACTAGAGAATACACATTTTAAAAGAACATTAAATCAATTTACAGCAATTACACCAAGTTCATCCCCTCCTATTATTAAAAAAACAACCCTGCCAATAAGAAGCAACATACTGTGTTATACGGTTCTTAGGGTAAGCTGTGTGGGTATATGCTTACAGTTCATAATATGGACAGCATATGCAACTTTCCTGGGAGAGGCAAGAGTGCATTGTATAAATCTGAGACTAAATTCCAAATAAACTATGCCATGCAGTTAGCTTTAAACCACCCTTTACTGTACACTAGGACATTATTTAGATATGTTATATCAGTATGTGCTGGAGAATGGCAGACCAGATTTACATATTTCTAAAGCTGAACTGGCTAATAGGTATCCTGTTAGAAAGTGACATTGTTCCATTATTATAGTGCCTTTTTTTGTAAACACTATTTTTAAAGGAGTAGTAACTTGTCTTTAAAAATTCTCTCCTGGCTAAAGCTTAGTATAAAAGACTAGATTTCTGACCATGGTGCCACAGAACTTCTTGTCGCTTTTGCAGATTCAGTCTAACATGGCTACCCTTCTGAGACATCTCCACCATGGGAGCAGGAATGGCTCAGCTCCTGTGCTCTCCAGAACACAGGGTCTGCAATTCTAGCTGACCTTTATGCAGGCCAGACAAGGAGAGGAAGGGCTCCTACACTCTACACCCAGGGCCAGCTCCAGGCACCAGCATAGGAAGCACATGCCGGGGGTGGCACTCTGTAAGGGGCAGCATACCAGCTGTGCCGCCCCCCTTTTGCTCCTCTGGCTGCGTTGCTCCCCCCCCCCCCACTTTGCTTCTTCGGCTACACTGTGGCTGCACCGCTCCCCCGCCCCCCTCCCTTTTTTTTTTCTCCAGAAGTGCTGCTCTGGACGCCTTTTTTTGTTGTTGCTTGGGGCGGCAACAAAGTTAGAGCTGACCCCGTCTACACCTACTGGGCCTCTTCATAAGGGCCTAGCAGAATCTGACTCTCAGTAAATATGATGTGCTCTTTGAAAATCAGTGTGCAGGTCATACTTCAATGTAATAATGAGATTGCGCTAAAGCAGATGAAGAGCAGCAATGCATCCTGGTACCACTCAATAACATCCTTAAGCCAATACTGAAAAACCTGTTCTGTGAGCATTCATGCAATCAAGTTGTAGATCAACAAATATTAGTAGTAAGAGAATTTCAGAGACACACGCATGAATTTTGGAAAAAAACAGCATTTACATTGGCACACCCAAGTGCTCATGTAAAAAGTGCTTGCACGTCAATTGAGCAAAGAAAAACCATGCCATGCAATTACTAACCAGTGGAACTACTCACACATGTAATTTGGTGGGGTGGGGTGGGGGGATGTCAGGGTCTGCATCTTTTAAATGCTACATTTCACGGGCACTTCAGGCCAGATTGTGCTCATTACATACAGGCCTAGATTGGGGATAATGTGGAGCCTCCCTCCTCCCTCCCCCAAAGGGAGCTTGAAGAAGCTTTATGTTTCAGGGATACACTCTGGAATACATGCCCACAACAGCAGGCCTTGCCCCCTTCTTCTTCTCTGATATTTGCCTCATTTATAGGGGAATGCAGCAAAGGATGTTCTTCCCATACTTCTCTTTTGTGCACAGGGTCAAATACTAGTTGGCCTTTAGATCCTTTAGGATCCCATATACACTACAATAAAAGGGATGAATTCAGAATGGTTTCAATAAATGTTGAACAGAGGAATTTTAATTGAGTAAAAGAGTTAACCAATGAGTATATTATTTTGTATAAACATTATATAAAGCAATATGTCTTTTGTTAATGTATGATTATCTTTAGTTTATACAAACTGTACTTTGATTACATATTTTCATTCTTTCCCCCAGTCTGCAACAATAGATGAGTTCAATATGCTACTTTAGGCTGTTGCTTGCCATTTAATTAACTATAGGGAATATTTTAGCTATTAAAACAATGAAAAGAATTTTAATAAACATGTCAGAAATGTTTGGAAAGGCTGAAATCTGTCATTAATATCCGTGAATCTGTGAGTAACTGGTTGCCAATTTTTTTCTGATTAAAATGTGAAAAGAGAAGTTCTTTGTTATAAACAATGCAATTATTATCTACCCTGCTCCTTTGCATCTTATCAGGTTAATGAGATGAGTTTCTTCATGATGGGAACCATAAATAACGAGATTCACTTTGATCTCACATTTTAACCTAAATAATGTGAAGGTTGTTGGTGGTCAAGACTTCTGATAAGTTGAGTGAGATGCTTTGGAACCCCTAGGTGTGCCATTATCCTCCAAAGGATAAGATGTGGGAAAGTATCAAACGATTTTGAGTAGTCAGTGAAGCACATGATGGTTGGACATTTGTAATTTGGTCACCTATGACTTGGCTCTTCTAACAAACCAGCTTATGGGGGAGGTAGTTCTGCTTCTATCCTTTCTTCCATGCAGTCCTGGATGATGTAGAGCAGAACTTTGCTCATGTGCAGAGTCTATACTAAACTCCATTGTGTCTCCCTTCTTCAGGAATGACATAAAAATGATTTTTGTACAGTCCTCCAGCAAATTTCTACTAATCCAGACACCATTACAAATTTTCCACCTAAATTCAGCACTATGTTCATCAATTGCTTTTAACAATTCTGCAGGCACATTCTCTTCCCCTGGTGTTTTTCCAGGTTTCATGTTCATAATGGCATTTACCAGTTTTCTTTCAGGATTGATGGGTTGGGCTCTGTACTTTCTTTTCTGTTGTCCTGTATTATGAGTGGCTTTACTGAGGCATACAGATTGGTACAATAATCTCTCCATTGCATTTAATATCATCCCCTTAATGAGGACTCTGGCATCTTGATCTTTTATTATATTTGATTGAAGGGAAATTGTTTTGGTGAGAAGTCTCACCACTATGAAAATACTTTTTATATTGCCCTCTTTATAATTCTCAAGTTCCATATTATCTGCTCAGTTCCTCATATTCCCTCCATCTCCAAGCCATTCTCTTTCACTCTGAATTATTTTACTGCCAGCTCAAACTTCTTTTCGGTTAACCATGGTGTGATTCAACATTGACTTTTCAGAATCTGTGCTTTGGTGGTATTGAGCATAACCATTTTCACTGTATTCCAAAGTTCATTGCGGGGGAGGGGAGAGTCTCCTCTTTCACCTGTGCCAATGCTACAAGCACATTCTGTACAGAAGTTGTATAATTTTCAAATCCAAATGCAGTGGATGCTGTATAAAACAGCAAGGAATATGGATTATCACTGAACGCGATAAAACTAAAACGCATGTACGATGACGCAATCACCAAAACCAGGTGGGATTGTTTGAGGCAGATCACTGGAAAGTCAACTACTTAGTGCTCAAAATTAGCAATGGATTTTGAAGACTTCTGAAAATTCTACTGTGATGTCACTGATATCCATGCATGAATAACTGGATTTACTTAATTACTTAGTAAACAAAAACAATCAAACAAATCTAAAGGCCCCTGGACAATACTCAGGGACATAGATCTCACTTGTTCCATGTACAGAGTTTCCATAGAGGTTAAGTAAGAGCTTATAATGCACAAATAGAACTGATATCTGACTCTGGTCTTTTCTGCAGCTCATATCTTTCCAGACCTCTGCAGTCCCCGAAGAAAGATGAAATCATGAAGGGAGAACCAATACAGATGCAATTGAACATAGTCCCATCCCTCCAAGGCAAAGACCAAGACACTTCCGACACTCCTCCCACCTGCCATATTTAGGAGTGAAGATGCTGAGGACTGGTGTTGGGGAAGGCAAAGACCCAGCATGGAGGACAATATTCCATCATCATGGGGGAGGCTGCTAGGGCAGTGAAGGGCCTAAGTAGCCTGTAACTGCGAGTGCTGAATCACAACTCCATTACACAGCTATCAGCTGGAGAGGAAGAGCCCATCAAGACTGAAATTCTTTTCTACAGAAAATATGGGACACTACCCGGCCCCCACAAGCACCCCACTCACCAGGGCCATCCTTAGGATTGATGGGCCCTACACAACACAAACATAAGCTAACAGTATTGGAAAACTTGCCACGTGCACTTTATTAAAAACAGTTTAGTTGTGCCACCTTCACTCCTAACCTCTGCTCAGTGCCACCTATATCTCTAACTCCTGCACTTCCCTCCCACCTGCATCCCCAACCCCAGCCCTGCACTGCCAGTGTGCTTCGCCACACAGCCCTCCCTGCCCAGTACCTCCCACTCCCTTATGCCCAGGGACCCCTTATGCCCAGCACCCCCCCATGCCCAGGGGCCCCTCACCCAGAGATCTCCACCACAGATCCCTATACTCAGGGATCTCCCTCCCTTCCTCTCTCACATTCCCCCTCCCAACATCCCGGCACCCCATATTCCTGAGGGAACTCAGCACCAAAAATTAATTTTTGTGCACAATATTTTAAAATGCTGCAAAGTTTGTCAATAAATAAATGTGGAGGCTCCAGCATGGCAGTGGAAAGCATAGGCCGCTAGCTGCATAGAGATGGGAGATCACCCTGCAACCTCCCCTCCCCCACCCTTCCTGTGGACTTGGCAGGGAGATACCTCTGTGTGAATGTGAAAAGGCCACAGGGAAGCATTTTACAGGATGGCTGAGATGTCAGCCATGATCCAAAATCGATTTGAATGACAAAAAAGAAATAGCTGATACCAATGTCTGAGTCCAGCCCTTAGCCAGGCTCTTGCCGGTGCTGGGAGCCATCAACTCTCAAATGGCCATTCATGCGCCCTAAACTGGAGCATTTTCCTCAAAGCCTGAAAAGTAAAGCGGTGCTTGGGATGTGCAGTTTAATAAGAAAAGGAATGATAGTCAGGCACCAGGCTTTTTTTCTGCCCTGACTTACACACCTGGTGGCCACACAGGGCTCAGTGTCACACGGCTGCTATTCTTGAACATTGTACTGAATATAACTCAGCCTGCAGTTTCAACAATGCTTCAACTGTGGGGCTGGAGCCATAAGCAGCCAAGTCTCATTTCAACCATGGCTCTTAGTTTGGATTATTTAAGGCAGTTTTTAAAGGTCTTTCCCATGGGGGAGGAAGAAGGTGCTGCCTTCACAAAGGACCCGTTAAAAGCCCACTCAACTCTGCCCTGTTAAGAACTCTCCCTTGTTCAAAATGCTACCAGCTTGAGAGGGAGCCCTGGAGATACTTGGATCCACAAGAAAAAAAATCATGTCCCTTTTCCCTAAATAAAAGTTTTCAGCTACTCCAACCTTGACAAGTGCAAGTCCATCTTCCTCCCCAGCTAAGGGGTCGCGCCGTCCCTTGCATTCTGCAGCCCTGATTGCTGCTTTTCTGCACCAGGTACATCCCCCTTCTCCTTATGTTTCAGTGCCAGTTTTCTCCTGTTGACACCAGAATATTGTGACCGGGCAGGAAAAGCAAATGCCACCTGCTTTTATTTTCCCACCTCCCAGCCCCCATCTGTTGCTCTACCCTGCTTGTGGGAGAGGGCGGGAGAGGAAAAGGTGACAGTCCAAAGGGTCTCCTCTGTGCTAAACTTCAGACATGTGGGAGGCAGAGTGAAAAGGAGGTTAGGAGAGAGATTGCAGGGAGTTGCCAGCAAGGCAGGGCACATGGGCAGAAGAGGAGAGTGGTGCAGGTATAGTGTGGGACTGCTCTCTCCCGGGGCCACCAGCCTGCTCTCCAGAAGGCTCTAGGACATTTGCTGCTTGCCGACGCCCACTGAGCCAGACAAAGACACCCCCCACCCTGTTTTCTTTCTCAGACTGGCCCCCCCCAGCAATCCCCAGCCCAGTTCCTTATTGCTCCCCCCACTCCCTGAAGTCCTGTGCCCAGCCCCTTCCCCCGGAGTGTGGCTCCTCCCCTCTGTTCCCCGCCTCCAGGTATTCCCCCCCAGCCCTGCCCATCCCCCCCATCTCTGCTCCTCCTCGTCACTCACCTGCAAAGTTTCACTCCTGGCCCCAGAAGACCCTGCCAGAGCTGGAGGCCTCAGCTGGCCAGCTGAGGAGTGAGTGGGTGGAGGGGAGGGGACAGAGGGTCAGGTTGTGAAGAAGCCTGCTGGCCCAGTATGGGGGGAGGGGTCAGAGCATCCAGCAAGAGTGGTGCCCCCAGATTATCAGGTGTCCTATGCAGCTGTGTATGCTGTGTTTGCCTAAGAATGGCCTTGCTACTCAGATGGAAGAGTTGACACCCCCATCCTCTTTTCATACATCTGGCCCATAGATCCTCCAAAGTTTAATTCTCCCCGCTACAGTAGCCTTTATGGGATGCTCTGTCAGGTGATGAGGGGTCAGGATATGGATAGGGTTGCTCCTTCCAGAAGTTGTGACACCCCACATTATGGAGCTGCTGCAGTTAAAGTCTGTGTCCCGTCTAAATTCACTTGCCCATCCTCAGCACTTGGCAGGCTGGTGTGGTGCCACTAGACTAATGAGGGCATGTTTATTGCTCCCACAGAAAAGAAGGTCAAGACTTGGCCCATGTAGAATATGTTTTTCCAATACCAAAGAGTGCCTGACCATGTCAGTAGTACCGCCCTATATCATACAGACTTATGAGGGGGCCTAGCTACCAACACCCTCATGTATTTTACAAAGACTACAACTGTATTAAATAAGACTAAACAATTGGAACTATATGGAGCATATCCTTTTGTCACAGACTCGCAGGGTCTGTCCACGCTTGGCCCTGTGTGGTCCATGGGGGGTTGCCCCTTTCAGTGAGACAGCCCTTCTTGGGGGTCCACTCCCTCTCAGGGTAAGCCCCTCCATCTCCTGGAGCTGCACCTCTCTGAGCCTTGGCATGTCTGCCTCTGCCATGGGCTGCCTCAGAGAGTCCCCTCCCCCAAAGGGGATGATGCAACCCTGTTCTCTAGACTGGAACGACTCAGCCAGTGTAAAACAGGTTTATTGAACACTGAACAGGCCTGGCCTCCCTCAGCCCAGCACATCCAAGTTTCTCCTGCATCCAGGTGGGCTCTGCCTGCTCCCCCTTTCCAGCACAGATCTCCCCTGTTTCCCAGCTGGGAAGCTGATCTCACTCCCCCAAGTCCTGCCTCTGTCCATTGTTTTGTCTTCAGGTAAACAGGGTCGTTTGGGCCTCTAGGTGGAACCGGTTGGTCGGGTCCCCTGGGATCTTCTCTTTGCAGCCCATTGTTCTCCCACTGGCCAGCACTGCCTGTGACTCCTGAGCTGGGATCGCCATTCTCCATTCTCCAGGCCATTGGCTGGGGTCCCAAGTTCCCTCAAGGGTCTTCTGGAACAACAAACTCCTACTCCCATCACCTTGTTAAATCAGTAACACCCAGGGAAACTGAGTCCCACCTCCTCTGCATGCAACCGATAGGAAACCCAAGGAAAAAAAACCCCTCATTCTATCACACTTTTGAATACCTTGGGCTCCCCATCACATGCACCTATTGAAAGTGCAAGGCATACAAGGCAACAACTAAAGAACAATTCACAGTGGCATCCAGACACATGGGACTGTAGAAGCCCGGCATAGTCACAATTCAAGGCCAGTGTGCGCTGTACAAAACCTTAAGATTCTACATAGAAAACTGTTTTCTAATCTTGTCATCATGTATAGTTGAATTTGTCATTTTGCCAAGAATACAACTGAAGAGGCCATTTTAGGAGGAATGTATGAGAGCATAATTTAAAAAATAAATCTTTAAAGGTGTAGACTGCT
Organism: Sternotherus odoratus; assembly: GCA_032164245.1. NCBI lineage: Eukaryota > Metazoa > Chordata > Testudines > Kinosternidae > Sternotherus > Sternotherus odoratus. Next base: position 44,619,264 of record JAVMKO010000007.1, read on the forward strand.
TGCTTGGTATTATTTGTTTCCCCTGAATGACCTTTACTTTCCTTATGAATTATCTTCCTCCCTTTACAAACAGTGACTATTATAGAATGGAGAAGAATTAAGGAATTACGCACTTCTAGCCGGTGTTTTGTTTATTCAACAGCAACATTATAAATACAGAAACCTTGTCAAGTAGTTCTGTGTGAAAGCCTTTACAAATAACCACACTTATGTAAAACTTAAGGTCTGAATGTTACTTCTTTATGAGTAACTGAATATTATCATATGAAAATCATTACTAATCCAGTGCCTGAATATTTGTTCTGAAGCCTGTCAATATTCTAATGGCAGTAGTCTTGGAAACTACACATCTGGCACAGGATTAATTATGCACATAAAATATTATCATTTCCTCACATCTCCTATGAAGTAGAGAGGCTGCTAGAATGATTAATGCCCTTATATGACATACAAAGGAATAAATGTAAATGTTACCCAGTGGATAGAAAGATCTGTTCTTGATTCATATTAGACCAAGTTTTGTGTGTGTGTGTGTGTGCGCGCGCACGTGTACTTGCGTGCTGGTACGTCTTGGCAGACCTTGTCAGTTAAAAAAACCCTCTGCTTTTTTGTCTAAAGTGTCTGTACCAGCATTGGTAGGGGCTGTGCCTAAGTCATGCAGCACATAATGGACACATTGGCTCAGTTTTGAGAGAATAGCAAAAAAAGAAGGATTTGGGGGGCAGTTCATTGTTTACTATTAAAATTAACAGAGTAGAGTTCAAAGGTGAAATCTCGGCATGCAGTTAAGGTCATTGGGAAGGCCTAAGCAAGAAGTTAGATAACAGTTACAACAAATATAAAAAGAAGTCAAGCTATTGATTGTGGCACTGAATGTCATTCCCAGCTGTCTTTTATTCTTGATATATCCCATATAAAGACCTAGAATTTATTCCCACTGCATAGAGTTTGTCTTTTCCTATTAGTTGTTACTGTAAATCATTGAGATCAGAAATGCTACATTACAAAGGAGAAGACCTTGACATGTTCATGATAAGTCACTTGTTTCAATGCTCATTAAGTCATTTATTTATTTTCATAGAATAGAAAAGAATCATGGAATATCAGGGTTGGAAGGGACCTCAGGAGGTCCTCTAGTCCAACCCCCTGCTCAAAGCAGGACCAATACCCAACTAAATTTTGTTTCCTTAATTCTGGGGTCAGTATCCCACATATAGAGCTTGGTAGAAAGAGAGATTTACAGTATCTCACAGACATAGATACTTTGTTACAAGATGGCGGGCACCTTTAGGTGAAGTGGGTGTAGCCTTCCTGTGTCAGCAGAGGTGCATCTCTGTTTGACCTGATTAAGAAGGTGAGGCAGCATCTGGGCTAGATAAATGAGAAGAAGAGGGCTGTGACTGGGAAGGAGGCAACCAGAAGGACCTGCAGGAGTTCCCTGAGGAAAGCTGTGGGAAGGAAAGAGAGATTGAGAGTGAGTGAGCATATGCTATAAAGCAGGAAGGTGTAGACTCCAAAGCTAGAGGAGCGACCCAGAGAATGCTTCCCTAACCTCTTTGGCCATTGTCCTGTACAATGGCCAAAGAGGCAGGAGCTGGGAAGGAAACCAGAAAGGTTGGGAGACCAGTGGAGGGGCTAGCCTGCTCACTTTCCCAAGCTGGAGAGCTGGGGCTGGGAGGCTGAAGAGGACTGAAGGTTAGGAGACCAGTGAAGGGACTACCTTGCTGACTTCCTTGGTAGCGGATTGGAAGCCAGGACGAACCCAGGTAGAACTCCAGCTGGAATGGTGAGGAGCAGCTATTATGATAAAAGAACAGGTGGGGACTGAAGTAAAGCCCAGGTGTTTACAGAAGATGCTGGAGCTGGGGTATGAGGCATATTGTTGGAATTTTTTCAGGATGATGGACTAAGTGCAGTGTTTGGACTGAGTCTGGAACTTTCAAGGACTTTTTGCACTGTGAGACAATAAACTGGCCCTGGATAGGGGCAATATTGGGCCCAAGAGAGCTTGTGGTGGAGTCTTTCAGGAACCTGAGAGAAGGGGAAACTGAGGCAGGGTTCCATCGAGCCACACCAGGTGACAGGAATGCTTGGGAGGCAGCCACCTCATTATAGCCAACTTACTAGGAAAAAGTTAATCATTCAGCTAAATCTCAGGCTCAATTTGTAATTTATATTTCAATATAAAAGTATGTGCTTTATCCCCATGTTAGGCATAGAAAGGTTTACAAATCTGTACTATCGTTTCAGAGGTACTCACAGTGAAGCCAGAGGCATTTTAAACTGTTTGGCAAAACTGGCAAGTTTTTTAAGGCAAACATTCACTGAAAGAAATGTTCAATTTGTTTCCCACCATGCTGACATTATATCAAAATAGTGATGTGATGTGAACTTAGCTAAGGTAATGATAATGATGCTAGTTATTATTTATATCAGGGATGGAAAGTGACCTATCTCATCAGGAATACCCTAGAAGAATTGCAATGAAGTACAAAAAGAGATGACATGTTCATCCCCTTAACCTTATTGTAGTCCATGATTTTCTTGTATGGGTCTGGAGAAACATGAGGATTCCTCCAATTTTTCCGTCTCTCTTCTAGCTCAGACCTCATGAACTAATTCCTGCATTTGGTCCATTTTGAGACATAAGATGGATAGTCCAGAGGCCAAAGTGGGGCAAATAGCAGTGAGCCTCAGAAGTCATGAGAGGTTTTCAGTATTTCCCTGGCCACCAAGATTAAATATGGTTTACTGTTTTCATGCTGATTCCATGCTTCCTCATATCTCTGTACTTTTCACTCTCCCCAAAGCATTTTCTGTGTCCAGCTGCAAGATCATTTCCTACCTCCCCAAAATCATGTTCAGAATGAGACTGATTCACTGAAATTATTTTCTAAATAGGGTCTTGCATTTCAGTAGGTCCACTGGCTCTCTTGATCACTTATTTGGTTATGGCTGAGTTTCTGAAGTATAGTGAACCAATCTAGCAGCTGGTTAAAAGTTTGTTTGAATGTGTTTCCCAATGGGGTGAATAGTTTATTCATAGCTTTACTTTAATTCTATTCTCAAATACTGAGATTGGTCTAAAAAGGCAGCAGCGACCTTTTCACACTACTGTACAATTTTCTTTTCTCTTTCCAGTTATTGATTTCATTACAGTAATTTGCCCCAGAAATTGCCCCAAATGTAATTCTCCAATCATACACCATGGCTACCGCTGCCAACTTGATGGATTTATTTCCACCCGATTTGTTGAATTTTTTGCAAGAAGCAGGAACTAAAAATTTAGTGCCTTGCTGGAAATTATTTACTGTCGGTGGCCACTGTTATCAAGATAGCCTCACTGACATGACTAAGGAAGAAAAATCAATAATTCTCAAAAATGGTGCTCTTCTCTTAGAAGATCATCAGTTTTACTTAAAATTATTTCTTATTCCAGATTATTCTGCTGAATAAGAAGTGGGTATTCTATATCACAGTTATTTGTTCAAAAGATCATTAATATTACAATTTCATTTTAGTTTATGGCACTTTCAGAATTCAATAAAGGTCAGCCAGAAAATGAAAGAAAGGCCTTTTTTGTTTCAGCAAAAGTTGTAGTTTTATAAAACACTAGTTCTGTAGCTGTATGGTGAAAGGACCTAGAATATCTGGATCTGCTATCAATATTTGGGAGCTCAAATAAGTGCCTTTCACTTAAACACTGAATTCTATCTTTCTACAGTTCTTCTATCACTATGGAATCTAAGGGCTTGTCTACACTGGCCTTTTACAGCACTGCAACTTTCTTGCTCAGGGATGTGAACCCCCTTTTTCTCCCCGAGTGCTGCAAGTTTCAGCGCTGTAGAGTGCCAGTGAACACAGAGCACTAGCGCTTCCAGTGCTGGTAGCTAGGCCCTTCATGGAGGTGGGTTTTTTATAGCACTGGGAGAGCTCTCTCCCAGTGCTATGCCACGACTACACAAGCCACATTAAAGTGCTGCCACGGCAGTGCTTTAACATTGCTAGTGAAAATGTGTCATACAGTAAATGCCATTCAGCGTTGCAAACTGATATACAATTAATAATTATTTCCTTCTCTAGTCTTTTGCAAATGATGGTTTTATTTTGATAGGAATTTTTAAATGATGTGTGTTGTATTAATTTAGATGGAATATGTAGGCTCAGAGTCAAAGATGTTAACAGGGCTCTAGTTTTAACCCAAGTTCAGAGTTTGGTATACCAAAACCTCATCCTGCTTAGTACCTTTACGAATACCTAATTAAAAAATCTTGTAACCTTTTTTTAAAGATACAGAAAAGAAGGAAAAACAGTTACATCTTTTGAAATATAAAGTTCAAGGTTTGGCTTCCTTTTGCCTTTCCCTTTAGCCGAAGAGGTTTTAGAAGGAAGCACCCCCACCCCACCCCCACACACACATATTTGACAGTTTTTTAGATGATATTGAAGATGTCCTCTTTGGGGAAAACAGAAGTTAGTTGAGATGAGCTGCTGCTACTCTTACACTCCAATTCCATTTTCTAAAAGACAAAACAAGACAAACACACATAAGAGGGAAGAGAAAATAAAAGCAAAGATAGAAATGCAGCTTTTACAGAATCTCACCTGCAATGTCACTGCCACAGAAAGACAGTCTTATCAGTCACTTTGAGATCTCTTGTACTGTTGCAAAAACTGCTTCGTTTCTTTGGAGGTGTGTCCCAATTTACCCTCAAGGGACAGGCAAAACTCAGTAGGTTTATGAAAACAAGTTTATTGCTAGCAAGAAGGAGCCACAGGGTTAATACCCAAAAACAAATGGCTCAACTTTATACATGGTTGAGGCCTTTTATATACTCCAGTGTGAATAAGGGAGGGGGGCTTTCAATACACTTACACAATGGGAAAGCTTAATGGCTATCACACCCATTGTTTGATATTAATCTATTCCGTTTACCTGTCTGGAATTCCTTAAACACAGGACATGCAGACATCATGGCTTTTATCATTGTGAAAGACAATGGGGGCAGGAAGGTGTGAGGCAAGGCAGGGGAATTTGAAATACATACATGAGAAAGGTCAGGAGTGCAGGACACAAGAAGCCAGAAAACCATATTACACTATATTTGTAATACTGTTACTTATAAACTTGATTCTTCTAACAGTACCAACTGTGATATTACACTCCGTAGCCTTTATTAAAATATGCTTATGATATGGATATGACATAACTGAGATATACTTTATGCAAGATGGCTCATGTAAGATATCAATGGAAAGGTTATGAGTTACTGAATGTGATTATCCAATCTGTATGCATGTAACATTTCTGTATCTAAAGTTAGGAATATGGACTATGTAACAATTACAACTGGGTGTGTATTGGGAAGACACCCACCAGACGACAGGCCATTAGATATGATGAGCCATTAGGAAAAAACAACAAAACTGAAGATACTAATCTCTCTCCCTCCTGGGAGGCCTCTTGGGACCTTACTGTGACACTAATGGGTCAGGTGGTCTTGTAACCTGGTACTAAACATTACCTGGGACTTTTTGTAACTTTCCACTAAAAGGAAAGGGTGTGTGTGTCACATTTGGGAAACAAAGGATTCCCGACTTATGTAAATCTTATTTAAGGGTGGAAAGGAAGGCAAAGAGGATCTCTACTCCCTGGACTACTGAAGAAGGACTGCTTAAAGACCTTGAAGGGACCACAGTTGCCAACTTTCACATGGCAAATAAGTACCCTAGCTTTCAGAATAAATCAAAAATCTAGCTAATCCCATTTCAAAACAAGGCCAAAAGAAGCTAATCCCTAAGAACCCCAACACTCTATGTGACTAGATTCCCCTGGCGTACAGTCTGGAACTGAGATGGGCCTGTTGTGCACCCCGACTCTCTACCCCGCTTACGCCTGCTTATGCCCCTTGAACTTGCTTGCAGGGAGCTGATCAAAAAAAGAAGAAGCTGCAAGCCCAACAAACTACAAGCCAAAGACTGGCCAACATGCAACTCACAAGCCAATTAAGTCAAAAACAAGCCCAATTTCTGCGTTTTCCCCCATGGGTTTGGCATGTCTGGAAGGGACAAAAGAAACTAACCTGAAGGAATAGGCAAGGGTAAGTCCAGACTGAGACAAGGGTGAGTCTGTAAGAAGAAATAAAATGAACTCTGAGCTACAGAAATGCTGTATCCTGCCTAATTCAACATTTAGGGCGAAAAATTACATTTTGTAGCCTGTTTCTTTAGTGAATCAAGTTTAGTTTGCAAGTTTTGTTTAATTTACTCAGTAATCTGATTTGTTCTGCTTCCTATCCCTTTAACCATTTAAAATCTGCCTTTTATCGTTAATAACATTTGTTTTGTTTATTATTAAATCCAGTTTCTGTAATTGCTAACGGGAGGAGGGGAGAAGCTGTGCATATCTTCTTCCACACAGGTATGAACGTAGTTCTTCACAATGGAGCAAAAAGGATTAAATTATCCAAACTAGTTAAGGTCTGTTGACATCTATGACAGGTTCAAGAATAGCAGCCGTGTTAGTCTGTATCCGTAAAGAAAGCGAGGAATACTTGTAGCACCTTAGAGACTAACTAGTTTATTTCAGCATAAGCTTTCATGGGCTATAAAGTGAGCTATAGCCCACAAAAGCTTATGATGAAATAAACTAGTTAGTCTCTAAGGTGCTACAAGTATTCCTCGCTTTCTTGACATTTCTGGTTATACAAATTTGAATAGAATCATTATAAAATGCTTTGCATGGCTAGTGATATATGCAACTGCCAACGATACACTAAACACTCAACTATTCAATATAGTTTTCACATGTATCTCTTTTTTAGGCACTGAATTTTTGAGGCTGCATCATTCTTCTGAAATCCTTTTAGAACTCAGATATTGTGAAAGAGAATAATAATATATATTATTACATGAATCCCCCAATGTCTCTTTTCATTACAAAATGTCCATGTGTGAGATGTGTTGGCAGATGAGGCCAAAACAACAGTGAGGTGAAGGTGAGTGATTTCTGCTTCAACCAAACCAAAAATACAAAGATATCCCTAAATTTATTGGCCAGATGCCTCTTTTTGATCTCAAATGTTGCTTGCTAAAGCAATTTTTAGGACAAGGACTGTCATGTATTATGTTTATAGTGCACAATAGGGACTCAACTTGATTGAGGCAACTAGATCCCACCAAAATATCAATGATAAATAACATCTTAATAATAGTAATAATAACAATTAATACATTATTTGTCCCATGAATTATATTACATTTTCCAAGTGGGGTTATAAGATTATCTCTATTATAGGGTATAGACAGAGCCTTTTTTTAAAAAGAGAGAATGACAGAAACTAGCATTTAAATTTATCTTCTCTAATCTCAGCTAGAGCAGCAGGCAGATTTCATTCTCTTGAGTGCTACATACACACTATAGATTTATATTCTAAAGCACATTAGATTCTAGCTGAATGTGTCACAGGCTTCCTATGCCATCCATCAGAAAATGGCTTATTGACTTACAAGTTAACACTACTTACCTTTATAGATAAAATATTCTCTACAGTTTGAGATTTGGACATGCAAGTGTCAAGGAAACCCAAAATAAAGAGGAACAAAATTAAGTGGAAAGGGAGAAGATGAAAGTCAATGCAAAGGTACTAAATGCAATTTCTAGGTCATTGCACACATGGAATGATCACTAAAATAATAGAGTGATATGTTGAAAATACTAATTGGAAATCAAGGGAGGTTTTATTGCTGTGCAGCATATTAGAATGAAAATTGTTTAATCTGAAGTATTAGTCTCCTGTGTGGTTTACCATAAGTGGGTAGATCATAAGATATGCAAACAAATTCATTAGTGGGTTCGTTTATCCTTTGCTATGTACAGCAGTGCACAATAAGGAGGTGCATTATAAGGGATTTTGTCTTTCCTCTGAGGTATATAAATAGTAGCAACTGCTAGAGACAGGATACTGGACAAGATGGACTGATGGTCTGTGTAACAATTGAGGGAATCTGTGTGCAGCTTACAAATGCTGGACAATTTCATGATATTGCTGTATACTGAATGCCTCAATGTGTAGTGCATCCTGGTCACATATCACCCATCCTGCATGGAAGAAGTACAGAACAAACAAAAAGGTTGATAACCTTGGCCCATCCAAATTAAACAGCCCCTAAGAATTGGTATGCTAATGTACAACTTTTTTTTTTCTTTCTGTGTGTATAAATGCATCTTACTTCTGTTCCATTCTATGCATCCGATGAAGTGGGCAATAGCCCACGAAAGCTTATGCAGAGCCAGCCACAGCATCCGGTGGTTGTAGGGGCAGGGCAGCAGCAGCGGATTGCGCAGGTACAGCTACTTTTCTATTGGGAAGGCAGGCATCTTGGGCCAGGGTGGAAAGGGATGCTTGCATGCTTGCCTACAAGTGGAATAATGCATTGATGTAGTCTATCACCTCGCGGTAATCCTCATCAGTGATTTCTTCAAAGGTCTCAATAAGAGCTCTTGCACTGTGCCTGCGCAGGTTTCTTGGGAGAGCCAGCGTGGCCCCTGTCCCGGCCATGGTCACTATTCCCCGCCACTGTTCTACGAGAGGTGGGGGGAGCATTGCTGCACAGAGGCAAGCTGCATATGGCCCTGGGTGGAAGCCACATCTCATTAGAATGCCCTCCCTTTCTTCCTCCCTCACCCGCAGCAACGCGATATCTTCCAGCACAAACACCTACAGAGAATGTTGGGACCGTGCTCAGAATACGGTTCCCGCAAATGCCCTGTGCTTCCCTCAAGCCATAGGACAGCATGGCAGGGAAACAATCATTCCCCCTGCATCCGGAGACAACTCACCATGGCAGGGGCTCCATTGTTGTCTGTGTGCTCTGTGTGGGACAGGCAAACAGGACAGAGAAATAGGGAATGTGGGGGAATCATAGCACCGTCTGTTGTGTACAAGGGAATCCTCTGTAAACTTTTCACTGTCTTTCCCTGTCTAGCTTCGACCTTGACTATGGCATCAGTCTTATCACCCACTGAGAGGTTGAGGTGGCTGAGGAAGAGGCCATGAAAGAGCAAAGAGGATCTTGTACAGCAGTGGTTCTCAAACTTTTTCTATTGGTGACCCATTTCGGGGTGTGTGTGGTGTAGGGGTGCCAGTCCCCCGGAGCAGAGGCTAAGCTGAGGGGAGGGTGCCAGCAACCCCCCGGGATGGGGGACAGGGCCCGGGGTGCCGCTGGCAGCCTGCCACACCATAGGCCAGGTCTGGGGTTTGGGGTGCCGCCAGCAACCCGCCGCCAGCCCGCTACAGCAGGGGCCAAGGCCCAGAGCACTGCTGGCAGCCTGCCGCTGCAGGGGCCAGGTCTGGGGCTCGGGGCACCGCAGGAAGGGGTCAGGGCCAGCTGCCGGCAGGAGGGGCTCACGACCCCCAAATAATCAGGTCCCAACCCCCACTTTGAGAACCAATGTTGTACAGCAAGTAATGCAACAGGCTGTAATGGAGAATTGCATTGCACAGCAGTGGCGGGAGAATGAGAGCAAGCGGAGGGATAAACAGATCCAGGTGAGGGAGAAGGCTCGCCAGCAGAGCGCTGAAAAGCTGTTTATATTAATACAGCTGCAAGTAGAGACTATGCAGTGGATCACCACCATTCAGGAGGAGGAGAAGCACCATGCTTGCCGCCCCCATTCTCAGTTGCCCCCAAACCTTTCCCCTTCTGGCCCTCTGTCCCCTCTGGGCCACTATCAACAGCTGCCTGGTTATTACCACCCACAGCTGCCTCCAACCCCCTGTCTTCACCGACCTACCCCCAAACCCAGGACCCTTATCCACTACCTAATCAGCCACTAATAACATGCATTATCACCCTCTGCAAATGAGGTTCGGAGAACACAGCAACTCAGGTGGCATTGGAGGGTATGAGATCCGGACATACGCCAATCTCTGACTGACCCCATCCCACCCCAATTGCACCCCCCTCCTCCCTCACACATTCTTCATTACCTTTTATTTCAGAAACTGAAATAGCTGTTCAAAAATGAATTCTTTTTAATAAATGGGTTTCTTTATTCAGTGCACATATATCACTAACAGCTACAGAAAACCAAATGCTTTATCCTATTAAAAGAATGCATCTTCCCTCCCTCCCTCCCCCTGCAATTCCCATTAGAATTGGCTTGAAGCATCAAAATGCTCCCTCAAGGCATCCCTGATCCTTGCAGCCTCGCACTGGACCCCTCTAAGAGTCCTGCTCTCTGGCTGTGCATACGTGGCCTCCAGGTGTTGAACCTCCGAGGACCATGCCTGAGTGAAGCCTTCGCCCTTCCGCTCACAAAGATTATGTAGGGCACACCATGAGGAAATAACTGCAGGGATACTTCCCTCTGCCAAGTCATTCCCCTAAAGACAGCGCCAGCACGCTTTGAAATGCCCAAAAGCACACTCCACAGTCATTCGACAGTGGCTCAGCATGTAGTTGAATCTTTCCCGGCTGCTGTACAGGCTCCCTGTGTAGGGTTACATGAGTCAGGGCATTAAAGGGTAAGCGGGGTTGCCAAGAATCATAATGGGTATTTCGACTTCCCCCACAGGGATCCTCTGGTTTGGAAAAAAGTGCCTTCTTGCAGCTTCTTGAACAGGCCGGTGGTGCGGAAGATGCATGCATCATGCACCTTTCCTGACCAGCCTGCATTAATGTTAGTAAAACGCCCACAGTGATCCATAAGCGCCTGGAGAACCATGGAGAGGTATCTCTTTCGGTTAATGTACTTGTCTGCTAGGGGGTCAGGCACCAGAACAGGTATATGGGTCCCATCGATCGCCCCTCCACAGTTAGGGAAACCCATTTGTTCAAAGCCAGCCACGATATCATGCATGTTAACAAGAGTCACGGTTTTTCGTAGCAGGAGGCTATTAATGGCCCAGCACACTTGCAGCAACATGACTCCAACAGTTGACTTTCCCACCCCAAAGTGGTTGGCCACCGATCGGTAGCTGTCTGGGGTGGCCAGCTTCCAGATTGCAGTTGTCATCCGCTTCTCCATTGGGAGGCCAGCTCTTAATCTGGTGTCCTTGCGCCACAGGGCGGGGCCGAGTTCAGCACACAGTCCCATGAAAGTGGCTTTTCTGATGCGAAAATTTTGCAGCCATGGCTCATCGTCCCACACTTGCATGACGATGTGATCCCACCAGTCAGTGCTCGTTTCCCATGCCCAGAAGTGGTGTTCCACGGTTGTGAGAATGTCCATTAATGAGACAAGTAGTTTTGTGTCAAATGCATTCGTCGGCTCGATCTCGTCTTCAGACCCATCACTGTCACCTTGTATGTCAAGGATGAACTCCGCTGCGCTGAGAGTTGTGCTGGCGACACTCGTCAGCATGTTCCTCAGCAGTTCGAGATCCATTATGGCACACGAAAATGGACGACAGAGCGCGCCTTGCTTAAACTGTTGAAAGATGGCACCTGAGGTGGACAGAAACACATGGATTGCTGAGATATGACACAAAGCTTTACGGGGAGTTGGAACAGGATACAGAATGCCCTGCAAGTGACGCCCCCCCCTTCCCACAAGGCATTGTGCCAGATTGGGAAGAGGTCCTCTGTGGGATACTTGCCCTAATGTTCTGCTCCTAATGACGCCTGAAGTGCCGCAAATGTGGCCATGCTCTAGCGCTGGCGGGTGTAAGTGTGGACGCGCTCTATCGCAATACCTATTGCTGTATACTGGACAGCTATAACCAAAAGCACTATAATCCTGAAAGTGTAACCATGCCCTAGTATCATAGAGATTGCTTCAAAACTGATTCCATAATACTTCAAGTTTCTATGTGAATTGTGGGCCATGTTAGCACAAGGAAAGCCACAAAGTGCCTGGGGCATGGGAGAACAGTTAGTGGTTGAGAAATGAGGTTCTACTCAAAGCAGAAAGAAAGATTTCCCTTTGAAAGATTTTAGTCTATGCACATACTGTAAGAATCTTCAAGGTGAGAGCAAGTGAAGCTGATGAAAGCAAAATTACATTTGAACTACAACAACCACTTTTTAATTTTAGCATCCATGTGAAAAGGAGGAATTCATTTTAGGCACTTACAACTCAAAGAGCTGCTGAACTATAGAATCCTCATAAAGCGGCATTCACAAGAACACTGATACATAATGGAACTCAAGATCTGTTAGCACAGCTAATATAAGTGAGTACCCCCCCCAAAGCTATAGTCTGTTTTACTCTCACACACCTCTATCTGCCATCTGTTCAATACAGAATGTAATATAGCCCTTTTGATGTGTGTTAACACTATCCCTGGATCAGTGAAAAAATAGGGGAGAGGATGGATAAAAACATATTAAAAGGGAAACTGTAACACAGTGTGAATTGCAATTTGATAATCTGAGTGGTTATGGTTATGAAATTTTATTGGCACCATTGGCAGGGTTGTGATGGAAGAAGTACGCACATTTGCCATTGGAAAAAAATGCAGCCATAGTTATTTTTTATTCTGCTAATATATTTTAAGGAACCTTAATTTCCAAAAAAAGTCAAGTATGTGATATTTAAATAACTGATGAATAGAAGATTTAAAAAATGCTATAACTCTAAGAGTGAATAAGGAAATCCTTGTAATTCATCCGACCAACATCACATCTAAACGGGCACATATTTTACAGGCCAGCTAGTTCATTTGTAAAAATATAAAAATCTAGTTAAAAGCGGACAACTCAAAAGGTCACCCTGATGTAAAAAAATAAATGTAATTAGTCGAATAGTATTCAATAAAGCCGTGTTTATAGTGTTCAGGTCACACCTAGGACCACTAAAGAAGAATGTTTAATTGAAGCTATGAGAGTTTGGACTACCTCTCCCTGCTGCCCGTAGGCAAACAGTTTCTTTAAAATCATGTAAAGAATTCTCACACCAAGCTCACCCAATATGTAAAGTCCCTGGAAAAGGGTCCAATTAAAGAAAAGAAGCAGTGGAGCACTGTATATGTGTGATATTTATTTTCCAGGAGCACTAGGTTTTTCTAGTTCTCTGACTGATATTGTTCTCAGACACCTAAAGCAACTGACTGAAATATAGAAACATTTTGGTAGCTCTTACTTTTTCATAATCATCCTGAGCCAAAATGAGATAATGTCAATTTGTTTGCAAACTTTTGTTAGTGACCTTGGAAGAATTTGTTTAACTCGTTTCATTGTGTCAGAACAGAAAACCATACCTCCTACACCTGTCAAAATATTGCTGCAGGGTGTGTGGGAAAGTTCAGGCCCTAGACAAACCTTCCTGTTTGTTCATTGGTGTTTTTTTTTTACCATATAGCCTTTGACTTATAACTGCAGCTGATTATGATGTCCTTTTTAGGCCTCCATATAGCTGTAACCTGCAAATCCCATGTCTGTGAGTTTAGTCAGTAGTTATATGCTGTTACAGAATGTGAAGTAAGCTGCTGGAGTTCTGGCAGTAAAATAGTTTGGGGTGTGTGTGTGTGTGTTTTGATTGGATTAATTTCACACAACTACCACAGAGGTCAACTGTCTATAATTCACTTCAGGCCGTGTGTACTGTAGAACTAAAACTGTGTTACCTGAAGCAATTTAAAGAGTAGTTTAAAATCATGCAGGCTGCTTCAGTTCAAAGTGGATGGCAGGGTCGGCTCACAACATTTTGGCACCGGAAGCAAGGAGCTCAAATGAGGACCCCATGTCCCCTCACTTGGGCCAAAACTTTGAAAGGTCTCAATTCTGCCTTCTTCCTGTTCTACTCCTCTCATGGTACTACTCTGCTACCTATCCCAATAAAGGAGAACTAACAACTTAAAATGCCTTGTTCAAAAATTTTAAGTAACACTTAACATTCAAATGCCTGAACAGCAAATGTAATTTTTCTTGTCTGCATAGTAAATACTGGCAATTTTATCTGTTTGAATAATCAAAGTGGTGCTTTCTGTGCCTTCTTGGTTGCAAAGATTTGAACTGCTTCCTGAAGGTCCACAGTCTGGGCCGGCTCATGCGCTGTTGAGATGACTGCAAGGCTGACCAGCCTCTCCTGTGTCATTGTGGAGCACAGATGTGTTTTTATTAACTTCATCTTGGAGCAGCTGCGTTCTCCACTGGCAACTTTTACAGGAAACGTTAGAAGTATGCGCAGAGCAACAAAAGCATTTGGAAAGAGAGTGGTCATCTTATTTGTGCACATGTATTCCAGAAGAGCCTTTGAAGTTGATCCTACTGGAATGTATCTTGAAAGGGCTTTCAGTTCATCATCTAAATCACTTGCAGCAATATTGCACATAACATCATGTGTCAACACTGTCTCTAGTGCCCTGCATTGCTGGTGTAGGTCCTCTTCAGGTAGTGAGGAGTTTTGGAATATCATACAACATCCCAAATATACCGTTGTGTTCCTTGTGCTGCATGAAACGTTCTTCAACTGACTGTATTGCACAATCTAGCACCTGGTTAAAGAATTCAACTTTGAATTGTTGTCTGGGGTCTGTTTGGGATTATCCCGTGCCTCGTAATCAAAATGTCTTCTTCAATGACTCTTGTATTCTTGAATGGGTGGGAAAATAGCTTCAGTGTGAAGTTCCTTTGGCAACTTCTGTGCACTCTTCAGAATGTTTTTAAATCCTTCATCTGACCGGTAAGACTGTAGGTATGACTGCTTTGTCCAGTTGTTCCATTGTTCCAGATATATCGAGGTCAACACCTTGGAGTCTCTTGCTTACAACATTTATTTCAAACAGTATGTCGTGCCACAGCACTAAGCCATACACAAATCTGAAGTTATTTATGTTTCCGGTGATTCCATTTCCCTCTGCCACTGTTCTCCCACAAGCAGTTCCTGTCACAGCATTATCCTCCATAATGGCAATTATGGCACCATCTATCTTTCCAATTTGGTGTTTGATAGGCTTTATTGCCTCCACTCAACTTTCTCATCGTGTGGCCTTCAGTGGTTTCAGTGTCAGAGAGGATGTTCCCAGATGTTGCTTCAAAATTTGCCATCGATCAGTTGATGCAGAGAAAAATACACAGATGCTTTGAATTACATTAAAAAATTCAGCAGCCCACTAGAAGGTGACGCTGCATCACTGACAACCAAGTTCAATGAATGAGAACTGCATGGGACAAAAAAAGCTGGAGGGTTTAACTCTTGGATCCATGTCTGCTCTCCTTTGTTCTTTCCTCTCATGTTGACACCATCATCATAGCCCTGACCTTTCATGTCAGCTATCGCAATTCCTGTATCTTCCACCTTTTTAAAAAGCATATTTGTCACACCAGCTTCTGTAGTATCATCAATGTTAATAAATTCTAGAAAATTCTCTCTGACAGTCACCATTGCAGGGACATTTTCACTAGGTTCTATTGTTTTACAAAATCCACCATTAAAGTAATTTTGTTCCATATGGCTGATGTCTGGTGTGCAGTCCAGAATAACGGTAATAGCTTGGTGACTTCAGATCTGCCATAATCTTCTATTTGACTTTTGTTGCCAGTAACTGTATGATTCCATGTTGAATTGTTTTTCCAAGATTGTGGTGTGTGTACATTTCTTGGGTGGTGACACTTCTTAGATGGTCCTGGAGTACAGCATCAAACTCAGCCATCAGCTCCACAATTTTGAGGAAGTTTCCCTTGTTTGGCACATACAGCTAATCTGAAGAGCCACACAGTGCTAGGTTTTGGGTAGCAAGCATTCTCAGAATGACAATGAGCCTTTTCAGAATATTTTTCCAGTAAAGAGACTCTAATGCAATCTTCTTGTGGTGCTGATCATCAATGGTGATCTTTAACCTTAGTCTCATCTCAAGCTCTTTCCACCTATGACATGCTCTCTGTTGATTTGCTGCCTTCTCAGGGCATGCCAGATTTCTAGCCAATTTTTTCCAGTCCTTTGTTCCTGTAGAACCCAATGTGGCTGGAATGTTAGACTGGAAGAGTTTGGAACAAAAATAGTATGCAGCATTCTGGGTTTTGAGTATACAGTATAAGCCATGGCCTCTCCACTTTCTCTCCATTGGGAATTTCATGCCAGTAATGTGTTGGATGGAAACTTCTATTTTCATTGTCTTTGGTGAACATGAAGTTTTTCATTTGTTGTGGCCCATGCAGTACAAGGAAGTCCCTCAGGCTACTGCTTAAGTGGGTCCACAGTTCTGGATCATCTAGACTTAAGGAACTAAACTTTTTTCTGCAGGAATGTACATGGTTACATCCATTTGAGATGGAGATATGGATTCTGCAGTAGCTGCCAGGTCATCTGCCCTCTGACTAACTGGAAGATCAGGCAGCTCCTCACCACTCACATCCTCAGTGGGGCCAGAAGGCTCACCATGAACATTTCTGTCCATGTATCTCAGGAGAGCTCCTTCCTGCTTAGATAAAAAAGTGTCCTTTGCTTGCTTGCTTTTTCTGAATACTGCCCTAGAGGGGCGTTTTCTTCTTTCACTAATGACTGCAGTTCTGTGCCAGCTATGGTGGCTCTCAATACTCAACTGAAGGGGACAAATAAGCAGGCTGGTAGCAGGGCCTGAGTGAGGAAAGATATCAGCATCTTAAGGGCCTAACTGGCTCTTACTACTTCAGTTGACTGCCTGTTCTCAAGTGGGTTCAGGGAAGCAGCAGGAAACAGGAAGCTCCCTGAGAAGATGGTGTTAATCACTCCAGGCTCCTGGGGGTGCCAAAGAGGTACATAAGAGGCTCCTCCCTGCAGCCCCTGCTGCTCTGTGATCTTCCCTCTCACCTTTTCTCCTGCCTGCCGTTATGTTTCTTTAGCTCTCCTTCCTCCAGCACAGCACTCCACCATCTCTGTGCATCTAGGTCAGAGAGAATACATATGCACCAGCAGCAGACAGAATTTTCTACACTCTGGGTCCTAGTGGCGCCTTCCTCCCCATCGCCCCCAGCCTGGCACCTGAGGTGGCTGAGTCAGTTAGCCACATGGTAAGGCCAGCCCCGGTGGATGGGGCCAAAACTATTAAACCAACTTTAGAAAGTCGGTAAGGTTCCTATGTAGGCAGTGGGCAGAATCCTGTAACAAAACTGAATTTTAATTAGCACATGCAAGTATTTAGTTGTGCCCAAGTGGTCATCCAATCAGGGGATGAATCAATATACTGTAATTTTTTTCCTGATTACAGTTGGGCAATACAGATGGAATTTTCTGTATTGAATACACACAGCAAACTTCACTGTGTACATTTTTTGAATAAATTAGAATAATGAATACATTAAAAGAAATCATGATCTGCTCACAGATATTCTACAAGCAGAAAGAGGCTAAATTAATCTGATAAATTATTCATTGCAAATTATTCGCTTAGCTCTAATTATGTTTATTATTACTCATCCGATCTAGAAGAACAGCAAAAAGTCAAAGCAATAGACAAGATGAGGCAGGAAGTGAAAAGAGGTACTATTGCTACCTATGTGAATGAAAATAAGTAACTACCAAAATGGGCAGAGTGTGACTGCACACCACACAAGAGCAGGCCTTTCAACCCTATGAGTGTAGGGTGACCAGCAAACCCAGATTGGCAGGAGAATTGTGAAATGCAAAGTTCAATTCCCAGTCCCTGTTTGAATGACTCTGTAACAGTATTTGTCCTGGCATCCCTGTGGAGCCACTCTGTGATGGCCCAAGGCTCAGGGGCAGTGCCAGTCTCTTCCTGGTGGGGATGGGGTGAAGACTGAGGTGGGCCTTAGCTCCACCATGCCATAGGGTGACCAGATGTTCCACTTTTGTAGGGACAGTCCCAATTTTTGGAACTTTTTCTTACATAGGCAGCCATTACCTCCCACCCCCATCCCGATTTTTCACACTTTCTCTCTAGTCACCCTACCATGCCATGAAGCTGAAGCCAGCAGGAAGAGCTGTCCAGAGAGTCCCAGCCACTGTGGATAGTCCCAGACACTTTACCTGCCCTGGCTGGTGTGCCTTGGAGGGAAGAGAGACAGGCTGGGGGCTTCTCTCAGGCTCCTCCCCGTCCCTCCACCCAGAGCAAGTGGAGGGTCCAGGGCACCTTGGGCTGCACTTACCATGGCTCAGGTCCAGCTTCCAGCCTGGCTGGGGGTGGGCCTGGGTGGGGAAGAGGAGCAGCAGGGGGGCAGGATAATGGAGGGCTACAGAGCTACGGAGCTACGGAGCTACGGGCTCGGAGAACTCCCCATCTGATTGTCTGCTTTTCGGGATCAGCCAGGAACTGCTTGGGTTCTTTCCCACTCCTCTTCCCTCCTGTGTAAAAATGGGTGTGTCGTCACTGCTCCTCCCTCCCTCCATTCCTCTCTACCCCTGTAACTTCAGAGCTTAGAGGAGGGCGAGAAGCCTGTTTGGTACCTATCCTCCCAGGTCTGCGAGGAGAGAAGAAGTTTCCACCTGCACTACCACCCTCTTAGGTCTGTGAAGGAGGGGGGAGGGAGGAGAGTTTCTGATTCAGCCAGGCCTAGGAGGGTGAAGAGCTAGCTTCTTCCCAAGAAATCCAGCAGGAGCAGGGGATGTGTGGGTGGGTCAGAGTAAAATGCTGGAGCTGGTGAGGGCAATGAGAGAGATGCATGTACTAGGCCAGTGGTTCTCAAACTTTTTGTAGTGTGACCCCTTTCCCACACTGAGCCTCTAAGCACAACCCCCCCAGGGGTCAGGTGGGGGGCGTGCCTGCAGCCCAATGCGGCAGGGGCCAGGCTGGGGGGGGGGGTGTGTGTCCAGCAGCCCCCTGGGGCAGGGACTGGGGTCAAGAGGGGGTGCCTGTAGCCCACTGGGGCAGGGGCTAGGATGGGGGGGGTTCCAGCAGCCCCACGGCGGGACCGGGGCTGGGTCGGGCATGTGGAAGTGCCAGCAGCCTGCCGCAGCAGGAGCCAGGTGTTATGTAGTATTTACAGTGTTTTCAGTGTAACAATTCTGCCAACAGTACAGTGTCTTGTTCTCTATTTGTTTCTGTGATTAGAACCACCATGGTTACTTTAATTGTGAGAGTTTCTTAAGAAAGGAGGGAATGTGGTGTTTTAGATGTTGCTTGTAATTATTAGGACTGGGGGACTGTAGGACAGAAAACAGGAAGGAGGGGGGAGGAGTGGAGCCAAGACGGCATTAGAACTACGAGGGGTGCAGCAGCAGCTCTGTAAAGAGGTTTCACTGTTGTTAAATAAAATCCGTTAAAGTTTGTTAGTACCTTGCCAGCTTGATACAACACCAGGGCTCAGACTGGGCTTGCGGGGCCGCCAGCAGCCCAACGTGGCGGGAGCTGGGACCGGGCTCTTGGGGCCACCAGCAGCCCGCCGTGGCAGGAGGTGTGGCCGGGACCAGCCGTATGGGGGCGCTGGCAGCCCGCCGTGGCAGGGGCACAGGCTGCCTGCAGCAGCAGGGGCCAGATGCCAGCAGCCCATGGCAGCGTCATTGTTCGGGGCCGGCTGCTGGCAGCAGGGGCTCGCGACCCCCACAGAACTGGCTCGCGACCCCCAGAGGGGTCCCGACCCCCACTTTGAGAACCAATGTACTAGGCAGTGTGAGGGCCCCTTGTACTCTTCTGACAGGAAGGAGCAACAACCCCCTCAATCATCTGTCGCTATACCCCTCTTCCCCAAACACAGACACTCAAATGAGTTCTGACTTCTCCCCTCCTGCACTGAATCACTTTTTCCTCTTTTTTTCATTTATCCGAATTAGTGCTGCTATCTGCCCACCCCGGATTTCTCTCTCCCACCAATCCCTTCTTTACATCCCCCTTTCTGCATCTCTCTCCATCCTCCATCTCTCCCATTGTCACATCTGTGTGCATCTGTACCATTTTTTCTAATGGTTTTGCCCACACAATATTTTCAGATTACCAGGGCCAAGAAAAGCACAGTCTCTGAGGTCTAGCGAATGGGCCCGCATAATAGGGAAGCAACTCATGCCATTTTAAAGGCAAAATCACTCCTCAAGCTGGATTTGAGGTGATGCAATTCTCCACTGCTCCTAGTGAATGGCTGTGCCCTCAAAGCACAGTCTAGGCATATCATCAAAAAATACATTGATTAATTTTCTTTGGTTCTCAGGCTTTTGAGGGGCCAAGGAAATCAATTCCCAGCCCATCACTGACTTCAAGAAACATGATGCCTCCACAAACTAGTGTATATACTGAATGCTGCCTAAACAGTGTTTTATCTCTTCCATTGCATGTCTTGCATAATTCTTCCAAATTTTGTTTTCATGTTGGGACTATCAAATGGTAATCATGAAATTTGCAATACAGCAAAATTAAAGTGCTCTATATAACCATGGTAACATGCTACATATCAGATAGGCTATTTTATTTCAGAATCAGAGCCAGTAGGGCTGCTTATTTTCATATTACAGTGATATGGGAACATTATTTGGTTTTGTTTTTACTTTCTAAAGTGTTTTTCTACATAACTGTGCCTTGAGAAGGGTGTAAATTTTGCCATGAGCATAGTACTAAATCTCCACAGAGTGAGTTGGCCCAGGATTGCTGTTTTCAAGTGTAATTATGTTTATTGAGTCCCAGTTCATTTACAATTTTCCTGAAAAATGCCATCCCCAAAGTATTATATAGTGATACAGTAATACAAATGAGTGAAATGATTCCAAAGCTTTCAAATGTTTGTCAAAGCCAATATTTTGTGTGCAGTTTATGGGTCCAACATGGATACCAGTAGTGTATTACACACACACACACACACAAACACATTCCTATAGCTATATATAGCTATATCATTAAAATTAATTCATTTTGTTTCACCTTTTGGGAATCATGTTTACATGCAACTATACTGTAATATCTACTGAGAATTATTCTATGCCATAGTTAATGTGTTTTTCATTTGGAGATCCAAAGTTTTGTTTTGTTGTGCACTCTATTCATGCTTTCTATTATCCTGCCAGTTTTGTCTTCAGCTAAACATATATTTTTTTCTTTTCCCCTCCAAGTGATTATTTGCAAGAGGATTTGCATTTAAATGGATGCAGAAAGTGCATTAACAACACCTACACTAACAAAGCGAAAGTTGCTCAGTATTTGTTGCTGCCAGACATGAATGAAAAAAAAATCAATTAATGTTTTGTGAGAGGTGTTCTCAGGTATCTACATATTAGGCACAGGCTCTTCATTCAAATGTATTTAATACAAGCTGTTCATACAGCATTATACGAGCATCAATAGCCTGAGCAGAAAAGAATGGTTGCTAAAATATAGTAGTGTTGTGTGACATCTATTTTCAGCATTTGGGTTAGATTATGAGAACCTCAAGCAAGAATAGTCTTGAGGATTTATTCCTAAATTTTGCCTGCTTTCCACCTCAATTCATTTTCTAACTGAATTAAGTAGCATGAATTTTGAAAAACAAACAAACCCACACTGAACTGACTAATGTATGTTTTTTGTTGTACAGCCCCAGACAATGGGAATTTTGCAAATGGCCTGAACATAAGCAAGAGAGAGAGAGAGTGTATAGATATGAACAGAACTGTTGTGACTTGCATATAAAGTACAAATGTAAGATTATCATTTAGTGTTATGAGTGAGAAAATTAAATTGGACTTGGCAAAAGGATTCTATTACTGAATAATATTTTCCCTTTATTGTTAATTATTTTATGTTTACAATAGTCAGTTTAAATGTATATTATTTATACAGTTACACATGATTTAACATAAATAATTTACACAGAATATGGAATTAATTTCTAATTAACTTTTAGCTCTGTTGGCTTGTAAAGCTGCTTTAGATTAAAACCCTCTCTTTTTTTCACTGAATCCTTGAAGGGTAGCAACCGGCATAATTGCAAACATTCATTTGTGGCATATTTATATTTAGCGCATCTTAGTAAGTACCAGTGATCACAAAAGAGAGAGAGAGAGAGAGAGAGAGAGAGAGAGAGAGAGAGAGAGAGAGAGAGAGGAGAAAGGTAGCCTTGGAACATTGTTTGTCTTTGTATTTTTATGTCTGCAGAAGAAAAATAGACCAGACACATTTACCATAGTTCTGAATATAATATGGCACTTGCACCTCTGTATCCTAAAATACAATTATTGTTTATTGCCTAAAAACAATTTGCCGTATACTATATGTGCTAAAAAGAAATCCATAAACATCAGAGGTAAATCACTAACAAGTCTTTCTTGTTTATAAGGATGAAAAAAAATCTATATTCCCTACCTGTTAATGTAGAATAGGTCTAAATAAAGCAAATTCATTGCTTCCAATGAGGTTTGTAATGCAGCAATGAAAGAATGTGATTTCACATATTATGGTTAGTGTCCTCCATATCCATGCCATAATAAGTGTAATAAATAAGGAAGATTCTAAAGCCAGATGCATACCTTCAGTAATTGATGTGCAGTCTGCATGAGAAACAGTGATTTCCAAATGAAACAACCTAAGTGGAATCAGAGGATTTACAGATATTCTTTGCAGGTAATATTATGTTAAATCTTCCCTTGAGATTATCTCTTGTAACCTTCCACCCTCCCATGATGCCTTTCATAAAGGAGAGGAGAAAAGATAGAGTTTATATCTGGTACTTCCACCACAAATGACAGACAAGACCAGAGGCCCTTTCATTGGACTTGTCTGAGGCTTTGGTGCCAAATGATGCTCCTATTTAAGATCACACTACTCCCATTGTTCTTTGATAGATGTTGCATTGACACAACTGATGGACCTATATTACGTGGACCTACATTGGATCTGGACCTACATTAAGTGAATTCACTGTGGGGTAATATTGGTGTAAACCCCTAATGCAGATGTTTTTAACTGATCTTAGTGCAGCTTAATACGATGGAGTAAGGAGTAAACCCTGCTCTGTGCTGGTACATTCACTATGTTAACAGCAGGACCCAGACGAGGAGGAGGGGGATGAGGCAGACACGTCAGCAGGAGCGAGCCAGGGCACTGAGGAATCACTGGGTACATGCAGCCAGGAACTGTTCTCAAGCCCAGAATGCACCCAGAGCGAGCAACAGCGTCTGGCGGCTGCAAGTGCTGTGGTTCCAACACCGGTTTGCACAGGTACAGAAAACTTTTCTATGGGGAGGGCAGACAGATTTGCAGAGGGTGGAGATGAAGGCTTCCATGGTTGGTTACATATGGAATAGTGAATTGATGTACTCTATCACCTCGCCGTAATCCTCATCAGTGATTTCTGCAAAGGTCTCAATAAGAGCTCTTGCAATATGCCTTCGGAGGTTTCGCGGTAGCCCCAGCGTGTTCGCTGTCGCGGCCACAGTCACCAGTCCACGCCACTCTTCTAAGGTGGGGAAGCATTGCCGCACAGATGCAAGCCGCGTATGGGCCTGGGAGGAAGCCACATCTCCTTAGAATCCCCGCCCTCTCTTGCTCCATCACCCGCAACAGAAAGATATCTTCCAGAACGAAAACCTACACAGAATGTTGGGATAATGCTTATCAGAACGCAGTTCCCAGTAACGCCCTCCGATCCCCCAAAACAATGGTATAGAAAGGCAGGGAAACAGTGTTTGTCCCAGACTCACCATGCCCGGGGATCCTTGGTTACCTCTGTGGGTGAAATAGCTTATTTGGACAGGGGAACTGCACAAAAGATTGAAGGAATGCGTGGGACTCCCCAAGAGTGTCTGTTGCAAACAATGGGATCTTGTGTTTTAACTCTGAAATTGTAACTTTTCCCAGCTCTGCCCTTGACATCCTCACCAGCTGCATCTGTGCCTCAAAAAGTGAGTAGACTGTGAAGCAAACCGAGGAAGAGCAAAGAGGAGGTTCTGAGGCAAGTTCTGGAACAGGCTTCAATGGACAACCGCGCTGACAGCCAACGTAGGGAGGAGCAGATGAGCCGTTTGGAACAGCGGAGGGAACAACAAAGGAAGGAGAGAGAGAGATGGCTCGCGAAGACCGTGCTGATTACCGCACTGACAAGCTGCTTAGAATGCTAGAGCTGCAAATACAGACTCTGCAGTGGATCGCTGCTGTTCAGGAGCAGCAGACCCCTGAATGCCACCCCCCTTATCACATGCCCCCTAGTCATTCCCCTCCTGGCCCTCTGTCCCCTCCAGGCCAGTATCAACAGCTGGCTGCTTATTACTACCCACAGCTGCCTCCAACCCCCATCCCTTCACCGACCACCCCACTGATCCAGCACCCTTATCCACTGCACCCAACCCCTACTAACAGGCATGACCGCAGTCCGCAGAATGGGTTGGAGGAGTACACCAATTCGGAGGGCATTGGAGATTATGAGTCCAGGACATACACCAATATGTAACTGTCCCCTTTCTAACCCAAATTCCACACCCCTTCATCCCGTGAACATATTTCATACTCTTCATCCCTCAAACCAATTTCACACCCCTTGCTCCCACAATTTCACACCCTTCCTCCCTGAAACCGATTTCACACCCCTTCTTCCCCCACCACAAACTTTAACGTTTTTCAACTTTTATTTCAGATTATGAGAAAGCTGTTCAATAAATGAATTCTTTTTAATAAATGGGTTTCTGTATTCGGTGCACACATGTGTGTAATAGGTAAATAAAAGCAACCACCTTATCCGATTAACAGACTGCTACCCCGCAACCTCCCTCTGTCCCTCCCTCCCTCTGCAATTCCCATTAGAACTCGCTTTCAGCCAGAAAATGCTCCCTCAAGGCTTCCCTGATCCTTGTACCCTCGCGCTGGGCCCCTCTTAGAGCCCTGCTCTCTGGCTGAGCATACATGGCCTCCAGTTGTTGAACCTCCGAGGTCCATGCCATAGTGAAGGCTTCGCCCTTCCGCTCACAGAGATTATGTAGGGCACAGCACGTGGAAATAACCGCGGATATACTTCCCTCTGCCAAGTCTATCTTGCCATAAAGGCATCTCCAGCGGGCTTTAAGATGCCCAAAGGCTCTTTCCACAGTCATTCGACAGCGGCTCAGCCTGTCGTTGAACCTTTCCCGGCTGCTGTCCAGGCTCCCTGTGTAGGGTTTCATGAGCCAGGGCATTAGAGGGTAAGCGGGGTCGCCAAGAATAACAATGGCCATTTCCACTTCCCCCACGGGGATCCTCTCATCTGGGATAAAAGTGCCTTCTTGCAGCTTCCTGAACAGGCCGCTGTTGCGGAAGATGCGTTCGTCATGCACCTTTCCCGACCAGCCTGCATTAATGTCAGTGAACCGCCCATGGTGATCCACAAGTGCCTGCAGAACCATGCAGAAGTACCCCTTTCGGTTAATGTACTGGTCAGCTAGGTGTTCGGGGGCTAGAATAGGTATATGGGTCCCATCGATCACCCCTCCACAGTTAGGGAACCCCATCTGCTCAAAGCCTGCCACGATGTCACGCACGTCACCAAGGGTCACGATTTTTCATAGCAGAAGGCGATTAATGGCCTTGCACACTTCCATCAGCATGACTCCAATGGTCGACTTCCCCACCCCAAAGTGGTTGGCAACAGATCGGTAGTTCTCTGGGGTGGCCAGCTTCCAGAGTGCTATAGCCACCCGCTTCTCCACCGGGATGGCAGCTCTCAGTCTGGTGTCCTGGCGCTGCAGGATGGGGGCGAGTTCAGCACACAGTCCCATGGAAGTGGCTTTTCTCATGCAAAAGTTTTGCAGCCACTGCTCATCATCCCACACTTGCAAGACGATGCGATCCCACCAGTCAGTGCTCGTTTCCCGTGCCCAGAAGTGGCGTTCCACGGTCGTGAGCATGTCCGTTAAAGCAATGAGCAGTTTAGTGTCCAATTTGTTCCTCGGCTCTATCTCGTCTTCCTCTCCAGACTCATCACTACTGTCAGGTTCCCTTTCAAGAAAAAAGTCTGCCACGCAGAGAGTTGTACTGGCAACACTCGCCAGCATGCTCCGCAGCAGTTCGCGATCCATTACAGCACAGGAAAACGGGCAATGGAGCGTTGAGAAATGCTGAAACCATTGAGAAAAGGCACCAGAGGTGGCCGGAAAATAAAAGGATTGCTGGGATATAAAAGAAAGCATCACTGGTAGTTGTAACCGGATGCAGAATGGCCGCAAAAAATGTCCACTTCCCCACAAGGCAATGTGCCAGATTGAGAAGAGGTGCTCTGTGGGATACCTGCCCTATTGCAGTACTCTCACTGATGCCAGAAGCACCGCAAATGTGTCTATTCTTTAGTGCTGCAGGGTCTTGATGTGCACACGCTGTAGCGCAATACCTATTGCGCTAAATTGGGAAGCGCTATACACAAACGTGCTATAATCTCTAGTGTAACCTTACCCTTAATGTGCACTCACAGAAAGCACTGAAATTGCTCCTATGGAGCTGTTAATGCTTTTTTATTGCTTAAAAACAATTTTATATACTATATGTGGTAATATAATCATTGGTTATACTGTGAATATGTCACTACATGTACTAGGCCAAATTCTCCCCTGGGCTACACTTCTAGGAAACAAATTATGTTTACACCAATGTAAAATGGAAATTGGTAGTAGAAATTCATGGTATTCCTCTGGACTTATCTTGAGACCTGAGATTTAAGCTTAGGTCTTGTCTACACTGATGGCACTTTGTAGGGTATCTGTAGCTACATGTTGCAGTGAAAAGCAGTCTGCATCAACACTGAGGAGTGTGGTTAAAGGCTCTGGCAAGTGGGTGAGACAGAAGGAAAAGGCTCTGGCAGCCATGAGGGGCCACTGGCAGGTGGGAGGTGCTGGGGGGGGGCAGGTTGGCTGCCAGTGGGTGCTAATTTTTGTGTGTTGGTGCTCCAGAATTTATGAACAGCAGTATAGATGTGAGGGGTGGGGGGACTGCTGTGTAGAGAGCCATAGAGAGTATACTCACCTAAGCAGAGTCTTTCTGTCTACCATTATTTATATCCAGGCTATGGGGAACTGCCATGTATGTCTCTACATGCCGTAAACATAGTCTTAGGTTGACCAAACTACAGCACTCAGAGGTATGAAAAATGCACCCCTCTCCCCAAGTGCTGTAGCTATGCTGACCTAACCCATTGTGTACTGTAGATGCAACAAGATCAACAGAAGAATGCTTCTGTCAGTCTAGCTACTGTTGCTTGGGGAGGTGGTGTTCCCGCAACAATGGAAAAAACCCCTTTTATCACTGCATCTACATTACAATGTTACAATGGCATAGCTATAGTGCCACAGCTAGCTGTTGTAGTGCCCATAGTGTAAACATGACTTGAGACCACAATTCAGGCCACACGTCCTGTTATTGGCTTCTATGCTATTCGGAAAAAACATAGTCAATACAGTGCATGTGAAAGAGATGGCTGAGTAGGAAACTGCAAGAGAAAAAAATTGATTAAGCATTGTAGGAGATGAAAAAAAATCTGCAGAAGAGAGGACTTTTGAGGGAAAGAAGAGAGAGACTAACAAAGGGAGAAATCACAAATGCTTTAATAAGCTTCAGAAAATTTTTAGCTGAAAAAGGACTAGATCACAAAGCAGAGGAAGATGTGACATTGGCAGCAGAAAAATTTCCTCCTCCTCCTATTCACCAAACTCGTTCCTTGGAAAGTCCATTATCTTTTTTGCTTCTAATATAGAAACCCAGTGAAAGGGCCATGAGGGAAAAGTAGTGTTTGTGCAATCACAGTGGAAGATTAAAAAAAACCCCATACTGTATCATTATCGATTGTGCCCTCAGAATATAGCATTTAGCTACAGCACGAATTTTGTATCACAGAACCCATCAGAGAAACCTAAAGAGAAGGATGCGTTAGAAAAACATAAATAAATAAACAGCAATAGATTGCCCTAGGCACATGCTTTGACTAATTTTGGATTGTTGTTCTTTGTGTCAGTTACTTGTTTGTGTGACACCTCAAGAGCCAACTAACTGCCAGTTTCATGTGTTGTTGTTTCACTTATAGTTCTATATGGAAGGGGAGGGCCACCTTTTCATATCCATTAGATTTCTTATAACTGGTTTCAAAAGATCGTTGGAGGGAGGCCAACAGCAGACTTAGTTATGTGCAATACACAGAGCCCTTGCTGTGCAGGCATTAATTTGTGTTCTGCCTCAGAAAATACTCAGAAGGCTGTTGAAAATGTTGCCTGTTGTATTGATTTGTGGGAATATGTTAGAAGCTGGTCAAAGTGTGACAAAAATTCCAGAAAGTGAAAATAAAACACACAACCCCCCCCCCCAGCCTGTATTTGAAAATATTTTTATATGCTTCATTCTTACGGGATTAAGCCCAAGTTATCCAACAGCAGTAGAAGTGTGGAAGCGCCCTTGCTCAGTAGTTATGGAGGCTGTTTCCCCTATTTAGGAGGGTCTTTCCTGTCAGAGACAGCAGCCTAAAGCTGATTTCATACTTATGAATTCTTTATTCAGCTACCTTCTCCCTAGAGCAAAGTCTATGTGTGAAGTCCTCTGTGCGTGAAAACTCCCCAGTGAAATCAAGAGAGTTTTGACACTGATTTCAATGCGGCTAAGATTTCACTCTGTGAGGCTAACCTGTTAGACTGCCGATGACCTTTGGGGTTCAATCCAGACAAGTGAAGAGCTGTCTCCACCTCCTTGCAATCTTGAATGCCTTACAATGCCTTCCTGCTGTAGCTCCTACCTGGGTCACTCACAAGCAGCCTTCCAGCATGCAAGTCACATCCTGAATGTCTGTGTATAACTGCAGCCTGCCAGCAAACTGCAATCACACTCGGGCTTCTGCCAGCCTTGCTTACCAGCCTTGGTTACCACATGCAGAGTGACCTCAAGACACTCCTCCCAACATGTTTATTCTGTACTGCACTGCCAGCTCTCACCTGGACCGTTCAGATAACAACAGTAAATTGATAGACAGATAGTCCCTGTAAAGGAACAATCAACAGTACCTTGCCACCTTAAATGGAGTTACCCACACAGTTCACAACACCAGATTAATTTGGATTAAAGAACAAAAAAAAAATTTAACTACAGAGACAGGTTTTAAATTAGTACAAGTATTAAAGCATTAACGTCAGAGATGGTTACAAGAAATATAAAGATAAAATGCTTCCTAGTACTGAAACTTTACAAACTGGGCTTGTTTTAAGGTAAAATTCTTACCACTTGCTAAAATTCTTACTGCTTGCTTCCAGCTGAATTACTGACCAATCTTCAGGTCAGGATCGTTCCCAAGGTTAAAGAGCTAGATTCCTTTGTTGTGTTAGGTGGAAAAGAAAAATGATGGATAGGGAGAGATTATTTGGGGTGTTTTTCCCTTCACTTTTAGAATAAAATTATTCTTTAAAATGCCTTTCCCTGAGAGCAACCCCTAGGCCTAGATAAAGTTCTTTCCATCTGAGAGCAAGAACACTGGGGGGGGGGGGGGAGGGAGAGAAATTTGCTAAATGGTTTGCTAAACTGCAGATCTGTTTGTTCCTGCCCCTTTTCCTTGCTAAAGAATGGACACTTGATACGTGATGGCCCATCAGTTTTGATGACACCGAGGACTCAAGTGAATAATAGATAAAGGCATATATGTATTTGAACTTTAAAAAATCATTTGATTAAGTCCATAATATCAGGCACTCAAGGAAACTAAGTAGTAATGGGTGAGAGACAAAATACTGCCATGGATCAGACACTGGCCCAAAATAGAAAATGAAGAGTAGAAATAAATGGTAAATTTTTAACATGGAATGAGGATGATAGCAGGTTGCCCCAAGAATTTGTACTAGGATGTGTTATGCATTACATTTATTGATGATGTAGGACAGAGTGAACACTGGCAAAAATGACACAACATTTTTGGATTACTTCTGATTAGAGAGGATATTAAGGGATTTCTTAATGTCCTAAGAACAGTAGGCAATAAAATTGAATCTAAGGTTTTGTAAATTGGAAAGAACTATTTGAAATACCCATGTAAATTAATGGGAAACCACTTGGCAAGAAGTCCAATTTATCACAGTCAGGAATTCAATAAAAATATCTTGCCATAGGCTGCACTCGCCAAAAAGAAAACAAAATGTTAAGATTGTTTTAGGAGCAGTACAGACTATAGCACTAATAATGTTATATTGTCATTTTATAAAGCAAATCACTGGAATGTTCTCACTTTGAATACAATGTTTTATTGCCAACCCATCTCAAATGGGAAAATATCAGATGATATAGTAGAGATGAAAAAGTCCAGAAAAGGGAAATGAAAATGATTACAGATACAGAAAATGGCCATTGGAGGAGGTATTTAAAATAGTAGGACTATTTAGAGCAGGAAGAAGATGACTAAGAGCTGACACGATAGGGCTATATCACAAATTAAATAGCATAGAGAGGTTGGTTGGCTACGCCACTTTACCAAAAAATGGACAATAAATTGTTACTGATCAATTCTAAACTCAGACAAATTGCTAGGAAGGTTTATTTTGCCTTCTAGGGTAGCTAAATCCACCTATTCAAATCCACCATATGTGCAGGCAGAGGAAGGAAGGCAGGAAGGGGATAAAAATCACATACTGAGTTAGGAGCATGTTATCAGACCAGCATATGCTATTCTCTTCGCTCAGCTGTCTCCTTTCTAGCACAATGTTTCCAGAGGAGGCTACTCTTTAAAAGATTTGAAGATGTGTTATTCAAAACAGCCTTTGTTAAACTTGCAATGCTTCTCCCCAATTCTCTGCTTACGAAAGCATTACATTTTGAATCAGCACTGCAGCCATCTTCACAGTTTGCAGTCTGTGTTTCTGAATAGCTTGGACCAATGAGAAAGGCTGAAGTGAAGGAAAAGTGGAGTGGGTTCTTAAATTAGAGCTTAATAACTAATAGAGCAGACATTACGGTTGTTGAGGGGCCCAATCCTGTAAACTTCACTTACCGGGGTGCAGAATCAGGTTCTATTTATGTAGCATTTCCTCTCACAGGAAAGTAAAAAGCTTTTTATTTAATTTACATTTATTTCTTGTCACAGCATCTTTCAGAGATATCTTTTCTCTACAGTTTTAAATAGATGAAAACCTCTAAATGGATGAGGAAAATTTATCTTATTTACAAATATCTGAATTCCCTCTATTAAAAATATAGTCAATGTTTTTGGTTTGAAAATAGTCTGTTACTTTAACCTTTCACTTTGACTGTTCCCATTTTTGTAAATTATCCTACATAATCTAATTTTTAGTATTTTATTTTTTGGAGTTGTTAATAATAATAGCTGATTAATTTCAGATCCTCATTAGCAATACTATTCATTTCAGATCCTCATTAACCTGTCAAATAAGAGCTTTGGATTCACATTTGTTAGAATCAAGGCAGGTTCTAATGAGCTCTAATTACAGTGAATGAGATGTCACACTATCTCTGATGGTGTTTGTATGTTAGTGGATTGAGAACATTCTCAGATATGTAATTTTCTGGATTTAGCTGGGTTTAGCACTATTTACAGAGAGAGCAAGAACAACACTGTAGATGGTGAAGATCTAATTTAGTATGAAATAGAATGCTATGCACATCTTCAGCTGAGATGCAACTGCCATGGATAAGTCCATAACCGTGTGTATTTGGAACAGCTCTTTTATAAACATACACATTGTGTATTTGTGTACATCAGCAATATGGTATCTTCAGCCTACAGGAGACTACAGATTTAGATTAAGCAGTAAAGAGGTCATGGTCATAAACATAGATACACAAAGAACCAGAGTCTGAGCTCTTGTACTGCATGGTAACAGAGTCAGATTTAAAATGCCTAATGACAGCCATCTGCTTTTGATCAGTAAGGCCACAAAGAAACATTTTAAAGACTTTGTTAGAGAGCTTAATGATTAACACTATGGGTAAGGTTACACTACAGAATTGTAGCGCGTTTGTTTATAGCGCGTCCCATTTAGCGCAATAGGTATTGCACTAGAGCCTGTGCACATTAGACCCTTCAGCGCTACAGCATGGACACATTTCTGGCGCTTCTGGCGGCACAGGGAATGGTGAATTATGGGCAGGTATCCCAGAATTTAGCTGGGTGCAACGTGCTTTGCAAAGGAGGGGGGTGAGGGGGAACGGGGAACGTGTACGCAGGGAGACAAGTTCAGGCTGTCAGTGACTTTTCCTTAGAGGAAACTGACAGGCTCTGCATTGAAGTCACACAGCTCGGTCCGTCAGCATTTCCAGTGGTTATTTGCTGTGAGTTTTAAGAGAGAAACTGAAAAGGTACTTCCGCATTCTTCCTCTCATTTCCAAAACAACACTTAGACGTCATTTGCCTTAAATGGGTTGTTGATTGCATTACATGGCTCGGAGGCGTGCCAGAGATCCCTTACAGCGTAATGAGTGATTCATGGGTGGTCATATTCGCACCGTTGCGCTATAGCGCTAGCGCAAAAAGCCTTATCACTCTCGGAGAGGAGGTTTACAAGTTGCGCTTTAAAGGGAGACTTATTGCGCAAAATGTCCCTTGCCAGTGTGTAAGGTTAGAGAATTATAGCGCTCCTGGAGGGTTTTAGCGCTATAAAGCGCCAGTCTAACTATGCCCTATATAAGAAACTTTCTAGAGTCCTTTTTAATATTTCTGTCATCAGATACAGAATAACCTGTCTATAAAATCGAATTATGAAATTGCTTTAGAGCCAGATTATGATTAATTTTTGTTTCTGTAGGTAGCCATCACACTGCAAATATAATTATTGAGCTTCCATCCAATTTTAGACAAAAGGGGAAAACTAA
Organism: Sternotherus odoratus; assembly: GCA_032164245.1. Lineage (NCBI taxonomy): Eukaryota > Metazoa > Chordata > Testudines > Kinosternidae > Sternotherus > Sternotherus odoratus. Next base: position 44,651,846 of record JAVMKO010000007.1, read on the forward strand.
GGTGGTCTATGGTTATTAGGATCATTCATGTTTCCCAATTCATTAACTAGGATTACAATGGATAATTCACTGGAGGGGGCTACCAGGGAAGGGGAGATAAATTAATAGTGTGTAATTGGCAAATTAATTATAGATATGCATTTTTGGAAAATATGTAATTCATGGGATTGTATTATTGCCACCAATGAATCATAGGACATACTGAGTTCCAGGACATACTGAGTTCAGATGGAATTTATATTCCAAGTACTGCTCCCTTTTCTCTTTTCATAACTCTGTTTTGCCTTCCTCATCTCTAGCACAGGACCAGTAGAGGAAAAAAGATGTATTTTTAAAAGAAGCTGAGCAAGTGATTTATTATGAAGTCACAGCAGACATTCTGGGAGCCAAATTCTGAGTATAGATGCACATGGGAGATATCTCCTGAAAGTAATAAGAGCTCAGTGAATGCATCTAAAAGAGTTTTATTTATGGGTATAAATCTCACCCCAACATCTCCAAATCTTGGGATTCCACGAGTGCCAAATAGTCACCCTAACTTCAGCAAGTTCTTACTGCTATTGGAGCTGCAAGATGCAGCTAGAACAGGGTTTCTCAAATTGGGGGTCGCGATCCCCTGGGGGGTCGCCAAGCGCTCCCCGGGGGGTCGTGAGCTCCTGCCGCCGCAACTCGCAACTGCCAGCTGCGCCCCGGCCCCCCAGTCCCCGCCGCGGGTTGGCTCCCGGCTGTGCGGCGGCCCCCAGTCCCCCCAGCGGGCGGGCTGGTGCACACCCGGCAGCCTGCCCGCTGGGGGGACTGGGGGGGGGGGGGCGGTGCGCACCCAGCAGCCCGCCCACAGCGGCGGGGACTGGGGGCCGGGCGGACCCGGCAGCCCGCCGGCAGCGGCGGGGACTGGGGGCCGGGCGGACCCGGCAGCCCGCCGGCAGCGGCGGGGACTGGGGGCCGGGCGGACCCGGCAGCCCGCCGGCAGCGGCGGGGACTGGGGGCCGGGCAGACCCGGCAGCCCGCCGGCAGCGGCGGGGACTGGGGGCCGGGCGGACCCGGCAGCCCGCCGGCAGCGGCGGGGACTGGGGGCCGGGCGGACCCGGCAGCCCGCCGGCAGCGGCGGGGACTGGGGGCCGGGCGGACCCGGCAGCCCGCCGGCAGCGGCGGGGACTGGGGGCCAGGCGGACCCGGCAGCCCGCCGGCAGCGGCGGGGACTGGGGGCCAGGCGGACCCGGCAGCCCACCCCCAGCGGTGGGGTCTGGGGTCTGGGGTGCAGCCGGCAGCCCGGCGGGGAGGAGCGCGGGGGGGTCGGCACTTTTTTTTTTTAAAAAAAAAATTCTGCGGCTTTTCCGTGGAGGGGTCGCGAGGGGCCGCCGGAGCACAAAAAGGGGTCGCGGTCTCAACAAGTTTGAGAACCGCTGAGCTAGAAGCACCCTTGAAGCCTCCCACTCATTAATCAACTTATTGCCTCCCTGCAGTGGCCCAATATTAGGTCATAGAAGCAACAAAAATAAAGATATACCCATCTGGTGTCTTTTGCAAATCCTCAGACAACATAGCATGTGAGCAGTGGTACTAGGTGGAGGGAGAAAAGAACTTAAAGTTGTGGAGAAAGATGAGTGGCAACTCTAGAGGCTTAGGATAGGATGCATGAAGAGACTTAGGTGCCATGGCTCCCAGTGTTAGGGCAAACTCAGTTTCCCTCGCTCCTTCTCACCATGTATTCTTCCTCACCAGCAATCACGTAGTTAAACTCCCAAGGGTTGTAAATCATGCGCTTGAGGCTTTACAAGTTCAGTGCAATAGTGCTTGACAACAGGTTGTTTATGTACTGTTATCTATACCGAGAATGTGACCTTGCCTAAACAATTACAGTCTGTAGGCCTCACTAGATGAGCTAATGTGGTCTATCTCCAGATTGCATTATATGTATGTAACGACTTCGCTAGAGAATGAATAGACTCTTATTCATAAGCTTGTTGGCATCATGTAAGCTTTCTCAAGGTCCACACACCAGGTGCCTCAAGAGGGCACTGACCTAGGATTGATGTAAGGGTTCGCTGATGCGCATGCTTCAAGTAGGTCTTTCCCTCCCTCCACCCATTCCCCCTCCCCTTTGAATATACTCTATAAACATTTGCTTGGTACTGATAATAAACGGAGCTGCTGCTAACCCCCATTCTTGACCAAGAGGACGGTGCCTCAGTTTCCCCTTTGATCAAAGTTGAGTTGTGTGTTTCTTCAATGGTCTCTGACAGCTTGTGAGCGACTTGCCTCAACTCCGGCACAGCAATCCGGAGTGTAAAGGTAAGGGGGAGAGACGGGCCATTAATCTTCCCCTAACACCAGTGTTGGGGAAAAAAGCTTAACTTAAATGCCTAGAAAAATCACAGGAACACTGCAGTGATCCACAAAGTTGAGTTAGGCGCAGGTGCTGCCTATACAATGAATTGGACGAGATAAGCATCTAAGAATATGATTCACAAAAGCCAGCACACAAGGGAGGGAGCCAGCTAAGTTAGCCAGTGGGAGACGCTGTGGAAAGGGATATGTACTAAGTCCCATGCCCCTCCTGAGGCCTCCACCTGCTTCTCCTCACCACCCTCCCCCTGACCTCACATAGCCAATAAACAACTGTTTGGCAGCACCTCCAATCAGCTGTGCGGAGGTGCCCTGATTTGCTAATTAGGAGGTGCTACCAAACAGTGATCAGCACCCACTATTTTTTTCCATTGGTGCTCCAGCACCCACAGAGTTGGGCCTATGAGCTGTGGGAGCTTGGGACCCCTATCTCCAGCCCAAGCAATGGTTCCAAAGCTCCATCTCCACAGCTTTTTTTAGAGCACTACCATGAGCCTTGCAAGCATGAGTTTGTGGACCCAGGGTGGAAGGCTCACTCCCAGCTGCAGTGTAAACATACCCATTGTGACAGCTAATGACAACAGATGCATTAACTTGGCTAGGATCTGTCTGGGAAGCTAAGGTTAATTACTAGTCCTTCATTCACTTCAGAAGAGGAAAACAAATGTGAAATATTTACTATTCATGTGTAAATATTGTTAAATTATTCATTTTGGTAGATGATTTTGTAAAAATATGTTGTTGAAAAAGATATTTTGATGTACTATGTGCCTATCCTATTCTCACTGAAGGTCAGTGGGGGGCAGGATTGAAGGCTATTCCAATAACATGAAAATAGTCACAAAATTGAACATGTCTGATAAAGATGAATAAATTGGAATTACCCCCTAATAATTTACCTCAATATGAATAAAAATTCAGTGGGGAAAAAAATAGCTAATTTTGAAAAAAAATCAGTGTGTGAGAGGGTGTGTGTCTATTTTCCCTTTGCTTTGCCGGCACAAAACCCTTTTGCTTATTTGTATGCAAACAGTCCACCTTAAACTACCAATATTTTACAAGCTAATTTGTCTTGGGCCTGGCTCTTAATTAGATGGAAGGTTTCCAAGGAAAATCCAGGCCCTGTAGAACAGGATGCTGCTAAACCAGCAGGTGGCATGCTTCCCAGTACATATGGCTTAAATTAATGCTCTAATTTAGGCCCTCATCAGCAAAGCATTTACGCACATGCTGAAATTTAAGCATGTCAACTACACACCTCATTTGGAACCAGATGTATGCAATCAGGCAGAATCAGAGACAAAACAAAAAACAAACAAACAACAACAAAAAGCAGCAAATACAATTGTGCTAAACGTAAACTACTAAAAAAAGGGGAACATTTAAAAAAAGATATGACAAGGTAAGGAAACTGTTTCGATGCTTGTTTAAATTAAATTAAGATTGTTAAAAGCAGCATTTTTCTTCTGCATAATAAAGTTTCAAAGCCGTATTAACTCATAGAACAACCATAACATTGTGTTGCATGGGTTTTTTTCATTTCATGCTCAATATAGTCCTTATAATGTTTATCACAATGTTCTAAGCACTTTTAGCTGTTTGTTACTACATTTACTGTTATTAGTACATGTTAGACAGGTTACCCCATTTTCCAAATGGAGTTCAGGTGTCTATCATGGTGTCTGAGGGCAAAGGATAATTCAGACTCCATATTGGGGAAGCTTCTTTACAGAACTTTGGCAGGAAAGAAGCCAACAGACATTTGGAATTAGTTCCAATGTGCTCCTGTGGAGCTACTTACCTAAGAACTTTGGCGCGTGCATCTTTAAAAAAAATTAAATTAGTCTGAGCACCTGTTGCTCGGAGGGCTGTCCATATAGACACAGTCAAGGTGTAGTCTTTTTGCATGGCATGGGATCTTCGGATCTAGACCACCAGATGAGATCAAGATCACCAGCAGCTGTAAAGATATTAAAGATTGTTAACATCTAGTTATTTACTTTAAACATTGTGGTGTTCCCGAGTTCCAACATCTTACCTTTGGGACCAGTTACTAGGATCCTGACGGCTCTCACCTTTAGGCCCCACTACTTCAGCTTCCAGATCCTGTGAGCCTGGAGATCACCTGTGAAGACAAATGCATCTTAACCTCATTCCTGCTGGGTAAGAAAACCTAGAGACAGTAAAGTATCTTAGGGTATTCGTTTGTTATCTTTTGTTTAGTTGTTGCCAAGGTTCAGGTTAGTTGAGGCCTGAGTTTTATACTCACCTCTGTTAAACCCCAACTCACTTGTTATTTGGTTATAGTTCATCATTTTTCCCTGTTCCTGTTGTTACTTCCCTTAAAGAAATCTGTTGTTGTTCTGGAAAAATCCTCTCTCTCTCTTTTGTCCACTACACCACACAAGGGAGGTGGGAGGTACACCAATTTTTATCTAACTCCAGGTGTTAGATCCTGAGGGGTGAAAAGATCCTGCTGCTGAAACCAGAATTGTAGCTGACCTATTTATTCTGAGTTTCAGGTTAACAATTGCGTTCAGAGTTACGAACAACCACCATTCCCAAGGTGCTCGTAACTCTGAGGTTCCACTGTACTCCCAAGTTTAAACATGTGTTTGCTGGAACCGGGGGTTGGGAGCTTGAGAGGAACACTACTGCTGCTATAGTCCTCTGAGAGAGAGGCAGATCTTGGCAACTGTAGGGTAGTTAGCACCTGTGTGTCAGGATAGGGATCATATTACCATATAGAAAGTGACTATGTTAATTAGATGTTATAATGTTAGTGTGACATGATTATGCTAATAAAATATAGCCCTAGTGTTAAGCCTATGAGCCAATCCAGTAGAAACTAGATCTTCCCAGAAGTCTAACTAGAGTGGATGCTTATTCATTTAATAAAAGTATTGTGTTTTTCTTCCAAGCACCTGAGCTCATGAGTTCTTACTAAACAGTTTACTGTATCCTGGCTAGATTCCACTTGGCTAATATACAGCCTCTCTAAATTCCATCAGCAGCTGCATCTGGGTGAACAATTTTTAATTTCTTGCTGTGTAATATTGGTGCAAAATTGCTGCAACCTTTGCTCTCTCAAGACTGCAGAATTGCACCCGGTGGTGGCTCTATTTGAGGAATAAGCCATGTGATCCTGAACACAGTCTGTAGAGTACTTCGGGATACTTCAAAATGAAAGGTGGTGTATTGGCATTAATGGGATATACCAATGTGAATCTCTAATGTCTCCCCGGGAGAACAAATCCAAATGAGTGTTTTGCTGTTTTTTTTCCAAATAAAGATTTTATATTATCCTGGTATAGCTTCTAAATTAAGCTAAAAAGTCTTTTTATTTCTGCTCTTGTTTGGTGGGCTTGTGACATAATGTAGTTTTGCTTGGCAACAGCCATGGCTTAAAATGGTATTCCATGTATATAATTCTGTGTTAGAAAACCCAGGAGCATACTTTTTCAGTGCATCTGTTTCTGTTGTTGCTTAAAATGTGTGCATTTGGAGAGCAATTTGGAGAGAGAGAATGTATCTGAACAGAGTAAGCTTCAACATACTATAAATTATGCTGTGAAAAAATTGCAATGAGGAGTATTTGCAGAAGAAAGCTAGCTTTTTTTTTATCATGGTTGCAAAATGAATAATGTTCATTGATTGGATGTGTTTGATACAATACAGCATACAGGACACTGTTTGAACAAAGACAACAGAGAAACATCCAGTGTTTTGACTATATTGGGGTTGTCTTGATTGCACAGCACAAGCAATGCTAAGCTTGATTAACTGACTTTTTTTCATTGAGGTCTTTTAATAGCTGAATACATAACTTGTAGTTTAACCAGCTACCTGTATGTTGCCATGGCAATAGAATATACACTGGAATGACATTTGACTGTCTTAATTTGTAATCAAGAGGGCTCCAGAAGTATGCTGTTTTTTAAAGATGGTTTAGGAAAAGCAGAAATGTAAATAACATCTTCTGAACAGCTATGAATCCTAGAAAACTAAATATAAAAAAGTACCCACACTAAATCAGTTATATAATGCTATTGAAAAACGGGTGCCTATCACTTTTAAGTTTGGCCAAGAGGATGTCTTGTCAGATGGCAAGCACCATTGCTGTGCCAAAACCAGACTTCTTTAGATAACAATTTAATAGGAACATTTAAGTAAACTTACTGCTAGACAGGGAAAGCTGCTGCAGTAGACAAACATAAACAATTATGTTCTCAGACTTGCAGAAGCCCTTTGTTCAAATTCTGCCACCATACTGAAGAGACGATTAGGGTGATTTACCTATTTCTGACAGGATTTTTTAAAACCTTTTTTGGTGAGCTTTTAAATATTCGTAAATATTTCCCTCTACACAAAAAATGTTCTTTGTTAACACAGCTCATCTTTCTGGTTTGAAATCCAGATCCAGATCAGAATGTCATGATGTGGGGCTTTGCTATATAATGGGCTGCTCTAGAAATTCACCCTAACAATAATGCTTAGTGCTTAAATAGGGTTTTACATTTTTATACTACAGTAGGAACATCAGCCAATTAATCCTTACAATGCTCCCCAGGAGGTCGGTAAGTGGGCATTATTATTTCCTATTCAACAGTTGAAGAAGTAGAGAGGTTAAGTGACTTTCCAAGATCACACAGTGAGTCAGTGGCCAAAGACAGATTGAAATCCAGGTATTCATGGCTCTCAGTCTTCTATTCTAGCCAAGAAACTATGTTGCCTCCTAGAAGTGAAAAGCTCACCTAAAAGTTAAAGGCTCCATATCCCATGAGGAAATCTCTCAGTTAAAGAACTGAAGAACAAAGAATACATTTTCACAGAGTACAACAGTCTTTAAGAACGGAGACTGCACAAAATCAGTGTTGTGCTTTTAAATATGTTTGGAAATAGGTTTATACTATAAAGCAACATGTGTCCTATTATAAGGTGCACTATGATACAAAACAATAAGTCCATTAATTCCACAACACCGTTATACAGCACTATTTTGGCTGCACCAGCACTTTTCTCAGCTTTGCTGTACATCCCAAGGTAAAGTTTTACATACTATAGTGTCAGAGGGAAAACAGTCAGCTGCAAAATGCTTTTGCCATTGATGTTCAATAGAATTACAATTAGGAAGGCCAGGGGATGCTGGCGGCTGTCACTCTCATATTGTCTTATTGTAGAGTCAAGGGGAAAAAGTTGATGCAAATGATCCTTGTCTTAGTACAATACAGCTATGTAGTTCCTTGCTTCTGAAGCCATAAAGACCCAGATAACATTAATGAGGAAGGTATATATGTGAGACAACGGACGAAGATGAAGTCTTCAATAGCTGTAATAGTCATTCTGATGAATCAGAAACCATATGCCACATTCACCCCCTTTCTGTGTTCAATTTTCAATAACATTTGGATGAAGTAACTTTATTTATATAGAAGTTCACAGAAAATAAATGTCTGAACTGTTGCCAACACTCATTTTGTGATTAAATAAAAATGGCTTCTGATGGGAGCAACAGATTGCTGTGGTCTGCATCTAGTAAAAGTACAAGTTGTGATGACAAAGCTATGCGGTTGAGGCCCATGTTATGAGTCTCTCCTGATATTTGCATAGTGCCTGAATGTGTTTTCTGACAGACTCGTATCTCCTTTGGCCAATACTCATTGTGCGTATTGATGATGTTTAACTAACACAACTAATGATGGACTTATTGAATTGTTCTCCTGGTTAGATCATAGATATGGAGGCTGTTGTGGGGCTCCTGACATACCCTACCCAAGAAGGGGCAGGCACATGCATGAATCCTGTAATTACTGCACAGCAGTAACTATGGTGAACTGGGGTGGATGACACAAAAGTAGAGGCCAGGACATTCAGACACTGACCATGGTATGTTATATATTAGCAATTCTCAAACTTTTGAGAACTGTGACCCTTTTTCCTATTTCTCGGCAGCGCGGCGGACACTTGTATGTCCACCGAAAAACTGCCAAATGCTGAACTAATCAATTTGGCAGCTTTTCGGCGGCGGCAGGAGCTCGCGACCCCCCGGGGAGCACTCGGCGACCCCCTGTGGGGTCGCGACCCCCAGTTTGAGAAACCCCGTTATATATGAAATGCTCTCTATGGGCCTCCACTTAACAATAACATGACACTAAGGGGATGGATTTGTTCCCCAGACAGCTTGACCAGATCTTGGATTTGGTGTCTTTTGCAGACATATAGCCTTCCAACGTAGCGGAATACACATACCTGCATACCACAATTACTAATTTTTCTCTGACAATGACTGTGATGAATATTGTTAAGTTACAGAAAACTGGAAACCAGGACATTCATTAAATTAACTTGGTAGATATATGACATATTACTTAACTCTGGTTCATAACAGTACAGCCATATGGAGACAGATCGTATTCCCAAAAGCCCAGGCCAGGACACCCTGATGTGGACACAGTTAAACAAGACAACTGGAACGTGCCCTTCACAACTAAGGATTCACAAAAGTCCTGGCCAGAGCCTTGTTACAGAGGTAACTAAATAAGCAGACAAAATTCTACAGGAACCATGTATAATCATGCCACACAATTACTTTGTTTCAATGTGTTGAAATCAACCACAGCCTATAATATTGCAAATTGCATAGTTTTTTAAGCAACAACTCATCAGTCAAACTAAACTCAAGTGGCTCATAAAATACCAGTATTAAACTTCTATATTTAAACTTCTTTTTACTATAAATGCATTCATTTAGTCAGAAAACACAAAAAATATTATGAGCAAATTTTGCCATTGACTTCAGTGGAGCTAGGATTTAACCTCAGATAAGTGTCAAACATAATTTAAGAGAAATCCATAGGCAGAAACTTGTTCATGTTAAGCATCTAACAACTATGTTAAATCAGAGTCTATTTGTAAACAGGAATAAGGGTGCATACACTGAACGAACTGTTTGGTGTAAATAATTTGTTCTGTGCTATCCATAGAAAATAGCCTTATTAGCCAATAAGAAAAAGGAAAATACATACCCCACAACATAAAGAAAAAGTAATTCCCCCTCCCCCCGCTTCATTAGGATCTGAATTTCTGCATCACTGCTTTTGTTGATTTTCTACTGATCTTTCTTTGGGTCAGGGCTTACATGAAAAACCTTTCCAGAGAGGCATCAGAAAGTGCGTAAGTGTTTGAAAGAGAACAGCCAGCATAGAAATGACAAACATGGCATCAATGAATGTATGATTTGGATGTCAATGTCATTTGTGAAAGACTGATGTTTAGTTGTTTTTTGGGCTGTGATTGGGTAGAATTGTTCATTTGTTGTGTAACAGAGAAAGGTGTTAGATATCTAATAATTATTAAAGAATCATGGTCTTTGTGGTAAAAGCACAAGACTGGGAGTCAGGTGATCTGAAATTTTCTTTAGAATAAAATCATGCAACCTCTCTGTATCTCAATTTGTTGATCTGTAAAATAGGGTATTATGATGCTCAATTCATCAACTATTCTAAGGTGCTTTGAAATTTTTGAGTGGAAGGTATTATGGAAATGGACCAATAAATCCATTTGTGTCCAATGGGAAAGAAAAAAAATAAAACATGAATATTTATAATAATGGCACTAATTGAACTTTAAAACCACACTATAGACACACTTATAGAAACAGGATTAGTTGCTATAATGAAGACTCTCCTAACAATGTTATCAAGTGTGGCTGCTGCATTGTGTTGCAGTGAGCCATATTAACCAGACAAAAAAATCATTTAGAGATATTAGAAGGTTAAAATACCTATAGCAGCACACCCATTTCCTGAAGAATAGTTCTGGGGTTACTGACTGAGTATATATATTCTGAAAACCAAGCTATATAACTTTCTTCCCAAAGAAGGAATATTTCTATTCTTTGTGGATTTTTTGAACTCTCTTTTGTCACTAAGTAATCCAACTGATAAATTTTCTGCTTAAATTTGTATTATAGTACGCTGTAAACAACAGAGAAAAAATTGTCAATAGTCAGATAAGAACATTATTAAAGATAGAAAAAGAATCTATCCATAACATAATGGAAATAAAACCAATAAGTCCCCAAACCAGTAAAGGAAACATTAATTCAGTCAGTACCCTTTCAGTTCGCCTCAGGAATCATGAGTAGCAATTTGAAATCCTGTTTTTCTCTTGGGAAGAAATGCTGCCTGGAATATGATATAAACTATACTGATCAAATAAAAAGGGGAGCCCCAGGCTAAAACAGAGAGAAAGAGGTAACAACAAAGAAAAACAGCCAGTTGTATGAAATGACACATTTATACACCAGCAAAGTAAAATTAGAATCCCCCCCCCCTTAACTTTATATCGGTGGAGAAGAAAAATAGCTGTGTTACAGAGACAAGACAACAGAAAACTAAAGTCAAGAGTTATTTCCAATCATACCCAGAGGATCCCTTACAATATATATATATTTAGGGTCTGGTAATAATATAACATTGTTTGGGCTACAAAAATGCATGTAAAAATACTGTACATATTAAAGAGATATAAAGAGTCTATGAGTAAAGATCTGTAAATGACAATGCCAGAATAAAGGTTTGTAAATAAAGAAAAGTAAAATTCTTCTAATGCTATTGTAGAAGAGGAATTACAGTACGAGGGGGTTTTATTTCCTGGAAGCTTGAAATCTGTCATGCAGTCAGTCGTTTACTTACCCTATCCTAAGAAGTAAGGAAGGTGTACATAGTAAATAATTTTTTTCTAGAAAAGCACAGGCAGTGCCATCATAAGGGGTCTGACACCCTGAAAATGGTGAATTTACCATTACCAAGAATCACACTGAAACTAATGCTTTGTTCTCCTTCTGTGGCCTTTTTTGGATTTCCAACAGAAAAAGAATATTTTCCCCAAAATACCCTAGGAACTTTCACTTGCTGTGACAAATAATGTCAGCCATTATTTGTATGTGATCATTAAAAAAAAAAAAAAAAAAAGCCCTGTGGCACTTTGTGAAAGTTACATGACACAGATGTGCTTTCAGTGAAAGGTTTCTAGTAAAATAGATCAGTCCCAAATTTGAGTCCAGAAAGTGCTCTCATTGCTAATTAAGGAACAGCATGTTACTAGTAAGTATTGAAGCTTAATAAAATGGTAGGTTTAGAAGGGATCAAACACCTAGAATAATAGGAAAATCCAAGGTCAAGGTCTTACATCTACTAAAAATTTAAAAGAATTTTAATTATAATGGCTTTAAGCAAATGCTCTAAAAGTCTAATAGAGGTCAACTTAAACAACTGTTCCCATCCTTCATGGCTATAAGAAGATATACCAAGGCAGATGGCAAAAGAAATAATACACATCTGTCCCATGTCTTTGCTCAGGAAAGCGATATAAGATTTTACAAAGGAAACTGTATAATAAAGGTGATTTTTTTCTCAAACCTCAAAGGATGCCCAGTATATAACAAGACAGGTGTGGAGGGTGATGCAGGTGAAACATATTACTCCCTGACACTGTTCACTACCAGATTACAGGTTGATAAAGTTACTGACTTCCATTAAATTCTACCCTAAATTTCATATCTAACAAAAGGTAGAGTTAGTTTTTTTACCTATAATCTTGATTTCTTCCTAGTAGGGATTCATTGTTCTGGACTGTGTTTGGGATTTAGAGCTAAATCTGCCTTATCTGGCTAATGGAAACAGATTTTTTGAATGAGACTTGAATGAAAACAGAGGAGCAAAACCAAATGTAGTGGATCCTCTTATATGTATGCACTATGATAGTCTTTAATTACATGCTATTTTTTCCAGAGGATACATTTCTGATTCAATGTGCAGGTTGTATGATTCTTACTGAATGAGCATCTATTCTGGATTTTAATATTTTGTTGTTTTAATATATATATTTTTCTTCATTGTTCAGGGTCTGACCCCATGACTCATTTACTACACACTATTATAACTCTACTGTGAATACAGAATTATTCATTTACTCATGGACTTTTCTGTAGCACTCATCACTATAGTATCTGAGTACTTCACAAATATTAATGACTTTATCTTCACAACACCTATGTGAGATGAGGGGGTATTATTGTCTCAATTTTACAGAATTGAGACATAGAAATTAAGACTGAAATTGTTAGGTGTTCCCACTAATTTTGTATTCCCATTTTAGGATCCATCAGACCTGATTTTTCAGATTATTTAGCTTTGGTTTATAGCATTCTGTAAATTCCAAACACAGCTGCCTTTGTCTTCAAATGCTGTTATGAATACTCTGCTCTTCTGCAAGTCAGACCCCAAAGATCTCAAGCACAGAACCTAGAAAATGAGGAACAGTAAACCCTCGATTTAACGGACCTCGATTTAACGGACTTCGGATGCAACGGACAAAATTTCTGAGCAAGTCTGATGCATTCCTGATCCATTTCTGGCGGGCTGGCTGCTGGCTCCCAGCTGCCGCCCGGGTCCAGGCAGCAGGCGTGCTGGCTGCCGGCTCCCGCCCGGGTCCCAGCAGCAGGCAGGCTGCTGAGCTGTCGCCCCGACCCTGTGGCAGGCGGGCTGCTGCTCAGACAGCTCATTTTTATTATTATTATTAAATAACGGACTTTTTGATTTAACGGACACCCCCTCGCCCGAATTAGTCCGTTAAATGGAGGTTTTACTGAACCTATAATAGCCACTTGTGAAAATTTTGCTTTAAGTAAGTCACGTAGCATCATATAGGAACTCTGTTGCAAAACAAGGGTAGAATCCAGTTCTCCAGGGTGGTGTTCAACTGCCTTAGCCATGAAACCTTCCTTTCCCAGCCCTCTTCCTGCAATCTCCTGCATAATTCACTACAAACTTTTTATCTTCTGCAACAATGAGCCAAGAGCTCTCAAGCAATCCCATTCACTACACAGTAATAGAAGAGTGAATAAATGCCATCAAAGTCATTAAACACAAAACAAATAAATAAGTGACCATGGTTTAATCAAAATCAACAACTGTATAAACTATCAATGAAGCTAAATTTAGCATAGGTATTGTAAAGGCTAATCAATTAATTTAGACTAAAAAAATTACTATTAAATAAAAGGGATAATCCCCCCTCTCTGTGCCAAATTTTCTGGAAGTGACTCGTGATTTTAGGCACCTTAAGTTTTCAGTACTGAGCAACTATCCTCCAAAAATCAACACCTTAGAGCAGGGGTGGGGAACCTCCGGCCCCCGGGCCGTATACGGCCCGCCAAATGATTCGGTCTGGCCCGCAGGCGGGTCTGGAAAATCTGCGCCATAGAGAGGGCTGGACCAACGTCGCGGTGGGAGTGCGCAGGCGGGGCGCTGCCCCAGAGCGTCTCCGAGGGCTGGGGGCGCGTCGCTCCACCTTGCCCTCGCAGGAGTCACGTCCCAGCAGCGGGACCCAGCGGACACATAGGCGCGGGCGGCGGGAGACTGGCTGGGGGGGAAAGCGGTGTGCAAGGGGGTGTGGGGGGGAGGCTGGGTGTGGGGGAAGTGGTGTACAAGGGGGTGTGGGGGGAGGCTAGGCTGGGGGGGCAGGCAAGGGGGCGGTGTGGGGGGGGAGGCCAGGCTGGGTGGGGGGGAGGGGGCAGGAGACTAGGCTGGATGGGGTGGGCGAGGCGTGGGTGCGGGAGGGAAGGAGGTTTGGTGGGGGGGAGGCTGGGCTGAGCGGGTCAGGCATGGGGGGCAGGAGGCTGGGTTGGGAGTTGGATGGGGGAGGACGTTAGGTTCGGTGGGATGGGCCAGGCCAGGCAGGGGTGGGGGAGGAAAGGCAGTTAGATGGGGGGAGGCTGGGTGGGGGGTAAAGGAAGATCACCCCCTACACCCAGGCTGATAGCGGGAGCTGACTGGGGCAGGTGGCAGGACCACGGCTGGCAAGGGGCCAGCGGGGGAAACCCCAAAGCAGTACAGGGCTAAGCACTCCGCCTGCCACTGCTTTGGGGTTTCCCCCACTGGCCCCTTGCCAGCTGGGGTCTCAGCTCCTGTTGCCAGCCTGGGCTTCCTCGGCGGGGGGGAGGGGAGCGGCCCGTGAATGACATTATAAATGTCCAAATGGCCCTTGGCAGAAAAAAGGTTCCCCACCCCTGCCTTAGAGTGTCTCAAATTGAGACACCCTAAATTGTAACTCACTTTTGAAAGCTTAGGCCCTAGTATGTTCAACTATTTATTTAATTTATACATATCTTCTTGAAGGTATTGACAACTGATTGATGGTCCTGTTGCCTGAAATTGAATTTAAAAACTGACAGCAACTGAGTTTTGTAGTATTTATAAAAAACATTTATGGATGATGTCATAACAGCCTTGTAGTTCCTGAAAAGGTCTGACTGCTCTCCACCCAATATGTTTATATTTCCAGCAGAATGAGGTCCAAAATCTCTAAGTAAAATACCAGATATCTGATTAATCTGCCTAGAAAATGGGATCCTCTGATCCATCTGGCGTAGTAGGACTTCTAGGGTAATTAACAGACTTTTCACAAGACAGCCAAACAACATGAGAAAGGCACCAGACTTCCTCCCAAGTTTAAAAAGGTGTATATAGAAGCTAGTGTTTAGACTACTTCCCAAGATGAAAATGTATTTCAAAGTTGTCATAACTTATACCTGAAAAAAATATCATCATTCTAACTGAAAGCTCTCAATGGCTGCTCTGTTAATCATCTTATCTATACGACAGAAAATAAGAGCCTACAAAAATGCAATAAGAGAATCTCTGCTTGCTTAACCTTCCCACTGAAGTGAAAACCATGCCAAAAAAGATACAGAAAAATGGGACACCACAATTTTCTTTATGAAAGTAGCTATAAGAAGGACTTAAAACATCACATTAGGAAACTGTCAAACCCCAGGTTGCCTTAAAGTGGACGATCATGAACTACAATTACAAAGGAGTGGGAAATACAGTGATACAGCCAAATATTGCAGTAGGAGAGGATAAGGTGCATGGCACATGCTGAGACTTGAACCTAGTATGCTACTTCTCAGACCTTATAAAAAACCTTTTAAAGAAAACTCCAGGATAACTTTAATAGGAAAAAAGAGAAATAATGTTTTAGTTATGTTCCCATCAAGACCTGAATTGTTGAAGGACTATGCAGGAACGTCTACACTGCAGCTAGGCGTGTAATTTCCAGCTTGGTAGACATATATTCACTGTAGTAGCCTTGATCAAGCAAACCTGCTGAAAATAGAAGTATAGCTGTGGCTCAGGTTAGCTGTCCAAGTATGTACCTAGGATCTCAGACAGGATTGTACTTAGGCAGCTAGCCCAAGCCCCTGCCCATGATACCACTGCTACATTACTATTTTTAGTACACTAGGTCAATCCAAGCTAGTGCCTGTATAGCTACTCAAGCTGGAAATTACATTTTCAGCCGAAGCACAGATGTACCCTATGAGGCCAAGGAGTAAATGCGCAGTAAGGTTCTAGATGGGAAGCTTCAGATTCTGGAAATCAGGAAGAACCAATGAGACCTCTTGTATTAGTTTGACTAGGACAGCACAATCAGTGAAAAACTAATAGTGTGACCAAGGTTTGTCATTGCATATTTTTCTGGTCCTTTCTGCTTTCAGTGGGAATATGGAATAAAGTGGTATCTGGACTGTAGCAAAGTACAAAGGAGAACTTATTTCATGATCATAATGCTTCCTGGGGCACCAGGGTTATGAGGTGTGGATTGCCACGGACTCGCACGGGCGAGGAAAAATTGCAGGCCTGTTATTTACCAGGTTGCACGTGGCAATAAACTATATAGGTAAGAGACGCAAGGGGAGTGTGGGTCAGGACGTGAGCTGCAGATGCACAGACACACACACAAGTAAAAATAAATCAATTTAAAGTTTTACTGGGGATAATTACAAGGGGTAAGGGAGCAGGTTTTGATTAGCTAATAGACTTAATGAAACTTAAAACATGCAATGACTAAAATGCCTGCTAACAATATTTACAAACAAAGATGCAGCATTTAGTAATAATTGATACTTACAAATACAAACCAACGCATAACACGACCGGTAAACGTATAAGCTCTATTTGAAAACACGTGAGCTGAGAGAGAGGCTTCGAGTTGATCAGGCTCGGTTGCGTGGGGTACACGGGATACACGGATACACGGGATTCGTTTTCCTCTCTCTGTCTGCACATGGCAGGCAGAAACATAAGTACCAACTATGACATCACAAAAGTGTCATAGGGGACGGGTCCCAAAACCTGTTTGTGTTCACTTCTGATTGGCACAAGCAAAGTTTACACCAAGTAGGGGAGCAGGTGCCTCAAAGTCTGGCTTCGCCCCCAAAGGTGAGGAAATGCACATTGTTATAGAGTGCATGCGAAACTGAATGACAAAAGAAGAGGCCAGGGCAATATTGGTATGGGCAAGTGTTACAGGATGCAGACAGGAACTCATCAGAACATGAGGCACTTCAGTACTGCCAATCCTTAGCATGAGCAAGTCAGGGGTCATCTCCTGAACTGCACTGGCCATGGACAACACAAGCTCTCTCCTTTAGGCCTTGCAGGCCCTGCTGTCATTCTACAGGCTAGCAATAGACACACTCCAATCTTAGAGTGTCTTTGAGTGTCTCCCTGGAGTGTACAATCCCTGGTCCACTAGATGCATGCTGCTTCCAAAGAAACACTGCACCCCAGGTTCCTGGTTTCACTTCAAATCATGGCTCCACTTTACATATCTAAGTAGTGTATGTTTAGAAAGGATGTAGAGAAACTGGAAAGGATCCAGAGGTGAGTGACAAAGATGTTCAAGGGGATGGAATGCAAGCCATATGAGCAAAGGCTGAAGGAACTGGATATGGTTAGGGAAAAGTGGAGATTAAGGGGGGACGTGAAAGGCTGACATAAAAAGATGGAGAAAAGTTGTTCTCTCTTATCACAGAGGGAAGGACAAGAGGCAGTGGGTTCAAACTACAGCATAATAGATTTAGATTAAATCTCAGGAAAAACTGTAAGAACAGTAGGACACTGGAACAGACTGCCTAGGGAGATTGGAAGGTCCTTCACTAGAGGTTTTCAAAAGGAGACTGGATAGCCATCTGTCTTGAACAAATTCTGAACAAATTCTGCATCTTGGCAGGGGGTTAAATTAGATGACCCTTGCAGTACCTTCAAATCCTATGATTCTACCATTCTAGGAAGAAAACAAGCCAATGACTTCAGAGTGGGTGATGGCTACTAAATACTGAGAGTGAAGGGCAAATACAGATAGTGTTACCAAAAACAAACAAACAAAAAAATCCCTTCCTTGTGCTGCACTCAATTCCAAATGAAATATCTGGTAGACGAAAGACAGAAGAGAAATGAGGTAGGGAAAGGGAATGGACTCTACTGCCCAGCCTGGACTGTTAAGGTTAAATGCCAATATAAGGAACCACACTTCAGCCATTTCCTCCACATGCTTAAACGTCTAATTAACCAATTAAAAAGAAACTAATTTTCCCCAGAAAAATAATCTCTTGCAAAATACAGTATCTATTGTTAAACCTTCCAAATTATTGGTCCAACTGAAGAGACTTTTTTTTTTTTTGCAGATGTTTGTCACAGAATGTTGAAAACAGGCAACATTATAAAATATGCTCTGATGTCATAATTAATTTCCTGTTCAGCTGAGAGGTAAAATCCCCTACATTCAGGTTGGAGGATATTTCCTGATCAAAACTAGTTATTGGTATTTCTTCTCCCAACCCTGTTGGCAGCAAAATTAGCTAGTCAAGAAAGGTGAAAAAGTGACTTTTTCATAAAATCAAAGAATGATCTAATGTCACCATTTTGATGACATTTGTGACATTTTTCATACAGCTTTATCCCTGATGTCTCTTGTCATGACAACTGCAATTGAATTGTGCAGAAAGTTACTGGATATTGACAAGCCAAATATAGTCTTCAGAGCAGTTTTCTCACTGTGAGAAGGGAAACTGAAAAAGGTATTGCAGACCTAATAATGGATGAGACTATGAAGAGCAAATCTGATCCTCTGAATACAATCGAACTGTAATGCTCAACCCATGCGAAAATATGGTGTTTAGAGAGATTTTGTGTATATTCATATTCCTTCTGAAAAAAGAGCTTGCAAGACAAACCTGAGACAACACAGGGCCCAGCACTGAGTAGGCCCCTTCAATCCATGAATTTGTGTTTGTGGCTTCATCAGTCCCTTTAAAAAAAAGTATGCACCAATGATTCAAGGCATTGTTCCTGAAAGAAATACTCAAAAGGACATATTTGTTTCTAGAACATAGACAGTTGACAGGTTCTACATGAGAGATCAGACGAAGGTCCATAGTGCATATACTAATTTCTTGTTGTTTGGGTGTATGTCACTGTTAACTGATCGTTTGACATAACTTGGATTTATTTATTCTAAGGAAAGAGAATCAGTTTTTGTGAATTTCTGTCTACCAGTAAAAAATGTAGTATATCCGTGTGAAGTTTTGATTTTCCAGGAAGGCAAGGGCCTCCAAAATTGAGAGAGACTGGATTTCCTCCAACTCATCTGGTGTAACGTTAGCACGCATTTATCAGTAGTCAGCATGTTTACAGGAATGTTTTACATAACTTGTACTGATTGGCAATGTATTTACCAAGCCAGTTAATGTACTCTACCAGAGTATTTCTCAGTAAAAATTACTTTATACACATGGTTGAAGTGTAAGTGAAAATTGGTGGAATCCAATAATTAAATGAAGGAACAGTCATAAATGGTTAAATGTAATGGAGTTTGTGATGGGTTCCCCCAGAGTGCCATCTGGAAGTGGGGTACTCCTGAGCCCTCTGACTCACCAGCCTGGGCTCCCTCTCACACTGTGCTGCTGTAACTTTCACCAGCATTCACACACATAGGAACACTCCCAGCTACAGTTACATGGAGGTTCTTTGCAGCCACTAAATGAACCAACAATTGAGCGGCTATGGCCAAGATAAATCCCAGGAGTATAAATCCCCATGAGTATAAATCCAAAATTATACTGTCTTGTGTTACACAGGGAAATGTACAGAGTAAACTCAGAGTTTCCTCCTCACTCAATGCAACAGCCTTTGCCCCATGAACTAAGATTTCCAAGCATTTCATTCAAACTCACTGGTTTAGATAAAGTAAAAACAAATTTATTAACTACAAAAGATAGATTTTAAGTGATTGTAAGGGATAACAAACAGATCACAGCAGATTACCTACTAAATAAACAATTGGCAAATGTATCCCAATACTACACACGTGGCACCCTAATGCATATTCAGTACAAAAGATTAACAACATGGCAGGGGTGCTGGAGCAATTTGTATAGTGGGGGTACTGAGAGTTGTTGAACCAAACTGTAGACCATGTATATAACAGAAACCACTTCAAGACAGGGGGTGCAGAAGCACCCCTAGGTCCAGCACCTATGTAACTTGACTAACGAAATTGGATATGGAAACTGTTCTCTCTTGCTCACCAGTTGAAATCCATTTTAAATTATCCCCAAATTTTCCATTTGTTAACTGTTCATTGGTCTATGTGCAATGACTTGGTGGTCTTCGTACAGTTCTAGAAAACATACCAAACCCACTCTATCAAAGTCTGTGATGCTGGTGGTCTTTAGGCATTTTTTTTGGATTCCATCTAAAACACTCCCTATGTACAATGGCAACACTCCCTACAATGATCACTTCCTACGTACAATGGAAACAAGTGCTCTATAAATAGCGGAGAAAGAATAGGTCAGTTTCAACAGCACCTTCAGAGGATGGGCATCACTATGTCTGCGCCTAATTCCCTGAAGTCTCAAGCTCAGCTTCTGACTCCCTTAAAATCAGACTGTCAAAAGGTTCTTTTAAAAACTTGAGCACAGCATTGCTTTTTCTTTACTAGCATGAGAAATAAACAAAAAAGAATAAACCCTACACACATTTACCTGCCTCAGTTTCCTCACCACTTGAAAGCATGCTTTGGGAGAGGGATCAAGGTCTTCTGGAGCTGTGCTATGTCCTTCTATTGCAGTGTATTGCTTGTGTGTTGAAACATGGAGCCTTCTCCCTCAGCTCAGCTATGCTGACTTTGGCTGTTTGTCCCCTTCCCAAAATGTGTGTGTGTGTGTGTGTTGCCCCAGTGTGAGTCCCTTTGTAGTTTTCCCAACTTGGGTGCCCTCCTCAGCATAACTGTTATATAGTCAGAGTACAAATGATGCTGCTATTGTCCCTGGTTTGGAAAAGTAGTGATGTGGATTCCCAGTTCTAAAGAGGCATTCAGTGATACAGCAATTTTCATAACAACATCAAACTGTAAAAGTTATGAAATCTGGCTGATAAAATAGATTTCTTAAATCTTCTCAGAGACTAAATTTAAATATTGCTGCAATGCCTAGAAAAATTTAAATTAAAAATGTGCAACGTGTCTTACTGCTGCAGCATGACTGCAAAGACTTTATGATTACAGCTTGAAAAAGATACCTAACTTGTCAGAAGACTCTCCTGGTCTCTGTGTTCCAGAAAAGTGCAGCCAAATCATGCTTTATTAGTTCCATTCACAGCTACTGACCATGTGATACAGTTGTTTGTTAACCTAGGCTGTCTGCTTGTTTTTTGAATTCAGTTTCCAATTCACAGCTTGGTCTCTGCATCAAACCCTAGGATAACACAGCCAGTTTGACTCCAGTTAAGATTTCTTTTTATCTCTAATTAATGTGATACATATTTCATAATACTGTCAGGAAGACTATTTGTAATCTGTAATGATGCTCAATTAATTTTAGGAGACATAATTTGTCTAATTTAACTAAACCAGCCATTGCAAGGCATTTATAACGCCTCCACCACAAAAATCTATTTGTAAATAAATTCTAGCTCTCTACTACAAAACTATAACAATACACAGAGAATTGTCTCTCACACCCAGTTTCGTAAGTAGAACTCTTATTGTCTTCAAAATTGAATGAGGCCTATGCTCTCATCTCAGTAGGTAGCCCTGGCAGCACAGCTAAAGCACATAAAAATATTTGTGTGAGCATACAGCATTGGACTGATAGGGAAAGAGCAGGAAGGAGTGATTTGTAGAAGTCAGTAGATATCAGACTGAACTACAAAGTTCAGATCTGAATCCAGTGCAAAATCCAGTAGTTTAATGGCTCAGCTGTAGGGTTTTGGCCCATCCCAACAGTGATAGTGAAGGGTTGAGCTAATTTTGAATCTGGATCTGAACATTCTGAATGTTTGAGGACTTCAGAATTTTCTTTTAGGCCCATCTTTAGGCAGCAGCCCCTTCAACTCCAATTATACCACAACAACATCATCCAATCTATTTTCTTCCTGGTGTCAAATCTTGCACTTTCCAAGGGAGAGCAGGCTGAAAGTTGTTGTGAACAAAATAGAAAAGGTGTAACTTTTTTTCCAGAGGAGCAATATATCAACTATTAATTCTTGTTAATCCAGTACAAAACAAGCAACCGTATTAACAGGGTTGGTACCATCTTAGTGGAAATATATGGTAACACAATTTAGAGGTACATTATAGAAAACTGCTAATACAAGAAGACTTATTCAGATTATTTCGGGAATTTAACTGCGGATCATATTGGCTGACATCAGCAATGTTTGTGACCACAACACAAATTATGTATTAAGTGATGCAGAAATTCCAAAACTACACTCTCCTTTCAGAATTTTTTTGTTGAGTATGGTTTTCTATAATTGTTTTTTGTATAAATCTGGTCTCTGGTGTAAGACTCTCCACTTCTTAAGCATGCACAAGCCTCATGCATTCAGTGTTACCTTATGAGCTGTGATAATTTACATATTTCTAAAATATTTGTCTTTTATAGTGACTACAATCCTGCATACAATCTTGCAAACAATCAAAGTTGGAAGTCAGAGACAGATATTTAGTATTCCCCTCCTTCCCAACTTCCAATCTCTATTTTGATGACATACATGGATTGGGATTGTTGGAATAAAAACTTTTGCATATGACATTTCGATTGAAACAGTCATCACACATGTACAAGTTTCATCAGCATTACTCAAGGCATGGATCAATTTTAGCACTCTCTTCACTGGGAAAGTGCAATTTTTTGGGGGTTGGCTGTCAAAGCAAGTTCTATTGCTATCCAAAGGCTAGATGCAAAGTCATGTGACTCTTTACTGCTTCAGTAAAAGTGAACGTACAATGCTAAAAAATGATTTTCATTTTATTTTTGTGTAGTCATGTAATTCTGTTTGGGTTGCTATGGTGTTCACTTGTTATGTATTCTTCAGCATATCTTTCATTTCTGCAAAACTGCATTTATATTATTTCTTAAAATTGACGTGGCTTTGTTTCCTGATGAAGTGTTCTCATATCAAAAGGAGTGAAGATGCAAGAGAGGATTGCAAGTCATTATTTGTAAGGACCGTTTCTAGAGGACAATGCGATCTTTTCAGAAGCTACCCAGTAAGTTCCTTCCCTTCACAATCGTATTGTATGGAAACTCTGCAAAAATCTAATTGCTCTATTCCTTTTGAAATGATTTGGAAGCTTTTTTGGTTTACATTTGTATTCATATTATGGAAACCAGATGACCCTGCTTATTAAGGAGGAACAGCCCCTACTTTAGCAAAATGACATACATGTTTTCTACCATGTTTACAATGTTTTAATTTAGGGCAACACATTTGAAATAGGGTTACTGGTTTGTTCTTATGTTTCTCATTATATGTCTTGTCTCTCTATGTGCCAAGGGGAGGGGAGGGTGAGGGCACACCCCTCCTTTTGCCACCACAGTAGGAAGAATTACAAAGAAACCCTATGAGTTGAAACTCTGCTGTTCTACTCCTTACACCGTATTAACCCAAACAGGGCATAATTTGGTTTGAGTGAGGACCAAAGAATTTGGCCTGTAGCATTTTATATAAGGACCTCATTGAATTCAGTGGCAAAACT
The DNA here is from genome assembly GCA_032164245.1 of Sternotherus odoratus. NCBI lineage: Eukaryota > Metazoa > Chordata > Testudines > Kinosternidae > Sternotherus > Sternotherus odoratus. Next base: position 44,675,087 of record JAVMKO010000007.1, read on the forward strand.
CCCCCTGATTTGAATGAGAGAAGTACCAGGACTATAGTAACAGACTGCCACCAATTCTTCATTTGAAGATTTCTGTTTAAAACTTTAATAAAAGAGGAAAAGCAGAGTGGATGGTAGCACGGTAGTACAATTTGTTGATTCCTTCTTTTGTCCACTATCATTATCAAACAACTAAAACATGCAACATGCAATTTATGAATATGAAGACAAATTCTTCTGAAAGTCAATTTATTTTCTAGCTGCAGGCTGAACTGGGAAAAGCAGGAGGTAGCTAGTTTGCTAGCAATGGAAATTTAAGTCTCTATTGTTTGCTAACCTCCTTTTGACTCCAAAGATAATGTATTGCTTCCCTTGGAGGGAGGAAAAAAGACCTGAATAAGCTACTATGCACCTGAGTGGAAAGACTGTGCCTGACAACTAGAGTTGGCATCCACAATTATTTAACAAGAAGTCAGCAACATCATATATATTTTTCACTGTTTCCAGTGCTGCAAAGAATAAACTGTATGAGAGATTTATTTCTTTTATAAGGAAAGTCACTAGAGCATAATACTAATATATTGTTCAAAAAAAAAAAGTTTAACAACTAAACTGAGACTCAGTAGGAAATTTAAAGAGAAGCAATTTCTGTTCTTGGTTTAATGAATGCCATTAAGTGATAACCAAAAAGAAAAAAATAGATTGCTTAGAAAACATCCTTCCCACTATAAATTATCATGAAGCCACAATCTTTAGCTGTGAAGTTAATTTCCTCAATAATTATAGTCTGTTTTGAAGCGTAAGAGCTTAGAAACGCCTGCGTGGTAAGTATTTTTTCTGCAAGGAACAGGGAATATTGGGTCTTCTATATCATTGCTGGATTCTTGAGGATCTCCTGTTTCAACCCCCTGCCCATACATCTGCATAATACCATGCATACCAAAATTTTAGTGAAATATAACTGGACAAGATTATTCTCTGAAGCCACCATTGGGATTCAGTCAGCTGAAAGGGTCATTCTACCTTTGCCAGTGTATGAGGCGAACTGAGATCGTCTCTGATCTGCCTGTACTGAACAAAGTATACCTAAAAATTCCCTAGCAATTGCTATTTTAATTTGTGTGATGTTGGGTGCTGAAAATATTATCCATACATATCAATTCACTAAATGAAGTATGTATCACTGTTTGCACAGACCATAAGCCCTTATTACTATTGTCTTTGGGAGGGGGGAGAAACAGAAAGTTATTTATTATAGTAACATGGCTTGTTGGGAGTATAGCTTTTGTATACTCACATATGTGCGCTATATTCACAACGTCAGCCTGTGTTACAGAGCTTTGGGGGTCTTCTGATAAGCATTTCCTTGAAGCCAAAGGATTGCCCTCTTAGAAAACCAACCAGAGTCTAGATTAGAACACATTTCTGCAGCCAAAACTGTCTCAGTTCTCTCCACTAAACTCAAGAGCCTTATTAATGAGAACAGAATTGAGAGGAAGGTGGTGTACGCGGGTCAGTAAGTCCTCCGAGCCACTGGGGCCGGTGGGGAGCTACTGCCTTGCTGCAAGGCCTTGGCCACACCTCCTAGGCACAGGGGAATTAAGGGTGGGAGGTGGGCTGGCAAGAGTCCACGGCGTGCCCCTCAGGCAGGGGAGCGCCGGCAAGGGTCCACGGCATGCCCCTCAGGCAGGGGGAGCGCCGGCAGAAGTCTGGGGGTTACCTTACAGGCGAGGGGGCACCAGCAGGACTCAGGGTCATCTGCCATGGGGAGCTCCGGATCCCTTTCGGCGTCCACTTCCGTCAGCCACGGGGTGCTGCTGGGCTCTGGCAGTCCCCCAGGATACTCTGCCCCAGCAGCTCCGGTTCTCCCTCAGCGTTCGCCTCCGGCAGGAGTGGGTCCCTGCTGAGCTCCGGCCATCCCTCGGGGTACTCCGCAGCAGGCAGTTCGGGAAACCCCAGTCCTTCCTGTAGAGGAGGGTTCCCTGGGTCCAGGGCCTCACCTGGCTCGGCAGAAAGGTGTGGAGGGAGCAGCCCGTGGCCTGCGTCTGTCTCCCTCCCTAGTGCAGCTCTGACTGAGCTACGAGCCCCGCCCTTTGTACTTCCTGTCCCACCCCTCCCCTTCCTGGGGGTGGAGCCAGATTGCTCTGGCCCCGCCCACTCAGGCGGAGGGAGTGATTCTTTCCCTTCTGGCTCAGAGGGAGGCCACCCAGGCCTCCTACAGTGGGCAGGTTAGTTGTGTAAATATGCAGAGGCAGCATTCTCAAAGAACTGTAGTTACTATTGTAAATATTAGGTTGTTACCTTCTACCAAATGGCTTGTGTCTGGTCCCAATTGTAGAAGTCAAGTGATTAATAGAGACCCCAGGAGGAGAGGCCAAGGAGGTCTAATTAAGCAAGGATTGAAGAACTGCCCTCTCAAACATGCATCAGATCTAAATAACAAGACAAGATTGTACTGGCATGTAATTCTTGCTGGCACCCTACAGTTTTCTGTGATGAAAACACCATGAATGGCATGCCATTGATGGCACCTTAGCTGTGGTAGAGTGAGACATGAATGTAGGTTACTGACATCCTACCTAACATATAACAAAATGTATATGAGTCACATAGAGTAAGTGACATTCATCCTCTTTATGCTGATCCCTAAATGCTACAAAAAGTCTTTGATACCCTTTATGTCTGAGTCATATCCAAATAAAAACTCAAAATCCTCTCAACATTAAAATCTAATTTCTTCTCAGTGAAACTGAACTTTTGAGAAGAACAGTAGGAAATTCATGGAACTATTGGCATCCTTATTGATCAGCTGATAAAGATGACTTTTCTATTTGGATGTGTTGGTGTCAAGGTGTCCTCTGCTGGGTCAAGCATCTCAGGGTTAATGGAATCGGTTTGCTTTTTCTCTTTGGACTCATGGATGTTCAAGTGCTGGTGTGTCTGATCCAGGACAGTTGAAGTTTCAAATTTGAGACACTCTGCTATATATTCCAAATTGTTAGGAAGTGAAATAGATAAGGAGATGACCACAACATCATCAGTAGTTGAGCCAGAAGGATCTTGCTAGTTAGAAGGAGAGGGTTATTGTATATCTCCTTTCTTTTCTACATCAAAAATACTTAACCTTGCCAGTAAGTCCACACAGCCCGTGGATTGAAGTGAAAATAAGAGAAAGGGCTTGAAAGGGGGAGTCTCAAGTGACCAAAGAAGTGGAAAAAAATCTTCTCGTATATTCCAAAAGAGAATGAGACACTGGTATATAAATTAACTACAAAAGTTAGCCAGGAGCTCATAAAAAACACCCCCTTAAACTGTTATTTGCATCGAGAGAAAGTCTCTTCACGCATAACAAATTGTGGAAAAGAAGGAACTGAGGTGTCATTTTACACTGGTACAATGAAAGGATACTCATTCAGCCTCAACCGGCACAGTCTTCCAGGAGATTCCCAATGTTCAGCAGCACCAATAGAGCACAATGGGAATAGACAGTAGCCACCTCAGAGAAAAACTGACAGCTAGTCCTTGGCACCCTGATAGCTAAAAGTGACATATGAATTACTTACATGGCTTACTTATTATAAAGGTGACAAAGGTTTCTTCCAAGTCTTTCATTTAATGAGTAAAAACACACTCCTACTGACAGAACCAAGCCTGGGTATTTAGCAAAGCGGAATAGAGTTGAAACTCCCTGTAAACCTAATGCACAAAGTGTAGGGCATCAAGTTCAGCACCATTTTTCAATCTGGAATCCTACTAAGACATTGTCTTGCTGTTACTTTACAATATATCCAGTCCCACTTAGATATTAATCTGAAAGTCTTCCACTCTAATGCCTCATTGATGCTGGAGTCAGTATATTTTTCAAGGGACTGATTTTATACCAAATCACAATAATATAAATATGATTATCCTTTTCTTCTGTCCAACCAAGTAGAATAATTGCTAGTCTAGATCTCATCTCTCCACCCTTTTGCTGTTGACAGCAGATACCCCATCGCAGCCTTGATCCCTCAGTTCACAAGAACATTCCAGAGGAATATACAACGTCTTCCATTGAATCTTTTACCTTGTTGACTGTGGCTGCTTCACACAAAGCTAACTGATTGCCTGATGGTTGGACAAAACCAGAGGGTTCATTGGAGATCCCAGCCAGATGATAGGACTTTGTTATGATCTCAGCAGACTTCCTGACACACCCAGCTAAGCAGACAGATAAACACTGTGCAAGAGGGAAAACAAAACAGATATGTTTCTGAAGAGGGCAAACTGAAGAAATCCTCCCATACTTTACACGTTTTTGAGAGTCCAAATTGCCGGTATAGTTATAGTTCACTGGAGTTCTAATTCTATTACTGCCTCACACAGGCAGTTTATTTTTGCTCATTAATGAAACAATATCATGACTGAACATATGACAGCCACAGTAATTAGCAAAGCATCTCCTTCCATTCTTCAAAATGTCATCAAAACACTTGTCAGGAAATAAACTCATTTTCAATCTCTACTACAATTTGCAGGGTTTCAGGCATTGATGATAGCTTGTCTGCTTGGTTTAAAAGAGCTCCTGGTATAACAGAACCTGACACTGTTTACTTCAGCCTATTATGCCTGCTGCATTCACTGAATGCTTCAGTGGAACAGAAAAATCGAAAGAAGGCGATTCATTGAAATGCCAGCTGCTTTTTAAAAAAGGAAATCAATTTTAGCTTGAGCTCAGAATGTATGCAGCAGGTCCAGAGTGATCCACCACATTTGATGTCAACAACAAAAGAATCTGCTTGCGTTTTCCACAACAATCACAAAACAGCTTAAAGAACATTGAAAATCCTAGATTAGTTTAATTTTAGTTTATGTTCAAATTGGTATCCACTAGTACTGACAATATCACAAAACAGAATAGCTTCAATGACACAGGTTATTTGTGTGAGCATGGAGGGAAGAGAGCCTTTTTTTAAACATAGAGGTTTGTTATAAATTACTTGGCAGGATCAGTTTATGTCTGAAATAATTAGTTATGTTTGGTATTTAGAGCTGGTATCATGATGCCTTTCTGTACTGCTAATTAATTATTTTATGGCCAACATGTTTCAAATGCAATTAGCTAGGTATGGCAATGATCATAATATTTTAGATAGTTATGACAACACTCTTCTGATGTATTGCAAAATTTGTTGGTATACTGAATGTCAAATTCATTTACTGTCTTTCTTAATATTTAATCTCCATATATAGTTATTTTCATAATATATATGAGCACCTATGGGCCTAATTACAATAATTATATATTTGCATTGCAGAAGCACCTTCAGGCTCTGATCAGAATTAAGCGCCCATTGTGCTAGGACCTGTACAAATACAGATTACAAGGATAGTCCTTGCACTGAAGACTTTATAATCTAGATACTTAGAAACTGGAAATACAGACAAAGCTGAAGGAGCTATTGGTACTTGTAAAGGAGGTTCTTCACCACAGGTGCACTTTCTTGTGGCCAGACATGGTGCCCCTTGCTGACATATGGTGCCCCTTGCTGACAGTTGATCTGTCAGTGTGTGGAGTCTCTTCCCGCAATTTGGCCTCTGGCCACATCATGCTTTAGTCTTACAATCATAGAAGATTCGGGTTGGAAGAGATCTCAGGAGGTCATCTAGTCCACTCCCCCGCTCAAAGAAGGACCAATCCCCAACTAAATCATCCCAGCCAGGGCTTCATCAAGATGGGCCTTAAAAACCTCTAAGTATGGAGACTCCACCACCTCCTTAGGTAACCCATTCCAGTGCTTTACCATCCTTCTAGTGAAATAGTTTTTCCTAATATCCAACTTCCTCCACTGCAACTTGAGACCATTACTCCTTGTTCTGTCATTTGCCACCACTGCTCCATTCTGTTTGGAACCCTCATTCAGGTAATTGAACGCTGCTATCAAATCCTCCTTCACTCTTCTCTTCTACAGACTAAATAAGCCCAGTTCCCTCAGCCTCTCCTCGCCAGCCATATGTGCCCTAGTCATTTTTGTTGCCCTCCATTGGATACTCTCCAATTTGTCCTCATCCTTTCTGTAGTGTGGGGCCCAAAACTGGACACAATACTCCTGATGTGGCCTCACCAGTTCCGAATAGAGGGAAATAATCACATCCCTTGATCTGCTGGCAATGCTCATACTAATGCAGTCCAATATGCCATTAACCTTCTTGGCACAAGGGCACACTGTTAACTCATATTCAGCTTCTCATCCACTATAATCCCCGGGATCCCTTTCTGCAGAACTGCCACTTAGCCAGTTCGTCCCCAGCCTATAGCAGTGCATGGGATTCTTCCATACTCAGTGCAGGACTCTGCACTTGTCTGTGTTGAACCTCATCAGTTTTCTTTCAGCCCAATCCTCCAATTTGTCTAGGTAACTCTGGACACTATCCTTACCCTCCAGCATATCTACCTGTATCCCCAGCTTAGTGTCATCCGCGAACTAGTGGAGGGTGCAATCCATCCCATAATCCAGATCATTAACGAAGATGTTGAACAAAACCGACCCCAGGACCAACCCCTGGGGTACTCTGCTTGATAGTGGCTGCCAACTAGACATTGAGCCATTAATCACTACCTGTTGAGCCTGACAATCTAGCCAGCCTTCTATCCACCTTATAGTACATTCAACAAATCCATACATTTTTAACTTGCTAGCAAGAATACTGTGGGAGACCCTATCAAAAGCTTTGCTAAAGTCAAGATTTTATTATGTCCACCACTTTCCCCATATCCACAGAGCCAGTTATCTCACCATAGAAGGCAATCTCTCTGTGCTCCCATGGAGACCTTATTTTTGTTCTTTCTTATTTTGTTGTTCAGTTTAAAATAACAGTCATTTTGATTGCTAGAGCTGGCCAAAGTATTTCTATCAAAACATTTTTTCAGCAAAAAATGGCTTTTAACTACAATTACATTTTTTCAGCAAATTTTCATTTTTGAAGAAATTTTCCTGTTTTTCACTGAAAACCAAACCCCAAAAACGTTTAGATGTTCAGATGTGTGTCCCCCACCAACACTCTCACCAGCCCCAATTTTGCAAGAGGAAAAAAGGGAGCGATGGAACTAACTCAAAAGCTAAAACTCAAAAAGTGAAAAAGTTTTTTTGTTAAAAAAAACGGATATTCAACAGAAAAGTTTCAAACAAAACCATTTTATTTTAAATTTAAAAAAAGAAATATATAGCATTTTTTTAAACCAGCTCCAATGATTGCTTTTTTGGCATGCAAAAATGACTAGTACAGCTGACATAATATCCTGTTTAGACTAGCAGTCTGTTCCTTGGGCTCATCAAGATGCTCTATTCTTCTGCAAAATAGAGTAGTTCAACAGGAAAGAAAGACAGGAAGCTGCATGTCCTCTGAAGTTCAGGGAAGGCTAAATACAGGATACAAGAGAAGAACTCGGTGTCAGGAGACAGAAAGAAGAGGTGGGGATGACAGAAAAAGCAATTGGGTTAGGAAGAAGGAAGTTGAAAGACAGGAATCAGAATAGAGAGAGAAAAGGGTAAAAATAATTATAGTATGTTTGGAAAAGCCTTAGAGAAGCATTGACACATTTTGGAGGATTCCAGATAAACCTCTAAACCTGCTGAGGTTCCTTCATCACTTGTGAATAGTTTTCTGTATGCCATTGGCAAAGTCAGAGGAGAACTAGGAAAAGATATTACTCAAACTTTATACCAGAGCCCTTTCCCCAAATTACTAACTGCTTCTAAAATCCTAAGAGACTAGTAACAGCATGCAGAATCCTGAGAATGTTTTCACACTTAGATTGTAGACAAGATAAACAACATCTGTGCCCAGCTGTCCTCCAGATCCTCCATTGTATGCATTTTAAAGTCATTTTAGCCATCTCACAGTTTCTCTCACAAAATTTCTTCACAGAGTGGTTGAGGAGGTGGAAGGGGTTGTTTGGAGATCAGGCTTAAACAGCTGCTTGAATTCTTTGGTTATAGTTGGTTGCTTAGAGCATGTTTGCACATTTTAAGCAATATTGTAGCTCTCTCACTTTCATAAGACAGGGATTCATAATGTTTGAAGATGAGAGGGGTCATGATTTGTGTTTGTTTGTTTTAATTCTAGTATGGAGGGTGTGACATTTCCCTGGTGTTATCTGGACCAGTGATTTGCTAGGTCACTCCAGTCCTCGACTCTGGGAGCCAGCCTTACCCTGCTCTGCTGTGAGAACTCCCACTCTTGGGCCTCTAGCATGTAAGCTGCTCCCAGATATGTGAATGACCCCTTTTGGGCAGCTGCTGCTTGGTTTATGCAACTGAATGACACTAGCCAATATCTCCAGTCCTGGACACAACCCTAGGAACCTCCATCTTGCAGTGTCATATGCAAGCTTATATGAATGTCAATTAAACAAAGAAATTGATATGTACCAGGCTTGTTATCCCAAGGGAAGTCTCTGACATGCTTCAAACCAAACACACTGCTTCAGATAGAATAACCAAACAAATGTACTAACAACAAAAGATAGATTTTAGGTGATTATAAGTCAAAGCACAAGAAGTCGGATTTGGTCAAATGAAATAAAAGCAAAACGCATACTAAGCTGATCTTAACACTTTCAGTACCCTTACAAACTTAGATGCTTCTCACCACAGGCTGGCAGGTTCTCCTTCACCCAGCTCTCCCCTTTGATCAGCGCTTTAGTCACTTGGTGATGGTGTCTGTAGATGGAGATGGAAGAGAGAGAGCGTGCACAGCAAACATCTCTCCCTTTTATCAAGTCCTTTCTTCCCTCTTGGTTTTGCCCCTCCACCCTTCAGAGTAGGTGAGCATTACCTCATCATAGTTCCAAACTGATCCAGGGAAGGAGGGTGACTCACTGGAGAATCCAATAGATCCTTTGTTGATGCCAGTGTCCTTTGTTCCTGTGAGGCTGGGCTGGGTTTGTCCCATTCACACCCTGATGAGTTGTGAACTGCCCCTCTGCTCCTGGAGAGTTTTCAGCCTCATAACTATGTACATGAAATTACTACCTATAACATTACTATAACAACAATGTTCAGTGCATCATGAGCCTTCCAAAGAAACCCAGCATGACAAACTATGCATTAGATACTACACAATAATATTATGAAGATGAGCATGGAGGTATGGGATGTTCCCCTGAGGTACAGAGCATCACAAAGGGATTGCCCTGTCCCTGTAACCCCTGCCCACATGGATGAGCAAATAACGGAGCAAAACTCCCTCATGTTGTTTTCCCCATATCATTCAGTTGGGCAGGTGAGGCAAAGAAGGGAAATGTTTTTCCTACAATAAGTCGTTATAACAAGTTAGAGTTCACTATGAGGAACTATAAGATTTACCCAAGCAACATTTATGCCCATTACCATTCCCAGTCAAACAGCTGTCACTTAAAGCCCAGCCAATGCTGAAATATTTCTCAAGCAAATTACTCTCATGACACATTGGGATGCAGAAGGTCTATCAACTCTTCAAGAACAGAGAACCAGCTAGTAGAGAAACACTTCAAAGGGTCCATCCATTAAGGTGTGCTTCAGAACCTGCTCATCCAACCAGTATAATTGCAATCTGAAGAAGAGAAGGGAGTAGATGACCAGGAGAGAGTAGTGGGGAGAGAGTGGCACCTGAATCTGAGGAATATTATATAACATAAATAATAGGCTAATTTTGTAATCATAACAACATTACGGACTTACAGTACTACCAAACATCTTGAGCCTCAAATTCATGGTTGATGATAATATACCTTTCTAGTGTTCCTCTCTAAGGATCTCCAAATATTTTAAAGACAATAATGAAATAAGTAATTAAATGAATTACCTACACTCTGAGATAGAGATATATTATCACTTCCATCCTACATCTGGAAAACTGAGGCAAAACATGTCTTCCTAAGGTCACATAGCAACTCCATGAAAGAGCTAGGTACAGAACCTAGTTAGTGATTTAACCACTAAACTAAAGTCTCAGTGTAACACTACAATTTAAATACTGACATTTTCAAAGTAACGCACATCCATAGGTGCATAGAAACATATGTGCCCCAACTTATGACACAAAATACCCAATGAGGGTACAAAAATTAAACCCATGCATACAACTTGGCTAAGTATGTGTGCCTGCCCACACAGGGCATTTGTGCATGTACATTTAGGCACATATATATACATTTCGGCAGCTAACTTTGAGAATATGATCCCATATGCATTTTGTATGTGTATATTTATAACATAAATGCAACATGTATTTGTTTACCTTGTATCCATGTAGATTTTAAAGCAAAAGGAGATTTTCTTTTATAAAATTATATATTTAAAAAATTGTGGATATGTACGTACACAAGTTGCAGGCAAAGTTGGGAGTAGCTGAAGACTTTGCTCAATTCTACATTTATAACTATCTGAACATCTGTTTGTACATTTATCAGTTTAAAATGGTGCTTTTAAAAAGCGTGTTTCCAGGCAACACAAAGCTGATGGAACAGCTGTCTTCAAACATTGGTTACATTACAAGATAAAGGTTAAAATAACATTTTACAAACTTAGAACTGTATTCATATTTATAAAATATCATATTGCTATTGTGCACCATTCCAAACTAAAATGAATGACTAATATTTGTATTTTTTAGGCTGTTTGTTCAGAGCTGCTGCTGCTGGGTATACATATAGTGTAGCTAAGTACGATTTGGAAAATAATGCAGGCCAGCTGTGATAAGTTCCTGTTTTCTTCAGGGGAAAGCAGATCTACATTTATTTTTAGTTGCAGGGTATCTATATGTCAAACTAGAGTTATGTGGTATGTGTGTGTGAGCTGTATGATAAAATTATCACTATCTGACTTCTTGAAACTTCACATTAATTGTAAATCTCTCTTAAGAAGATAAACTATATTGGTCTTATGCACAGATAAGATCTGTTACACAGATGCCAGTGCCTCATAGGAAAATATTAAATATAGTTCCAACATATAATTATATCTATTTAGATATTAACCATCTCATTTTCTATAATGGAAAAACTGATACTATGATATTACTATTTTGAACTTGGACCTATCCCAGCAATGAGATCTAAAAGCAAGCAGACAAAACAGTAGTAAAAATCCACCAGTACATTTAGTTAAATAGCTATAATTTGTTTTTGTGTCCTTGATAAATCTGGGAAGGAGTATCTTAAACAGTTTTCCCAGTCTTCCCTCAATCCTAGTCTCTATCAAATTATATTTTCTTTAATGATAGATTCTTTTGAAGAGACACTTCCCTTCAGTAGAAAATAAGTCTCCAGGAGAACCTGAGCGCACTTACTATATATTATGACTAAAGCAAGAACAAGTAAAGATTTTCTACCTTGGTGTTTTGGGGGTTTTTTTTGGGTAGACTTCAATGGACTATAATTTCAGTCATGGCTTTCAAAGTCTTGATAATTCAGGTTCTCTTTAATTTTCAAAATCCCGGTGGATGAAGCATGATATAAACACAAAACCATCAGGCTACATGATCCTGTTTAGAGTCAGATTTATACTTAGATCTAGTTGTTTGTGTGGCAGGTTTTGTGTCTTCAATTCCTTTAGGGACACATGGGGAAAAAATAAGTTATAAAGCTCAGGTTCAAAAATATCTGAGCAATGAAAAAGATATTTTAGAAGTTTTTCAGCTTCCTTTACAGTTTCTTATTATGTTTAAAGAAAATCTCTTATGAGTGCTGGCTCTTTCTTTCTTTGTATTCTGTTTCCCTCTGAACTACCAGTGCAAACTTGATGCCATTAGAAAAAGCATGGCTGAAACTTCTATGGCTTCTGAAACACTGTCTACAGTAATGGCATGTCTACATGGGAAATTAAGATGAATTAATAAAAGTTCTGAAATTACATGCATTAGTTTAAGTGCATTTCTGAGAGTCCACACAAGGATTTAATGTACTTTAAAGTCACACCTTTCATTAATACAGCTTAACTTCTAGTATAGATGAGCCCTAATAGATTTACCTACTTCTAACAATGGATGTCAGCAACAGGTGCAGGTTGCTCTGATGTTGAAAACTGTGTAAGTGCAAATATAGACAGGACCAAACTGTGTTCAGCTGTTTTTTCAGAAACTGTGGCTGAACCACTCTTCAAGATATGTAGGAGGGCTATGTAGAAAAGCATGCACTGCGGAGTTAAACCTACTCTGAGGAGAAAGAAAGGACTTTAGTTTCTAGTACCTTCAAAATGGCCCTCTTTAAGGAGAAAAAAGAAAGAAAAAAGAAAGAAGTACAATAGTGGTTTAAATACTATAAAACATTTTCAAATAAGTTAAAAAAATGTAAAAAAATAAGGTGTGTGTGTGTGAAAATAATCTTTCTAACAAAGATGAGTGATAAAAGAGGCAATAAGCGATTGGGAAGCACTGGGAACATGCAAATCTGGACCTAATCATTTCATGTGCATTAACACTTGTTTTGAAAACCTGCTCAAAGCTCTTCTCCCTTCTATGTATTAAAAAAGAAACGTTAAAAGACAGAATAATAATGTCAATGATGGTTCCATCATCAGTCAGAACCAACAGTGTAACTCCATTTTTGCAGCATTTTGCACAAGCATGTTTGTTTTGTTCCCATTCATTTTCTTGTATTCACTCTAATAAAACTCCTCACCTTAATGTACTCATTTAGTGTTGATGTGGACATCACGTCTACAGAAATGTCATTGTAATGCAGGGTTAACAATCAAAACCTGTGTTAACATCTGAACTTAATAGGACCAGTATTACATCTTTTGGCATTTGAAGGTTTTAATTTCAGCCCAGTATATTTTATTTACTGGGGCATTTATTTTTCCTCCAATAATTCAATGAAGTACAATATCTACTGGAGGAAATAGAATATCAACATTTGTTAATATTTGTTGTTTTCTTTGTGAACATTAATTTTAAATGCATACTTTTGTGTACAATTTACATTTTAAATAAATACTTATAACAGATGTATTATTTGCTTTATGATATCTGGGAGGCCAAATTTGCCAACATATACTGTACTGAGGCAAATGAGAAAACCTCTGGAGTAATTATCGGCATGGAACTAATGCTATATCTAATCCACTGCTTGAAAGAGACACTAACAGATTTCTGTTTTGCTACGATATCAGTAATTAGCAAAGTCTCCTTTGGTCTTATTCCACTTAGAATTAAAAAAAAAACAAAAAACAACTTAAGGTCCGATTCTGCCCTATTGAAGTCAATGGGATCTTGACTTCAATTGAAGAAGGAATGGGCCCTTATTTATGTCCCATATTTTGGACAGGCTTAGATATTATTTCAATGGATCTTTTAAAAAGAACTACTAAAAAATTAAATTAGGTGCCTGCCTAGCTATGGTTCAGACCCTGTCCTCTGTTGTAGAGCTAGGGAGGAAAGAGGATGCAAAGTCTCCCCTTACACTACACTGTGTAGCATCAGGATTGGGTAACTATCATGTACTCAAGAAAGCATTAAGTAAGGAACATTATGTACTGTGGCCTCTGAAACACTATTCCCCCAAGGGGGGATGGTATGCTAATTTATAGGTGCGACTAGAAAAGTTGTATACCTTACAGAAACTGGAATTCCTTGAGATGTGTGGTCCTTATGTGTATTCCATTGTATACATACACTCCATGTACTGGAGATGGGGAAATTCTTGCTAGTAGTGTCTGCTGGTTCACACCTGTGTCCTCTGAGTTCTCATACTCCAAAACAACCACCTCTGCAGATCCTTCTCTCCCAGAGACTGCTCTAGGAAAAGACTGGCAGTGGAGGGCAGGTAGTGGGGTTCACATAAGGACCACACATCTCAGAGAACTCCAGTTATTTTAAGCAAATAACATTTCTTTCTTCATCAAGTAATGGCCCCTGTCGTAGCTCAGGGAAGTTGTACCTGTATTTTTCCTCTGTGGCCCCTCAATTGCCACCACTCTAGGCTTCAGGATTCTCTCTCCCTCCTGACTGAGGTTTTTTCCAAGCGGCACAGTTCCCTGCCCTACCCTGTGATATACCCAGAAAGTCAGAATGTCTAAATTGGCCATCGCCTGTGCTTAGCTTTCTCTTCAAAGTCTATAAACAACGTAACTGCTAGCACCACCACCATATTTATTCTTAAGGTGAACGTATTACAGAGAAAATATATTTAAAACAATAAAAGAAACCATACACGTTAATAAGCTTATCGGAGATAAGCCCCCAACTCCATCAAGGGCTCTTGTAGTCAGTTCTTCCAAACCCTCTCTAAGGACTGCCTCCTTGCCTCACTCCAGTCCTATTCATATTTTGGATCAGAAAGAAGGTTCTGAGTCAGTTTAAAGTCAACCTATTTATTCAACAGTCCTTTCTTTGTCTGTTGGTCTCTGGAGAATCTAGTTTAAACTAATATATGTGAGTCTACCCCAAATTTTTTTTAATGCCTTCTTTATTTTTATGAATATGTTTTTGGATTTTGGATCTAGTCTTGCAGCACTTGCAGAGGTAAACTTTGTCTATACGAGGACTCTGACAAAACCTTAAGATTATTTTTTTTATTTTATTGTGACGTGGACGTCTTTATTTGGGTAGTGGTGTTTCACAGTAACTGCATATTTGTGTCAAATATTCCTCTTTCTTTAGTGATCTTCATAACCAGTATTTCAGGTAGGCAAACTTTTGTTATATTTCTTTTGCTCTGATGCTGAGAAAGATGAGGGCTGTAATCGTAGATAGTCTGTTAATGTTTTCATCAAGTATTTTAAATCAAGGATGGACTAACAACAATACTTTGCACTTTCATCTGCGGATATCAAATTACTTTATAATTATTAAAGAACTCTGTCAGTCTTGTCATTCTTGGCATCAGAAGCTCTTTCTCTTCAACTCCTGACATCTAGAACAATATCCCTGTATTCTTTTGCCTCAGCAACTTTACATCTCATTTCAAATCTTATTGCAGTAGATTCTTTTCCTCAAGCCGAAAATTTTCAGGTTCAAGACCATAATATTTTAGATCCTGGATGGGGAGATCCCTTAACCTTTGACATATCTCCTTATGTGCACTCAGTTCCCTGCTAACAGATCAATACAGCCTAGCACATCAAAGTAGCAGATATAACAGAAAATGACTTTTGACATGAAATATCTATTTCACGTAAGTGCAAAAGTCTGTAGAATTTTATACTTAAAGAAAAGTCTGTCCGGTGTGCCGTCTCTTATGTAGTGTGGTAACCTCACTTCTGTAACACTTGTGATATTTTCCCATTCTCTAATGCTAACTCATGTAAAACATTAGACAGCAGTTTTCAGTCTTACGGCTGACTTCAATCTAACAGTTTTATTAGATAATCCATTTTAAAAAGAATAGTTTCTGGTACCCTAATAATTTCGATTTCTTTGTTAATATCTTTTGCTTACACCGACTAAATTGTGTTTCTCTCCCAGCTGCAGAGAGAAGATCCATTATGTTTGATTTCCTCCAGCAATTGTACTTCTCTGGGATTCACTGTGCTTTTGCAGTTACTATTCTGTGCAGTTCTACAAAATTACCATTTCTGACAGTAAATTTCTGCTCTTGTTAAGTCACTGCACTGGGACTCAGGAGTGCTAGGTTCAATTCCTAGCTCTGCCATAGATTTTCTGTGTGACCCTGACCAAGTCAAGCAGGGCCAAATTATTAAAATGCTCAGTACCCAGCATCTCCCATCGTGCCATTTATGGCGAGATTTTACAAAAAGCTGTGCTGTGCTCTTTTGGAAACCTGGGTGTCTAATTTGGTATCTAAATGGGAGCTGAAACCTGCGGCCTAGTTTCTCTGTTCTTTAGTTCCTTGTTTGTAAACTGGAATAAATATTACCTTACAGGGGAGTTGCGAGGATGAATTCATTAATGTTAGTCAGGCTCTCGAGTAGTAGTTTGTAGGAAGAACCTAGAGATAAATAGATACTGATTGCATAATCAAGGCAGTAAATGTTTCCATTTGCTCAGTTCTGCCAGCAAAATCCCTGGTATCGACACATTGTGTACTGTGGCCCAACTGGCAGCCCAAAGGCTGGATCCAGACTGCAGGACTATTCCATCTAGCCCCGGAACACATTTGACCTCCTCTACAAAATGTCATCACACTCACAGTGGAATGTCACACCTCATACAGGACGCCATTTTGTAGAGCATATATTTCTGAATGTGGCCCACAGAAGTGCCCCAAAGCTAGCATCCAGCCCACACCACTGAAAAGTTTGGACCACCCCCTTTGCCGGCATATGCTGTGTGACCATTTTCAGCATAGCTAAACTGGTAGAGGCTCTGTAGTGTAGACAAGCCCCGCGGCTCTGTTCCATTCAAGTTTACGTTAACTTCTGACCACAGTGTCTTTCTCCTGTTCAATACATGGTTTCTACTGAATTTCTGAGACATCACACTTCATTTCTCGCTCACTGTATTTCAAAACAGGCTGAATGTTTCCCTTCCTTAGCTGCCCCCATGACTACCATACTTATCTCATCGTAAACTGTAAGATGCTGAATGCTTCAAGCGAGATGCTAAGCAACCTCAATTCACATTGGAATTAATGTGAGCTGATGGTGCTCAGTATCTAGCAAGGCCAGACATTATGACAACACTGTGCTTGCAGGGGTAGAGAAGGAAGCGGTATTCTTCTCATTTCTTTTTCAAATGCCAGGAAACTGTCAGACACCAGCATTTTATTTTATTTTTTGTCCCCTATCAAACTCTTTTCCTGTTATTTCAATTAATCTTCTCCAAATGGCAAGCCCCAGAATGATGGCTAAGTTCCTAGACTTTCTGTTAAAGGGAAGGTGTGCATCTCTAAAAGAAAACTGTTGCAGAAGACAAGCTATGGAAAACATTGAGACCATACAACAGAAATGGGGTCATGGGCATGGCAGAAGAGGGGGGAAAAGAAGTCTTTTTCCGTGAATGACAGAAATTAGACTGATCTTGGTTGATTTTGTTAAAATTGCTGCAAAATCCACTAGTATGCTGTTATAATGAGAGTCCAGGCACCTAAAGAGGAGGTTTAACCGCCCCAAAATAAACAGTTTTAGTATGTAAGCAGTTGGTTTATCATTGTACAATAACAATGTGGAGTACTGTGTCTTTTATAGATCATTTAATGTTCTGAACGCCATAGTCATTATGATATATGTATACATATAATGCTTATGAATTTACATATGCATATAAAAATGTAAATTGCAATTGTGGTGCAACTTCAGCATCACCTCACAACAAGGTAGTGATACAATCAGGCATGGACAATTACCTCCCAAGCCAGTTTACAAAAAAACAGCTTCAGGTACCCATCCATTGTCCAGCCCAGGAAAGGACAAAATTGGACCATTAAAATTAAAGGAAAGACATTGAGACAACTGTGATTTCTTCAGTTGAATAACCATGAGTCACTGACCATAGTCTGAGAGAGAGGAAAAAAAGGAGGATTGAAACTGAAGTATTCATCCAGAAACTGAAGGAGGACAGCCCCCTCTGGGCAGCTGTACACCTGGAAATTGTTCACAGCTAATAGATAACTTGCATTAGAAAAGGGATTTTATCTAATGTAGATATGCAAAGCCTGGTTGCCTCTTAATTTTCTGTGTAACTTGTAAATGTTTGTGCTCCATTACTCTTTCATCTTTGAGTCTGTGCTTTTTCTATTAGATAAACCTTTTGTTTATTTTAACCCAAGCAGCTCTCTGGTGTGCAAACTGTGTGGAGTGTGTATCCCAAAGTAAGCTGGTGTTTGGAGGGATGGTTTCACGCTTTTGGGGGTGACAGATCAGAGGGGAAAAGTCCAAGTGTCTGGTATTTAAGAACTCAGGGAGGGTGGATATGAGGAAAGGAGAGTGGGAGGACTGTTGGTGTCACCCTGCAAGAAGTAACCAGGCTCCTGGAAACCAGGGTGAGACCTTGTGCTCGTAGGCTGGCTACTCCTATCAGGGATCTGAGCCTTATCAGCACAGCATTAAGGCACCCCCAGGTTGCAGGGCAGGTGATGACCTGGGGGTGCCTTAATGATGATCTTAGTGGTCTGGATGCTGATCCCCAAAACATCACACATTCAACCCCATGCCATTGTGAAATCTCACTAAGTAAATGGTTCTCTGTAAAGGTGCACAGCTATGCACTATTGGTTCCTGGCACAGGACCAGGGACCAAAGAAAGCAAAAATTAATGCACAGAAAAATGAACAGGTGTCTAATGTCATAGGAAGAAAGTCCACTTTAGTTTGGCAATGGACATTAACTTCTCTCTTTTGAATGTGTGGATATAGAGAGAGGGCTAGGAAAGCATTCTAACCCATTCCTTTTTAATACAGTCCATGGACCAGATCTGACATCAGCCACAGTAGTGTAAATTCAAAGTTAACAACTGAAATAAACTGATTTATTCAGGATTTACATTGGTGTACGTGAGAATAATTGGTGGCCCTTTGCCACTAAGGGGTTCTCCTCTGCAAGGAATGGGTTGCTGGAAAGTTAATCAGCTTGAAAGATTAGGTTTTACTGAAATAAATTAAACATAGTTATCAAAACATGACTGGACATGGTTATTGTAAGAAAGCAGCCAGAAAGATCATTGTTACAGCTGGTTTTAAAAAGTCCAGAACACTTCCATGCCTTTTAAGAGAACAAACTCAAATAAACAGCCTTGCAATCATACCACAGAGGGAAGCTATCTCTATCATCACTTCTGTTCAAACATGCAAGGAAACAAATAATTCTGTTTTGTTTTAAAGAACAAGAGGTGGCAACTTGCTTTGAAAACAGTATCAAATGACCTTATCAGACATGCTTTCAGTGTGGGGGCATTACCACTACTATGAACCCTGTTCAAACTATTCCTTTCATAACCACCCTCTCTCCTTGTGGAGGGTAAAGGCACCACTTCAGAGAGTGTGCATCACATGTGCTGTCTTAATCTCATTTTGCAGCCATTACAATGAATATTTTAAGTATGAAATCCTGATGGAGGAACATGAAATGATCCCAAGTAAAAGAGACCTTGAAGCAACAATAACTAGACATTCAAAAAAGCACTTCTAAGATGGAAGATGAAGTATTGCAGACTGATGATAAAAGTTTAAGAATGTAAAGCAATCAGTCAGACAACCCATAATACTTGATCTGGGTTGAAGCTGCTTAGGATGGTCAGAATCTTGCTTTGTAGTAGGCAAGGGGAGAAAGATTGGGTCCTTTGTCAATTACACAATAACGTCGTATTAGCAATGAATATACTTTGAAGTAGATAGTAAAAAAAAAGCAATCAGTTAAGTATTTTCACAATGAGATTTTTAGGCAATTGCAGTCAGATTCTGAAGTCAGTAGATTGCAGAGGGTTTAAAGTCAGAGAAGAATTTGGCCCAAGCTAGTTTACTGTGGGGAAAAAATATCAAGAAATAGTTCAAAGGAAAATACCCCCAATATCTGAGCATTTTAGATACTAGCTACTACTGGATTTGTCCAGAATTTGTAGAATAACATATTTTTGAAGGTGGAGTTTGAAAGATGCTTTCCAGTGTTTTATGAAATTATCATATGTACCAGAATGTGCCCAAGTTCAAAGAAGGGAAGGCAGGGGGCTGCAGGATGGGGATGAGGAAAACAGACTACCAGGTCTTGCTTCCCACAAGTAGGGTGACCAGACAGCAAATGTGAAAAATCGGAACAGGTGGTGGTGGGTAATAGGAGCCTGTATAAGAAAAAGACCCCAAAATCAGGCTTGTCCCTATAAAATCAGGACATCTGGTCATCTTACTCACAAGGCAGAGGGAACTATCCTGGCCTGAGATGCTCTGCACTGACAAGAGGCATGTCTGGTCAAGAGACCGTAGTTTGGGTCTCATCCAGGGGTGAAAGTAGCTATAGGCACTTACTGGTATGTGGCTGGGCTGTGGCTGGCTCTGGCCCCCAGAAGGAGTGGGGCCTTGGGCGGAAGGGGCAGAGCTGGGTGGGGGTGGTCAGAGCTGACCCCGGCCTGCCCTGTACCAGTACATGCCTGTAGTTGGAGTAGCTATTCCCTTTGCCTCCCCACTCCACCGCCATTGGCAGCTAGGGGGATGACAAAAGGAACAGGAATGTTCAAGTGCTGCCACGGCATTGCTTTGATGACAGTCCTTTGCTGCGGCAGCACTTTAACTTTGCTTGCACCCCCGTCCCGTCCCTTCCCCCGCCCCTCCCTGTTGGTGGCCCTGCTGGTAGAGTCTGTACTGGCAGATCCATCCAAAAGGGGAGGCAAAAGGGGCAGGGATGTTAAAGTGCTGCCGCGGCAGTGCTTTAACGTGGGGTGAATATGGGCTGATATGGGTTTTTAGAGGTAAGCCATACTGGCCCACTTTCACTCCTTGGCCTTGGTTACACTGGCACTTTATAGCGCTATAAAGCCTCCAGGAGCGCTATAACTTCCTACCCGTCCACACTGGCAAGGCATGTATTGAGCTATAAAACCCACAGTTATACCGCTCCTGGTAATCCTCCCTTCCTTGAGGAATAACAGCTATTGCGTATTCCCTGTAGCGTATTATCACAAATGTAAACAGTCATTACGCTATAAGTGATCTCTGGCACGCCTCTGAGCCATTTAAGGCAATTGACGTCTCTTCGCGTTGTTTTGAACTCGGCAGGAGGAATGCGGAAGTACCTTTTCAGAGTTTCTCTCTTAACTCGTCAGATAAGCACTGCAAATGTTTACAAAGGGAGCTGTGTGACCGAGAAACTATTAAAGCAGGCTCTAATTTCAAAGGAAACCACTGACAAGACTCTCAGCCCGTAGAAAATCCCCTTGCTCTCTCCCTCTGCATGCACACTACACGTTCCCCCTCACCTCCCTCGTTTGAAAAGCACGTTGCACCCAGCTGAATGCTGGGATAGCTTCCCATAATGCACCACTCCCTGTGCCGCTGCAAGTGCCGCAAATGTGGCCACGCCAGGACATGTTATAGCGCTATACCTATTGCTGTATATGGGTACAGCTATAACCAAAAGCGCTATAATCCTGTAAGTGTAACCATGGCCCTAGTCTCATCCCTTCCACACCTGTCACAGCTCAGTGCCTGGCAATGAGTGAAGTACATACCACACCTTTTCAAATGCTAAAATAGTTACCGCTCCTGAGCAGGCTGCTAAAGTACATCACTCCTTACATCCTGAAGGCAAAGTGCCTCATGAAACTGCTGCTCAGACAGAGCACCTTCAACTGAAAAAGCCACAATTTAGTCTGATAAGACAGAAGATAATATAATATGGCTCTCCTGAGGTTTCAGAGATAGTGTCCTTGCTTAGTTTTGCACTGATAATAATCAACGAGAAACGGTAGGTATGTGACAGGAGTACATTAAGCGAACCACTTGGCTTGTAACAAGTGATAGACAATTAAAATAATAAAAGCTCACATATAGGTAACATTACAGGATAATTTTTTTCTCTCTAAAAACATTTCAAATTCTCAGCACCAACATGGTTGGTACACATTATAATAGAATATTTGTATTTCTTTAGTGCTTTTACCTGAGGATTTCAGAACACTTTACAAATGTGAACTGAGCCTCACAGTACCCCTAGAAATAAAGATGTCTTATCCCAGACAGGGAAACTGAGCCACAGGGGTGTTGTGATTGACTAAAAAGTCACACAGTAAGCCTTTGAGAGAGCTGGAAATAACCTTAACATCCAGACCTCTGTTTTTGCCCTAAGACCAAACTGCTCCAGAATCATGGACAAAGTTTACCAAGAAAAGCATTAGTAATATTATCCAACCTTAACCTGATTTCCACATACATACGCAGAGGCAACTAGAATAACGTGGTCAGATTTCATTACAGTTGCATCCTAGCTAAAGTAAATCCAGATAAAAGAAAAATAACTGGCTTTAATGATCTTTTTGATGTACATTTGTGCGTATCCAAAATAAACCGATTTTCAATTTTTTGTCATCGTGTGTGTTTGCGTGTGTGCATGGAATACCACATACCAACTAATTTTTCACTTTACTGAACAAGGAGCTTCCTCCTTTGCTAAACAGCTCTTCCTCTTGTTTGTTCATACCAAGAGGTCAGAATCCCTTATGGCCTTATATATAATCTGTTGCTATGGAAATGATTGTGGTGTTACAAAGGGAGGATTATGACCTCTTAGTATGAAAAAAAACGTTTGGTTTCCATTACATTTTCATTTTAACGATGGGCGTTAGATACCCTTCCAAAATGAATGTGGGGCTAACTGTAGCTGATAAGTGTTATCCCTAGTCATTAGTGATTGTGCCAATGCTTTGATTTCCAAAAGATAATGACTAACTTAATAAAGAATTGCCAATGGAAGGACTGAAGCCTTTAGCTAAATACTGAATAGCTTTCACTGCTTAGAAAGGATTTATCAGTACATGATGCAAGTTGAAGAATTACCACAAAATCCTGGCAAAAAATAATATAAAACATAGCAGGGGAAAAACAAGAATAAGTGGTACAAGACTTTTAATTAATGTAAATTTTCATGTTGCTTAATTTTCTTTCATTATATGTTTTGGGATTAAAGAGAGAAACAATTCATTACTTGACTGCCTATTGCAAGACATCTCTGGCCTTGACTGATAATAAGAAGGACTGAATGGTATGAAGCCTAAGGAATGAAGCTCAATCACTCCCAGCAATTACTGTGTCTTATTGATAACTTGCAGCTCTATCCTGCAAATGCCATCTCTGGAACAAAGCCTGTCACAGATCAGACTGAATCCATTAAAAAGCTTTGATTAACATGTCCCTGGGGTGTGCTGTGGAAACTTTTTACTCCAAATGACAGCCGATTGCTACTGCTTCTGAATTGTCCTCCTGAAATACTCTTGTGTTTTAATCTAGTGCACAGTTTAAATTAAAAAAACGGCAATGACTTTGTGTGACCTAAATACAAGTCTCTTTTATTCATTGTGGGATTTATCAACTGCTTGCAGATTAAGTGCTCAGAGAAGCAACAATTAACCTTACTGTGGGTTAGCTAATATTAATTATATATCTCCAGTGCTTTCTTGTACTAGCTACATGTGTCCACCGGAAGGGTCATATTTAATGTGCTCAGTTTAGTGGACAAGAAGCTTTGTACTTGTCCTCCCTTGAAAACAAATTGTTTGTATTTGACAAGCATAACATCAACGATGTTGGCTTTCTTTAGTAGTAGACATTGATGTGTAAATGGATTCTGGTCCTTTTAAAGCACAAAAGCTCAAGCTTTCTAGGCCTCAAATTTCAAGAGGGCAAGAAGCTGCCCTCTACCCAGCCAATCATCTTCCCATCATCCACTGAGAAAAGCAATCTTTATCTAGTGTGGATATTATTTTTTCTTTGTTAGCCTGCAGTTCTTTGTAAGACAAATGCTGAATGGTATGTGTCAGGGCCAGAAGGGAATACATTATAAACAAAAAATGGATTTCTTTATACTCCAATAAAATACATATTTAAAAACACCTACAGGTAAAAGAAGTACTCGCCAGATGATGTGATTCAATGTGATGTGCTAGGATCTACAAAAGAGGTATAAAATAAGGGCCTGACTCTGTTTCCACTAAAATCAATATCAAAACTCTCACTGGCTTCAGTGGGAGCAGGACTGGGCCCTGAAGAGAATAAATTTGCAGAGCTACATTCACCAGTTAACATTTAATAGATCTCCTTTATGCCTGCAAAATGCTTAGACGTCTCATTTTGCTGAATACATCATTTGCTATTCAAATGAGTTAGCTACTGTCCATGAATGTCATATTTACATTTGATCTAAATAGCCAATATTTTACCATACTTGCATGAGGTTACTGTGAATAGCAACTGTGTAGTTAAGACAGTAGGTATCATTTCTTTTTATGCCTATTTTTTCACTCCCTTTTCACTTTTTCTCTGAAGAATTGCATTGAGACTAGAATTTCCCAGGTGTAGTCTGTGCTCACAAATAAGCTTGATTTTTATATCTGAAATTTGGAAGATAATTAAGCAAGCCATTTTGTGGTTAAGATACTCTGAATAATTTCTTTATTATTATTATAATACTGTGGTAGTGCAACTG
Source organism: Sternotherus odoratus (assembly GCA_032164245.1). Taxonomy (NCBI): domain Eukaryota; kingdom Metazoa; phylum Chordata; order Testudines; family Kinosternidae; genus Sternotherus; species Sternotherus odoratus. The sequence continues at coordinate 44,699,110 of JAVMKO010000007.1, forward strand.
AGAACATTGCACAGGGGCAAGGGTTTGGAAATAGGATTAAAAGAAGTCACTGTGGGGTTTGCATTAGCTACACATCACACAACACCTGCACCCAATAGTGTGTAAACATACAGAGCTGCTTTCTACCTCCAGGAGGTTAGTATGAATAACTAATGTATTCAAGAGTACCCTACTGAGTAACACATTTGGAATGCATTGGGTAAATAGCCAATTCTGAACTATCATTTGATTAAAGCTAAAACAGAGTCCCCCAGTCTCCACTTTTCCTGCTATTGCATACAGTTTGGCAAACCCCTTCTTCTGCAAACATCCTAAGAATGCTGAAATAAGCAAAGTATGAAACATTTTATTTGTTATGGGGTATTTGAAGCCAGCTATGTTGTTACATTATAGATAAGAGTGCTATATACTCACAGCCATTTTATACAGTTAAATTGCATGATATTACAATGAAATCTACATATGTATATCATTCTCAAGAACAAAGAGTCTTGTAGCACCTTACAGACTAACAGATTTTAGGGATCCTGAGCTTTCGTGGGCTAAGACCCGCTTCAGTTCATCTTAAGTGAGATCTCAGCATCCAATAATGTGTATCGATAGTAGCTGCTAACTTTGGATTCAGATCAAAAGTTCATCTTTGGTACATCTGTCACTGGTCCCTGTCAATCAGGATAGTGGCCCACCATTGGTCTGAACTTGTCTGGCAATTCTTATGCGCCTGTCTTTGTAGTTTGTGTATAAACATAAGGAAATAATAGCTCTTCAGTGGCAGCCAAGGAGGGGGAGTGCAAAGTCCACCCTTTTGCCCCCAGATCTTGAGGATTCTTGTCACTCTGGTCCCCTCATCCCAAGATAGAGAAACCTGAAGAGAATGGCACAGAAGCTGGGGCTCAACAGCCATGCTCCGTTTCCCCCAACCACACCCACTGCACCAGACACAGGCAGGGTTGCAGGGCTCCTCTACGCTACACTCATACGCAGGAGTGATCCTGCAGTGGCTAGGCCCACCAGCTTTAGATCATAGATGCACAGTTTCCCTGATACAGCTGAGAATCTCCTCCTATATGTAAGCCTGAGGGCAGGACTACACTGCCGCTTAAGTTGCTCTAACTTTCATTGCTCGGGGGTGTAAAAGAGACACTCTCCAGAGCGATGCAAATTACAGCAACCAAAGCACTGTCCACACTGGTGGTATGTCAGTGGGAGATGCTCTCACCTCATCACAGCCTCTGCCTCTTACAAGGTGGAGTAATTATGCCAATGGGAGAGCATTCTCCAATCAGCACAGAGCATCTTCACAGTTGCGCAGCTGCATCGGTGCAGCTATGCTGATGTAGTGCTTCTAGTGTATACCTGCCCTAATATATGAATCAAAACGACACACAAGATAGCTCTGCCTGCCAGTGAGAAAATGGGGTCTAGAACACAGCATAAAGCTGGTACTTAATTATATGTGAATACAAAGATTAACACAAAATAATCCCTTATAGTATATTGTAATATGAAGATTATCACCCTGTGAAGACAGCAACTGAGCAGGCTGTTATGAGGTAAGTGCTATTTTGGGCTGAGCTGAACCTTCTTATGTGTTTTCATTTAAACAGTGCTAATTCTTTGATATTAAATATTGCATATTTTTCCCATAATTATAAGACACCAAATGATGATTTACCCCTAGTCCCTTGCCACAAGATTTAAAATCTAATATCAAAGTCTGCAGTGTTTAAGGTTATGAAATTCTAAAGGATGATTATGTAGATGTTGCCTTAAAAGTATTTTACACGCACAGACACTTGACGCTATAAATCTAACAAAAAGGCAGAGAAGTGAGGAAGATGCTCTGCATTTGAAGAAGAGTCTGAAAATAAGAAAATAAGTGCTATAGCAATAATCGATTTGTGCTACTTATACAAAATTTTATACATATATTTTAACACCACTGACAATGCTATTTGTTGACTTTGCAGATTGACCACCCATGTGTGCTTGACAACAGTTGACAAAAGACTTTATGTAAAGGGTAATTGTAGCTACAAATGCTCTTTCACTGCCTCCATTACCTTCTTTCAGCAGGTGTAGAGCTTTATTGCCTAATACTATTCTCCTTTTTAGAAGCCTGGCTCCAAGCCCTCTTTGTTTAAACCCAGATGCCAGTCTCTATTTAACTATTCAGGTTTTAAAAAACAAAACAAAACAAAACCACAACCATCTGGAGTAAAACTGAAAGGGAAGGCGGTTCATTTCTATACCTTTTTTCCCTCTCAAAGGTGAAAGGATTTTCCAAATGCATTAATGACCCGTCTTAGATCTATTAGACACTTCACATTCAAAAAGGCTCTTTCAAAAGCAGATTCAAACAAGGTAACAGAAACAAGGAGGAACATGCACAAGAGGCGAAATGGATTGGGATATATAAATCATCCCAATTATAATTCAAACAAAACCAAGTGAGAAATTCTACTCTGTTGAGGAACTATTGGCTAAGCATATGGGCTTTGCATTGATGCATAATTAAGTTTCAGACAGCTGCAGGCTTCTACAGTGCAACAGGGCACAAGATATCATACAGTAACATGCATATGAATGCTTAATGCTTAAAATAATTTTTTAAATTCAGCCGAGGCATTAGATAAAAAGACATCAGCAAAAATTGAACAGTATTCAAGATGTCAGTGAACAGTGACCTTGGAGCATAGAAAACAATGAAAATGACCAGCTTTGCCTCCAACCCTGACAAATCTTTGAAGCAATATACACACTGTTGTTTTAAGTTCAGACAATGTAGTAGATCAAAGCAAGTAAGAAACATTTTAGAGGACATTGTGTTGACAATTAAAATGACCCTTTAAAAATACATACATGTGTATTGGAGTATTGTGACATGCAGACAGTAGCTTTCAAGACGATTAAATATTCAAGGAAGATAAAGTCTCTCCAGTGGTATTTTTAACATGCTCTTTGAGCCCAGTACTCCCTTGCTTATAGAAATAGATCTCTTTCTCCATTACAAATCATGTTTAGCATAAAGGCTGTGAAGACTGCACATTGTGATGTCAACCACTCACAGTCCTCTGTTAATAGTTGCTCCTGCTGTGATGATCTCATGAAACATTATTATTTCTGTGTAGAAAATTTGCCTCTCTTTTTACTTTTATTTTCCTTTGAGGCTGCTTCTGTTGGGAAAGACTGTGATATTGTGTCTTCTAATTCTGTTAAGCCCCCATCAAATATTGCATACTTTCTATGCTGCATATAAACCTTTATGTATGTGACAGATAGTGTTGATTGCCAAACTGGTTGCATCTGAGAAAAAATGCTCCATTTTCAGAAGCAAAAATATTCCTCTGCAGGTTTGTGCATTTTTGTTTTAGATGGCATTCATCTATTTGACATGGAGCCAAAGTTGCTTCTTGGAAATTTTTAATATGATTAATCACACGTAGATAGGAACTGTTAAATCACAGTTGCCTGAGGATAAAACTGGCACTGCTAGTTCGTACTTAATTTATAATCCTAAACAGGGAAAAACAAAACAAAAGCAAAACAGGGATTTCAAGATCGACTTTCCTACAAAAGATATGCAACTGAAATGATAAGGTCTGCTGTGCATAATCCATTGAAAATAAGATGGCATTAGCTATGTGTAAGTGAAAATAAAGTGCAATTGAACAGAGGGTAGGAGGATGTAAGAAAATGTAAAAACACAGATGCAAATTTGCTTCTTGTTGAAAATATTGATTTTAATGGTGTTACTAAACTGTGACATCACTCATTTTTTCCTGATATATACAATTAATTGCCTATTGTCTGAGAAGAACATTGCAATTTGGTGGCCTTTGTTTTCCTATTTACTCATCTTTTTTTCTTCATTCCCATATATGACGATCTATATAAAAGGCAAGTAATTAAAGGCAACAGCAACAGCACTTGAGGGGGTGGGTGGGTGGGTGTGAAATTCAGGTTAATTGTATTTGCACATATGATAATTATTTTATCTGTTCTGATATACTGGTCAATCATAATTTATCTGTGTTTTTTTTTAAATGTGGGATTTTCACATTTTCTGCTCCCATTAAGCAGAGCTGACCTCATTCTGTTGCCATTGATTTCATTGCAAGTGGAGTTAGGCCCATGCTGAGAATTTTTTTGAAAATCCTACCCTTTATGTTCTTGAAGTTTCCAAAGAATTTAAAATTTACTTCTCCCCTTTTTAATTATGGATCATAAAGACTACGTTTCCTGTGTGTGTGAAAATGATTTTCACGGTGTTTACACATTACTGGGCTGGAAGGGCTAGAAATGGGAACTGATATATCTGTTACTTACATCAGTGTAAACCATCACACTGAAATCATCATTTCGAATATATTTGGCACATCAAGTGTTATACCAGTTTAAATCTAGAGTAACTCCATCTGGAATAAATATTGAAGCCAATGGAATTATTCCAGATTTAGATTCTTGTAATTAAGATCACAATCTGGCTCACCTATTGGGTAAATAGCAGGAGAATATAAGCCTGTTTTGTAGACCCAGAAGAAAATCTTACATTTTTAGTAATGACTGATTTTGTCAGCATCAGTATATTAAAAATACAGAAAGCTAGTTAACGAGAGCAATTTCAGAAAAGGTTAGTTGTTTAGGCTTCTGTGTACTGATTATCTTCTGTTAATCAACATGCAGGGCTCAGGATTCACAGCAGACTTTATTTCATATTATGGATGCTGCAAAGATATTTCGCTTTGGGAATTTGAGTGTCTAATCCACAATAATTATGCACATGTATAACTTTAAACCCCAAGCAGCAGTATTTATACATGTAAAGGTATACACATATTTAATCACTTTGCTGAACCATGAGTCCAGGTAGAATTCAGTTTTTGGTTTAAAGGGAATTAACAACATGATAATCAACCTCAGTCAACAGTCACCATCTTAAACAGAAGCCTGAAGTTTATTTGTTAACAATGTACCTTTGAGTACTGGCATTTCTTTTTTTTGGATCGCAGTTCTGCCAGCATGGATTCGTCTCCCCATACGGCGATCAGATCCAGCACCTCCCTTGCGGTCTACGCTGGGGCCCTTTTTCAATTCTTCATGGTGTCCTCTGCTGGTGGGCTCTGCATGGTGAGCTGTACAGGAGATCTCGCCACGCTGGCCAAAGAGGAAGTGAGATTCAAAAGTTCTCAGGGCTCTTCCTGTCTAACTGCCCAGTACATCTGCGTTCAGAGTGTTGTCCAGAGAGGTCACACTGGAGCATTCTGGGATAGGTCCCGGAGGCTGGTAACATTGAATTGCATCCTCACTAATGCTAGTTCGATCCGGAAACGTTGATTTAAGCGCTACTCCCCTTGTCAGGCAGGAGTTTGGAAATCAATTTAAAGACCCTTTTAGGTCAACCTAAATGGCATCATAGTGAGGACGGCAAAGTGGAAGGATCGGTTAAACACGGATAAATTCAACTTTACCGCATAGTGTAGATCAGGCCTAAGCAAAACCACACACTTCACTATTATATGTTCTCTGAGCTAAGACACACAAGGCACCAAGGGAAAATCTTCTGAGCCACTGAGAATCATCCTAGACCTGCAATACTATGTGGTCCCACCAGTCCATGTTAGTTTCCCGGGCCCAGACTCGCCATTCCATTGCATGTGCCTGCCCCATTGCCACCAGAATCCCTAAGCTGCCAGTGGAACTGCATTTGGGGAGGCCTGTGTCCATGTCCTCCTCACTCTCATGACCTCCCTGCCTTCCCGTTCTCACATGGGTTTTCTCTTTCCGCATACATTGCACGATAATTTGCCAGCTGTTTACAATGCCCCTAACTGCTGCGATAAGCTGAGCGGGCTCCATGCCTGCACTACTATGGCATTTGCAAGGGCAGTCCAGGCAGCGGATGTGTTCGACTAAGGAAGAAAGTTGAAAGACGAAAGAAGAGGAAGAGAGGAGAAGCCATTCGGCCACCAGATTTCACATACTTTTCAGGAGTGCCGGGAGCATGGCAGGATAGCAGCGTATTTGAAGTACTTTCAGGACTGCCTGGAGTACAATAGGATAGCTGGTGACTTGAGAGCAGAGTTCTAGCAGGAGTGGTGGCTGGCTGACCACCGCTCTGTCTGCTGAAAGCAGTATGGAGTCTGCAGGCCCAAAAGGTGCGAAACGGCTGTCTGCTACACCTTGCACGGAGAGAGGGGCGAGTGACAGGAAGTATGAATGAAAACCCGCGAGGCTGTTTTTGGCCCCATCATGCAATGCTGGCTTTACCCAGAATTCCAAGGGGCCACGGGGACTGCGGGCACTGTGGGATACCTACCCACAGTGCGTTGCTCTGAGAGTTGACGCTAGCCGTGGAACTATGAACGTGATTGTGTGTTTGGGGATGCACAATCGAATGTATACCATCGGCTTTCTTAAATCGAACTCTGGAAGTCAATGTTAGCTCGTAGTGTACACAAGGCCTTAGAAAGCAAGAGTGGGAAGGGAGTTGTGGAAAACATGATGATTCTTTAATGTCAACATTTTTAATCTTTTTTAAATATGGATTCTTCATTCAAAGTCCGGTTGTGTTTGTGAATCATTACAAAGGAATTTCATTAGAAATTTTCCAGTGAATGCATTTTGAGGAGTGCCTTAATTTTATGACCTTGCTATTTAATTGCTTTTAGTGAACCCCAACAGTAGCCTCCCAGAGCTGCTTTATGGGATGCAGAACTACTCAGAATCTCCGCAGTGCTGCGTACAGTGTCCTCCCCTGGTACACCCCTTTTAGGGCTTGTAAGTAGATCCTTGAGAGGCAGTCATACAGCTGTCTGCTGCAGTTACTGAGCTGGAGGATTCCTCTGACAGCTGGATATGGAACTGTTAGATCCCCTTTAAACCATTCCAGCCCTTATGACTGGTGTAAAGGGACAGAGTGTGATTATCTCACTCTCTCTGCGGGGCCTTTTGGCTGTCACACTTCTCTAAACATAGGGCTTGCCTTCACTGAAAAACATTTTACAATCACAATAAAATATGACAAAGTGCAGAGATAGTTGACATGATGTTGACCACAACTGACTAGCCAGTGAAGAACAGGGCAAATCACATTCAGCCTTACGTCAACCAAATCTGACTGAATTTATGGTGAAGAGAAGTACATTGTGTGATCATGATGGTGCTTCCATTTATGTGTGGTAGACACTTAGTTGGTCAGTGCATGGAGAATTCTCTTTCTTTCTGTCTTTCTTTCTATGCTATACATTGAACAAAACAATTGGGTCCACTCTATGGAGCTGAAATTTACAATGGGAAAGCTATTGCTCCATGATGAGAGAGAGGGAGAAAGTGCATTATAGATTTTTTCCTCAGTAAAAGTATTAGACAATCACCATGGGTCAAAGAATTGGAATGAATCTAACATTCTGTTTTGGAACAAAGTAAGTTATTGTTTTAGGCCACTGTTAAGAATTGAGAAACAAAGAAAACATATGTTTCGGAATGAACCATATGGAATATTGCTTTCAATAGGAACAATGTTTGAAAGATTAATGAATTTGCAAACGAGGCTCTCTTTTCATTCAGTACTGCAATGCAAAAGACGAATGAATGAATTGTAAACGATTACTAACCAAAAAAATTAGGGTAGGAACCAATATTGATCTAATTCAATATCTCAGAAAGCTGAACTATTACAACCACTGAGCTCATTAGGAGGGATTAAAGACTGAACACAACGACACTATAAAAGATGTGATTTTAATATGTTTGATCATATGATAGCCACAACTTTTAACAACATCATGACTTTATCATGGAACCTCATCTGTTTCTCCTCAAACCCCTGACGGTAATCTAATTTTTTTTGGACCAGTTCCCATATTCTGGATTACGACATGATTTTCCATTACTTAAATTGATATATTATGTTGAAATACTGCTATTCTGGACTGACACATAAATACTGCTATTCTGGAATGACACATTGAAGGTGACGTGACTCCCTTCTTGTGACAGATTCCAGCTTTAAGAAATTTATTCCAGCCTTATCTTGAGCTCAATTTCCGATATCAAGAATTGTAATCTTGGATTTAGGCGAGAACCATACACTCTTTGCTATAGATTAAAATAAAGTTTTAGGTATTTCCTCTTGTAATAGTCATTCAATTAAAATATTCCAAAACTTATAATGAATAAGAGTCATAAATGTGTCCTTTGGGAAAGTGGATAAATAAGAGTTTGGTTTTCTCTAAAGTCATAAATTGTTCCAAAAGATGACAAATTAATAAAGTAATATGCAATTTTTTGTCTGATCAAGCAACAGTGTCATTAGCTCCTGGATGGTGGATGTAAGTGACAAAGACTGCCTCCTGGAAACAATAGTTTATAGTAAATACAACCTTGATGTTATGTTAAGAAGGAGCCAGCCATATTCTCTCTGATACACACACACATACACATACCTAACGTTAATGGGAGTTGGGCATGCATACTTGAGGGTCACATTTAGTTTATAGTGCATGCCCTTCCCAGCCTTTATTTGCCAAGTTCAAGAAAGCTTCTACCAAATCCTCAGTCATTATTGCAATTAGGCTTGTAGGAGCTAACTGGCACTCAGATCAGGATAATGTTAAAAGGATCTTTGCTATTAAGTGATCTGAAAATTGGACGCTAGTAAGAATTAAAATCTAGATTTTTCTTTTTTCTTCTGTCTCAAGTATTCAAGTTCAGTTTTGTGCTGAAAATTGACATTTAAAAAAAAATGAAATTGTTTCTAGACTTCATACACTTTCATTAAAGATACAGTGGCATTATGACAACAGAAGGGGTGTCAGCCCCCATCTCTCACCACATGCCTTATTTGCTTTGTATAAATATACAGAAAATTACACTGATGGAAATTATTGGGGTACCTCAGACTCCCATTGCCACAACAGATGTAAAAAGAGGGTTAACCTTAAAAGGCCAAATTAATTTGTGATGTAATGTACTGAAGTCATTCTCTAATATTATGCAGGGATTAATGTAACCCAATGTGATTACAGCAGTGAGAATTTGCTACTGGGGTTTAGCTTTAGTCTGCATATAGACACAGTAAGAGTCGCCTTTTTTTCTGGAAAGCAATTCCTGTGTTAAGAAGGAAAACAAGCTTACATGGATGATCAGAAATCATCTTTCCTTGCCACAGAAAATAATAAAGCCTTAGATTTCACTGAATATCAGTAAAAATGATTTGTAAGAGACCCCAGGCCCCAAAAGAATGAACTACAGTTAAACTGAGTCTGAACAGTAGAGCAGAATGTTAGGGGGAAAAAATCAATAGTAATGTTTTAAAAGCAGCAGGTCACAATAAAGACAATAAGCAATTGAAACGCTACCTTCAGAAAGGTGAATCTGACTTTCACAGCCAAAAACAAATGAATTGGAATAACAAGCTTTTTAATTGGTTCTTGGTTTTTGTTTTCACTTACTGTCAAATATCCAGTCCCTGATTTTACTGATACTTGGTTAAACCACAGTGTTCTAAGTAAATATTTAACTCCTATCAGGAGGTTTAACCAAGGCTAGTGGGATTAACCTAAGAAAATGTCTAGAATTGGAGTTATTATTACAATTAGACCTGTTCATGTCAGACGTGCAGGATTCTATTAGATAGTTTTACCAAAGCTAGTTAAATTAATGCAAAAGAAATGCCCAAATTTAAGGTCATTATTGCAATTATACTTGTTCATGTCAACGTTTCATGGTTTTATTAGAGAATGATTAATGTTTTCAGTTTGGAGCTGGGAGTTTATTGTCAGCTCTAGGCCACATGTCGTCAAATCAGAATTTAGCGGTAATAACATTCACCTCATTGTTGCAATCAGTTATGCTGTAGCAATTCTTATCACCATAAAATATGGAAAGGAGTAAGTTTCCAATAAAACCAAGCTATGGTTTTCCAGCTTGCCAAAATATGTGAACTGACAAGCATCATCAACCATGCACATCAAGTGCAAATGAAGCAATAACATATGAAGTTCAGAATGAACATACGTAACTGAATTAAGCAATCCAGTCACTCATCTAAAGAGATAAAGGAAAAGGAAAAATAGATTTAAAAAAACTAGCATTCTATAAGACACCATGGATCCAATCAGAAATTACACATGTACAAATGGTGAAGGCAGAATGGGTGTAACCAGCTCCAGAAGGGTCATCTTGGTACAAGGAGGTTCCCCAGGAGCCTACAGGCAGTCTTGTAGCCCCTATAACACACCTCCCTCATCCATTGCAATATAGACAATGTGTCCAAAGCAAATGGGATGCAATTGTGGTTTCTCTTAGGCCCTGTCACTCCTAGCTGCTAGTTAGGCTTTTGTGGACTCTAACATCTCCTTCAGGCCATTCTAACTTATGTCTAAACCAGAAAAGAGAATACAAGCACCAAAAGGATGCCGCTATGGCTAAACAGCAGAGTAATGGAGGCAAAAAGACATCCTTTAAAATTTGGAAGTCAAAACCTACTGAGGATAATAAGAAGGAGCACAAACTCTGCCAAGTTATAAGTATACTAAGGCACACCAAGAAAGAATTTGAAAAGCAACTTCATAAAGATGCAAAAACGAACAGTAAGAATGTTTTAAGCACATCAGAAGCAGGATGCCTGCCAAAGAGGCACTGAGGACATTAGACAACCAAGGAAGAACTCCAGGAAGACAAGGACATTGCAGAAAAACTAAATACACTATTTTCATTAGTCTTTGCTGCAGGGAATGAAGGAGGGATATCCACATCAGAGCTATTCATTTTTTGGGTGACAAAAGCACTGTCCCACACTAATGTGTCAATAGAAGAGATTTTAGAATAAATTGATATATTAAACAGTAATAAGTCACCAGAACCAGATGCTATTCACCCAAGACTTCTGAAGGAATTCATATATGAAACTAGACTATAGTATGTAGCCTATGACATATCAGCCTCTGCACAAGGTAACTGGAAAGTAGCTTATATAATGTCGATTTCTTATAAGGATTCCAGAGGCAAGCTTGGCAATTACAGGATGGTAAGCCTAACTTCAGTACCAGGCAAACTGGTTAAAACTATAGTGAATAATAGAATTGTCAGACATATAGATAAACATGAGTTGTTGGAGAAGAGTCAACTTTTGAAAAGTGAACTTACGCTTCGCCAGTCTATTAGGATTCTTTGAGGTGTCAATAAGCATGAAGATAAGGGTGATCCAGTCACTCATTTCCCAGAGTACAATCTGGACTATTGGACAGCTGTGTCCTCTCAATATTCCAACCTGAGGTGTCTTTTACACTGCTTTGCCTTGAGAGTAACCACTCCTGGCTGGCTCTCACACAGCCTCTGGCATGTAAATTACTCCCAGATGAGTTATAGGAACAATTTTAACCAACCACTCCTGAATTATATTGCAGAGTCACACCAGAAAATTCCCAGTCCCAGACTTGTCCCCAGAAATGCACATCTTGTACTGCCCAGTACCCTCCTGGACAACACAGGCTCATGGAAAGTCCATTGTTTCATTAAGAGAAAATGATATCCATAAATCTTATCTTAATGGAGCTTCCCAAACAGTTCAATACAGACACACACTAGTTTAGATAAAGCAATGGAAAAAGTTTAGTAACTACAGAGAGAGATTTTAAGTGATTACAAATAATGAGGCATAAAAGTCAGAATTGGTTACAAAGAAATAAAAGGTAAAATAAAAAAAAACCTATAAAAAACAACCATCTAACTTAACAAGCTAAGTGAATTCAAAGTGAAATCCTGACCGTTCTCACCACATACTCAAAGCAGTCCAGCTGTATACCATCAGATAAGGCCCTCCCCCCAGTTCAAATATGCTTTCTTTGTCTTTCAAACATTGTTCATGCTGTGAGTTTAGGTGATGGAAGAGAGGTGATTTGGGGCCTCTGTTCCTCATTTTTAATTGTTTCCTCCTCTTTTAGAATCATCTTCAGCTGGGGTTCAGATGATACCCCAGGAACCTCCAGTTGTTCCATTACTAAGATGTAAATTTCTCACTCAGCCCCTTCTTCCTGAAAAAGAATGGCTGCTTAATCAGATGATAGATTATTTGATTATGTTGAGACGTGGCTGAGGTTCTGGTCAGCCTCTTGTATCTGGGGAATTGGTTTGAAGCTGTTTCCTAGACTTAGAACATGTCTTATATAGTAGAATTTTATAACTTCAGATATAATGTGACCACTCCTATTTTACCATGACAATAATGTTCAGCAGATTATGAGTTTTAAAATGATACCTCAAAAGGCATACTTTGTAAAAAAATATCATAGTCTTGTCAAAAGGGTGAACATACCGGTATAAACTGTCACAATAGTGTACTTGGTTTTTCAGAAAGCCTTTGATAAGATCCATCATCAACGGCTCTTAAGCAAAACTAAATAGTCATAGGATAAGAGATAAGGTCCTCTCGTGGATTAGTAACTGGTTAAAAGATAGGACATGGGGGGCAAGATTAAATGGTCAGTTTTCACAATTGAGAGAAGTAAATAGTGGGTTCTGCCAAGATCTGTACTGGGGCCTGTTCTATTCAACATATTCATTAATGGTCTAGAAAAGAGAGTGAACAGAAATGTGGAAAAGTTTGCAGATGATTATTCAAGATAGTTAAGTACAAAGCTGGTTATGAAGAGTAATGATGATCTCACTAAACTGGGTGAATGGGCGATAATGGCAGATGGAATTCAACTGTGATAAGTGCAAAGTAATGCACACTGGAAAGCATAATCCCAACTACACATATGTAATGGTGGGTTCTAAATTAGCTGTTACCACCTGAGAAAGACCTTGGAATCATTCTGGAAAATTCTCTCAAAATTTCAGTTCAGGGAGCAGCAGCTGTCAAAAAGTCTAAGAGAATGCTAGGAACTATTAGGAAAGGGATAAAAAAAAGACAGAAAATATAATGCCACTATATAAATCCATGGTGCCCCCCACCTTGAATAATGTATCCCACTCAGAAAGAATATAGTGGAACTAGAAAAGGTTCAGCGAATGCCAAAAAGATGATAAAGGGTATGGAACAGCTTCCATACAAGGAGACATTAGGGTTTTTCTGCTTAGAAAATAGACAGTTAAGGGGCAAAATGATAGACATCTATAAAATCAAGAATGGTGTGGAAATAGTGAACAGAAGCATTATTTTTTTCTTTCCCACAATACAAAAAGTAGGAATCATCTGTTCTAATGTTCACTCTTGCATTTAGGCAAAAGTAAAAGAAGCCAAATAATATTTCCAAAAAATTGCTTATTCAAGGTTTTTACAATAATCTGCATCATGGCAAAATAATTGTTTCTCCTTCTACCAGTGGACAGAAACTAAATAGCTGCATAATTGTAACAACATAATTGAAAAGAGCTAACATATTACAAGGGTATTCTCAATTAGGTACTGAAAATGTGAAGGACTGAAGTAACAATCTATATACAGTTATGAAACAAAATCTTGACCCTAATGAAGTAAATGGGAGTTTTGCCATTGATAGTAGTAGAATGAGGATTTCACCTTATAGGTAGGTTTTGTTATGCACTTAAGCAAATGAGATTCCTACTTCAGACCTTCTGCTTCAATATTGATCCAAAATGTAAACATAATACACAACACCCACATTCTCTGTTATGTATTATTCTTTGCCTAAAATATGGTAAGCAGCACATTTTGACAGGATCATTCCATATTTTTGGAGCAGCACTGTGAGGCATGAGCCTAATTTGGGTTCAACAGCTTGAGACGTGTCCTGAAACACACAGCTTGGACCATCATACTGATTGTGTAACTCCCATTTTGGAACAAACAGTCGTACTCATGTCACAGTCAAGGACTGTTGCCATGGATTGCCAGTCAGACAGCTCCAGTGTGTTCTGAATTCTAAAGCCATTTTGTAATGGTAATTAATTACTTGCTATCACTTCGTTTTTGAAAGCCTTTGCAAAGCACTGTTTTGGTCATGCAACACAATGGGTAAGTGATGATGTGCCAGGTTACATCAAGTCACAAGAAATCACATGATGGGACATAATTTGGCACGGTTTGATATAATGAAATTCACACAGTGCACAGTGCGTTATACAATAACGAGATGAAGATGACATTCCTTTTTTAAAAAAGACTCCTCTGGTATAGTGATTTTTAAAAACAGGCTTCCATTCAGGTTTGCCAATAATTGTAGGTGCAGGTTTGCAGGTACAATTATAAGTACACTGTCAAGTTTAAAATGGTGTGAAAAGTCAGATTCCTTTACTACTCCGTCACTAACAGCACTTTAGATTATTAAAAGTGAAAGAATTAAAAAAAATATATTTACCTGACACAGAATGGCCAATCTCAAATCATAAGGAAAACACCCTGAAAAAAAATATGAGGCTTAAAATCATGATTTTTTAGAAAAATAATATTTTTTATATCTGCCTTCCATTTTTAAACCTTTGCCATTTGTGTGGCGAGTATTTCAGCTTCAAAATTCAATGTTAAATTCACATTCCAAAGTGTCATTGACTCCTGCAGGAGCATTTAATTTAACATCTCCTAACCTGTGGAATACAGGATCTGCTATTCTATCCTTCTCCATCCCCTTCTTCCTCCCTCAGGTTCCCCATTCTACTTAGTCTCCTATCCCCCTGCCCTCCCCTGGACCACTTCACTATCTTTCCCTGCAGGTGACAATGACTGCTCCACAGCAAATGATCCCCTGCTTGGAGCAATGCTGAGATACTGGAGCTGATCACTGTTTTGGGATAAGATGCCGTTCAGGGACCCAGGATGCCCCGTGATCACCTCCCACAAGACTTATCCTCAAAATGGAGAGAACGGTACTGTAGGATAGCTGTCCTCAATGCACTGCTCTCATCGGCAGTGGAAGTGCTGCAAATGTGAACACAATCTGATGCCTGTGTGAAGTAAGTGAGAACACAAACCAGCACTTTTCTTTTATCTGTTCGCTATCTCCGGTGAAACTGACAGCGTAAAATCTGCAAGTGTAGACATAGCCTAACTTATATCAGTGTAAACCCTGATGTGGACACTTCTCTATTCAAGTCTGAGTGGCTTTTTTGGTTTAACTTTAACCCCATCTCAAGCAATACGAGCTATATCGGAAAAAGGCCTTCTTACATCAGAATAGAGAATCCACATGGATCGTGGGAGTATATCGTTATACCTATATCAGTTTAAATTCATAGCTTAGTTTACATCAGTATAATTGTCTTCTGTATACAAGCCTTGAGATGGAGCCAAACTCAACACCTTTCTTAGAGGAAACCATTAATAAAGATGTTCCCCATAAGGATAATAATGGATTGATTGCCAAAGTAAGTTCCCCAGAAACGAAGGAAGAGCTAGCTCAATGAGCAACATACTACAGAAATCCACTCTTTACATCACGTCCCCTTCTGTCCTTCTTCAAAGTAATTATTGACCAGCATTTGTGTGTATAAATAATTAATGGATGTGGTTGGGAGAGGGCACAACCATTTTATGAGGAGCAAAATTCTCCAGATTCTCCAGAACAAAGATAGATCCTACTTGTAGCTACTTATATTAACAGCAAAGTAATAAGGAAGAACAAAATAGTCCAGGATTATTTTGAATGTGTAGAAGCATTTCTATTGACCACAGGTTTTATAAAAGCTTGTTCTTGTGTTAAAAATATTGGAAGCAAATGTGAATTAATTGTGTACCCTTAATTGTGGGTGCAAAAGGTGGTAGTTAGATGCCTGACCCACAAATCCAGATGTTAGATGGCCAACTGTGATCATTTGCGACAACAATTAATTGTGGGTGCTAATAGGAAGTCTGGTTTTAAAACTCAAGCAGTTAATATTCCTGTCCTCATTAGGGCAATTTGTCTTGCTGAAGCAGTTAATACATCTCTGCAGAAAGAAAAAAATCAAAGAGAAATTAATACTCACTGACAAACTGACATCTGTCAAATTTAATTTTCAGTAATAAGGATCTCCTCCCTCTGGGAATATTTTTAGCCCTATTATTTCTCTTTTGGGACATTTAATCTTTTTTCTTTCACTTCCTGAACATTTCACAGATGAGATTGGTTAATACCGGTTACATCTAAAAATAGAACCACATTTTACTGTGCAAATACAGAACTTGAAAGGAAAAAAATACTCCCAAAAAACAAAGAACAAAAGAACGGTTGGAACTTGTCCACTGTGGTCTCATTCTCCTACCTCCCTTTCTTCCTTTAATGCCCCACCATGTAAAATGGGAAGAAATGCCTGTCTGAGTACGATTTCTCACTCCTTAACTGTCTCAGGATGATGTGTGATGTCATTTTCCATGCTGCATTAACCCGATGCTATTGTTTCAAGTGGAAAGTAAACCACAACCTGCTGCATATTAACCTGATGTCATTATAACCAGGAATAGGCCTGAACCAAACCCCTACATCTGAACATCAACCAAACATAAGGTGTGAATTGGAATATAGGTACAACTAAATTCTTCATGTCCACCCCTAATTGTAATTTGTAATATAGTTCATGTGCTTCACACAGGAATTGTCTATTCTTAAACCATCTTGCATGTATTTTATTTTAAATTTTCATGAAGAATTTTGCAGTCACAGCAGTATTCTATAAAACATTGTGACAGATGGATGGATCTTGTGGAAGATTCTTTGATTGCTCCCTTTGTTCTTGCTGCAAGAGTCAAATGTAAACAATAAAAGGGCTTTTTTAAATTTGTCATTTTATCCTTACCAGATGAAGATGGAGAGTTGAATGAGTGTAAAATATAATTCTTATGGCAAATTTTTAAAAATCACTTATTTCCTTATTGCTTGATTTTATTTAATCTTTCATTTAATATCCAGATTCTGCACTGATTTTATCATTAGGTATTTTCTGCAGAATTCACAATTTTTAGAGATTTTCCCAGAAAAATACCGTATACTATAGACTACTAATAGGCAAACCTCAAATAAACTCATCACAAGTTCAGATGCTTTTCTGAAGATTCTCTGAATTTATCTAAACCTCTTGGGCCTAGTTAAAATTTAGTGGCAAAAAGATACTGTGAGATTAAGAAACCTACAGCATACTTCAGGTCAAGGGAAATGTACAGTAATTCCCATCCTTTTCTGACACACAGCAAGATTTTCCCTCGTTTAGTCCAGTTTTACCTTCCCTTCACTTAAGTACAAATTACTGACCTAATATTTGCTGTTCTTTTTTTTTTAGCACAGATGCCACCGTTGTAGGATTTTTCCAAGTTATTTAAGCATCACAACATGGGCCACTGAGCAGAATGCAAAACAAGGATCCTGTCATTATCACTATCTAAGATATAATGTCTTGCATTTAATGACATGGCCTCCAATATTGTGGGTGTAGATGCTTATCAAATATTTGCAAGCAATTGCATTCTCATTTAATTACAGGCAGACAATTGCAGTTACAAGACTTGAGGCTGGGTAGACGCCAGGCTAAACATCAGTACCAATGTGTTCAGTCATGTAATATAGTATTCAGATTTCCAAGTGACTGACTATCTTTGGATGTTAAAGATATTGGCTTAGGTGGATTTAGACAGGTATCTCATGGGCTTTCATAGATAACACAAAGGTGAGTGCAAAAAGTCCTTATTACTTATGTGTTCAAATCTGCTCTGTTACATCAGTGTAAATTGACACTGTAGAGTTTCACTAGATTTACAGTACTGAAAGGGAGAATGGAACTTGGCTCTATAGCTGCAGGGTGAAAGTATATTTTCAGGAATTCCATTGCTATGCCCAGCAGGGAATCAGATTGTTGTGGATCATGCATCTGATGATAATTTAACTATACTATGACTCAACACAGCATTCTTCAAAGTTCAAGTCGTAGTCCAGTACTGGGTCGCGGCATGTAAGATGCTAGGTTGCTCTGGTCAACACCGCCAACCGGGACACTGAAAGTCCCGTCGGCGGTGCTGTCCAGCTAAGGCAGGTTAGTGCCTACCCGTTCTGACACTGCACTGTGCACTGAAAGCTGCCAGCAGCGGGTCTGGCTTCTCCACACTCCCACTGGCTGGGACCCATTGCCTGTGGGTGAGAGCTTGTGCGCCTCCGCCTGTGAACTGGCCCTGCTGCTGACCACTTCAGATGCAACATGGTCCACGGTGATAGGACAGGCAGGAAGGCTGCCTCTACACCCCAGCTGCGCTGCTGACTGGGAGCCACTGGAGGTAAGTTTGTGCACCAATCTCCTGGCCCAGCCCTGAGGCCCCCCAAACCCAGAGCCCCTTCTGTACCCCAAACCCCTCATCCACAGCCCCACCACAGAACCTGCACCCCTGAGCCCTGCCCAGATCCCTGACCTCCTCTCGCAGCCAACCCCCTAACCCAGCCCTGAACCCCTCATTCAGGACCCCACGCCAAACCCTCACCCCCGCTCTCCAGCTGGCTGCCCCAGGCCTGAGCCCCTCCCACACACCAACCCACATCCCCAGTTTTGTTGGATCATGGGCCTCAACAATTTTCTTCTGCTGGGTCCCAGAAAACCACTGACTTAATACATGTTTACGAATATCACATATTCACCTTGACCTGCTGCTGTGTTCTTTTGTTTTAGGTTTTGGCTGATTATTTGGCTTTCATTAGCTGTGACAGGGAAACAGTCAAACCGAAATAACTCGGCACCACAACCAAATAAAAGGATTTACTACTAGCTCTCAGTTTCAGATAGCCACTGAATTGAGAGTACTATTTCCTCTTTGGCTCCGGAAAAGAGAGCTGCAGTGCATATTAAAGCAGATCTACAAAGTATTCACAAAAACAAAAGCCTTAATGCTGCCTTGCTTGCAGACACTCACGGCCTGATTTTCAGAAAGGAATGAGGTCGGGGTCCTGTGGAAAAATGCAGGAAGGAATTTCTTATCCTTGAAGGAATCACTAATGCTGGTTCTCTGTATTGAGCAGTTTCGTCCCCACAAGGAGGACCCCATTGTTAGTAAGTGATATTGTAACCTGCTGTACTCACCTAGCCTATAAACCACTGTTTCTCAATGGTTGGGTTATGACCCGCAGGTTGGTGAAGGAGGGAAATCGGGTGTGGTGGTCATGAGACCTTGAAAACTTTATTACAATCTAACTAAACGAAAATCTCACTCCATATTCCCTACGCACCCTTTCCCTTCAAGAATGTGTATTTTCTTTCAATCTCTCAAAACACTCACAAAAATAAATGATGCAGGCTTATTGTTATCACTGACTTTTTTTTTAACTCTAACTTTAATAATAAAATGTAAAGGGGTCATAAAAACATTGGACTTTGAATAAGGAGTTGCCAGCCAAAATTGGTTGAGAAACACTGACTTGCTCTATAGATACTACACAGTAGCCATACTGTGGCCAAACGCTTAAGCACCACTGACAGAGCTTCTCACTACCAGCCCTATTTCCTAAACATCCATAGAAACTTTAGAAATTGTCTATCCTGTCTGTTTTCTGGAAGATTCTGTGGATGTCTACAGTCTAGACAACTGGTAGATTTATGGCATTTCAGAGACCAAAGAAGTGAAGCCTGATTATATGACATAGATTCAGCCTGTTTAAAACTTTTGTTATGATAATTAAATACCTTTCAAACTCAAATACTTAAACAGTGGGAAGAAAAGCTCTTTTGTTAAATATTCAACCTAACTACTCATTTAACTGAGGTCAGAGAGAGTTCCCAATCCACATCTCTCAGTTTTATGAGGGAAATCTCTACCAAGTGAAAGAACACGAGACTTGATATCCTTAATATTTTTAATGTAGAAAACAAAATTATCATCATCATCAACTGGGGAAAAAAGAGTACAAAATCTTTTTCTTTTCAGGTTGTCTTTGATTCATTTATTATCTCAGCATACAGTAAGTTTTTTATATCAGTGTGGTCTTTTTAATGTAAATGATTTAGAGAAGAGAGTATCACTGTATACAGTGTAATACACTCATGCTAGTGGTTTTAAATTCTGCCAGACCTCAGGTGTAAAAATAAAGAGACTAGAAGTCCTGCTTCTTAGTTCTTACCGAGGATACCTCTGAAGAGCAGAGTCAGCCCTTTCCAGGCATTATACAGTACTTCACACCACTGGGTTCTCTCCCTGCTAGCACACTGCAATTAAATAAGAGACACATCAACATGAAATCGGATATGAAATGTGTCCAGTTGAAAAGGTTACTGCAGCAAATGAGCAATTAGTGCACCCTACTGCAATAACTGCTTCAGCTTCAGAAAATATCTGGACAAAATACAATGGCTGAATAAACTAGCTTTGTAATCTGTTACAAGTCCAGCAGTCAGTGCTACACACTGAATTGGCAGGGTGTATGGTTCAAGGATTGTAAGGACTTATCTACATTAGAAAAGGTTTGCCAATTTAGCTATCCCAGCAAACCTTTCTAGTCAAGACACAGTTTATACTGACATAAGAGTGCTTCTGTCAGTATATCTTATACTGGTTCCTTGAATAAAAATAAGAGATGCTGACAAAAGCACTTTTATTTCAGCATAACTAACTCTACATCAGGGCTTCTGTTAGTATAAAATGTCCAATAAAATCACACGTCAGCCCACGTTACTATAGTGGCAAAGGTAGAAATGGCTTAAAGTATGAGCAAAACAAATCAAAAGCCACATAACTGTATAAACTTTTTTTAGTGCAAACCAGATTTGTATAGTATATAGAGATCATTGAGGTGAACCATATTTAGATCTCATTATATAGTATAAATCTAGAATAACTTGACTGGCTTCCATAGAATTACTCCACCTTTACACTGTGTTGCTAACAACAAAATTTGATGCACAGCCTGAAATAATACTCTTGCCCCTTTTGACTCAACCAGCTTGCCAACAATTCAGGGTCTAGCAGGTTATTCCAGACAGGAGGAGAAACTGGTGACAGTCAGGTATTTCTCTGCTACAGGACTTTGTACATTCTTAAACAAAAATGCGTCTCTGAATGCAGAAGGAACCAATAGCAGGACAAGCTTTCTTTCACAACACCAACACCACCCATTTCAGTGTTCACCTCAAGCAGAAAACCTCTCCTCATGTTTCTGCCTCCTCAGGTTTCTTCTACTAGCCACTGTTAGGGCTAACTCAGTTTCCCTCGCTCCTTCTCACCATGTATTCTTTCTCACCAGCAATCACATAGTTAAACTCCCAAGGGTTGTAAATCATTCGCTTGAGGCGTTAGAAGTTCAGTGCAATAGTGCTTGACAACAGGTTGTTTATATACTGTTATCTATACCGAGAATGTGACCTTGCCTAGACAATCACAGGCTGTAGGCCTCACTAGATGAGCTAATGTGTTATATCTCCAGATTGCATTATATGTATGTAACGACTTCACTAGGGAATGAATAGACTCTTATTCATAAGCTTGTTGGCATCATGTAAACGGTCTCAAGGTCCCCACACCAGGTGCCTCAAGAGGGCACTGACCTAGGACTGATGTCAGGGTTTGCTGATGCGCATGCTTCAAGTAGGTCTGTCCCTCCCTCCACCCATTCCCCCTCCCCTTTGAATATACTCTATAAAAGTCTGCTTGGTACTGATAATAAACGAAGCTGCTGCCAACCCCCTTTCTTGACTGAGAGGAGGGTGCCTCAGTTTCCCCTTTGATCAAAGTTGAGTTGTGTGTTTCTTCAATGGTCTCTGACAGCTTGTGAGCTCCTTGCCTCAACGCCGCCACTACACCGGAGTGTACGGTAAGGGGGAGAGACGCGCCATTCATTTTCCCCTGACAACACCATGAGTTCAGCTGCTCTTTCAGGCTCTCCCTCCTCCAGTTTTTTGGATCTGTTCTGTTCCCTCACCTCCCCATACACATGCACGCATGGGTGTGCGCACACACCCTGCGCTCCAACTCAAAAGAAACTGTCAGCAAAAGCGCCAGGGTGGGTTCACATACTCCTATTGTCTGAGGAGGGGGGTTGATGTTTACAGTTATGTTAATTGAATTGTGAGTTCATTCCTATCAATCTCAATGGGTTTAAGGTGGTCTCACCCAGCTCATTACAGTACTAAAATAATTGTGGCTTGACATTTCCAAGGTGAACGGTAAATATTTTGGGCCTTGGATATTTCAGAATAATTCAGCCTGAGTCTTGATTCCATATGAGTCAGCTTGGTTAGCAATTGTTTTGGTTATGAGAAATGTAAGTTAACCACTAGAGCTTTTGCCCAATTCTAGTGACTTTTTGGAGAACTTATTCAGGAAATGTAGATTTATTTTAAAACAAGGAAAAATTTCTCTTGCGGTAAGTTTTTAAAAGAGGATTTATTGCTTTTGTGGTGAAATGATGAATTGTCTAGCTTGGAGAATTAACAACTGAGCAGTAATGCCTCATTAGCTAATTTTCATAAAGTGTTTCTGAGGATACAGGTTCCCATTGAAATGTCACCGATGGAAGTATTGTCACAAACCTTGTTATGTTTAAACACGTTATTCAATGTTCTATGATATTGCCGTGGCCAGTTAAACTACATTGAAGTCTAAAATCATCACAAATCTTGGTGCTGTGTAAGCCCCATCCTAACAAATACTCTATAATTCTAAAAATTCAAGTGAATGTGAGTATAATGCCATTTGGAGGCCAGATCCTCAGCTAGTGTACATCAACATAACTCTTGTGACAGACAGTCCAGAGTCAGTCAATTTTTATTTCTTCGTAAGGGAAAACTGATTAAAAGGAGAATAAATTAAATTTCTTCAACTGAAAAAAGTTTCTGCCAAAAAAATGAACTCTTTTCTGGTGGGAAAACGTCAAGGATAACATTTAGTTTTTAGGAAATTTCAAAATTGAAATTTTCAATTTTTCAGTTGAAAACAAGGATTTAGCTTGTTTCCCCCCCACCATATTTTGCCCTTTCATACCATATTTTCTTTTTCCAGTTTTGCCACTAAATGAAATAGAATGAATGATGTCTATATTTTTTTCCTTTTATACAACTTTAGATTTTTTCAAAATTTTCTCAACATGGGAAAAGTTCCAGTGGAAAAAATGAAAAATGAAACTGTCATTTTGCTGCTGTCTATCTTTTCCAAAGTTGGATAAAGTTGTGAAAGCAACAAGAGCAAAAACAGGGGAGGGGAAATTCTGAAATTTAAAAAATGATTTTAAAAAATTCACAAAAATGAATTTAAAAAAATGGAAAGTTGTTTTATTTTGAACTAGAGGTGAGCAAAATTTTTCAACCAAAACCTCTCTGTTGAAAAGTGAAGATTCTGGCTGACAAACAATTCAGTGGATTTGACACAAATTTGTGAAATATGTCAGTTGAAAAAAAAGAAAAAATCTGAAAAGTCAAAATTATTTGATTTTTCAATTTAATTTTGTTTAAAACATTTTCAATTTTATTTTTTAAAAAGTAAAAAGTACAAATGCTCAAAATTGACATGAAATGTTTTATTCAGCCTGAGATTAATTTCTCCCCATTTTTTGGACTTCCAGCATGAAAAATCAGTTATTTGCACAGTTGTATTTAAAATCCTGTGAAATGATAACCTTGATTTTTAAAAACTGTTTCCTCATTTTTAGCCAACTTTAATTTTTAAAAAAGGTTTTAAAAGAGACCTGGATAAACTGAACACAGCCAAACTAAATGATTTATGAAAGGTTGTATTTGAATTACAGAGCAGCATTAAGGAGTCTTCTTATCCACTATAGTCCATCTCATGGACCATTATGGTGTATGTATGCAACTGGAGAAAACTGGTTTAGAAAGCAGTATCAGGGCATCATAATAAGTGGTCCCAGGAGGAAGGGTGAGATTGTTCTCTGGATGCAGCAGCATAGATGTCACTGTGATGAAGAAGGTCAGGCGTAGGACTTGCTTTGTAAACTATATAAGATTTGCCTTTTTCACCTATAACTAAGCTTAGGGAAGCCAGCCATGTTTTAGCAATGTATTCAGATGAGGAATGTTATGCAAACTATTTCTTTGATTGAAAATAGCAAGAAAAATCAGCCTAAAAATCAAACTTTTGTTTTTAAGGTTACTACTTCTGCATGGGTGTTTCACATAGTCTGCCCCCCAAAATAGAGAAGTCCTTCAACCTCAAGAGGAGGTAGAAAAGGCAAAAGGTGTGCCTGGACCCTAACTTCCCCATTCAGTCTCAGTCAAAAGAGTATGGGCAGAGGTTAGGGCATGCTGAAAACAAGGGCTCTGGTCTCAGTGTGCTGTGTTGTGCACTGAAGACCTAAGCAGGACATGAATAAGAAGGGGTGGGGACAACAGTTTTATTGATCTAAATACATTTATCAAGCTAATCATGATTTTTTCTAATTGATTATAGACCACAGTGCATTCTGAAATAAGGTATGATTCATATAATGGTATGGGTATAATACCTCAGAACTATAAACTGATTTTCTTAGCAAACGCTGGGCTTATTTTGCTTGAGCATTTTGTTGTCAAGCATCAGTTTGACAGCATCACATTACAATCACTCTATCAACAGAAACTAAATTTAAAAGCTCATAATTATTGTTTAATGTTTAATATTTACACAGTGCTTTACAAATCTCAAAGCACTTTACAGAAAAAAATACACATCAACAATGCATAAAAGAGGAGTGGGGAACCCGAACAGAGAATAACACAAAATCAGAAGAAATGAGAAAATGAAGGACCAGACATTTAAGGCAGAAAACTCATATTTACAGTAAATACAGCAACTCAATCCATTCTGTAATCAACTTTGAGATAATTTGAATGTAAAAAATGCCCATGATAAAAGTACATACAAGGAGGAGGGAGAAAAATTATACTCAATGTCTGACGACAGGACAAGAAGCAATTGACTTAGGCCTTGTCTACACTTCCCCTTTAGAGAGCTGAAACCTTCTCGCTCAGGAGAGTGAGAAAAACACGCACCTGAGCGATGCAAGTTTCAGCACTGTAAAACAGTCAGTGCACCAGCATCGGGAGCTGCACTCCCAGTGCTGGTAGCTACTCGCCTCATGGGGGTGGGGTTTTTTACAGCGCTGGGGCAGCTCTCTTCCAGCAATGGTGCCACGACTACACAGCAATGTTAAAGTGCTGCTGCAGCAGCACTTTAAAGTTGGTAGTGAAGACATACCCTTAAAATTGCAGCACGGGGGGTTTAGGCTGCAATTAGGAAAAACTTCCTACGTGTCAGGGTAGTTAAATTGCCTAGGGAGGTTGTGGAATCTCAGTCATTGAGATTTTGAAGAGTAGGTTAAACAAATACCTGTCAGAGATGGTCTAATAATAATTAGTCCTGCCTTGAGGTCTACTCCAGTCTTCTGGACTAGAAGACCACTTGAGGTCCCTTCCAGTCCTATGATTCTATGGAATCTTCTCTAAAATCCTTTGTGTCCCTTAAGCAAAGGAAGGCAGAAGATTATGGAAGAGAACTGCTGGCTAAATAAGTTGTGTAGGATTCAGAGTTTTGGTTTTGTGGAACATTGGTCCACCTTGTATGGGGAAAGGGCTATAAGTTTAGTTGTCCTCCACCTCAGTAGAAGGGGGACAAATCTCCTGGGGGACAAGTTAGCTAGAAGAGTCAGGAGACAGTTAAAATAATAACAAAAGAGGAGGGTAAAAAGAGAAAATGTGAGCACTCAGCACAAAATCAAGATCTAGAAAACAAAAATTAATCCAGGATCCAAAGGACATGAGGAGAAGAAATTATTGACTGCCTATCCACCAGTGGATGGGTAACAAACAAGAGGAATTGGAATTGCTCATTTATGAGCACAAATTTGATCTACTTGGTATTACTGAAAACAGATGAGATGATTTGCAAGACTGGAATGTTAAAATCAATGGCTATAACCTATTTAGGAAGGATTGAGTGGGCAAAAGGGGAGGGTGAGTTGCACTCTATGTCAAAAATGGTATTATTTGCTGCCAAGTCACTGATAACTTGGAAGAAAATGATTTTTAACGCTTATGGATCAATGTCTTAACAGATAAAGCACAAAATGGGTTAGTTGGTGTTTGCTAAAAACCACCACATTACACTAGGAATAGGGTGATTGCCTCCTTAATTACCTATCTATCATGTGTAGGGGGGGAAATCCGCATAATTATGGGGGACTTCAATCTAAGTGACATACTGAAGATCTATCCCTAGAATTTTTAAATGTTATAGACAACAATTTCCTAACTCAAAACATGTTGCAGTCAGGATGAGCTAAGGGAGGTATGGTTGGGATGGAATAGGAAATGATTGAATCCCTACCACATCTTCTGAAATTTCCCTATGTAAGATGATGCCCACCTCATCACTATTATTTTATCCAGGGTCTTCCACATACCAACTTCCCTGAGAAAGTCTTCACTGGCAGTCACCATTAGGGACTTTGTGGAAGCATGATTCCTCATATAGATGTTCTGCCATGTGGGATGCACTGCCTCAGGGGCAGTGAGAGAACCTGAGGCCTCACAGATCACAAAACTCTTCCAAATCTTGATGTTGAGCCCTTTGTCTGCCTATAGAATATACATCGGGGACCATCTGGAGGAAACCATGAGGTAGACCTTGCAGAGTTTCCAGGAAAGTATTATTTCCTTCTGCAAGTTTCTCTGCACAAGGAGACAGTGTGATCTGTTGTCATCACAGAAACACTTATTAAAGCAGCTCTGGAAGATGGATGTGCATGAGAAGAAAACCACGTGAATTCTTCTGAAAGTGACTGTTAAATGTTTGTCCTTCTCCAGCTAGCTATATGATAATCATACCATGGTGTGTACCTGAAATCTTATCCTCATCTACTGCTTCACTTAATAGTATTTGTATAAAAACATAACCTGTTTTTTAAAGATTAAAAGAAAGACATTCAGTAGAACTAGCACCATGTGACATTTTCTTTCACCCAAGAGCTAATATGCGTTTTCTTAAAACACAGGTTTAAAATAAAACAACGTAAAGAAGAAAAACATAAATCCCTGTTGTGCAAGGGTGCTAGGTGCAATGTTTTACAGGGTAACGGGAATGACACAGCTAAAATTCAGTGCAATTGTTTGAAAAATTAGAGGTAAGGGTTTAAAATACATGCCTAGTAGCCATCTTACATACTTTGAAAAGTGTACTAATTTTGTTCCTCTTTGCTAAAGCGGGGACAGCATAAAGAAAATACACAGTTCAGCAGCCATCCTTAGAGGAATTAAATGGTTCCAAGTCCTCTTATCACCTAACTATGCTAAACCAATCTGTAATCCAATGGCTATTTTCTAGATTACAGGTAATCCAAAATCAAAAGGAACCTAAATCAATGTCCTCTTTTGTCCCAATAGGTCAATTATTCTTTTTTTTTAATAAGGAATAATAATAATTAAAAAACCTCATTGTGTGGTGCATTCATGCACTTTGAAATTCCTAGGACTGGGATCAACAAAGCTTATATCACTCTGCTGGTAAAGCAGAGATCAGTCTTTTCCAGATTATGCAATGGGGTTACTCAAAGAACAAAGATCTGTAGTAAGATTGACATGCTTTCTTGTACTTCCTCTACTTGTCTTTACATGCTAAATATTACCGTATTTTTCGCCCTATAAGACGCACTTTTTCTTCCCCAAAACGGGGGGGGAAAAGTTGGTGCGTCTTATAGGGCGAATGTGTGCCCCGGTTCCCCCCTCCCCGCCGCGGGCGGGCTGCCGGGAGCGCTCCCGGCAGCCCGCCCGCGGCGGGGAGGGGGGAACCGGGACGCTCCCGGCAGCCCGCCCGCGGCGGGGAGGGGGGAACCGGGACGCTCCCGGCAGCCCGCCCGCGCGGCGGGGACGGGAGAGCGAGGTGCTTTTTGTGTGTGGTGGTGGGGTGTTGTTTTTTTTTTTTTTTTTTTTTTTGTGTGTGTGTGTCCGGCTTTTTCATTTAAAAACTCGGGGGCGTCTTATAGGCCGGAGCGTCCTATATGGCGAAAAATACGGTATGTACTTGAACCCACACGCTTTGAAACACTATATATAGGTCATACTCCTCATGTCAGACGTGCCAATGACTGAACGGTGAATGTATAGCTGATTTTTATGATGCACATTGAAGTCACAAGGATAAATGATAATGTGCACACAAAACAATAGTGCTAACCACTGAGGCTAATGCATTCAGTTATGCTCATTTTTAACCGAGAATTCAGATATGAATGTCAGTAATATCAGTAGAAAGAAAGTTTTAAATTTGAGCCCTGTCCACCCAGAAATTCAGGGGTCACAGCTGAACAACCGAGTGGACTCCTCAGGGGCGACCCTCAAGTTTCTCCATAGAAAGATTTATCATGTAGTTATTTTCTACCCTGACCATGCACACAATCTTTTACACACAAGATGAGCCTGCAATATGTACAGTCCAGTGAATCATAGAAACAATGGGCTGGATTTTGTGCAGTGCCTCTCAGGAAGTACAGCAGATTCAGCACAGGAAAGAAAAGACAAAGGTGGTTTTAAAAGCTTTGTAGAAAAAGCTGGATCAACCCAAGTCTCTGGACCAGAATCTCATTTACACCAAAGTCCTTTTCATGTTCAAGCAACACATAGTCAGAAATTAAATTTATACCCATATTAAGACCATTTTGCATTATCAGAGTGGTGTAAAGGGATCAACCTGTAAATGAGAATCACATCCTTTGTCTGTACTCCCAGGCTTCTGTGTCTGTATCAGCATCTCTTTTCTGCTAAGTACCAGTCCCCCTTTTCTCGCTCTCCTATGTGTTCTGCCCAGATTGTCTCCCACCTATAGCATTTTATTGCAGTGGGTAAATACTGTGCTCAAGAAGTGCCACAGCTTAAGTACTGAAAGTACCAGAAGTGCCATAATACACTATTCTGGCTCCTCAAAAACATGCTGAAATGGCATCCTGGAGTATTCTGGCAGGACTTAAGCAAGGCTTTACAGTCATCTTCTCTAATCCTCCTTCCTCCCCTCTAGATTCTGCCTTTCTTCTAGATTCCCTTTTTCATTTCCAGGCCTCCTGAAACTATCCCCACTCACCTTACCAGTGCTCAAGTCCTTTTCATCATAATGCCAAAACTTACCCCAGGTCAGCACTGCAAGAGGAACTAGTAAACTTTGAAAGTCTCAGTTCAAGCTATGGAAGAAATTAATGGAAACGTTTATTTCCATGCAAAATACTGAGAACAGAAAAGTAGGTGCAACAAATATCAGTTTCCTGGTTTTCATGAACAATTGGCCTTCTTTTGATGGCTTTTACTAAAATATTAAAAATAGCCATGACTTATAATAGTGCGAGTCCTCTGAACTGAGTATCTGGTGCCAGTGACTGTCTGAGACAGGATACTGGACTAGAATTACGTTGGATCAGATCCAATATGGTGCTATCTAACCAGTCAAACAGCAAGGACAGTGAGCAGCAAATATAAGTACTGATCACAAAATTATTGACCAATATCACGAAGGAAAGGAAATACTCCAAAGGAGGCAAGGTTATAACAAGCCATTCGAGCTGTGACCTGTCATTTTGACTCAAAACTCTGTAAAGTATAACCAGTTGCTATACAGATTCTTTCAGTTCAGGTGTTCATATACACATTATATCTCTTTCCTCTTCCTCTCACCCAAAGAAAACACTTGCTGAGAAATCTGAATTAAAAGTTTATTGCCCTCTCACATAATCAACAGTCAGATCCTGCAGTGTCTATGCAAGCAAAACTCCCATTGAAAAACCAGTCAATCAGGCTCAAAGTAACAGAAATGTCAGATTCCCTCTTTTTTTTCTTCTTCTCACTCATTTTGGTTTAGAATAGTTACATTGTATCACAAGGGCCTGGATTCTCATCTCACATAAACCAGTTTTACACTTGTGAATCTCCATTGATTTCAACTGAATTATTTCTGATTTATACCAGTGGAAGAAAGAGAAGAACCAGATCTTAGATTCCTTTCTTTGTATTATTTCTATTACAGTAGTACCTAAAGGCCCCACTATTGTAGGCCCTGTACAAACACATAAGTACCGACCACATGGTATGTCTACACTTCAAGCTGAGGGTATAATTCTTAGATCAAGGAGACACAAACACAGGTCTGAGAGGTAAGAAACAGTCTGTGCCTTTAGAGATTTTACAATCTGAATAGATAATACAGCCAAAGAGATGGAAATAAAGAGTTAAGTGACTTACCCAAGATGACAAAACATATCCAAGAATAGAACCCTGGTCTCCCGAGTCCCATTCTAGTAGCCTATCCATTGGACAATAGCCTCTTTTTTTTCTTTTGGATACAGTGGATTATGTTTAGGATTCGCACTCCCCCCCCCCCCCAGCAGCTCTTTTAAAATGGGGCGGCCTGGAAGCCACCTTCTTTTTTTAATACAAAGGATTTTTCAATTCACTGGAATCCATAACAGCAATGTAAAAAAAAAAAATGAAAAGAAAAAAGCTTGTTAGCCATTACACACCCACCCAGTCTATAAGGTATTCAAATGAGTTCAATCAAGTCAATTTGCATAAAGTGCACACAATAAGGCCATGTAATTTGCACATTTTATTGTAAAGTAAAAGCACTTCTCATGTCAGTATTCAAAGCTTTTAAAAGCAAAGTTCTGTGCACAGTATTTCATAGGAAAGGCTGCAGGATAGATAGTATTCATAAAATACATTTTACCTAAATTGGTACTGTCTTTAGTAATAAAAACGTCTGGCATAGATGTTGACAAGTGGAAATTATATTAAAAACCCTGCATGAATTCAACATATTCATCGCCATGTTACTGTCATTTCTATTTCCTATTATATTTTAGCAAACTAAATAAAGTGTATTTTGTCCAAAATTGAAATTTACAATATTGAATCCTATCCTGCAGATTTTACCCCTGTGAAACTCTCATTGATTTCAAAGGGAATTTCACCTGAGAAAGGACTGTGAGATCAGGCCTATTATTTACATGACTATAATGCCAAAATGCAAGCCTCAATTTGAACATTATAAATATTTTCCACACAAAAATAAAATTAGTCTATTTTTGTAGGCAACTGTTGGAACCATTATTTCTCAGCTCAAGATCTATTTACATTGTTAAAAGAATACCTAAAATACCTCACCCTATATTGTGGGTCAGGTCCACTTGTCGTGGCTCCACCAGCTGAGGTCTGCCTCTGTGGCTAATATTTATATGCACACGGACAACAATTGAACTAAGCTAATTTTCCATTCTGTCAAAAAAAAGGAAAAAATCTCACAGAGATCACTGTGCAGGAATATAAGATTTGAAAATATTTCTGAGGAAGGATCAAAATTTAATCATATTTGTGCTCATAATTATGTGTGTGTATATATATATATGTTTGTATGTATACATTTAAAAGATTACTGAAGTTGCAAAGGCAAACTCTCAAATATGAGGAAAGCCAGGATTAAAGTTGCCTGGGGATGTGGGGATTATCTCCATTATACAGCTAGGAAACAGTATTTATTGTTGGCGTAGGATACAGGACAGTAATTAGGACTGCTGATGGGATACTGTTTGCAACTGTTTCGTTCCAAAGAATTTTAGTCAAGGCTATGCATGAGAACCCTAAATACTGTACTATGTCAGGTCTGTTTATAAACTCCTCCAGGCTATTTTTGACAGGTCATTCAGCTATGCTGACCAACAAAAGTTATGTATGTACATTTTTAAGAATCACAATTATGGCAATATTTTATCAAGCAGGGTTGTCTGATCAGATTGAACTATTAACATCTAGCCTGTTTGTTTTGCTTTGACTTGTGTCATTTTTAAGAAATAGTTTGAAGAGCCCTGCGTGGCCATCACAGCAGATAAATGAGAGCCAGGAAGCCCTGATATATCTTCCTAACTCTGCCTTTTTCTCATTATGCGATTTCAGGGAAGTCACTACAATTCTCCATGCCATAATTTCCTCATCTGTAAAATGGAGATAATAGCAATCCATCTTTGTAAAGCACTTGGAGATTTTCTTAATAAAGACACTACATAAGTGTGAACAATTATCATTCAGATAGCTATGCTTACCTTGGAATGAAACTTCCAGCAAAGGTATGAAACAATCCCTTCCCCCACCACACCCTTTCAAATGTATGCTACATCTACAAACCCAAATATATTGGAAGTCTTCTCCTGCTCCCAGGAAAGTCAATGGAAAAACTCCCATTCACTTATATACCTGGGATTGATATGAGAATAGGATCAGGCCAATCTTAAGAAACATGGGCCTGATTCTGGACTTTATAATAGCAATGACAAGTAGCCATTATGTCATCTTAACCTACTAGTGGAGGATTACCCCAATGTGAAGGACTCTACAATGTGGCATTGGGTTATCACAGCAGTTCCTATATGACTCTGTCCTGTAGACCTGGAGATTGGTGGCCTTTCCAGGGAAAGAGGACGGCCAAAATTCAGGACAGCTGGGACAGGGTTTAAAAAAGGGACTGTCCCAGCCAAAACAGGATGTATCATCACCCTAGTGGGATGTCTCTACATCCCAGTGATCTTCAGCTATTGGAAAACCCTTGTGGGGGCAGGCTCACCCAGACATAAACCTCATAGGAACCAGTCTAGCTCCTGGGCAGACCCAGAATCAAAAGGGGAATGATGGTGGTGTTAACAGCCACTTTTGTTCCCTGTATCTGCCCCACACATGTGAAGTGGACTGGGCACTGCTCAGATGCCGATCCAGAGCAGGGCTTATAGCATAGAACTTTGCTGAGAAGCTTCCCTAACAGGAGACGTCCTTGGGGAGTAGAACATTTATTATGGAAGCCAAATAGGAAAATAATTCAATTTTATAGAAGCCAACTTTGCTTTACAAAGCTATAGAGGAAAGTGATTCTATGTCAGTGGCCGCAGCTTATAAATGAAGATATACTGAATTCTACAAAATGAAACTACCAGGGAAAGGACAATGTATTCAACATGAATGCAGCTGCTTTCTATTTTGAATATAATCCAGTCAAACTTAATATAGTGCAGGATGAAAAGAAAGTAAAATCCTGCTGGCAGTGTCCACTTGTTTTTCTCCCTCTTGCTGTCCAGTAGCCACCTTTGATGGCTTGGATAGGAGTTACTATGTTTCCTCCATTCCCCACTTCACGTAATGATCTTCAGCCTGGCTGTCAAACGCAATTATTTCTCTGGGTAACAATATGAAAGGCAGCTGCAGCGAGCATGGAGGTCAGGCAAAGCAGGCCATGGATGATACGGCACCTGCCTCTTGCACGTGAAAACAGAACAAATTACAACATTTGTCGCCAAGGAACTGAGCAGCAGCACCATGAGGATGGCCTCACAAGTCACAGGCACCATTTTCATCATGCGCACGGTTATATCTTTTCAAATCTAGAGCAGGGAACAGATGTTTCATCAAAAGACACATTTAAAATAAAGATAATTATTCAGTAAGAAGATTAATTACATAGGATTATTCAGGTCCACTTAATTGCTTGACAGTCTGAGCACCTCCCATGTATTTGTTACAGAGGCACCCATCTCTTATTGGGTTCCCAAACTCTGATAGCTTCAGGACAAATGTAGCCACTTAGTAATTCAGCCAACATCAATTCCTGATATCTGGATAGAAGGGGGAAATGTAAGGAATCATAGCAAGCAATAAAAAAAAACTGTCTTATTCCTATAGGCATTGTATTCAGTTCCATAAAATATTAATAGCCTGAACTACTAAAATGGAAACAAAACTAAGCAATATTGTGGTAATATAATTCAGCATTAGGCATATTTGAAACATTTCAGATCAATTAAACAGTCCACTGATTAGACTGACCAAATGTCAGACAAACCTAGGAATCTTCTATTTTCAGGGAGTCTCTCCTGGGTCTCCTAGTTAGGTTTGCAACAGTTGGCAGCCCTTTTATTCCCCCCTCCCAGCCCGAACTGTCAAAATATTCATACCTTCCTCACTCACAACTAAAACTCTATCCAATACCTCTCAAAAGTGTTCTGGCTTTGAATTTTCAAAATGCAATCACCTCACTGCTCATTACATGACTGCGATTCAACTACATTAAGTCACTAGGAAATATATTTTATTTTTTCCTCTTTACAGATTTCAATAGTTAAATCCAAGTATGGAAAAAGCAGTATATTGTTTCCTCACATATCTAAATCAACTTCTTGCAGGGTACCAGCAAACCTAACTGCAAAATTTTGTAGCTATGGGATATAAAAGTGGTATTAAAAAACTGAAGGTTAAAATATTCTATCCTACAGTCATCAAATAAGCACTATACTATGTTAAGTGACAAGCCACTGCAGATTTTTCTTTGAATAGAGTAGCTAAAAGTGATTTAATTGTGTATTACTGGAAAAAAATTGCCATGGAATTAACTTCACAAGAATTTAAGTTTGTCATTTTAAAAAAATCCTTAGTTCAGACTAAGCTGGTAAATGTAACAAAGCTGGGGAAAGATGATTACTCTATAATAGCTCCATTCACATTCACAAAGTTGGGGTCATTTTAAACTTATTGCTACATTTTGGAAAGCTGCCCAGAAAACTTTTGGTGTGAAAAATCTACAGAATACCTTTGTGCTACATTAACTACAGTATTTAAAAGGTAAATAATGCAGGTGCAGGCCTTCCCATGTGCAAATTACAGTATACTGTGAAAACCGTAAAGCCTTCCGACAAGCTTGCACTAATCTATTTAAAATAGATTATTAATGCTCAAACAATCATCAATTACAACAACAAAATAAAATTTAAGAAATCCTGTTTTGCTAGTATCAGGAGGTAACAAAAAGAGAGTCTGCTTACATAGCAGAAACCAAGGATATAGCTCTTGCATTAATTTTATTTAATACAAAGCAACAATTTAATTTTTGTAAACCTAGATCAGCACTAAGTGCACCTTACCAAGAAACTATTAAGACTTATACTATGTTCCACATGAATGGTTATAAGATACACTAAATGCTTCCCCTTTGTAGCTTGCAAGCAATTTAGAGAGGCCTTCATTTAAGTGTATGTCCAAGTTCTATACAAGTTATCATATGCTACAGTGACACTATGACTGATCACACTCATGCGCTGCTTCTCTCTGTAAATGGACTTTCTTATAATGGAAATGTTTAATTCTAGGCAGCATATATGTTACATGTTATTAATGGCTGAAACAGATGCTTCCTTCCAGTGAAAGCGGTTTGTTTTTACATAAAGCAAATCCTCTTGTAAATCAGAATCTTTTATTTGGTTGCATTTCAATATGAGGGATAATAATAAAAAAGTCCTTCCTACTCTGCCTTAGACGACAGAGGCATTTGCATTTTTAATTTGTGTTACATATAAACACATTTATATACATAGGCACCCATTTTATTACCCATTTTATATGACTCCATTTGTTTCTATTGTAAATTGCACAGTTTCTTAATCACTGCTAAGCATAAAATACCCTATCACTAAATTATTCCTACAATAAAATACATGATGTGGTCTACAAATGATGGCGATTAATTTCATGACAGAAATGTTGCATTTATGTTGTGGGTTATGTTCAATTAACACTTGGCTGCATTAATGCAGAGCTTCAACTTAGCTTTGCACCAGATATTAAATAAAAATGAAGTACCCTAAAAAGGAATGATTGCCTGCGCTAAACAGAATAAGAACCAATTTATTTGGGGGTTTGCCTCCACAGTATGACCGGAGATACTCATGAGGAATTCCAAATGGGAGCGTCATGTTTCTGAAAGGAAAATAATTGATTGTTTTACCTTTTCATGCATTTTTCGTGTGAAAATAATTGTGTCTCTACGCACATGATAGAACAATAGCTCTAAAGCTGGAGCAGCTGCAGCTCATGACAACCAGATTATTAGCAGTGGGAAGACATCTCTAAAAATAAGTCACTCATTTATTTCATTAAATACAAACAAGTCTAGTTTCAAAGATAAGCTGCACATGAGAGCACACAGGGAGTGGAAACAATGGTTATGATCCTTTTTTATGCAAAACATAACAACAATCAGTAGATTACTAGATTCTATTTTTCTGGATGTGTAAAGCTATGAGAAAAATTTACTAGAAAAGATGGTTTAAACTGATATGCTGAACCAGCTTGTTCTGTTCATAGCAAAGTCCTGGATGAAGATATTGCTTGTGTGTTTTGAAACTGAGTACCTCAGAGGTTAAAACTAATCTGACTGCAAAATATGCAAAATATGTGCATGGTAGATCTCACCTCTTATTTTCTCCTAACCTGTTTCCTTAGCCATCAAATAAATATCTGAACAACTATTCCATGACTGTAAAATATTTGAACCTGAAAGTAGGTTAGTATCATTAAACAAATCCAAGACTACAGTGTTATTGAAATCTACTTAAAGTCAGAAGACAAAATTATGAATTAAAGTGTTCCTTTTTTTCAGACCATGGAGATGTGCAAGTTTATAAATAACCCCACATAGACTGTTTGGCAAACCTTCAGAGAAGCTCTGTGGGCCACCAAATCCCATCATGTGAATTTTCCATTAGAAAATATGTGTTTATAGAAGAACTTAAAGAGTCCAGTTGATGAAAAAAATCACTTTGAAAAACTACAGTATTGAATAAAACTGTGTACATTTCCTCCATTTACATTTCATTTTATGTGAATTACATTTGCTTAATCATATTGACACAGAACATCCCATAACATAGGAAGGCCCATGGAAGGAGACTTTGGAGGTGGAAACCTCCACAACACTCTCATGAGGTCATCCCATGTCATTCCATTGAGGGGAAAAGGAAGAGGCAAGGTTTGCTCCCT
Source organism: Sternotherus odoratus (assembly GCA_032164245.1). Classification (NCBI taxonomy): domain Eukaryota; kingdom Metazoa; phylum Chordata; order Testudines; family Kinosternidae; genus Sternotherus; species Sternotherus odoratus. The sequence continues at coordinate 44,735,830 of JAVMKO010000007.1, forward strand.
CATGGGAACAGTTGCAGGACTCAGATCCAAAGCTGGTGGATCCTACAGGAAGCAAGGCTCATCTGTGCAAAGTCCCCATGGTGCCGGTTTCCCTAGCTTTAGCAGCATTAATCCATTGTATTATCCTTTTGGGAATTTCCATAGGAATGGGACTAGGAGTTTTAGAGAGACAATACAAATCCCTCCACCAGTTCTGACCATGGCCCCCACACTTCTCCTCCTAACTCCAAACGAGTTGAATGTTCTCTGCAGGGTTTTGGGAACAAGGGAGAAAAGGGCACATTGGAGGTATCTGTCCCTTCCCCTCCTTCATGCAGGAGAGAGTAGATGTGACCAAAGGGTCCTTCCATGTCCAGATTAGGATAGGGGTGGGAAAATTCTTCCCATTAAAACTTGTCTTTTTGCATAATGAAAAAATTTTTGGAGGAGGGATTTGTTGACCACTTGCCTCCGGTTTTCATTAGCTATGTGGTTTGTCAATCAATACTGTTGTTGATTATTAGGTCAAAACATTCTTTATTAATCCCACTCTGGTACAGTCAAGAAACATGCACTAACACACAGATGAAAGCTATTAAAATATATACGCTCTTATGTTACTATTCAACTGAAAAACAAGTCTGCATTTTCACTCAGTACCAAGCTGGAAATCAGATTTCAGCCTCAGATTACTATGAGTATTACTACTACTCAGGTCTCTATTCAGTCCTTACTTAATCCATTGGTCAGTGTATATTGGACAATGCTGTGTCTGTGAGCACATTACATCAACCACCATTCATGGAACATCTCTTTTATTCATGCTTTCAGCTCTAACAGTCCCTAATTCAATCCTCCCTGGATTAGCCAAGATGCTGGCCATCACATTTACTCCGGCAAATCTCCCATAGAAGGTCAGCTCTAGGGCTTAATGTGGGTACAACACCTAGCACAATGGGGCTCAGAGCCCTGCTACCACAATCCAAATGATAGTAATGCACATACAGTGCTCTGAATATATGAAGACCCATGTGGAAGGATTAAGAATTAGATATTTATAAAGAACCATATATATGCAGATGAAAGACCAATTACTGACTATGCTGATTATTTTTATTATTATTACATTGAGATTTTCTTCTGCAGTTTAATGAAGGCTAATTCTGTTTCTCTGGGCCCTAGGGTGACCAGATGTCCCGATTTTATAAGGACAGTCCCGATATTTGGGGCTTTTTCTTCCATAGACACCAATTACCCACCACCCCTTATCCTGATTTTTCACACTTGCTATCCGGTCACCCTACTGGGCCCTGTTCTCAGGGCCACATTCTCCACGCCATGACACCAATTTTATGCCAGCATAATTTCTAAGGAATTATAGCTGAGACTCCAAACCTTTTCTTAGTTTGCAGTGCTATATGCTTAATTTGTCGCTCACATAGTGTATTACCGCTCTAAACTAGCAGTAACTTAATGGCTTACGCCAATGTTAAACTGTTGAGAATTAGGCCACATGTGTTTGAAAGATGTTTAAATTACTTTTACTGGGCAAAGACTTTGCCCTTTTACCGAAGACATAAATTAGTCTAGTTTATGAAAACAAATCCCTTTTACTGCTACTATATACATCCTGTTATAGAGTACGTATTTTACTGATAATTTACTGTATTGTATACATTTATGTGATTTATAGTGTATTTTATACTGCCATACATCATAGTTTATTGCTATTATATTGTTTTTAAGAACAAGCACTAAATCAGGATTTGTTTTCTGTTTTCTTCTTTCTGATAATATTGCTCAAGGAAAACAGCTTGTGTCACAAGCTAGGCTCGCACTGCAGGATGTCAAGTGACACACAATAAAACTTACTTTGACAGAAAATTGACCAGACATGACAATAGGAGGAAGGAAGGTGGGCATCAGGGAGAAACAAGGATGTACACATACTTGTGTATTCCACACTGTCACCAATTTTTTTAAAATTACTTTTTCATATAAAAGGACATAAAGGGTTTGGTCCCTCCTGGCAACCATGAGGCAGAAATTGTTTATAGATGGTCCTCCAGGAGTAGACTGGAAAATAATTTTGTCTTCCAGGGACAGCTAACAGCTACCTGAGGGTGGTGTGGTTGAAAAATATAAAAAAAACAACAAAAGAGTATTTCACGTTTGGTACTTGAATGTCTGATTGTTCAGTACTCAGTGAAAGCTCTTAAATTGCTCATCTGGCAGATAAAGAAAACTATTCCCCCCGCCACACACACACACACTACTGAGATTTTAGGAGGAGTGCCTTTATTTTGTTTTCTAAATGCACAGCTTCAGTTAAAAATGTCTCTCTCCTCCACAGGATCTCTCAAGCCAGCCTCACTGCAGTACTGATACTCTGTTTTTCCCTGTTAGCACTTGAAATAGTCTCTTTTCCTTGTCACCACCAGCAGCATTACTTCATACTGAGTAGATAGATGCCTCCTCCCTCTCAGAAATCACTTCTGAACCCAGATCTCTTGTGTGACAGGGCAGTGCCCATGCCTGTCCACAGTTATCATGCTGAACCATAGAATTTCACATAACTACTTTGGACCAACTTCATCTCCCAGCAACTTAAGGGAGAACTGGATCAAACTTTTGGGGCTTTATTCTAATCTCGGTGGGCCTCCCAGTCCTAAGCACAGGACTGAACCAGGTGCATAAAACTTTAAGTATATGAATAGTCCCATTAAAGTTAATGGCACTATTCATATGTTTAAAGTCAAGCACTACTTAGTGTACTGGGACTTTAAAAAACAAGTCCAATTAAGAAAACATGGGGGTTATGTAGTTTATGAATATACGAGAATGCTTGATATCTTTTTTAAAAGTGCTAGTGTTGTGTAATAGAAGGTACATTTCTGTTCACAGTTTAATATGCTGTACATATTACCTGTGATGAGATGAGTCAGAAGTTTGCACAGCAAGCTTTGATAGTGTTAGAATAAGAACACCGATGACCAGCTATTACAGAAAGCAATATGACTTCAAAGTGGTCTAGCATTAATGAACAGAAGAGTTAAGGGGAGGAGGTGAGATTTTTTTTTTACACTAAATATCACACACACACATCTTATTTGAAAAGAAGTATTCCAACCTGATTTTCAGAGGTGTTGAGCACCCACAATTCCTGTTAAAAATCTGTGGAAGTTGAGAGCTGTGGCTGCTCAACAACTCTGAAAAATCAGGTTTCACATTCTCTCTCACACAAATAACTTCACTCAGGTGGCTGTGAATGAAAATTCAGTCACCTTCGGGCTAAGACAGCAACACTTCGAGAACAGCTCAGAACTGCGTTCACCTGGAATTAGAGGCAGAATTTGGTGTAAAAAATGCGATTAATGAAATTGAGCCCGGACACTGCAGTCTCTACTTTTTTTCCCACAAACTTGTGCATGTTACTGTTTACACATGAAGTTGAATGCACCACAAATACAACTATTGCCTTTGGGAATATGAAATTTTATTATGAGAGGATTTGCAGGTGCATATTTATTAGCTGGGTGTCCAACTGCCTGACTTCTTGCGCAGATGAGGTAACTGTAGTTGGTAATAGTGGCATGTAAATTTGGCCTTTAATGATCACAAGAGTGCCTCATTTTATATGTATTTCAAAAGTCAGAAATTGGAGCTAGACTAGTCCCTGCTGAAAAGATTAACCTGAGTGATTGAATTATTCATTGCAAATAAATTAGTAGATTTGGCCCTTTTTCCTCTAATCAAATTGTTTGTGAATCTACCTGATTTCTATAAATTTGCATTTTTCATAAATATTACCTGAATAGTTTGGCTGAAAATTGTTCCTCTGATGGGTTATTCAAATACTGTTCACTTTAACTATTTGCTGTTGATTATTTGTGGCCTGTAACAAGCTACCTAAATCACATGATATTTTTTCTGATCACTGATTGGATGCCTGAAATTTTTCTTAACAGGAGAATAAATGAATAACAGCACAAATAGCACAAAGCGAATAGTAAATATCCTTGTTCACACCTGAATACCCTTCTATAAATATAAGTACAAGTGTTAATATGAAGAAAAGCAATTCCCCACTCATGCTATCAAAAACCTAGTAGTGTGAAATTTTGAGAACACTGTTTTTTGCTGTATATAGTCAGTCTGGTTAATATTATAGATTCTTGTTCTGCAACAGTGTGGCAATAAGCAAGTCGCTTTAATGCAACCACAAATGTTTAATATCTCTAATCACACAAGTCATTGACTTTAATAAGAAGACACCATAGAAACATAGGGTTAGAAGGAACCTCAAGGGTCATCTAGTGTAACCCCCTGCCAAGATGCAGGATTTGTTGTGTCTAAACCTCCAAGACAGATGACTATCCAGCCTCCTTTTGAAAATCTCCAGCGAAGGAGCTTCCACAACCTCCCTAGGCAGTCTGTTCCATTGTGCTACTGTTCCTACACTTTGGAAGGGTGTTTTTTTTATTTTATTTTTAGATTTAATCTAATCGCATGAAATAACACTGAATACACTACTGAAGTGGAGAGCCCTTGCATCACTGTACCACATTCTGTTCATCCACTCATTTTGTAATTAGATTGTGAAAAGCAAGCCGTTTTCTGGGCCCAATCTGTTCTTTTTAAGTCCATGCTGTTTGGTGCTCAGTTTTCTCTTGTTTCCTGCAGATTCTCTTTTTCATGGAAGCAACAACACTGATTTAAGCAATTGTTTAGCATTGTGGTAAACACTTAACAACCACAGTTGGTAGATATCTATTGATGCTACCAGTTGGTAAATACAGAAGAGAGGTCACTATTTAGTTATGTTCCTTACTTGTTCTCTGCCACTTTTCTGCTGTCATTTCTCTCAGCTCTGCCATGACTTTGTACTCCATTTTACTGCCCATGTTTTACTTGACAATTTTGAGTGTAAGGCCAACTGATGTAATGATATTTTTAAAAAATCACCGTTTTAAAATTCTAAACATGAAAATTCCATCCAACTTTTCAGTTGTTTGTCTTCTTGTTTTGTGGGTGGTGCCAGAAGCTTTAAAGAGGTTTGAAATATCAAACTACCAATATCATTTGTATGTATCGTTCCATAAAAGTACCTGTTTTTAAAAACCAATCAAAATGTAGGCGGCCTTAAAAGGATTTTTTAGCCTTTATGAAACTTATCAAACAATGTTTCATCACATGAAATGCTCAAATGGAAAGAGAAAAACACTTGATTAAAAGGCACAAAACTGATACAAGACAGAACTTTAACATTTTAGAACACAGTAGACAATTACAAATAAATAAAAATTATGAGAATGTTTTTGAGTGAAATTCAGGCTCACATTCAACTCATGCCTAAGTGCTTGGCTGGGGCGTAAGTCATGATCAACAGAAAAATTATAGAATCATATTAATGTAATAAAAGTGACCCTAAAACTGCAAATGGGAAAAAAAAACTTACAATCATGAGGAGGAGACAGCTGTTCTGTGATATAAATGATAAAGGGGACTGTGCTGGGTATTATTATTAAATTATATAAATTCATGTGACTGGCTACAGTTTTGTGTTCTCTACATAATACCTGAAGATAATCATGGGACTGGAAAGAGTGGGGGGAAAACCCCTTAAATTGGAAATGAATGGCACAGAAACAAGAGCCCATAGATTAAAGAGTGATGACCTGGTGATTTAGTGGACAAAGCTTAGTCTCAGTATTATCTGGAAGTCAATGCTAAAGCATGGTGCGAAAGAGTTTGATGGCATCAAATCAGTTCCTAGGGAAAATAAATTGACAGGATTTTGTAGTTTGAAGACCAAATTAGCTCTCACCCTACAAAGAGTGGTCTTTGTAGGTCATGGGTTAGGTCAATGGGATGTCATTGTGAAGAGGCTTAACACTGCATCAGCTTGCCTCATATTTGCCCCTGGGATGAAAAGGAAAAGCTTTAATGTTAAATCTTACCACTGCTTTAACCTTCAAGGTCAAACATATTCCACTCCCTCTCATCATCCCAAATCCTCAATTCCAGAATTAAATTACACAGTCAACAGTGATAAGTAAGATTGGAGGTGGGAGAGGTCAACATTTTGAGGTCTGGAGGTCATGCTGAGCACCCACAACTTGGTATCTGCCATCTCTTAATATTTGTTCCTAAGAGATTCAGAGGCTATTTTCCCATCTGTTTTAAATGAGGGTTCCATTCAACTAAAATAAATGTACTGTAATATCCTCATCTCAAACATTTAAAAAACGAGATTTTGTAAGTAACAATATAATCAAGCTTTACAGTTGGGGGTTGTAAAAGTACAGCACAGCCACTTATCAGTGAATCTGGTAACAGAAATGTGGCAGGTTTTTATACTGTAAGTACCACTTCAGCAAATATTTGTCGGTTCCAATATCCTTCTTGCACTATAATGATGAGTCACTTAAGACAGCCTGGGATGAATCACATTATGTCATGTATCATAACAAAGCAGTTACCAGTTGAGCTGATAGGGTGCAGTACTAAACCCTGTGACAGACAGGAGATATGAAAAGTTTTCCAAAGAGGGTGGGTGAGGAGTCTGAAGCTGCATCTATATATATAAAAGTCAAATGGTGTATGCGTGCGTGTATGTATGCGTGTATGTGTGTATGTACATGCACTTACTCCTTCCACACCGTTTGAGCTAGAGACTTGAAATTTGGAACAGTTATAGGTCTTAGGGTCCGAATCTGGGTAAGAGTCGAAAATTTTTCAAATCTCACCTCTGACGCCCCCCAGGGGTGAAATTCTTTAAAGGCCAATCACATCAGCTGGGCAGCTGCTGTTCTCTGTGACATAGTTATGATGTCATAATACCCCCTCCAACGGACCCTGCATTCGCTCAGCTCTCTGCCCCCTCCCCCCTCCAACAGACCCCGCACTTGCTCAGCTCTCTGCCCCCTCCCCCCTCTAATGGACCCCACACTCGCTCAGCTCTCTGCCCCTCCCCCCTCCAACGGACCCTGCACTCGCTCAGCTCTCTGCCCCTCCCCCCTTCAACGGACCCCGCACTCGCTCAGCTCTCTGCCCCTCCCCACCTCCGATGGACCCGAGTTGGGTTTGGTCAGAGGATAAGTGAGCCGGGGGTGTCGGGTTTGGTCTGGGGGGGGTGGGAAGGTGGCGGGGTGGGTGAGGGGTGAGGTGTGGGTGTTGGGGTTGGTCAGGGGGTGTTGGGTTTGGTGGGGGGGGTAAGGTGGGGGTGTTGGGTTTGTTTGGGGGAGTGAGGAGGGGGGTCGGGGTTGGGCGAGGGGTAAGTGAGGTGTGGGTGTCGGGTTTGTTTGTGGTGGTAGGTAGGGGTGTCGGGTTTGGTTGGGGGGAAGTGAGGTGGGTGTGTCAGGTTCGGTCTACGGGGGGTGAGGTGTGGGTGTTGGTCAGGGGGTGTTGAGGTTGGTAGGGAGGAGACATGGGGGTGTTGGGTTTGGGTGGGGGGGGTGAAAATGTGAGACGGGGTTGGTCGAGGGGTAAGTGAGGTGGGGGTGTCGGGTTTGGTCGAGGGGGTGAGGTGGTGGTGTCAGGTTTGCTCTCTGCCCCCTCCCCCCTCCAACGGACCCCGCACTCGCTCAGCTCTCTGCCCCCTCCCCACCTCCGATGGACCCGAGCAACACCGGGTATTTTCGCTAGTAAAGAATAAAATAACCCCTCCGCAGGTAAAAATATTCTCAAAGAAACGCGTTCCTTATCCTAACCTTGACATAGTTAATCAGATCAATGGGTCTGTTTATGCTTTTTCAGGTTCAGCAAATGGAGAAGTAGAACCATTGATTGGGCAGAGACATCTCAAAGCATAAAAATATAAATGATGCAAAACACCTACGGCTACTCATGACCTTCCATCCTCCATCATAACTCCAGGATACAAGGAAACCTTATGCAGTTACACAAAAATGGAGTGGGATCAATCCATGAGGTAAAAAACAGATGTTTCCCCCAAACCATGTATACAGTCAGTACAGTATAAAACACACAGATCAAAATCCATCCGAGGGTCAGATGCATGCTAAATACAAATGTGTGTTGGTGTGAGCCAGAAACTTGGAGGTCTTTTGTTTTGAACAGAAGAACCAGCCACATGTCTATGATTATAGCTGTATTTTAAAATGTTACTTTTATGCCCCAAAAGGCAGGTGTTTGGGTTGTTTTGCCTGACAGTCATCTATTGTACTCAGACAGGTAATAAGGCAGCAGTTATATGAAATTCAGAGAAAAGAAATTGGCACCAGTATGTATCTTGCTGTGTTGCTTATGCCAGATAAGGTGGGTTTTTTAAAAAAACGCATACACAGCCTAAATCAAATAGTTGTTTTGTGTCTTCTATTGGAAATACCAGGCTGGAACAGACAAATGGCATATGACCCTTCTGAAGGTTCAGATACCCTATACAAGTACCTAGAGATTCTAAGGGACAGTTTGATACACTTAAGATTTTCTTTTACTATATTTAACTCTATGCTTTCTCTCACATATAGTGCCACTTTACCCAGCAGCATGACCTACTCATTCATATATATTTTGTACTTGGATATTAATGTGCTCCATTGTTTATCATTGTTCTACCAAGTTTGTGATGCCTACTATAGCAAATATCCTCAGTTAATACCAGTTCATTCATCTTACTATTTAAACTTCTAGCATTTGTGGACAAGTACTTATAAAATTTGTCAGTATTTAATTGTTTGCCTTCATGTGACATTTGATGGAGTGTCTTCAGTCCCTACCTGTATTTTATCCTTTCCTCTTCACTAGGATGTTGAGTATTCTCCTTTAAAATAAAAATCTTCCAAAAGGGATGCCTGTGCAAACCATGTGCTCTTCTGCACCCATGGGCCTTCTCATAGTTTAAAAACTCATTTCACATGCCAGCAATCTGGTTCCATTTTGGTTTAGGGAGAGCCCATCTTTCCTGTATAGGATCTTCCTTTCCCATGTAGGATCTTCCTTTCCCAAAAGGTTCTCAGTTCCTAACAAATCTAAATCATTCCTCCCAATACCATCGACTGGTCCATGTCTAAGTAGCCGTTCATGTGAAACTGGAAGCATTTCAGAGAATGTTACCCTAGAGGTCCTGGGCTTTAGTTTCTTCCCTAGCAGCCTAATTTTGGCCTGCAGGACCTCTCTTACCTTTCCCTATTGCATTGGTACCTACATGTACCATGACCACCAGCCCCTCCCCAGCACTGCATAAGTCTGTCTGGATGTCTCAAGAGGTCCACGAGCTTTGCACTCAGCAGGAAATTCACCATGTAGTTCTCCCAGTCCTGTCAAACCTAACTACCTATATGTCTAATAGAATCCCCCCTACTATTACCATCTTTCTAATAAATGGGGTTCCTCTCTCTTGGAGGGGTATCCTCACTGCAAGAGGCTACTATGACATCTAAAATCAAATACTAAAGATTAAAAATGCATTTGTTATACATTTATAATTACTTAAAAATGTCATTCAAACATGTTTCAAAAGAAAATGTGACATTGAATGGAAATGAATGAAGAAAATGTTGATTCTTCTCTACCTCAACAGTTAGTTTGAAACAGTTTCAATTTAAAGATGCACAGATGTGATTCTGGGGCCAACCTGTCATTCTGGAGAATGCTTTTTTGGTTGTTTTTGCCTTAATTAGTTTTATTTTTCTGATATTTTAGTTTCCAACAGACTCAAAATTCAAGAATTTTGAATATAGTATCTCCTTGCAGTGGAATGTCTTCTAATGAATGCTTAGTGCATTAATGAACTTGATACGTTATTGCTTTTTTTACCACACTGAAAACAAAGCCATATTAAAAAAAAAAGATGATGATGCATTTATCCAATTACCTGTTAAACTTTAGTAAAATTTTCTTATGAAATCTTTTCTGTTTAGCAAATCAAAATATATATGATAATGTAGTGGTGCTTTCTCCATATGATTTTTCCCCCCTCTGGGACTGTGTGTTCACTACTGCAGAAAGCTGTATTTCTTTCCACAACTGAGAAGCTCTGCACTTTCTGACTCATGAATAAGGAGGGTATTTGTCACAACCAAACCATCTTGGACTTTGCTTTGCAACTCCCACATATAAGGAATGGATGCTGCCATGCACTACACAGCAGGATTTCAACTACAAGTGCATGGTAAACAATTAAGCTTCATTTACATTTTACAATTAGGTTTCACTTACATTTTACTGTGATTTTAACATGCACCAAAGACTATTTCACATCTTTACTAAATCCACAAACCGTGAATTTCAGCATCCCTTATTTTTGACATGTTATTCCACACGCAAAATGTCAGTAATCTTCACTTGGTTGAACAAGCCCTATGAATTGAGGGAGAGGGAGAGGAGAGGTAGAGGGAGACCTAAGTTTAAATGAAATTACTCTGATATCTAAAAGCTAAGCTAAATCATTTACAACAGCTTCGAAAAAAAGGCTGAGAGATGACATGCAAATATGTTAAACCCATGTTCTATTTTCTAAAGGTCCCTCTTGGTAAATTTTTGAACATCTGTCATTTTATTAGATCACAGATAACCATAATTTGGAAATACGTAGCACTGGATTCCAATTTTAAATATTTGGGTAAACTAAGGTGGTAAATAAATAGGGAATTTCACAGTTACACAAAAGTGTATTATTCACTAAGCAATACAAAAATAATTTCTTTTAATCTTCCATTGTATTTTCAGGTTCTATTAGTCAGAGGGACAGACTACCTATCAGAAAAGTTTTCCTTTTGAGCCTGTGAAAACAATGATCTGTGGAATATACATCAACATTTTATTACTCCCATCTAAGATGTTCCCCTCCCTCAGGTTATTTCCATTTTACAGTCATCTTATAAAAAAATATTATTGCAACTGCACTGTTTATATTTATTATTCATCTCTTTGGATAACATTTTGTATATTTGTTTTTTTCAACTTTAAAAAGATTTCTGATTCCTTACTATCTCAAAATGAAGCTAATCTGAGAGTTCATATGGTGAAAAACACTAGTTGCAGTGTCAGGTACAGAGCTGGTGATGTTATGAATTTGTCCTAAAAGGTACTATGGCATTTGTGTCATTTTGTGATGCAAAGATCTCCAGAGCCTACTGTTAGAAGCAAAGAATTATGCTTTTTAAAAAACACCATAACAGAGGCTCAAATTAAATGTATACCCTAAATTAGTCCAGATGTGGTCACCGCATCTAAAAAAAAAAGATATATTGGAATTGAAAAAGGTTCAGAAAAAGGCAACAAAAATTATTAGGGATATAGAATGGCGTTTGTCTGAGGAGAGATTAATAAGACTGGGACATTTCATCTTGGAAAAGAGATGACTAAGGGGGGTTATGACAGATCTCTAAAATCATGAGTGGTATAAAGAAAGTAAATTATGAAGTGTAATTTACTCCTTCTCACCAAAAGAAATTAATAGGTAGCAGATTTAAAACACACACAAGAAAATATTTTTTCCACGCAACACACTGTCAACCTCTGGAACTCCTTTCAGAGAATGTTGTTTCAAAAGGGAACTAGGTAGATTCTTAGCCAGGATGAGCAGGAATGGTGTCCCTGGCCTTGTTTGCCAGAAGCTGGGATTGGGTGACAGGGATGGATCACTTGATGATAACCTGTTTATTCATTCCTTTTGGGGCACCTGCCATTGGCCACTGTCAGAGGACAGGATACTGGGATTGATGGACCTTTGATCTGACCCAGTATGACCATTATGTTCTTAAAAAAACATAGTAAGAGGAGCATCAAAGTATCATCATGGCTAAACAAAGTGGTTAGAGGCAAAAAGATGTCTTTTTGAAATTTGAGTTAAATCTTACTGAGGAAAATGGAAAGGAGCATAAGCTCTGGCAAGTCATGTGTAAAAGTATAATTAGGCAGGCTAAACAAAAATTTGAAGAGCAACTAGTCAAAGACTCAAAAACTCACAAACATGTTAAGTACTTCAGAAGCAGGAAGCCTACCAGTGGGGGTCACTGGATAATCCAAGTGCTAAAGGAGCACTCAAGGATGATAAGGCCATTGCAGAGAAGCTAAATTAAGTATTTGCATCAGTCTTCACTGCACAGGATGTAAGGGAGATTCCCAAATCTGAACCATTATTTTTAAGTGACAAATCTGAGGAACTGTCCCAGATTGAGGTTTCATTAAAGGAGGCTTTGGAACAAATTGAATAATTAAAGAGCAATAAGTAACCAAGGCCAGATAATATTCATCCAAGAGTTTTGAAGGTACTCAAATATGAAATTGCACAACTAATAACTGTGGTATGTGAACTATCATTTATATCAGCTTCTGTACCAGATGACTGGAGGATAGCTAATGCAATTCTATTTTTTTCAAAAGGTTCCAGAGGTGATCCTGGCAATTACAGGCAGGTAAGCCTAAATTCAGTACTGAGAAAACTGGTTAAACTATAGTAAAGAACAGAATTATCAGACAGATGAAAATGATTTGTTGGGGGAAAAGTCAACACTGCATTTGTAAGGTAAAATCATGCCTCACCAATCTATTAGAATGCTTTAAGGGGTGTCAACAAATGTGTGGACAAGGCTGATGCAGTTGATATAGTGTACTTGGACTTTCACAAAGCATTTGACAAGGTCCCTCACCAAAAGCTCTGAAGCAAAGCAAGAAGTCATCGGACAGTGTACACTGGAAAACAATCCCAACTGTACATATAAAATGATAGGTCTAAATTAGCCGCTACCACCCAGGAAAGAGATTTTGAAGTCATCATGGTTAGTGCTCTGGAAACATCCATTCACTATACAGTAGCAGTCAAAAAGTCTAACAATAGGCATTAGTTAGGAAAGGTATAGATAATAAAACAGTAAATATCATAATGGCACAATATAAATCCATGGTATACCCACACCTTGAATACTGTGTGCAGTTCTGGTTGCCCCATTTTAAAAAAAAGATATTCAAATTGGAAAAGGTACAGAGAAGGGCAGTACAAATGATTAAGGATATGGAACAACTTCCATAGGAGGAGAGATTAAAAGACAGACCCTTCAGCTTGGAAAAGAGATGACTAAAGGGTATGATAGAGGTCTATAAAATTATGACTGGTGTGGAGAAAATGAACAAGGAAGTGTTATTTACTCTTTCACATAACACAAGAACCAAGAGTCACCCAATGAAATTAATAGGCAGCAGGTTTAAAACAAACCAAAGGACATCTTCACACAGCATAAAGACAAGTTGTGGGACTCTTTGCCAGGGGATCTTGTGAAGGCTAGAACTGTAACAGGATTCAAATAAAAATTAGGTAAATTCATGGAGGATTGGTACATCAATAGCAATTAGCCAAGATGGAACAAAGCAAATACCAATGGCCTTTTTACATATTTTTCTTTAATGAGGAATAATATGCATGTAGAAAAGTCCTACTTAAAGGCTTCATTTATATTCTTTATAATCTTTATATTAGCCTGGATGTCCCTAGCCTCTGACTACCAGAAAGTAGGATTGGACAACAGGGGATTGATCACTCTGACTACCTGTTTTGTTCATTCCCTCTGAAGCATGTGGCATTGGCCACAGTCAGAAAACAGGATACTGGGCTAGATGGACCATTGGCCTGACCCAGTATGGACATTCTTTTCTTATCTCTGTGGTCTCTTCCTGGCTGAATATCCTTGGGCAAATCATGTCATTTTCTGTTTCACTTTACCCTTCTTTAAAATAAGGATAATACTTCCCTACCTAAAAAAGGTAGAGAGTTATATTACTGTTTGTAAGTTACTCTGTGATCCTACGTAAAACAAGCAATAATAGTCCTAATTAAATCACTTAATGTTGTGCCAGATTCTCAAGTATTTCAAGACTGTTTCAATAGAGTATGTATGATATTCCTGTTTAAAATCAGTAGTTTCTGGAGTAACCCATGCTTGCAGTGTGTCTTTCTTTCTGTCCCACTCTACTAGCAGGAGCACAGTTTTGTGATGGACTCTATTACAGCCCTTGATATAATAGTACCACTGGATTCTTTAGCTTCAGCAATAGGGACATTGCTTTTAGAACCGGACCTCTTGGGTCCAATCCTATAGCTGCTGTCAAAATTGGGAAGGGTTGTAATTCTATAAATGTATTATGAAGGATATTGTATTTGAAAATATGATCACAAGCATTTGACATGATGCCTCCCAAATCAGTCCCAGAAACTGACTTCAATTGCCCTGTCAAGAAAAGCTTGAGATTTCTCTGGACACACTGCTGTGCCAGTTGTCTCTTGAAGGATTTGCTTATAGGAATGTCTAGCGGCTATAGCAATTTCACCAATCCCAGAAAGGGGCAATTACAAGGTCAATTCTTCCTTCACTAAGGTACTCATAATATGTCTATTAGGAGGAGACTGGACTGTCTGAACTTCTTTGCTTATGACACTACATTGCTTCTCTAATCCTCATCAATTTGCTCATCCCAACAGCTGACCAACAATGACAGCTTCACAGTACTCTTCCATGAGCAGCAAGTAGTTACATTATGGATTTATCATAGTGATTTATTTGCTATACTGTAGTGGTTGGAATTGTATTTGATTTAATTACCATGGATAAAGTTATATTTGTTAAATAACGTTCCTTCCATCCCTCCTTTATTTTCTTTTTACTTAAAGAAAATAAATGCCTTAAAAAGAGGTGGAGGTGGAAAAACAACCTCTCCCCGACCCCAATATAGCTAAAGTTAGTGATAACTAAGTGTTTTCTTGCCAGTCATTTGACTGACAGTTACACTGTAACAAGAAGTGGTGGACATAGGTTCTGCTGCCTATCAGATGGAAATTACACTTTAAGAGTAAATGGGATATCTATCAGAATCCCCCCGCCCCTTTTTAGAAACATATACCAAGTCTATCGATGATCACCTCTTTTTGCTATGGCTATGGAGACATTCTCCCATTTGATAAGAAATAATCCTCATATAAATTCATTTACTGTGGGAAACAGGGAACACAAATTAGCTTTATAGACACATGATGTCATGGCATTTGTTATGAGTCCAACTCATACATTGCTATACTTGCAAGAGAAATTTTAACATTTATCATAGTGTCAGGATTTAAAATAAATTACTACAAGTCAGAGCTCCTGGACATAGGTGTGGGCTCTGATCTAATGAAAGATATAAAAGATAAATATAAATGGGCAATTACTTCAATACAACATATGCAAACACACATTTCAAAAAGATGGTAAGAGTTATATAATATTAATTATACACATTCATTTTCAATAAAATAAACACAGATCTAAAAATTTGTTCAAAATGTGAAATGTCATTGTTAGGCAGAATTGTGGAAATTAGATGAATATCCTACTCCAAATTAATTTCACTTTCCAAATAATCCTGGTTTTAATCCTTAAATGTCTCTTAGATCAATGACAATCTATGATAAACAATTTCATTTGGGGAAAATAAGAAGCCCAGGGCTAAGCAATCCACTTTACAAAGGCCATGCCAAAAGGGAGCAGGCCAGGTGCTAGAGGTGGGGCACTGGGGACATTTGCCCCCTTCTCCCAAAAAACAAAACAAAAACAAAATCTTCCCAGAAATTATTGACAATGGTCAAAATATTCACAAAGATACCCACTGTTAAGTAGCAGACTGCTTGTCTGTTGGTGAAAGAGACAAGCTTTTGAGCTTACACAGACCTTTTGTCTGTGGAAGACATTACAGACATTTACAGGAGATTTAAAGGTATTTGTAACCATGTGTGGTTGTATTTTCCAAACTGGATGACAACTCTAGAAAAGGCATATAAAGAATTGAAGCAGATTTACCAGCTGACCTACTGGGTGAAGTTGTGACATTAAAACATTTTTTGAACATTGATCATCATCATCATCAATCCTCTTCACTCCCGCTGGAGTATAAGGCACCAACAAATCTCCTCCATGCCTCTCGATCTTGGGCAAGCCAGCTGATTTCATTCCACGTTTTGTTCATCATCTTCAGTTCCTCTTCCACAGTTCTTCTCCAGGTACCCATTGGTCTGCCTCGCTTACGCTTTCCAGGTGGAGTCCATCTTAGGGCTATCTTAGGGTGTCTGGTGTTTTTCATTCGAAGAACGTGACCCAGCCACCCCCATCGTCGCCTTTTTAACTCATCCACAATGTTGATGATACCCGTGCATCTGCTAACTTCCCTGTTGCTGATGTGTTCTTCCCAGCGCACTCTAAGGATGCGTCGGAGGCATCTACCTTCAAATCCTCTCACTCTGCTCTCCACTTTCTTGTTGGTTCTCCATGTCTCTGCAGCATACAACAGGACAGAACGCACGTTTGATTTGTAAACCTTCAGCTTGGTCTTGATCTGAAGCATCGATGACTTCCAGATATTGTTAAGTCTGTTGAAGGCTTGTGCTGCCAAAGCAATTCTAGTGGAGACCTCTTTCTCGATGTTACTATCAGCAGAGATATAACTACCCAGATACTTAAAATCCTTTACTTCCTCCAGCTCCACTCCATTAGCTGTAATCTTCTGGCTACTCTTGGTTCTCACTTTCATCATTTTGGACTTCCCAGAGTTAATCACCAGCCCGATGCTTCTGGCAGCTTGGTTTACTCTGTCAGTTTTCTCCTGAATATCCTTCTGTGAATGTGATAGCAATGCCAAATCATCTGCGAAATCACAATCCTCCAAACGGTTGGTTAATCCCCACACCAATCCTCTTGGCCTATCCTCTGTGGTTTTTCTCATCACCCAGTCGATGACCACAAGAAAGATTACAGGCAAAATGACACATCCTTGCCTGACTCCTGTCCTGACCTGAAACCATTCACTCTCCTGTCCTTCGTGACGTACACAACACTGATAAAGTAAAAACTAATGAATTCTGAACTTCTTCAGAAACAAACTGCACTTGTATGACAGTCTGTACCCCTACATTCACCCCTGTTACAAGTGATACATTTCATACAAAGTATGCCTTGTTGGGTATTATTGAAAGAATCGTAATTATGAGGCTTTCAATAATTTCCGTACCATTCCCATTTCAGATTTTCCGTCTTACTAAGCACATTTTTCAACCATCAAACCAGGAATTTAGGATGAAAGCTGTCCAGCAGTGTAGTCATTGGGATGTTGGGAAAACTGGTTAGGCAACTCTGAGAAGGAAGAGCTGAAGTTCAGTCAATAACATGGCCATGGAAGCCACTGAAGATGCATTTTGGAAGATAGGATTCCAGAACCAATTCTTAATAGAAAAGGAATTGTATAATAATCTGCCTTTTGGCAATGGCCAGGATGCCTAAATGGAGGTTTGGATTACTCATTGGTAAGATACCAGCCTAGGATTTGAGAGACCTGAGTACACGTCCCCACAGAATCCTGTGTGACCTTGGACAACAGGGATGATAGGGAAATGCTATCTCACAGGGGTGTTGTAAAAAAAAAAAAAAGACTGAAACACTCAAATACTACAGTAATGAGGGCCTTAAAAAAACAATATTATTTGCACAGCACTGTAAGGATATACTGAGTAATGCAGTGATGTATACGAGAAAAAATTCCTTCTGAAATCCCTCTACAAGGTATTTTACACCTGACAGCACAAAGTTTGTCATATTTTGTTTGCACACCTGCAAAGGAAACAACATCATGAGTTAACTTTTTATCATTATAACTACACAATCTTGGTAATTGCATAATGGGTAAATGCACGCAGAAACAAGTATTTTTGTGGGCAAACACTAATTTGTGCAAAAGGAAGGGTCATACAAGTATTATTCTCAGGAATGACTGAAGACCACAATTTTGCAAGTGTAGACTTGTTAGTCCAGGTAACATCATATTGAAGTTAATTCTGCAGCCTGGCTATGTGCTGTCTAAAGAAACATTCTTTTGTATTTTAAGATAATTGTATAATAAGTGGAACTTCTCGTGCTTCCAATTTATATTTCAAGCCCTTCCTTGGCAAATGGGCAAAAACATGAACATATTCTGTGATTGCTGTTTGTGCAAAAAACCAAAAGCAGCATGCTCTGGATCTGAACTTAATCACTAAAACTTGTTTATAAATATGATTTTCCAGTACATCTAGTAGAATTTTTGTAGTTCTGGTTCACAAACCAGGAGACTTTATTGTTAATTGTTGTACATTTTGTTGGCTAATACATTTACATTTCAGGAAGAAGGCATTATGAGCTTTTTGTCGCTTTTGTAGAATATATGAGCACATTTTGTACTAAGAGGCTTGTAGCACCTTATAGACTAACAGATTTTAGGGATCATGAGCTTCCATGGGCTAAGACCCACTCTTAGTCCTTATGTATAAGCTTTATTTCCTGTGGTGGTAACAATTTACTTTCTCACAGCTTTAGCAGTGTTCACACTGTGCATTTCTATATCCATTGTAAATGTTCAACAATTTACAGAAGAAATTTTAGTCCTGTATTTCTTTTAGCTTTAAACATATAATGATTAAAAAATGAATGTGCAATCAACACATATAGAGAACAACTCCTTGTAGAATGAAAAAGATGGTTCAGCTTCTTAAACCCCCATGGAATTTATAACATCTACATTTACTGTGCTTCTCTTTTGGGTACAGCCTTCTACCAAATATGTTCTTCAGAGAGACAATTTAGTGAGCTAAAATGTAGTGATTGTACATTATTTTCATTTCTGGCATGACAAGAGTATTTTCCAAGTATTTGTTTTCAATAATAAGAAGACAATCAGAACCATATAGTGTGTGTTTAACTTACTGTGGTTTGCGTATAAAACACAGTAAATTTGAGTTTTATACAGAGACAGATTAAAACTTCATTATAGTGAAATTGAAATCTATGGAAAAGCAGAAAAGGAGATTTATCTTGTGGGGAAAAAAATGCACTTCCCACAAGTTTGGATAATGTATCCCTGTTTTGGTTACAATACAATACTTTAGGGCGTGGGAGTCCCAGGGGTCAGGGAGAAGGGGGTTGGGTCCTGGGGGAAAGGTAGGGTGGGGGGTCTCAGGAAGCGGCAGTCAGGGGACAAGGAGCAGATGGGCTTAGAAGGGGGGGTGGGACATTGGGGGGTGCTTGGGGAGGGGTCTCTGAAGGCAGCAGTCAGGGGACAAGGAGCAGGGAGGTTAGATGGGTCTGTGATTCTGAGGGGGGCAGTCAGGGTGTGGGAAGTGGGAAGGGGGCAGATAGGGGACAGGGCCATGCTGTTTGGGGAGGCACAGCCTTCCCTGACCTGGCCCTCTGTACAAGTTTTCAACTCCGATGTGGCCCTCGGGCCAAAACATTTGCCCACCCTAATCTAGAGCATCGCCATTGGTTCCAGCAGGAGATGGCCTGATGTCTTTAAGAATTTTTATAATGAGAATATTGTCTGGCAGCATAAAATCCTACCAAGAAATATTTTATCATTTCATGAGGCCAATTTATCATGCTCCATAGGTACAGAATATATAGGTATATATTCTGTACCTATGGAGCATGATAAATTGGCCTCATGAAATGATAAAATAAATGATAAAATTATATATTTATATATATATATAAAATAGGCAGATCAGAGTCAAAGCTCCTCTTCCTGTCCAGAGTGTTTAATAAAAGCTGGATTTTTTCCTGCTTATGTTCATGTGCTTGCAGCTGTTAAGATTATAAAGCAAGTTAAGAACTGTGGCTAAAGAACAAGGAAACTAGGATCCACAACCAATTACAGGGCAGATCCTTCTATTTAGGACAGGCTCATGCACATGCAATTGCAATGCTCTCTCATCAGGGAACCAATTGCATTCAGGAGCCTTTTGGAAGAAAGATGTAGGAACATAGTTGCTCCTATTTGGGGAATGATACAAGGGGGTTATTTTTGAATGATTAATTAAAGGGAATCAATCTTCATTGCATTGCAACTGACATGAAAAGCACCATCGCTGTGCAATAATCGCATGCAATTATTCAACTACCCCTTTGGCAAGGACAACATAATTAGTCCTGGTGGTGTCGAGAGATTTTCTTTATACCCAACAAATTGGCAGTTTTAATCAAGTGTTGCTGAAAATTTATCATAACACAGGGAAAACAATAGGTGAAGATTCAAGGCCCCAAGCTGTGTGACTCCTATCTACAATGGTACAAATTTACAATACTAACAACATGATGAATACTACCAACATGATGAATACTACCATTCCCTGAATAAGATGATTATAATTGTATATCAGTTTCAAGCCATAGTAGCGCTTATTTATTTAGAATCATGGAAGCAATCCCTATCATGGGGTTTACTTAATAAAAGTTAACCACTGAGGACAATTTTCATCTGGAAGAGTTTAATATGAATCAATAGAATTTAGAATGCAAAACTGCACACTCAGCAATGTCAATTACTATTATTTATTATTTACACTGCAGTAGCACCCAAAAGCCCCAAATCAGAACGGTGTCCGTTATGCTGTCCACAGAAATATGAAGATATGGACCATATTGCAAAGAAAACCCCAGTCTAAGTAATTCTAACTAGTATTAATGTATCAGTGCTTAATGCTTAAAATGACATACAGTATGGACCAATTTTTTTATCAGTAGACTGTCACTCTTGCTCGTGAATATGCATGGCACTATGAGCAATCCAATTTGTGGGTACAACTAGAGCAAATGTGTGCTCAAATTGAGTAAAGGTATGAGCAAATAGGCAACTAAGCACTCAGTTAGCTATAAGTGTTCATATTTATCTTGAGGGCATGGAGTCATTTTCCCTAGCTCCAGTAAGCTCAGGGCCAGTTCACAGCATATGGTAAGCAGGAACATTTTTCTTAAGCATGACTTCTTGCCTTCTAGAATCTAAGGTTTAATTTAAAAAGTCTCCAGCACATATGGTTGCAAATATTACCTTAGAAATGTGAAACAAGTTGAAACAGATGAAGTGGTATGTTCCGGAGGCTGAAACAATAGCTCTGAAGTCTGAATAGCCTCCTATCATATCAGTCCTAGTTTTATTATGACAACTTAAATACCTGCCTTACAAAGTATTATTCCATATCCTTCAGGGCTGAAAATGGGAGCTTTATGCCATTTTAAAGAGGAGAATCCATGCATCTAATAACACCAAGTATTGGTTCTAAGTCCTAGCACAGGAGGAATTACAGGTACTCAAATTCAAAATTGTGATGGTTTTACATAAAAATATTTTTGAAGACTATTATGGTCTCTCTTTGAGCCCTGTACAATGGGACTTACTGCACATTGATTTACAGAAGGAAGAATACAAAAAATAGTCCCAAAGAACATTTTCTAACTCTTTAAAACAATCTCAAAGTAGTTGCTCTGCAACACATGTGGTTTATCCAAGATAGCCAATGGGATGGTTTGTAGAACTGGCTGAGCATTTTTTTATTCAACCCCCCCCCCCCAAAAAAAAAATGACAGTTAACTGAATCAGAAATGCTATGTTAAACAGGGCTGGTTTTGATGAATTTTCTGACTCTAAAAATGCAGAGAAAAAAATGATTGAAATGTTTCATTTTGACATTTTTTAAATGGACTTTTCATTTGGAAATTTCAGCTAAATAAACTAAAAAGATATTAAGGGGAAACAGGTCACAGCTGAAGTGAAACATTTTGAAATTATTGAAACAAAACATTTTCTTCATTGCCCAGCCCTCCTACCAAAAACAAAACAAAACAAAAACCAGTTTTTTTGGTTTGTGAACATTTTAAAGATTTCAATGTTTTGTCCCATTTTGGAACAGAAAAAATTCAATTATTTTTTTTATAGGACAGGAAAACTATAGTGGTGAGGTACCATCCATAGTTTTGCCATTCATGAATAACAGCTCATCTTAAACTCATGCTATTAAATACTTTTATGCCACACTGCAACCATCATGTATATTCCCATTCACTCCCTCTTTCTCTAGATAGATATACACACATATGCACATACACATGAAGAGTTACCTACATCTTTGAAAATAAAATTCTAAGAAATTAATTTAGTGTAATTATCCTTAAAAATCATAAGCCAACACATATAAATTGAGTACATCAGAAGTCTTAGAAAATGTTGTCTTTTTAATATCCACTGTTTCTAAAATTACATTTGCGCTTAGAATACAAAACTTTTCCTCAGGCTACATTTCCATTTTCAGTGTTTTATAACTCTGTGAGTGGAAATGTGTTGCATGCTGACAGAAGCATCCATTACTTGTGGCAACATAGTAATTTGTTACATTTTAATGCATTTAGTTGAAGGGACAAAAAATGGTGAGGGGGGGGAGGGACTAGGAGGGAGCAAGAAGAAGGGTGAGAAAAATCACTGTACATACACCCAAGAGGTTTTATATATAATCTGATTAACTTCCATCCCTGCAGAGGTCTCTTATCTGAATGACTTTGCTAAAGAAGTTGTCTTGTCAAACATTGTCAAAAGCTTTTGCCTCATATGAATAATTTACAAATAGAAGCAATTTGGCAACAGCTGGTCTTGAGATAAAGAAGGTCCTTTATATGGCATAAGCATGCAAGTGTAGAACGAATATATAGTTACCCAATAGTGAAGAATTTTGACTGTCATTCTTCAACATTAAATTTCTCTGAGCACATACTCTCCTACTCAGGGCTGCAGAGGCTTTAAAACTAGTGGACAACATGAGTGGGGTATGTGCTGTTTTCTTCCACAGCCCCAGTAATGTAAACACCATCCAGCACTGGTCCAAATAAAAATGAATTGTTTTCCACAGATAGATACAGACTGTGCCGATTAAATCCATCTCACTCTATGCTGGCTTTCTGACTCTATTCTCACATGCTGCCTCTGTCAAGTTCTTTCATTCTTGAGCTGTCTCACACTGCCTGGCTCTCAGAGATGGGCAACCAGGGGAAGAGAAGAGACATGAGAACTGATGAATCCAGGGTGGAGAGGGAAAGAAAGGTGGGATGTGGGAATCTGGTGGTTGGAAAAAAAAGATGAAGAATTCAGGAAGACAGAAGGAAAGATGAGGGGGATTTTTGGCAGGGAACTGTGATTAGGGAACCGTGAAGGAAGGAAGGATTGGGAAGTAAGGAAGAGGAGCAGATGGAAACTTGCAAATTAATCCTGCTCCCACTGGAACCAATGGCAAAACTCTCTGATTTAAATGAGAACAGGATTCATCTTGGGGAGTATCAAGAGTGGGAAGAAAATGGAGGGGGAAACAGAAATGTGAGAAAACAGAATATAATAAAAAAAGATGAGGGAAAAGTAAGGGTATGTCCACTATATAATGCTACTGCAGGCCTGCACAGCAGCCTGCACAGGCTCACTGTGTGGCCCACAGGGGTGAGTAGGGGTGGGGCAAACCAAGTGGGGGGGTTGGAGGGAAGCAGATGGGGGCGGGGTGAGGGTGGGGCTTTTCGGCCTACAGCTAGGTTGTTTTGCAATAATATGGCCCTCGCTGCTTTCCAAGTTGTGCAGGCCTGTGCTACAGCAATACAGCTGAGGTGCTGCAACTACACTACTATAGTGTAGACATTTGTTGCAGTGTCAGCAAAGGTTTTTCTATCAGGGGAGTAAATCCACCCCTCGAGAAGCAGTAGCTTCGTGGACGGAAGAATTCTTCTGTCAACCTAGCAGTGTCTGCTGTGGGTTTAGGGAGGTTTAAAGATGTGTGAATTTGTCTAGTTGTAAACCAGTCCATGAACAAAGGAATGGAGATAAGAAATGAATGGCGGAAATAGAAGAAAAAAAAAAAGAGGCAGAAAAAGCAAGGTGGGAAACAACTTGTTGAAGAGGTAGGAGTAAGAAGAGAGAAAGTGTGCTTGTGCATTGAGGGGAGAAGATATGGATAATACTAGAGCTCACAAATGATGAAAACATTAACAAATGTCACCGAATCAAAATTTTAACTGACCATGTTCATAACATATTTTATTCATTTTCCATTGTTGGTTTTTTATTTTCCATGAATGCTTGGGGAGGAAAAAGTGTAACTAGCTAACAAAAGGCAAAAAACTAATAGATTTTATTTAGGTACATCAGAATGAAGATGTTTAGTGAGAATAGCAAAAATGCATTAAATCTGAGCCTAAGTACAGGCAGGTGTCCAATGGAATCATGTCTCCCAGCTACTTTCCATCAGAAACCTGCTTAGTTCCTTGCCAGTTTGTCTGGCAGACTGCTGGGCCCATGGATCTAGGAAAACCCTTATGTTTTCAGACTATATTACGTCACTGAAGGTTTTCCGAGTTGATCAAAGACAATTTATTAATTGTACATTTTGTTTAAATCCTGGACCCAGTTTAAAGTAGTTCTTGTGTGTGTCAGATGTATTTATCCTGTGACAAACAGAAGGGTTAAATACTTTCCATGTGATTAATTTGTTCTGTAATAATTTCAACGTGAGAAAGAATGTTAAAAAATAAGCTATTTACTCAAGATAGCAAGGATGATCAACTGAAATAATTTGTTTAAAAATCAAAATCAGCTTGTTCATGACCAAGCACAGTTATTTATAACTTAAAACGGTCATTTGAACCTCTATGAAGAGTAAATTTTAAAATATAAAGGGGAAATAAGATGTAGATGAGAGCAAAAAGCACAAAAAATTGGCTCATGCTCAGATGCCTAATTGTTAATGAAAATAAACTACTACCGTAACTAGTCTCTAATAACTTTTTGTAAGACTAGAAATTAGACCTTGAACACTTACCATTTACCGGCTATAGTCAAATGCTAGTGGGAAATGGGTCTTTGGAATCATTCACTACCCTATTGTAACTCACTTACTCTGAGTCAGTGGTTCCCAAACTAACAACCCGTGAACCCTTTTCATTAAAATGTCAAGTCTCACGAACTCCCCCCCCCCCCAAAAAAAAAAAAGAATATTTCCAGGGATTTTCTCCTTTACTCGAGTATAAATTATAAAAGCTGTGTTCTTGGAAATATAAAATTTGTTTTTATGATATGCTTATTATATGCTACTATCATCATCACTCTTCCAAGATCTCACTTTTGTAGCTTGTATCACTTTGAATAAGCCTGTTATAAGACAAGGCTCCTATGTTTCATCAAGGAGTATCAGATGTGAAACAGTATAAAGGTATTTAAGAAGCCAACTCAAAGAGTTCCTCCTACACAAGCATTCA
The DNA here is from genome assembly GCA_032164245.1 of Sternotherus odoratus. Classification (NCBI taxonomy): domain Eukaryota; kingdom Metazoa; phylum Chordata; order Testudines; family Kinosternidae; genus Sternotherus; species Sternotherus odoratus. The sequence goes on from JAVMKO010000007.1 coordinate 44,760,882, forward strand.
GGTCTTGAGCAGTCCAGGCAAACAATGGATCTTATTATGAAGAACAAGTTTAAACTTTGTTATAATTTTAAAAACAATACTAGCTGTCTAAGTTTAAAAACAGCAAAAAATATCCACCTCCCTTTCCATTTCTTATAAGGAGTCTTGAAGTTTAAATCTCAGTGTGATAGATATGCTTGCTTTGATCTGCTTAGCTCTTGTAAATCCAGCAGCTCCGGGCTGCTGGCCCTGGGCTGCTCAGGGTCCTTAGGAACTGCTTTGTCCACCATTAGGGAATTTTTTCCTGAGAACCCCATGTAACATTTCATGAACCCCCAGAGGTTCACGAACCCCCGTTTGGGAACCACTACTCTAAGTGCAAATATTCTTGAAGACCCTGGGAGAGGAGATCTGGGTGCAGTTCCTGGCTCAGCAACAGATGTCCTGTGTCACCTTGGACAAGTAAATCGATTTTTGGAATTGAATTACCCCATCTGTTAAATGGGAATAATAATTGTTATCCACCTTATTGTGGGAATAGAGAAGATGAATTTATTTATCCTTTTCAAGATCTTTTATCAGTCTTATCTATTCTCTTACTATGTTTGTATAGTGCCTACTTCTGTTCTCAGTTGAAGCCTATGGTTCTCAGTCCTGATCTAAATTGGAGCCTATGGTTGTGAGTACAAATATACAACAGAACCTTTGTGCCAAACCTTGCTTCCTTCCACAAAATAAATAAATAAATAAATAAATAAATAAATAAAATAAAACAAGAACAAAAATTAAAAAATCTTCAGAAATTATCTTCCTATATAATTGCAAAAAGTGTCTAGTAGAAACTTACTTGCTTATTCATCATCTTTAGAAAAATAAAGGACATTTAAGTGAAGCACTTCTTGAGTTGAATAAAAGAGAAGGTGGCAAAAGAAAGTAGCTAATAATATTTCCTTTTCTTGCTTAGGGAGAAAGAACTAGAATTTGTCCATCCACTGCAATTTGTTCTAATGCTATACTATTTACAAATATATCAGCTCATTTGTTGGGCTTTGCATTATTGATGTGCTTTTTGTTAAATTAGGCCACTGAAATTCTTACATAAAGGCATTTTGTAACATGAATAAACAGAAACCAAAATGAAAGGTTTCCGTGTTGATGACTTGTGAAGGTTACATTAAACATATTTATTCTTGGTTGTAGATTGCACTCACGTTTAAGCCTTGCAATACAATATAGACTTGGTTCTGCTCTCATGTCCATTGTCTTTACACTGGATAAATGTTATTACTTTGTTGGAATTACTCCTGATTCATAGATGCATAAGCAAGAGGCCAAGAATGTCTTCCCCATATCTATAATTTGTCACAAGATAACAACTGAAGAATATGAAGATCTCTAAAGGGCTGAAGCAAATATTTGTAAATTTTAAGAGGAGAGTAGATTTTTTTACTCTTCCTTAAGGCTTTTGTTTGCAACATTGTGGAGTGAATGATAAAATGACATTTACAAATTCTGACTTCTGAATAGAGACATCTGGGAGAAATCTTCAGAAAGTGTCTAAGAATGCTCCAATTGATATCAATGCAAAAACTCCAATGGGGGTGGAGCAGGCCACACTTCCCCATATTCCTTATCATGCTGGGCTAGCTACCAAATTTTCAGGAGATCCTAAAGAGATTTGTTTCCACGTGAAGGGATAAACTGCATCTCAACATAAAGTCACAATATTGCTATGTTTGTGGCTTTCTACCATACCTCTTCATGCCTACTGCAACATGACAAATTGTCACATTGTAATGCTGGCTAAGATGAGGGATTTCCACTTTGAAGGAACTAAACCATTTTTTTTTAAATTCCCCATGCACCTGAAATCTTGAAAAAAAATTGTTTCAGAAAAACTGACACATGGCAATGACAGCACCATGGCATCTGCTGACATTTGAACATCTTTGACATATTTATTCATCCAGCAGTTGTGAACCTGACAAGAATCTCAATTTCAGTCAGCAGCTACCTCGGGTCAAATGATCCATGGCTCTGGGCCGGCCCTGCCTGCAGGCCATGAGGACTGCCCTGATCCAGGAACCCAGGGCTTCTGTGCTCCCAAGCCAGCTGGATCCCAGGGAGGTGCAACCCAGAGTTTTCAAGGCTTGCTGGATCCCTGCTGCAGAATCAGGAGGCGAGCCCCAGTTAGAGCTACCCTTAGTGCTTCCAGAACCCTGGATCCACATCAAGGAGCATAGAAGCCCTGGCAGGGCAGGACTACCTTTGAGCCATGGACGTTTGGAAGGCTGGGGAACCTGGTCCCAGAACAGTCCACTTGTCTAACCGTGTAAACATAATAGATTTGGTGTTCCTTTTTTTGCTTTCTGCTTTTTTGAGCCTCGAGGGTGCACTGGGGGTCACATTTTGAAGCTTTCTCCACAGTCACAAAGACTAGAAACATACTTTTTATTTAAGAATGAAGGCTAAAATTATCACATATCCACATGACTCCAGGAGCTGGGACTTTAAGGAAAACAATAATTATCATGAGACTCACAACAACAGCATGGGAGTTGGCAAAATAGGGCTGCAGCTAGCCTTGCACTGCCACCTGCAATATTAGCAACCGCAGGAGCTCAAGGGACACAGGAAGGCCTCCTGACTACCATGCAAGGGTGAATTCTCAGGTCACCGTCTGGTTTAAATATGGGTAACCATATTATCCCCATTTTTCAGATGGGGGAAAGCAGTGATTTTCCCCAAATCACACTGCAAACCAGTGATCTAGTCAAGACAAGATTTCCTATGCTCTAACCACCAGACTACATGGTTTAATCTCCTTTTTGCATCAAGAATAGAAAGAAAGCACAGGCATATTTCTGTAGATTTCTAACACTATTGCTTAGGAAGACATTCAGATCTTTATAAATTATCCAGGCTTAGCATCATTTATCTTTCACTGACAACCAAATATCATACTTCACTCCAGGAAAGCTTAAGATGTAGCGGTAAATTCTCTTCTGGTAAAATTCTATTGACTTCAGTGGTCTCATATTTCAAGATAATTTGACCCAGAGTTTTTAAGGAAAAAAATGCAACAAACCTTTAGCTCTCCAGTACAAATTATATCTTGAATCAGAGGGGTAGCCGTGTTAGTCTGGAATAGCAGAGGTAACAAAGAGTCCTGTGGCACCTTAAAGACTAATTATAAAGTATTGAAGCATAAGCTTTCGTGGGCTAATGCTCACTTCGTCGGATGCAAGCAGTCATTATATCTTGTCACAAAATTATATCTTGTCACTATCTATGTTCTTATAAGATACCAAATCTGAAATCTAAAGTGCTGATAGGGCCTGTAGCAGAGCAGCGACTCACCCCGAGGCACCTCCCACTAGTCATCCAGGGAATTAGCTTCTTCCAGCCCCTGGAGCGCCCTCTGCAGGCCGATGTCCCACTTGCCACTGGCCCTGTGTCCCTCCCTGGACCCTGGTGTCCTCTTCCTGAGGGAGCTGCACCTCTGCAGTACCCCCACAGTCTCAGAGTCTCCCCTCCTTGGGGAACCCCCACCCACTATCCCCACCTTACCTCAGTCTAGGCAACTACCAGTTACCACTTACCACTTTTCACTGGGGCAGACCGCAGTAGAATTGCCACTCATCACTGGCAAGGGGGGTTAGCCTGCTGCCTCTATCTCTATAGCCCTGGGCTGCCCGTGCAACCCCAGTACCCTTTGTTGGGCCTTCCCCTAGGGCCTGCAGCCTGGGTGTTTCCAGGCCAGAGCTTCCCCACCTCCTCTTGCCTAGCCCCAGCCCTGCACCACTCTAAGTACCTACGCAAGGTCCCAGCAGCCAGGCCTATCTGCCTCTACAGACAGAGGAAACTCCCTGTTCCTGGCTTCCTTGGCCTTTATATAGCCAGCTGGGTCTGTTTGGGGCATGGCCCCCAGCTGAGCCTGCCTCCCAATGAGCCCAGCTTTTCCCTACTTGGCCTGGGAGCTGCCTGCCCCCAGCCACAGCCCTTCCCAGGGTTGTTTTAAACCACTTTTTCCTGGAGTGGGACAGCCGCCACACTACAGGGCACCATACAAAAAATAAAATTGGTTGCTTAACAAATAAAGCCCAGAGCAGAAACAATAGCAAATTAAAATCCAAACCCATTATATTTTTAAAACATTGTTCTGAAAGCAAAGCCCACTCTGTACAATCTTTGTATCTGGCTCTGGCTGGAAACCGTTTTTTTGTGTGGTTTGTTTGTTTGTTTTTAAGAGTATCGGGGGGTCTCTCATAGGCCACGGATTCTTGAGTCAAGAACAGGTGCAGTCACACCCACTCTACAAACAAAGATATTTTGTTTGAATAAGCACAGCACAGAAGAATGGGGTGTATTAATAGCTAAATAGTGTCTTTATTAACAGTAGAACAGCTGGCAGTTTTATATGACAGCACTCATTCCAATCCATTTTATCCAATTGCAAAACCATAAGCACACTACACCAGGGGACCAAAGGGACCACACACAAGCAATCAGCCATTCAACAGCACTATAATTGCTTCACAGTTGGAAGTTTGTTCTACTCAGCCACTGTTATTCTTTTAGGCTGAATTGTTGGTGCACTGCTACTATCTAAAATCAAGGCCTGTTAATGCAGATAAGCTTGCTTAGAGAAACTTCTTTTGTTTTACAATTCCCTATGAGCTATTCCCCCTGCAGGAGCTTTTGCTGTGCCACTGAGGATCACAAATTCTTCAAGTGCTGGGTGCCAGAAGTGAGGCCGAGACAGTTAGCTTCAGGATCTCTGTATTCTTAGCAAAGCGGTTGCCCGACGAGGGAAAAAATAAACTCCCAAGTCATAAAGACCCTGTTAGACCCTGCTTGAGAACCTTTCCTTAAGACTTCCTACTGAGCTAAAGAATCGCCTCTCTGAGTCCGTCTGAGATGTATAAATGCCTGCAACTATACTAGTAGCCTCTACCCAGCAGGGAATCTGTTCTAGAAGGAATTGGTTTCAGGGTATAATTAGGTTTCACAGATAGATGTAAGAGAGAGAGAGAGAGAGAGGAGACCAATTGCCATATGTGAGAACGTATAAAGAAATCATTGCCCCATCTATATTTTTTTTAAAACTCAAAACAAGTATAATCAAGCGTAAATCTGGTCTGCAATTTCAAATATTATTTTTGATGAGTCTTTAATGCTTTAGTTGTTTGTGGTATAAAGCATCTCTAAAAATGTTCTTCACACGTTGTTTCTGCAATTCCATCACTCCTCTAGTGTAACATATATTTGGTAGGTTTTCAAACTATCTTTTGGGGAGAACATTAAAAAGCTCTTGGCTGTAGTTAGCACAGCAGATTACAGACAGATACAAAATTATAAACTCTTTCTAAAGCAGGGTTTTTTCCCCCTCCTCTGCTTTCTACGTCTTTTGGGATTATATGACTCAGAGGAATAATGGGTATTGTTCAAGGTTTACCATTCTTCAGGAGTTTTCCCTCTGACTATATCTACAACATCACTTCAGTACATTGTTGTGATTTTTTTCTTATTAATTGACATATGGCTCTAGGTAATAAAATAATGGGCTGTCCCAACTCATTATCTTGTTCTGCAGCTTCAGGTTGATTTCAGGTTATCCTTTTTTACTCCATCTCTACTAGTGGCACCTTATGAATAAATGAACAGGTCTTATAGGCAAGACAATAGATTTGTATGAACTGAAGATCATTGTTAACACTCTGAGTAGACTCAGGAGAGTCTGGGAAATTCTGATTAGTAAGGAAAAGGACACTTTGAAACAGTCACCATGCTCATGAGCTGACAGAGGAAGTTTAATTAAAGTCAACAGAGAACTGAAAAATGTGTGAGAAGAGGTTGGGGGAATAGGCAATAATAATAAAGCCAAAAATCCAGTTTTAGGAGAGAAGACTATTGAGGATAATGGTTTTTTTAAAAAAAAAATACACTCAAATCTGAGCCTGGGAAACACTGTGTGAAAGTATAAATATATAATTGTTCATGTAAAATAAATAGCACTTTGCCCACTGCAATATAGGGTGGTAATTGTCTCTATTTTGTACAGTGCCCAGCAATTCTGATTGGGGGCCTTTGCAGACAATATGTGCTATTACTAGGATTACTGTTATAATTGGTGATGGTGCAAAGTGGGTACTGAATTTGCATACTCAGCTTCACACCATGTGTACCCCTTACCTATCAGCACCTTCACACTTCTCGTGTGTGTGCAGCCTGGGCATCTATTTTTGAAAAAGAAGGCTAAACAGAGAAGAATGAGGAAAATAAATATTTTCCTAACTCTGGTGCAGGGTTTTTCCATTAGTGCATCCATTTTCTCAACCAACCTTAACTGAAGCAATTGGCAAATGTAGAATTCTACAATAATGGTCCCAAAACAGGATGGGCAAAATCTTAGCCCTATTGAAGTTAATGGACATTTTGCTATTAAATTCAATGGGGCCAGGATTTCACCTACTGCTGCCATGGCTTTTTGGACCATTACTGATGAGTATCTGTGGATTTTTTTTTTACAAGGATCATGTGGAAAATAAAAGATATTAGCTAGCCAGATTTATTAAAGGGGATTAATCAGAAGTGTTGCAAAGAAGTAATTCCATTGCATCAATCCCAAATCCCAAGTCACTAGTCCCATTCTACCACTTGTCAAGAGCCTCATTAATTAAGTCAGGACAATTTCTGCCCTCCATTTTGGTGTCAGTATTCAATTTCCTTATAACCCCTATTAATGAGAAATTGAGAAGATGATTATATGGACTAGAATGCTCTTTGTTCCAGCAGTAAAACCACAACTTCCAAAACTAAAGAAAAATATATCTGAAACATTTGGTACCTACTAGTATTACAAAAATTTCCCTGGTAACTTAAATGATCCAGCTGGTACCCTAAAACATGTGGCTGCCACTGAAGTTTAGTAATCAAAGAAGCCACCTGGAAAATTACTATGTGGTTCTGTATTTCATCATGTAAATTATTCTCATGTGAATTATTTACCACTGCCATAGCATGAAGGAGAAAAGAACCCCAGAATGACCAAAAGGTAAAAAAGAAAGATAGCTGGTGAACACTGAGGAGAAAGAGCTAGCTGTTTCTTAATTGAGTTAAAAAAAAAGGAGAAACTCAGCAATGATAATGGACTATATCCTGAGAATATTGTTTTAGTGATCTAAATATGATTAGAATAGCAGTATGGTAACTACACAATACACTCTTTGAGTATCGTGGTACAATAGGTCATTCATGAGACTGTTTAAAGAATACATAGATGTGTACAGTGTGTGTACAGAGCCACTATCTTTCTCTGCACATAATATGCAGGCAAAATTGTTTGAGAAAATGTTTCAAAATCATGCAGTGGACACTCTCTTCTTATTTCCATTCTTGTCTTCTCCTCTTGGTTTTCTAATAGTTCACAAAGTAAAAGACAAATTCAGTGAGTTTATGGTTGTTGAAAAGGAATCACCATTGGTAACCAGCAACATATTGATGTGGATGCTCTCCTTCTGAAGGGTGCCTAGTAGCAGTGAGAGTTACAGACTTGTCACAGCTCCCATTTAAGTAACAAGATGGCTATTATATAGAATATCTCCTCATGAGGGATAAATAAGCCGTACATTTCCAGCTTGCAAGAAAAATAAGATTTCATTTCAAGTTCTACTGTAGATTACAATGAGGGCTGTCCAAAAAACCCAAGAATATTTGATTAAAAATTTCAGGTTTCAACATTTGTTTCTGTTCCAACATGGAATGAAACTACCCATGTGGGATGTAGGAGACCCAGGTTAAGTCCTGCATGAATCAAGGAGAGGAGGGACTTAAACCTGAGTGATCCATATATTTGATGAGGGCTCTAACCACTGGGCTATTAGCTATTTTGAGATCTCACTTATAGTTTAACCTGAAATCCCACGCTGGACCTGAAAAAAACCTTCATAAACAAAATATAATTAAAACTGAGAAATATTCACAAAAAATGGTTTTGATGAATTGAGTCTCAGAAGTACATTCCTTTTCTTCATGCAGTGTCTTTTTCTCTACTTCAATCTCAAAAGCAAATCTGAAACATATTAGTGACTTCATACTGTAAAACTGAATTGTCAATTCTTGTTGGGGTTCCTTGTGCTGCTATAAAAAACATGTATCCCATTGCCAACACTAGTAGTGTTATTCAGTAGTATGTCTGGTTCTTTCAGGTTGGCTATCACAAAAGATTTTGTTGATAGTACCTTGTGACTTTGGCTAAAGCAGCTGCTGCAGAGGGATAATCTTGGTATAACCCAGTTTCATGAAGTCATCTTGTAATGTGCCAGACTTGGACACTACAGAATTTGCAAACAATTTGCAAAAACATTTTGCTTTTATTTACATTGGTGATCATCCAGAATAACCCCATTTGACATCAATATGCTATCAGAATGGTTTGTCTGATCTTATATTTGTGCATCACATACACAACCACATACATTGCTTTAGCAAGATATGCCGTCGTAAAAAGCCCCATAATCCACAAGAAAAAATAAATACAGTAATAATAAGCCTTTTTAAAATCTGAGTTGGAGATATTGACTTTTTTTTTTAAAGTGCCACAGATGCAGTGACATCTCTTTTATAGTCAGAGAAGTGAAACAGCTAGTGGAGAGATACTGCCAATTTGAGCCCATTTATTTACCCCCTTTTCCAGCAAAATGAAGGAGAATTCTCCTGAGTTCAAAGTTACACAAATGCTTCTGATGTGTTTCAACTCATCCAGAAGGATCAGGTTCTGTGTGGCAGTAGTGATAGAACAGTATATCAGGGAAACAATTGGCCAGGCCCTTTATGTGTAAGTTCCAGACAACATCACTCACTTAGATTCTGGAGGGAGCAGGGGAGGTTCAGATGTGAATGGGATTCATGTCTTTGATGGATGGTAGAGTCCAGCAGGGAAGCTCTGCTGTTGGTGAAAACAGACAATTCTTCAGAAAATCAAGCGGTTCCCTGTCCATAAGGAATCATTCTGAGACCTTTGGTCAGGAAATTATCTCTTGGTATGGACAATTTGATCAAACTATCCATTTCAAGCCTCCCTTTTTTGGAAATTTTTGCAGAAAGATATCTAGCTCTTACAATAGTTGGAATCATCAGATGTCCTTAACTTCAGTTAGTCTATTAAACAAACGATTTTCAGGTTTTGGTATGGTATAACTACTATACTGCAATGTTTGATATTCTCCTGGCAAGAGATGAGGATCAGCTGCTCATACTGACTTTTCTACATCTGTCAGTTGTTTTCAGTACTGCTGATGAGATGTTAAGTAGAATTAACCTAGAATGAATTTAGTCCACCACCTTGACCACAAATGAAGTCCAGACACAGCTTTCTATTTGGGGTAATATTATTTTCAACTCTGTTGGCTTCCATGAGTAGCAGTTTGAATTCTGATGGAGTAATTTTTTGGTTTGGGTGACACAATTTTGTTGATCTGTGACTTCATCCTGGTGAACATCACAGGAAGTATCAGGCACATTTGAGGAGTTTGTTGTTTTTGAGTGGAAATCTTCGGTAAACAGCTCACTATACCACTATTCAAAAAGTTCACTTATTACATATACTCTGGCCTTTGCTGAAGGATGCTGTGTTATATCCCCCCAAACTCTAAAAACATACTCATACAAAGAGGAAGCCAACTTCATGTTATAAAAAGATACTGTTTAGAGAATCCGTGTAGTTACATAATATAAGGGCTCATCACCCTGCATTGTTCAGTATTGCTCAGGGTATTTACATTCATGCATAAAAATCAGAGAAAGTGTATTTTCTTTAGTAACTGAAAAATTGGAGCAACGCATATTAGAAAGAAAATTGATACTAGTGCCAGTCAGCTATTACAAGCAGGTCATTCTTTTGCTCCTCTTGATAAACTGCGGAGTTACATTAATTGCCATGGGATCTCTTTATGGACAAGACTGTTATTTCCTACACACCAAAACCATGGGATTAAGTATTGCTTGAAGCTGACTGGTGGAATAAAACTGCTCATGAAATATGCATGACTAACACACATGCTGCCGGGAACTTAGTGTATTATGTATGACCCTGCTGTAATTGTAAGGTAATGATATTCATTTAAGTGAATGTTTATCACAGTTAAAGGTACAACTAATGAGACAAAGGTCAGAAGCCTAAAACCACCAGGTTATCCTACTGTTTCTGTCCTTGTTTGAAAAGAGCATGCCTTTATTCACAGTTTTCTCCAGCACATGTGATCTATATTTATGCAGCTTAAGAGTCCCTGTCTCCTATATTTAGATGCCAAATGCACTATTAAATTAAATGCATTTCTAATATTATATGCACACATCTGGGAAATATTCAGGCAGGTTATTAAAATTCACATCAAATCAGACTCTACTTTTCAGCTGCTGTTGGTTGAGGCATGCCCAGGTTTTTTGTTTTCTCTCAGATTTGTGTTTTTGTATTTAATAAAAATCCAAACTAAGACTGATAGAAGGGAGAGGTTTTTGCCATTTAAAAGATGTTGGCAAAATAGTTTTGTTTATTTTAAACAAAATATTTAAATCTCGTTTAAAACCATGTGCCTTATAAAGATGAGCTTTCTTTTCTCTAAACAGTATCTTTTTATGACATGAAGTTGGCTTCCTCTTTGTATGAGTATGGTTTTAGATTTTGGGGGGATATAACACAACATCCTTCAGCAAAGGCCAGAGTATATGTAATAAATGAACTTTTTGAATAGTGATATAGTGAGCTGTTTACCGAAGATCATATGTGCAAAAAATAAAAAGCCATACCTACTATATGCTAAACATTCCTAGGGCAGGCAGCAAAATTGCATCATGGACCACAAAGCATGATCAGACAACGTAAGTGAAGCAACATCTGTTTATGCAGTATGAAGGCTTTTTCCTATTGCAAGAGTTGGAGGAAATAAACTGCTGTAGTGGTAATAAGCATAATAGAAGGTTGCAGTACAAACGGAATACAAAACTATTTATTTTGTTCTCAGTAGTACTCCCCTTTCCTCTTTTCAGGAAGATCAAGATCATTAAGACAACTAAACCTATTTAATATTTCTTCCCATGCTAAAAGATACTATTAAGAGTCCTATAAGTCACTACCTCCAGGGCAGTCAGCAAACATATAGTGGGACAGGTAGATCTTAAATCACCAAAAAGGCTAGTCTCTAAACTGGTAATTTCAAAAAAAGTGCAAAGGGTAGGCAAAATAAGACCCAGAAGAAGTGTCCCTTTCATACGGATATTGCTATGAGAGTCTGATGAGAAGTTTGATGCCATCTCTTTTTTTAGCATTTTTTTTGTTCAAGCCATTCCACTGAAGAATGCATGTTCTTCTTGATGTGCTAAATTAATATTTATGTTGTTAGACTATCAGAGAGGCCACAGAAAAATATTAATATAAAAAAGGTTATAATTATCTTTAAAAATGTGGCAGCAATTGAAATGTAAATCCTAGTGAGCTGGGAGAGATACTTGTTTGCATTGTGCCTGGGGCACCCGGCCTGGCTGCCACAGCTGCAATTGATCATTTCAAATCAAAGGAAGCTGGAGATGTCTCTGGTGGCTCAACTGGAAAAATGTAAGCAGAGAAAGATGCTCTGTTCTGCAAGACTATTATCAAAAAAGAGCTGGAATGTGTTTCAAATCTTTCCTCTGTTGAATCTGCGGCCCTTCAAAGCTTTGCCACAATAAATAAAGTTTTCAAAACACATAGAATGTAAGAGACCCATTTTAAAATTCCTCTGAACTCAGCATTTTCTCCTTTCTTGTCATTACTAGAAAACAGAAATATGAGGGATATGCAAACTTTCAGAGGCCTCCATTTTCTAGAGTGGGCCCACTTTTGAAAATAAAAAAAAAACGACAATTTTTTTTCTGGAGAAAGGGTGAGGAAAAATACAGGGTAAAAGATGAGAATTCTGGGCATTATTTCTGCATTGTAAGGTCTCTATGCAGCAGCAGGCAACCACTTGCAAGATGTGTTCAGCAGTCTACACTTCAAATAATAGTAGATAAAGTATATCTTCACTAAGCCCTGAATATTACTGACTGTGTAGACATTTCTTGAGGTCCATTAAATTCTATTTGACATACATTAAAAAGATTTAATCACAGATGCCAGTCAGCTAACCAACCCATTAATCTAGATGTTTTTCCTATGAAAATTGTATTTAAAAAGGTCTTTTTTTTCTCTCAATTTAGTCATCCACTTAAATTT